>OU342740.1:21705757-22905757 GCA_910589775.1 Avena eriantha
TACCCATGAACCACACATGGATCCACCAGTGTCATTGTATGTCTGCTCCTCCCATGAACCACAGCTAGTGTCATCGCATGCGTGCTCTTTTCATGAACCACAGCTAGAGTCATTGCATGTGTGATCTTCTTAGAAACAATATCATGAACCACACCCAGTGTCATTCATGTGTGTTCTTCTCACAAACCACACATGGATCCACCGGTGTCATTGCATGTCTGCTCTTTTCACTAACCACAGCTAGAGTCATTGCATGTCTATTCTTTTCACAAACCACATATCACCAGAGTCATTGCATGTGTGTTCTTTCCATGAACCACACATGGATCAACCAGTTTCATTGTATGTGTGTTCTTCTCACAAACCACACATGGATCCACCTAGTGTCATTGCATGTGTGTTCTTCCCATGAACCACACATGGATCCACTAGTGTCATTGCATGTTTGCTCTTTTCATGAACCACAGCTAGAGTCATTGGATGTGTGTTCTTCTCACTGACCACATATCACCAGTGTCACTACATGTGTGTTCTTCCCAAAGACCACACATGGATCCACCAGTGTCATTGCATGTGTGTTCTTCTCACAAACCATATCATGAACCACACCCAGTGTCATTGCATGTGTGTTCTTCTCATTAACCCCACATGGATCCACCGGTGTCATTGTATGTGTGTTCTTCCCACAGACCACACATGGATCCACCAGTGTCATTGCATGTGTGTTCTTCCCATTAACCACACATGGATCCACCAGTGTCATTGTATGTCTGCTCTTCCCATGAACCACAGCTAGAGTCATCGCATGCGTGCTCTTTTCATGAACCACAGCTAGAGTCATTGCATGTGGTTTCTTCTTACAAACCATATCATGAACCACACCCAGTGTCATTGCATGTGTGTTCTTCTCACAAAATACCCATGGATCCTCAGTGTCATTGCATGTCTGCTCTTCTCATTAACCACAACTAGAGTCATTACATGTCTGTTCTTTTCACAAACCACATATCACCAGAGTCATTGCATGTGTGTTCTTCCCATGAACCACACATGGATCCACCAGTGTCATTGCATGTGTGTTCTTCTCACAAACCACACATGGATCCACCCAGTGTCATTGCATGTGTGTTCTTCCCATGAACCACAAATGGATCCACTAGTGTCATTGCATGTCTGCTCTTTTCATGAACCACAGCTAGAGTCAATTGATGTGTGTTCTTGTCACAGACCACATATCACCAGTGTCATTCTATGTGTGTTCTTCCCAAAGACCACACATGGATCCACAAGTGTCATTGCATGTGTGTTCTTCTCACAAACCATATCATGAACCACACCTAGTGTCATTGCAAGTGTGGTCTTCTCACAGACCACACATGGATCCACTAGTGTCATTGCATGTGTGTTCTTCTCACAAACCATATCGTGAACCACACCTAGTGTCATTGCGTGTGTGTTCTTCTCATTAACCCCACATGGATCCACCGGTGTCATTGCATGTCTGCTCTTTTCATGAACCACAGCTAGAGTCATTGCATGTGTGTTCTTCTCACAAACCACGTATCACTGGTGTCATTTCATGTGTGTTCTTACCATGAACCACACATGGATCCACTAGTGTCATTGCATGTGTGTTCTTCCCACATACCACACATGGATCCACCAGTGTCATTGCATGTGTGTTCTTCCCATGAACCACACGTGGATGCACCAATGTCATTGTATGTCTGCTCTTCCCATGAACCATAGCTAGAGTCATCGCATGCGTGATCTTTTCATGAACCACAGCTAGAGTCATTGCATGTGTGTTCTTCTTACAAACCATATCATGAACCACACCCAGTGTCATTGCATGTGTGTTCTTCTCATGAACCACACATGGATCCACCGGTGTCATTGCATGTCTACTCTTCTCATTAACCATAGTTAGAGTCATTGCATGTTTGTTCTTTTCACAAACCACATATCACTAGAGTCATTGCATGTGTGTTCTTTGCATGAACCACACATAGATCCACCAGTGCCATTGCATGTGTGTTCTTCTCACAAACCACACATGGATCCACCCAGTGTCATTGCATGTGTGTTCTTCCCATGAACCACACATGGATCCACCAGTGTCATTGCATGTCTGCTCTTTTCATGAACCACAGCTAGAGTCATTGGATGTGTGTTCCTCTCACAGACCACATATCACTAGTGTCATTGGATGTGTGTTCTTCCCAAAGACCACACATGGATCCACCAGTGTCATTGCATGTGTGTTCTTTCCATGAACCACACATGGATCCACCAGTGTCATTGCATGTGTTATTCTCATAGACCACGTAAGGATCCACCAGTGTCATTGCATGTGTGTTCTTCTCACAAACCATATCATGAACCCCCCAGTGTCATTGGATGTGTGTTCTTCTCACAAACCACATATCACCAGTGTCATTGCATGTGTGTTATTCTCACAAACCACATATCACCGGTGTCACAAACCATATCATGAACCACACCTAGTGTCATTGGATGTGTGTTCTTCCCACAGACCACACATGGATACACCAGTGACATTGCATGTGTGTTCTTCCCACAGACCACAGATGGATCCACCCAGTGTCATTGCATGTGTGTTCTTCCCATGAACCACAGCTAGAGTCATTGCATGCGTGTTCTTCTCACAAACCATATCATGAACAACACCAAGTGCCATCTCATGTCTGTTCTTTTCATGAACCACAGCTAGAGTCATTGCATGTGTGTTCTTCTCACAAACCACATATCCACCAGTGTCATTGCATGTGTGTTCTTCCCATGAACCACACATGGATCCACCAGTGTCATTGCATGTGTGTTATTCTAACAAACCACGTAAGGATCCACCGGTGTAATTGCATGTGTGTTCCTCTCATAGACCACACATGGATACACCGGTGGCATCGCATGTCTGCTCTTTTCATGAACCACAGTTAGAGTCATCGCATGTCTGCTCTTTTCATGAACCACAGCTAGAGTCATTATATGTGTGTTCTTCTTACAAACTATATCATTAACCACAGCCATAGTCATTGCATGTGTGTTCTTCTCGTTAACCACATATGGATCCACTAGTGTCATTGCATGTGTGCTCTTCTCATTAACCACAACTAGAGTCATTGCATCTCTGTTCTTCCCACAAACCACATATCACCAGAGTCATTGCATGTGTGTTGTTCCCACAAACCACATATCATCGGTGTCATTGCATGTCTACTCTTCTCATTAACCACATCTAGATCCACCCATGTCATTGGATGCATGTTCTTTTCATAAACCGCATATGGATACTAATTAACCTTAGGAGAGCCCTTACCTTAGCGTTAGACCGAGTCTTCTAGAAGGCACGCCCTAACACAGTTGTTCTGCTTTTCGATTGTTACATACCGTCCGATCGGGGCGCTTGGACGATTGGGATGGTTTTCGTGAGATCGATCCGTGAGTAGTCTGTTCTACGGCATGATTGGCCACGCTTGCTCTGGAAAAACTGGCAACACCGGGGGCTCCCCTATTGCGAGTGTCACGACTCACGAGTTGAGTGGGCCATATCCCAGTGTCACGTTCCCATTACTTCTCTTCCTCCCCGTACTTCTCTTCCTTCCCCACTTCACTCCCATCCTGCCGTAGCCACAAGACGACGGCGCCGCCATCCCAATCCCCTCTCCGGCAGCCACCCCCCCTCTCGCCATGGGTTCAAGGGGAGACGACGAGGAAACGCGTCGTGATGACAGGGACGGTGATTTCGATGTGAGTCGTCTCATCTCTATCTCTATCATCCGTGGCCAGTTATCTATTTTTTGAGCCAGATCTACTCCGTTTACTCATGCGCGTATGATGTGTTAGGCCAACCAGATGATGTATGACACCGAGTATCACGGTTTAGCGGATGAAGACAGTCCTCTGCTATGTAAACATGGATATGTGCCCGCTAAATTTGTAGCGTTCGAAGGACGAAACGCGGGCAGGAGGTTTCTATGGTGTCAAGGAAATCATGCAATGATGCGAGGCGGAAGTTGCGGTGTTGTCAAATGGGTAGATCTAGAGTGGCCCAAATCGATGCAGAAAACGCTGGACAAACTATGGGAAATGACTATTGAGTTGAAAGAATCCGCATTCAGCTCACTTCTTGACAGTGTTGAGATGAAGCTATGGGAACCAGTTGACACGACCAAGCATAAGCGAGATCGCATGGGGGTGGAAGACAAGGTTAGCAAAGTCGAGAAGGAGAGGGACGCGGCGTTGGCCCTGAAGGCTAAAGCAGAGCAAGAACTGACTCAAGCAACGAAGGATCTTCACCAGGCCAAAGTCCTGCAGTTCACAACTACGAGTATTGACAAGTGCATGAGGAAAGATGCAGAGAAAAAATTGAAGTTGTGCAAGGAAGATGCTAAAAGGAAGGAGCAGACAATTCGATCCTTGCTCTCGCAGGAAGATGCGCATAGGGCTAAGATTAGGAAGATCAAGGAGATGTGTGTTAACTAGTTGTATTTAGCTTAAGCCCCGTGCCTTTTTTAAGTTGTAATAGTTGTACTTGTTGACCTAGCGGTCTGAACTATTGGCCCCGGAGTCCTGGGAGTAAAAAAATTGGTCGCCCGTTAATCTATCTTAACCCTGCATTACTTCCTTTTGTCTGACCAATGCCCCTTGGATATTCCGCCCGTCGCTTCGTCGTCCTCGTGTACAAATAGGAGGCGCCACAGCTTGTCGCTTCATCGCCCATCCCCCCGCCCTCTCCAATCGCCACCGCGTCGTCCACCCCCTCGCTCCCTCTCCAATCTCCACCGTGCCGCCATGGAGATGCCCTCGCTGAACTTCTACGAGGCGGTGATGTTCTCGCACTTCGACATCCTCGCGCCGCTAGCCACGACGGTGCCCCACGGATGGCGCATCAGCTATGCGGGGGTGCTGGTGGCTCTGCTCCTCGTCCCCGGCAGAGCCGTGATGGAGAGCGAAATCGCGGCGTGCCGCCGCCAGATGGCCGCATGGAAGAGGGCGCTGCCCCGGTATGCGGCGGCCAGCCCGTACTGGCCGGCGTTGTTCAAGAAGGAGCGGAAGGCCAAGATTGGCAACCGCATCATTTACGGGCGTATGGTGCACCGGGATCTCCGCAACTGAGAAGGGCGGGAGAGGTTCTGGTCCGTCCCTGGATAGACCAAGTTCACCGTCATCGTCGCTGCTCACAGCGAAGAGGTGCTCCGTGTGAGACCAGGCACATGGTTTAATAGGATTGATAGAATACTCATACCAACAAGTTGCAACTTCTTTTCCGGAAGCTTATTCGAAAAGAACTCTAAGGTTAAGCGTGCTTGGCCTAGAGCAATTTTAGGATGGGTGACCGACCGGGAAGTGGGTAACCGGGTGCGCACGAGCGAGGACAAAGTGCGCAGAAAAGACTAGTGTTGGTATGTGGTGCCAGTCTAGATATTCTATTAAGCTACCAAGAGTGACACCCCCGGGCCCAGGAGTGGACGGGGTGTTACACTCCGTCTCGCGTACAATGCGGAAATCGTGGAGGTTCCGTCCGACGAAGAAGAGGAAGCCGGCGGCTCGGAGGACAGCGACAGCAGAAGTGAAATTGTTGAGTAGTTGGTTGAATTAATGTAGGATGTGAAATCGCACCTTTGTTTAGAAGAATTTGTGGTTGAATTAATGAAATGCCTCGATTTAGATCTCTGTCTCGATTAATTTGTGGAAGAATATATGATTTAGATCAATTTCTGCCTCGATTTAGATCTCTGTCCTGGATTGGGAACGTGACCGTGGACCAAAGACCCCTTTTCTACTAGTGTATTCTGACATTGGTGGTTTGTTTAAACGTAATCTACGTGGATTTGGCCGCATGCAAATGGCACAACCACAATTTATAAAGTGCAAGCACGTACACCCGGTTACTGGAGATCTGGGAGCTTCGCCAGATGCAGGGGATGCAGGAGCAGAGAGGCGGTGAGATAGACGGGCTCAAGATTAGGCCAGAAAGTGGTACCCATTTCCTCCCCATCTGGGCATTATCGGTGAGAACATTGTTGTTTATGTTGCCACGTCGTTGTGCAGCATCTGAAATAAGTTGCTGCTTCGTGGAGTGTGGCAGCTTAAATAATTTATTTCTATGCCACTTACATTCCGTCGTATTTGGAGACCTCCTGCCCCTCAGCAATCATGGAACCGGTGGATCCTTGTTTTCAGATAGCAGTGGCACAATCACAATTTCAGATTCAACTACTGACTCGGGCGTTTCCAAACCCTAAGTCGTGCTACATTTTACTCAGAGAACGTGGGTAGATTGTTTGGCCCAGCAACGTGCCACACACAGAGCTCCAGAATTTAACAGAATTACATATATAGGTTCAAGTTCAACACACTACTATGCATCTTCATTGCCAGCAGCCTTCTTCCGCAGCCTGGGTGCCAAGCCTTCACGTCCAATGGCTTCTTCATTTCCTGCCTTCTTCCTCTTCCTCGGTGCCAATTTTCTTAGCTTCACGTACTCTGCATCGTCGTGACAATGGGCACTAGAATCGTGTCCAGCATCATCTTTCCAGTCGTTTTTAATTTCTTCGGACAGCAAAATTACTGACCCGACAGTCATGTTTCTAACCTTGCAGTGCTTCCTGTCAAAGAAACAAGATTGTTGCATAACTGCCCAATATCTACAAAGTAAATAAAACAAAAATTACAATTCAGCACAAACATGTGAACCCCAAGCGACCTTTGCTAGCTAATTGCGTTCGAGCAACCACCCTGTCCAAGAATAGAAGGGTGACTCCCAGTAGCAGCAGCTTCCACATCCAGTACATCACAATTCAGCTCAAACATGCAATCCGAAGCATACCTTTTCATCAACCCAATTAGCTGACTGTCTCACGATATAGGAACCATGATGCCACGTTCATCCATGAAGCTGAACTTTGCAGTCTGCTTCGGCCATACTTCAACATGATTACGCAGAGCAGCAACCATACCAGATATAGTGCAGATCTGCGCAGGCGCTTCTTCCATCGTGAAACAATGGCTTCCATACCACTTGCCCTTGGAGTCGTACCTGTAGAGGACTACCGTAACCAGGTAAGGGGGGTCCGCGCAGATCCCACTTGATAGAAAACTGTGGACAAAATATGTTTGTCAGCGTTGGGCTAATGAACAATTTGAGGTTCAGTAGCCAGCTAGCAGTTGTAATTAGTGTGAATAGCAAAGAGAAGGGTAGCTCACCCGCTTGTAGGCAGAACTTCTTCTTCCTTGATAGTAGGATCTGCCATCCTCCGAACTGCTCGGCTCGTCGGCGGCGGAGGCGGGCTAGAGCCTCGCAACGGCATCTATGGCATGCGCCATTGGAGCTCGGTATCAGCGACTGGGCGCAGCAACTGGGCGCAGCAACTTGGCCCCGGAAGTCAAATGTCCGAACGGATCGTCCTGCCTAGAGGGTGGATTCCGACGCCACCGGTGCTAGGGGAAAGCTGGGAATGGATTTGTGAAATTGGTCAATGCATCCAATCCACTTAGCTGCTCGATTTGCCTAAGAGGTTGCCACGTTGGCACCTGCGTCACGGACAGATAACCGACATGTGGGTCCCGACCGTCTACTTCACGGGGCGGTTTAACGGAATGTTTGTATTTGGCAGGGGTGAGATGAGTTTGCCTCGAAATGGCCCCTCTCAGTAGTTGGCGGCCCAACTTTTCGAAACGCGGTAATTTCAGGCAACTTAGGTACCGCCATGCGCTGGCCTGCCAACTTTGGTACCGTAGACGAACAAGCCCCCCATACACCCCATAGTTCGACAGAAGAGATGCGATCAAGTCGCAGGCCGTGGAGGATTTCTTTGTGGACTAGGCCGAGATGCAATATGAACCACCTCTGCCGGACTCAAATTACTGGCGAATGCACTTCGACGGATCAAAACTGAAAGAAGGGCTGGGCGCCGGAGTGGTACTTACCTCGCCTAAGAAAGATCAATTAAAGTATGTTCTCCAGATTCATTTCAGCGCCTCAAATAATGTCGCGGAATATGAAGCACTAGTACATGGCCTCAAAGTGGGAAAGGAAGTAGGAATACGTCGGATACAGTGCTTTGGCAACTCGGATTTGGTGGTGCAGCAAGTGGCTAGAAACTGGGACGCTTTGGATCCCAACATGGCCCTGTACAGATTTCATGTGCAAAAGATAAGCGGATTCTTTGAGGGGTGTGAGTTTCACCACATACCTCGGATTGAGAACGAGGCTGCCGACACATTGTCCAAGTTGGGCTCATCCCGGCAAGCAATCCCGCCGAATGTGGCTTTGGAGCATTTAAGAAAACCATCTATTGCCCCATCGCAGGAATCCGACTCTATCTATATCCCGGCTCTCTCTGGGTCAGAAGCTACGCCAATGGAAATTTAATGGGGAAGCACCTCAGCAAACCCGGGGACTACTTCGGCTAACCCGGGGACTGCGTCAGGAGTTATGTCGGTGGATACAATGGAAATTGACGAGGAACCCTTTCCTGTCCGGGTAATACCAACTTGGGCCAAGCCAATATTTGATTTCCTGAAAGAAGGAACCATGCCGGATGATGAGGTACTCTCAACGCAGATCCAGAGGAGAGCAAAGGCCTATACTATTATCAATGCCAAACTATACAAAAGAAGTGTGACCACAATGCTGCAGTGGTGTGTTGATCCAGGGGAAGGACTTGACATACTCCGAGATATCCACCAAGGAGAATGTGGTCACCATGCATCCTCAAGGGCATTAGTGGAAAAAGCTTTTCGGCATGGATTTATTGGCCATGTGCTTTGGAGCAAGCAGAGGATTTGGTGAGGAAGTGCAATGGTTGCCAGAGATATGCCTACAAAACCCACCTGCCAATGTCGGAGCTCAAAACTATTCCTATTACTTGGCCATTTGATATGTGGTGCCTAGATATGGTGGGACCGTTTAAGCCGGCTAAAGGAGGAATGACCCATATCCTAGTAATGGTGGACAAATTTACTAAATGGATTGAAGTGAAGCCAATCAAGAAGTGTGATGGGGCAACATCGGTCAAATTCCTCAAGGATATAATCCTGAGATATGGCTATCCACATAGTATTATAACTGATAACGGCACTAACTTCGCTGAATGAGCATTTGCGAGGTTCTGCCGAGAAAAGAAGATCCGGCTAGATGTCGCCTCAGTGGCCCAACCCGCATCGAACGGGGAAGTGGAAAGATCCAACGGACTAGTTCTGTCCAGGATAAAACCCCGGTTCATAGAGCCGCTGCAAAGATCAGCGGGGTGCTGGATAGAGGAACTACCAGCAGTATTGTGGAGCTTAAGGACAACTCCAAATCGATCAACGGGCTATACGCCATTTTTTCTAGTACATGGGGCAGAAGCCGTATTACTGGCCGACATAGAGCATGATTCGCCAAGAGTCACCCAATACACAGAAGCCGAAGTGCGAGAGGCCCGGCAAAATGATGTTGATCTGCTGGAAGAAGCGAGAGAACTGGCCTTGTCTAGATCCTCCATATATCAGCAAAACCTCCAATGCTATCATAGCCGAAAAGTAAACCCCCGAGTCTTCCGGGAAGGTGACCTGGTACTCCGATTGATACAGCGCACTGCTAGCATGCATAAGCTATCTCCTCCATGGGAAGGGCCTTTCATTGTAAGCAAAGCCTTGCACAATGATTCCTATTATCTTATTGATGCACAACCATAGGAAAACAACAAGGCGGACAGGTCCGGAGAGGAATCTAAGAGATCGTGGAATGTAGCACTACTTCATCCTTTTTACACCTGGCACAGAGGTGAATGTATCCAGGTTACTCGTATGTCGGTATGTATGTCGGCGATGAGCTTATCAATGAAATTTCGGCACCCCGGCAAAAACTCGGGGACTGCCATAATAATTGTCTTTCTTGCTTTACATTTTTTATATGTCGGCTAGCTTACATTACTTGTACCTTAGCCGGATTAGTAGTGTGCGAGCACCAAAAACCCAACTCTTCGACTTTGCTGCTGTCCAACAAGAATTGGCTTCATGGCAAGCAAGAGAACAAGTTTGGAATTGCAAAGCACACAAAAAATGAATCAGGGAAGGAACCTAAGCGCTCCGACATTTGTTGTTCGAACCAACCATGTGTTTACTTCATCTCTTGCCAGATTATTTTGAGTTAATCGCTGAGTTTCAAGTATTGTTAATTCAATTTTTTGAACCTCGTACTCGTAAGTCGAAAAACCGAATCAAGGTAGACGCGAGCCGAGACAAAATTTGGGAGAACAAGAAAAGCAAACTCGGGGATTTCCCCACGGTAATCCGACATTAAGAACTTGGTAGCAAATAACACACATTGTAGCACAACCAAACCAAAGTACTTAAATACATTTCCGCCTGGCATTCCAGGATCTGATAAATATGATCAAGTGTTTTTAAGGAGCAGGGGCAGCAGCCGAATCATCGGCCAAAGGAGGAGGTACTTCGGAATTGGTGGGTGGGGCGTTAACCTCGGCCTCATTTTTAGGGTTAGCCCCTCCATCCTCCGGGTCTTCAACTTCGTCCTCAAGCTCGGAGGCCTTGCCCTCGCTCCCATCACCTTCTTCATCTCCAGAAGCAACTTCATCATCGAAAATGTCGAGGTAGCTCGGCCCATCATTCCAAGCATGGCAGACAGAATACTAAATAAGTTTGTTAGCACTGGCCTTGCGACGCGCAACCCACGCCAGATCTTCGGTCCACTTGGATCCGGTGCACATGCGGGTAAGCAGCCCCAGGTCAATTCCTTCGTACCATGAAAGGACGAACTATGGCGCAATATCAACACTGGCTCGCGCCAAAAATGCAGCTGCATCTCACACTCCATCAGCTTGGCAATGAGAGCAGCATTTCCTTTAGGAGTGGGCTCTTCGGTCCAAAGAGAGTTCAGCATCCGCATCACGGCTGACATGATGTCTGCACCATAATTCCTTACCAGCTCCAAGCGAGTAGCGAGACTCACAAGCAGATCCTCTGTGGTATAAGGGATTGGCCCCGATCTAGGGCCTGTGGGAATACCATGCTGCTCGCGCGACCGGGACACAGCAGCACCGACAAGAGTATCACCTTCTGGAAATTTGCCTGAGAACAGAACGGAGGAAACAGTGAACAAAAGCACCAAACCCAGAGGAATGAAAGTTAAGCAAGGGCAAAGAACTTACGTGCAATCTGAAAAAGGAGACGTTGAAGCTCGGCGTCAACATTGGCGCTGTGGGCCTAGAGTTTCTCATATTCTAAGGTCACCAACGTAAGTTTAACATCGGTTTCCTGTAGTAAATTCTGATCCTTGGAAATTTGCATGGTTAGACGCTCCTTTTCCTCGACGAACTCCTGGTCAGCCTTCTCCAGCTCGGCCTTGTGGAGGTCCTTGAGCCTCTGGATTTCGGCATTTAACCGAGTAATTTCTGAGTCTTGGAGACACAGCCGAGCTATCTCGTCATCCTTTCTCTTCAGTTCATCCTGATGCTTGCCTGCTTGTTCGAGAAAATGGGTCATCATATCAAGAATAGGAACACTGTCTTCAAGGGCAACTATAGTAATAAGTTAATATGGCGGAGCCGAAGTATAAATGTCTACCGAGTCAAGGAAAGAAGCCCACAAAGATAAAGTGAAAGATAAAATACCTTGGATTTCCTCAAGGTTCTTCCACATAATGATATTCTCAGCCTCAACATCCACTATAGAAGTGGAGTAACAGGTTAATTCGGATCATGAGTAACTCGAAGGAACGGAAAAGAACAAGTTCTGGGTAAAGAAAATTACTCTTCTTGCGATCCTCAAGGAGCTTGCCATAGCGCGCGCGAACATCTTTGTAAGAATCCAGCAGGCGCTGGAATTCTGCAGTTCGGCGATTAGTGGTAATCTGGACAAAGAAACGCAAGATTAGTTCAAAGGGAAACGGAGAATAATTCGAGATATTCAGAATGTCCAAGATCCGGGCCAAGTGGAACTTAACCCAGCTCTAGGTGTGTGGATATTCAAAGTGTCCAAGATCCGGGCCAAGTGGAACTTAACCCGGCTCTAGGTGTGTGGATATTCGAAGTGTCCAAGATCCGGGCCAAGTGGAACTTAACCCGGCTCTAGGTGTGTGGATATTCGAAGTCTACAAGATCCGGGCCAAGTGGAACTTAACCCGGCTCTAGGTGTGTGGATATTCGAAGTCTACAAGATCCGGGCCAAGTGGAACTTAACCCGGCTCTAGGTGTGTGGATATTCGAAGTCTACAAGATCTGGGCCAAGTGGAACTTAACCCGGCTCTAGGTGTGTGGATAATTGAAGTGCCCAAGATCCAGGCCAAGGGAACTTAACCTGGCTGTAACTTTGGCGATATTTGAAATGGCTAAGGACGAAAACTAAATTCTTGAGGAGCATCCGACCGAGTAACAAGTTACTCCCTTGGAGGCTCGGGGACTAGGGGATATATCTACAAGTGATCATGCATACAAAGTACTACAGCAGAGGAAAAAAGTTACCTCCATCATCCGGCCAGCCAAAGAGATGGCCTTGGTGGCGGAGTTCATTTGCACACTGAACTCGGCTGGGCCGAACTTCTCCGGCAGATCATCCTTGGGGTCGATGAATTCGGCATTGTTCTAGTTATTCACATACTCTAGGAGAAGTGGACTGTAATTTTCGTTGTTGGGAGAGTAGTTCGCCACCAAGCCCTTGATGTGAGCTTCTCGCCTAGCAGACTGAGCTGCGGCAGGGCTGGTATGCAGAACCAACTGCATGCTGCCCTCTGATCCGGCAACGGAAGACCCGGAATGAGCACTCTTGCTCGGCCCAGTAGCTTTCTTAAGCTTGCTAGATGAAGGAGGACGCAGCGGAAAATCTGAGGCCGCTGATCTGGATGAAGCCTGAAGAACTGGTTGGAAGATATCCGCGATCGACATAGTTGATCTAGAGGGAGTTGACGGGGCTTTCCTCTTGGGAGGCTTGGTGAGTGGTGTTGCTGGTGCTGGTGCTAGTGCTGGTGTTGCTGCTAGTGCTGCTGCTGCTGGTGCTGCCACTGCTGTTGTTGCTGGTGTTGCTGCGGGTGACGCTGGTGCTGCTGGTTCTGGAGACACTTGAACGGGGGAAGAACTTGATTGGGTCGGTGCCGATGAAACTGGCACCTCAACACATGGCGCTGGGGCTGAAGAGGAACTAGTAAGATCCGGCATGGCCGTATCCGGAGGCACCCCACTACCCCCCGCGCCAACATTGCTCTCCTCATGATGAGGTGGGCTCTGGTCAGGCGCAGCCGTGGATCCCTCTTGAATAGGGCTGAGCGGGCAAGTATCGTAGTCGGGGGGGGGGGGGACTGCTCCAGATTGGAGACGCAATGCCGGAGCCACTCTTGGGAATGACCCTAGGAGCTCTGGAAAATAAAAGCACCAAGTCAAAAAGAGAAAAAGAACCGATAAAAGACAAAGGCAAACACAGAAAGGAAAAAACCCCAAGTGCAAATGCAAAGAGGCTTACTCGTCCGAGGTTAGGGGTGCCCGAGGTTTGGGCGCCGTCCAGTCCGTGCTCTTGGCGGCCGGCTTGGTCGAGGCTTTCACCCCAGACTTCTTCTACCTCTTCTTGGGCGGCGGCGCCTCCGAAGCTACGGACAAGGTTGTCGCGCGCTTTTGGGAGGGGCAGGAAGTGGACCATCCGTAGCGAGGGGGGAACCTCGTGGACCTAACCGGCCAGGTTAGCTAAAGATTCGAACATAACCAGATATGCGTAAGAAATGAGAACCGGATCAAGTACCTCCAGGACCTCAACGTCCGAGTCATCATCATCCGGCCAATCCCTTAGAGAAAAGGCCTTTGCTAGAGCCGCGCTTGACGACGTCCGAAGTGGGCAAGAAGGTCTCCGGATCAGGCTCCTCCTTGTCCTCCTCGGCGCGGTCCGGTACCCACTTGCTCGCTAGTAAGACAACAATTGCTAAGTTATGAAAGTAATCCAACATACAGAGAAGCTCCGGAAAAACTGTAAAAGAGAGGTTTACCTTTGGAGGAGGGGTATCTTGGGTGAAAGGCTCAAGCCCCCATTCCCAATCTTCGAGAATTCCTTCTCCATGTTGAAAATGGACTTAACCCGGCGGTAAACCGCCGAATTATCGAGCTCGAAGGAGGAATTCCGGTGAGGATCGAGGGGGCCGCTCAAGTAGCAGATCTTGTGGGCACGTTTCTGCAAGGGGGAGACCCGGCTGCGGACGAAGGTGATCATAATATCCTCCCCCCGAAGCTTCTCCTTGAGCATCTCCTTGATTCGGTGCTCCACCTGATTCGCCAGGGCTGTGGGCCGCTTAGGGATGCTCTCCCAAAGAGAGGTATCTGGAGGGCCGAGTTTGAAAGGGAGGAGCCAGTTCAAATCTTCCTCGGTGGTGTTCCGGACATAGAAGAAAGTCCGGGCCTAGCCTTTGCAGGACTCGAGCCCGATAACCCAGGGAAATACGGAGCCCTTGCAAGGAGATATGGAGGCAGCGCCGCACTGAGTCAGGTGCTTCTCCTCCGGAGTAAGCTCCTTAGCCAGAACAACGTTCCTCCAGAGACCAAAGAACTTGATCCATAGCTCCTTAGATGGCTAGAGGCCAAGATATCCCTCAATGCCAGAGGCGAAAGAGGATAAATAAGTGATGGCATTGGCAGGGAGATGATGCGGTTGCAATTGATACGTAGAGATGAAATCAAAAAAGAAATCTGAGGTAGGAAGGCCGAAGCTGCACTGGAAATGAGACAGAAAAACAACATACTCCCCTGGATTGGGAGAGGGGGAAATCTCATCGGCGGCGAGGCGACAGGCGACGCCAGCGGGAATGCGGCGCGTGGCACGGAGCCAGTCCAGATCATCCTCGCAGACAAACGCGTCATCCCAGCTGCCGCACCCGCGCCCTTCTCCTTCCTCCTCCTCCTGCGCCACCACGGCTGCCTCTTCCTCAGTCATGGCGAACTCAAGGTCTTCGAGAAGGAAATCAGAATAGAAATAACCGGTGGAGGGGAACCGAGAAGCGCAAGGCCCCGTGGTGAAGCTCTTGAGCGGGAACGGTGGCGCAAGGTGCTGCCTGAGCACGGTCGTGATGGCATAGTTGCGACGAAGAGTTAGCGGTGGCGGTGAAATTGCAGTGAGAGAGAAAGGAGGCTGGGAAGCGCAAAGTGAATGGGGAACTTCCCCAAAGATTGTCCTAGGTGAAGGGAATATGCCCGAGAGGCAATAATAAAGTGGTTATTATCTTATTCCATGTTTATGATAAATGTTTATTTTGCATGCTATAATTGTATTGATCGGAAACATCAATACATGTGTGTTTAATAAACAAAAAGGGTTCCTAGTTATGCCTCTCTTATAGGCTAGCTTGTTGATTAACAAGATGATCAAGGTTTCCTGATCATAGACATTGGATGTTGTTAATAACAAGGTCACACCATTGGTGGAATGATGTGATGAACATTCATCCGAAGTATAGCATTATGATCAAGTCATTATGTTTATATTGCTATAACATCATACGAAGTAACCTTTATCCTTAGACCATGAGATCATGTTAATTGCTAACACCGGAAGAGTATCTTGATAACATCAAACGTCACACCGTAACAAGGTGACTATAAAGATGGGTTCAGTGCTACGAAGGTGTTATGTTGAGGCTCATGGATCAAGAGTGGAATTTGTCAATCCCGATAACGGATAGATATACTCTGGGGCCTCTCGGTGATATCACATTGAAATAGCTTGCAAGCAAGTGATGTGATCACTAGAATGTTATATCACGGGAATGAGAAAAGAGTGCATGTCGGTAACGAGATCAAGAGATACCGATGATCGAATCTCGGACATGTAATATATCGCGAGACAAAGGGATTTAGTTACTAGCGTTAAAGGTTCTCACAATCACAGAAGTCATCGTTGAATGAGTAGGAGTCAGTATGGATCTCCATGTCCCGCTTCTGATTATTGATCTGAGAGGGGTCTCGATCATGTCTGCATTATTCGCGAACCGTAGGGTGACACACTTAAGGGATACCAACACCACTTGGAGCAAATATGTTTCAGATAAAGATTTAAGAAAGCGTTGGAATTATTTCAATAGACACCGAAACTGTTTCGGGTGAAATTGTTGAAATTGGTTCTGCATGTAATATTGAAATGTTGCAGGGGGTTTTATGTGAATGTTTGTTAATTAAAGTAATTAACAAAATTCTGAATAAAAATAATAAAAGAGTTTTATTAAATGAGAGAGCATTAAATTTGGAGAAATTTAATGCATTTAAAGTGGAGGCTTTAAAAGAGAATGTGAAGGGGCATTTTAATGTGGAGGGGTTACCACCACATGAATGGAGGAGGTGAAGGGTCACCTCCTACTTGCGCCGGCCATGAAGGAGGGGCACCCCCCCTCCTTCTATAAAAGGCCACCCCCTCCTCACTTCTCACACACACCTCCTTGTGAAGGATCTCTCTCCCCCTCTAGTATTATTCCCCCATGGTCTCGGATTAGCGAGATACATGTTCCCGGTGGCTTTATCTGGAAAGGAGTTGCTGCTTCCGCTGCTTTGCTGGAGCGAGGGACGGAGGTTGTCGGGGTACCGGACGTGTGTGTGATCACGGATGCACCGCTGCTTTGCGGTGCTGGACACTGTGCTGCTGGAGCTGGATCTGATGGACGTGCTGGAGCCAGACCTGCTGGACTTCCTCACGATCTTGAGATCGGCAAGTGTACGACTACATCAACCACGAGTTCCTACTCGTTAACAAAACTCATTGTCTTCGAGGGTAAGTTCTCTATGGATGTATGTCCACCCGTTGCTCTGTATCTAGTAGATAGATCTTGGCGTATAGTTCTCATCGTAGGAAATTTTTTGTTTTCTATGCTGCGGACCCAACACTAGGCCCCCTACTTAACCACACGAGAGGGCGTGTAGTAGGATCCTTTGCGGTTGCCACGCCACACACAACGGGCGTGTACACAACCGAATCAGCCAATCAGAGCATGGCCACAGCAAGGGCCATAGGGAGCAGAAGATCCCATGACGCGACATGGTGTTACAGTTAACGAGGCGCGGTGGTGAAGGGACGCGCGCAACAGTTATTCCTGATATTGCAACAGTAACTGGCGCATTAAATGTGTGTGGCCCTTAAAATGAGAATAAATGATGATTACCCTCCATGTAGGACGTGGGGAAGGGTACAAGGGAAGGAAAAGTAACCCGGATAAGCAAGCAAAAGACCCGGCCAATGAGGAATAACTCGGAAAGAGCCAAGGGACCGCAAAAGGAAAAACCCTAGATTACGGGGTAACTCGGCCAAAGAGGCAACGATGCGAATATGGAAACCTGCTGTGGCCTTAACAACTAAAGTTGCTAAGACCGCACCAGCTTCAGGCACTAATGTTGGGGGGGTACCCACGGGTAGGGTAACGCCGGGGTATAAAGGTCGAGTTAGCCGAGGTACGGCTCGATTAACGCAAGTGCTGACCGGGTCACCTCAAGGCGGGCCGAACCACGGAGTGACCCGGCCTGTGGAATATCTCCTTACCCTTAGCCCGGCCAGCATAAAACACATGCCGGTCATATTTGTTTGTCTATTGTGTAGGTACCCTCAAAGCTGGGTTAGCCTAGTGCTAGCCGGACTACTGTATGGCTTCCAAGAGAAGGAAAGAATCTCCTGCTGGTCAAAAGGTGGCTTTACTAGCTGTAGCGTGAGCTAAGCAGAGCAGAGAGGAGGACCAGTGGGTCATGGGCGACCAAGATGACGCGGGCGATGTCGGATGACGTAGCCCGTGTCTGGTGACGCTTAAAGATGAAGATCACGTCATGGGTTACGTCCAAAGCTCGGACGAGCTGTTAAAGGGAATAAAGAAGCATCTCGCTTTAGTCGAGGAGCATATTCGTGGAATATTCTGCCACGTGTGCCCTAATTCTGTAACCCGGGCTCCCCTATATAAGGAGCACCGGGGCCTCCATAGAGAGGGATGGATCATTTCTTCCTCTTTCTAAGATAGCACCCTAGAACTAGATCGTGGGGAGTAAGAGACATCTTCTCACCACTAGCTTGAAGGGCATTTGTAAACTCCATTGATAGAGGAAATACAACATCATCTGTGCGTGGAATCACCACGTTCTCCCTCCTTGGATCCCCCTAGAACTCATTGGCCCCATTATTAGCCTATCCATGGCATCTGTCGTGCCACCACCATGACATTTCTGGCACCGTTACCACTTATACTTATCCATACCACTTGTATTTCACTATCGCTTCGCCGAACTAGTGCACCAATACACCTGACAAGTGTATTGGGTTTGTTGGGGACACAAGAAACTCCTTGTATCTTGATTGCCGGGTTGCTTGAGAGGGATACCTTTGACCACTTCCTCCCTGAGTTCGATAAACCTTGGGTAATCTACTTAAGGGAAACTTGTTGTTGTTCTACAAACCTCTGCACTTGGAGGCCCAACAACTGTCTACAAGAATAGAAGTGCGTAGACATCAAGCTATTTTCTGGCGCCGTTGCCGGGGAGGTAAGGTAAAAGGTACTCACATCCTCCGGTGTGAGTGCTCGAAGTTATTTCCTTTAGATTCTGCAATTTTGTCTTTTTGTTTCTTGTTTTCACTAGTTAGGCTTAATGGAAAACAACAACAAAATTAGAGAGCTTTATAGTATTTATCTTGAGTTAGGACATGAAGTGTTTGAAGAGAAAATTTAAAAACCTATGGAACTTTATTTGCATCCTAATAGAAATGTTGTTAGTATGAATTCTTTGGACACCATTATTGCTAATGCCATGGAAAATTCTAAGCTTGGGGAAGCTAGTTTTTATGAAAATGATTTTTTTAGTTCCCCAGCTTTGGAAGATAGCTATTCTATTGCTTATGATGATACAAAACCTCCAATATATGATGATTACAATGATGAGTATGATATTTTTAGTCCACCTACTATTGAGGAGAAAATTAATTATGATTACAATATGCCTCTTATATTTGATGATTATGGTGATGAGAATTATAATGATAGCCATTTTGTTGAATTTTCTCCCACTACAATTAATAAGAATTACTATTCTTATGCGGAGAGTAATAATTATCATATGCACGTAGCTCATGATAAGAATGTTTTATGTGATAGTTATATTGTTAATTTTATTCGTGATGATACTGAAAGTTATTATGAGAGAGGGAAACATGGTTTTATGCATCTCAATAATATTAAGTTTCCCCTCTTTATGTTGAAAATTTTAAAGTTGCACTTGTTTGCTTTCCTATGCTTGTTGCTTTGTGCTTTCATGACTTGTTTCTTTACAAGATTCCTATGCATAGGAAGTGGGTTAGACTTAAATGTGTTTTGAATTTGCTTCTTGATGCTCTCTTTTACTTCAATTCATATTTCTTATGTGAGCATCTTCTCAAACTATTATGCATAACTTAAAGGCGTTAAAGAAAAGTACTTATTGGGAGATAACCCAAAAGTTTTAGTTGAGTCTTGGAAGTTATTGCCTCTGTAATCACAGGCGGCGCCAGTAGGGGGTCGAGCCTGGTCGACCAACCCGGCTCACCCGATCGCGTGGAGTTTTTATAGGAAGCGACAACGTGGCGAGCAGTTGACCAGGGAAAAGTCAAGGAAAAAGATCACTGCCTGCCTCACCTCACGAGTCACGACTCACGTCCCTCTCCTGCAAAAAAAAATCCCCTGCCTCTGGTCGCTATGCCTCCTCTTCCCCAGGGCGGGCCTGTGCCTCCTCTCCCGATGTCGGCCGCTGCGCTCCTCTCCCTCCACGCCTCATCTCTGGTCGCCTCGCCCCCCTCCTGCAGTCCCCCACGACCCCACATCCACAACGGCCCGCATCGGCGCAGCCCCCACGCACAACCCCGCATCTCCGACTCACTGATGGACGAGGCAGAGGAGGCGGATTGGAGTTCCTAGGAAAAAGAAGATGAGACAGGTCTGGTTCAAGAAGATGAGGAGGGGGCAAAAGGTGCAGGTCCCTCAAATCGCAAGAGGGCACGGGTTCAATGGGCCAATTTGACCCTTTAATTTCAGATTTTGTTTTCAACTTTTTTGTCTACTTGTCTAGTGTTTAGTACTCCCCTTTGTTGTAGGCAGTAGTGAGCTCGTGATTTGTTTTTGTTTTTAATATTTTAGGCAAATGTTGTTGAAGTCTTTGATCTAGCAAATGTTGTTGCCAATTCTGGAGATCGGAGACCGATTGATGAATATAGTACCTCTGAAATTAGAGATAAAGTGAGATGGGCATATTTGACAAGAGGTCATAATCGTTCGGTTGGTCATAATTTTTTAACTTAATGGTATGACTATCTTATCAAAATGTAGCACCATCTTTATCTAGTTGTCATTCTTTATAGTCAGTTTGTGGTTGTACTCGATGAAATATGAAAATTGAATCTGTTTGGACCATTTTTATTGATTACACTTCATTTTTCGCCTTATTTTTTTTCAAATCTTATTTGTTCGACCCGGCTCAGTTCAATTCTTGGCTCCGCCACTTTCTGTAATAACCTCTGCTCATTATTTTTGTGTGGTTTTTGTGCCAAGAGTAACCTCTAATGAGAGAGAAGTAATGCTTGGGAAAGTTGTTGTCCCGAAACATATTTTTGTGCTTCGCTGTAAAAATTTATGAAAAATCTCTGTATATCGGTTTGCGCTGTAATTTCTTTTGCTGCTGCCCCAGGTTGTTATCCAACTTTCGTTAGCTCAACACTTTTTGATTTGAGCAACAGAAGGTCTTCGAAAAAATTGGTTTTTACCTGCTGGTCTGTTTTGACAGATTTCTGCAATTATTTGCATTTGCCTCTTAATCTCTTTCTCTTTGAGTTCTCTTTGATCATTTGACCTTTTTAAAGGAAGTGCTATAGTAGCTTGTGTTTTAATGGAAGTTTTACTTGTGTTGAAGCTGAACCAAAAGACTTATTATCTTGAGTGCACTAATGTTGCTAATGAAGATTGTGTGAAGTTTTGTATGAAGGAAATTTTAAAGTGTAGGGAAGAATAATATGATGAGATGAAGGATGGACAAAATCTCAAGCTTGGGGATTCCACCCGTGTCACCCCAAGAAATATTCAAGAAGTACAAACGTCAAAGCTTGGCGATGCCCAAGGCAGCCCCTTCTTCATCCATAAAAATCTCAGGTTTTCTTCCAAACACTTCATTTTTATTGTTTCATGCACAATTGTGTTGTTCTTGGAGCGTCTTCATTTTTTGTTTTTTGTTTTATTTTCTTTGGTTTGCTTAAATAAGTTGGTTGGATCCCAACACACTTCTTTTGGGGAGAGACACACTCTGCTTTCATTGTTTAGAACACTCTAGTTTTCATTCTTATTGATTTAAGAGTGTTCTCTTTCGCTAGCACTGTGTTTAGCCTTAGTTTTATTGTGCTTTTAGCTTAGAACTTTTTAGTTCTTATTATTGGATTTGTGAGACAAGCTCACTGATCTTTATTTATTATTATCTTTGTGAGTTCTTTCAAATAATTTGGTTTGGATTGGAAAAGAGTAGGAAAGTTCATGCTTAAGTGGTATAAAAGGATCTTGTTTTTGACTGTGGCCTATGCTTTGTCATGTCATGCTTGATATTGTTTTGGCTTTATACTTAGTGATTATTGCTGTCCCATGACTTGTTACAAATAATTGAGATTGCTTAATGTGCCTTGAAAGAATCATGCATTGTTTTAGCATATTAAAGCATAGTCTTGTGGTATTCTCCTTTGATGCTTTATTTGGGTCGACTCGGCGCATGCTCACACCATGTTATGACTATCCCAAGTCACCATAGCCTCTATGATCATTTAGTTTTCGACTTGTAATATCACTTTATCCTTTAATTAATAATGTTTTGTCGCTTTGCATGATTATGGCCATTATTGCTCTCTTAGTTGGTCGCTCTCAGTCTTTCGCTAGCCTCCATAACCAAGTATGAGTCCCACTCATGCATCCAAATCCAAATAAAACCAAGTTATTCCAAAGAATCCACCTTTCGAATTAGCATTTGCTATTGCTATTCCAAGTATATTCATGTTTTTATATATTCATTAGCATTTGCTATTCCAAGTATATTCATGTTTTTATCTACCTTCTGAATTAAAATTGTTATGTGAAATTTAGTGATTAAAGCTCTCACGAACTTGATGGCACACTTTACTTTCTTGCACTTAATAAACTTGAACCGTTGTGTCCATCTTTGTTGCATATATGCTTGCGCTTTATAAGTTGAAGTTAGCAGAACCATGTATCATGGGTAACGCTTTCAACATTGCACTTGTACATTGTACCCCGTTGATATCATGATTCTTTTGCTTATGGATCCCGGGGGTGTGAAATAAAAGTGGAACTTGTAAGATCATGGAGTTTATATGTGTGTTAGAGAAACGCCTAGGTCGCTAGCCTAAGCCATGCCTAATCATGGTGGAAACTTGCAGCATAACCATAATGAGCACTCTATAAAGCATCCTCAATAAAAACCTATGCAAATAGCAAATAAAAAGATCACTGAGATGCTCATTGTCTGCTTGCCTTGTCATTTTGATTATGGGATAGCTCCTGTATCATGCGCAAGGGGTACCTCGTTGGCGGTTCTCTATGATACATGTGTACTTACAATGACAAGAGCTTACTTGTGACTAAAGATGAGTAGCATGAGGTTCGGTCTTCGTAAGTAAGGGGTGATGGGTTCGTAGCATGGAAAACAAAAAATTCTACCGCAAGAACGAACAAAACCTAGATCTAATCTAGATAAAAGCCAAGATCTAATCTATTAGACATGAGAAACGAGATAGATAGGAACTAACCCTCGTAGATCCGAAAGCGTTAACGAGATTAGATCTCGTGGTTGATGTAGTCGATCACTTGCCGATCTCAAGATCGTGTGGACGATCCTTCCGGCGTCGCGTTCCAGTAGCGCTTCCGCAGTCGGTCAAGTGGACGATCCTTCCGGCGCCGCGATTCGGCAGCGCTTCCGTAGTCGGTCACACGTGCGGAGTCGAAGCAGACCTTCCTCTCCCCGTTCCAGCGAGCAGCGGAGGTAGTAGATCTTCTCCACGGAATCCCAGCAGCACGACGGCGTGGTGGTGGTGGTGGAGTAGAGAATTCTGCAGGGCTTCGCTTATGCCTGTGTAGAAGATGGTGGAGGAGAGAGGCGGCAGAGATTGGGTGTTATGGGAGCAGGGGAGGAGGGGGCGCCCCTACCCCTCTATTTAAAGAAGGGAGGCGCCTAGGGAGGGGGAGTCCTTGTAGGACTCTCCTCCCTTGTAGGCCGGCGGATTGGAGGTGGGGGAGGAGTCCTCCTCCCCCACGACTCCATATCTTGACCCACCAGGACTCCTTGATCCCTATCTTGATTTTCAAGCAAACTCCAAGATATCTCCTAGAACCTTCCGGAACATTCCGAAACCTTCTAGAATCCTCATACAAACACTCCGGAACATTTCCTAACTTAGAAAATGATCCCCTATATATGAATCTTATTCTCCGGACCATTCCGGATCTCCTCGTGATGTCCCGAATCCAATCCGAGACTCCGAACAACATTCGGTCTCCAACGCACATTCCATATCTACTTAAAACAACTTCAAACCTTAAGTGTGTCACCCTACGGTTCGTGAATATGTAGACATGATAGAGACACATCTCCTATCAATAACCATCAGCGGGACCTGGAGATCCATAATGGCTCCCACATACTCAACGATGACTTCGCGATCGATTGAACCACTTACATATGAAACTAATTCCCTTTGTCTTGCGATACTATACTTATCCGAGGTTTGATCGTCGGTATCTCCATACCTAGTTCTACCTCGTTACTGATAAGTACTCTTTACTCGTTCCGTGATATGTCATCCCTTGTGACCCAGTCACATGCTTGCAAGCTAACTAGATGACATTCCACCGAGAGGGCCCAAAGCATATCTATCCGTCATATGGATGGACAAATCCCAATCTTGGTTCATGCGCTTCAACACATACTTTCAGAATACCCAATGACACTTTTATAACCACCCAGTTACGAAGCGGTGTTTGATGTCATCAAAGTATCCATCCGGTGATGGTGATTAACATAACCTCATGGTCGAAGGAATAGGTTACTATGTATTTGAAAGCTTACAGCAATACGAACTTAATGACTTGATCTTATGCTACGCTTACTATGGTTGTGTGTGTCCATCACATCATTCTTCTAATGATATAACCTTGTTATTAATCACATCCTAATGTCCATGATCAGGAAACCATGATCATCAATTAATCAACAAGCTAGTTCAACAAGAGGCTTACTAGGGACTCTCTTATGTTTACAAAACACACATGTATTAGTGTTTCCTAATAATACAATTATAGCATGGGATGTAAACATTCATCATAAACACAAAGATAATAATAATAACCACTTTTATTATTGCCTCTTGGGCATATCTCCAACAGTCTCCCACTTGCACTAGAGTCAATAATCTAGATTACATGGTAATATACCGAACACCCATGGCGTTCTGGTGTTGGTCATGCTTTGCCCTAGGGAGAGGTTTAGTCAACGGATCTGCCACATTCAGATCAGTGTGTACTTTGCAAATCTTTATGTCACCATCTCGGACATACTCGCGAATAGCGTGGAAACGTAGCTTGATGTGCTTCAGCTTGCTATGTGACCTTGGCTCCTGTGCATTAGCTATGGCACCTGTGTTGTCACAGTAGATGGCCATCGGGTCCAACGCACTGGGAACCACGCCAAGTTTAGTAATGAATTCCTTCATCCAAACGGCTTCTTGTGCAGCCTCCGAAGCAGCTATGTATTCCGATTCAGTTGAAGATTTCGCCACAACGCTTTGCTTCGCACTCCTCTAGCTCACTGCAGCACCATTCAAAATAAATACGTATCCCGACTGTGACTTCGAGTCATCCGGATCGGTTTTCCAACTAGCATCGGTGTAACCGTTTACAACAAGTTGTTCATCACCTCCATAAGAAAGAACCATATCCTTAGTCCTATTTAGGTACTTTAGGATATTTTTAACCGCTCTCCAGTGCTCCATTCCAGGATCACTTTGATATCTGCTAGTCAAACTAACAGCATGTGCTATATCCGGTCTTGTACACAGCATGGCATACATGATAGAACCTATGGCTGAGGCATAGGGAATATTATTCATTTTCTCTCTATCTTCTGCCGTAGCTGGACTTTGAGTCTTGCTCAAGGTCTTACCTGACAACATGGGCACGAACCCTTTCTTGCTATCTTCCATTCTAAACTTCTTTAGAACTTTGTCCAAGTATGTACTTTGTGAAAATGCTATTAGGCGTCTTGATCTATCTCTATGAATCTTGATGCCAAGAATGTATGCCGCTTCGCCAAGATCCTTCATTGAAAAACTATTATTCAAATAGGTTTTGACGCTATTAAGAAGTTCTATATCATTCCCAATCAACAATATGTCATCTACATACAGTAGTAGGAATGCTACAGAGCTCCCACTCACTTTCTTGTAAATACAAGCTTCTCCATAAGTTTGTATAAATCCAAATTTTTTGATTACTTTATCAAAACGTTGATTCCAACTCCGGGATGCTTGCTTCAGTCCATAAATGGAGCGCTGAAGTTTGCATACCTTGTCAGCATCCTTAGGATCGACAAAACCCTTGGGTTGTACCATATACAACTCTTCCTCAATGTCACCATTAAGGAACGCCGTTTTGACATCCATCTGCCAAATCTCATAATCGAAATATGCAGCAATTGCTAACAAAATCCTCACAGACTTTAGCTTCGCTACTGGTGAGAATGTCTCATCATAGCCAACTCCTTGAATTTGTCAGAACCCTTTCGCGACAAGTCGAGCTTTATAGACGGTAACATTACCATCAGCATCTGTTTTTCTCTTGAAAATCCATTTGTTCTCGACAGCCTTACGGCCATCCGGTAAGTCCACCAAAGTCCACACCTGGTTTTCATACATGGATCCCATTTCGGATTTCATGGCTTCTAGCCATTTGTCAGAATCTGGGCTCACCATAGCTTCTTCATACGTCGCAGGGTCATCAGCGTTGTCCACCAACATGACGTTCAAGGCAGAGTCATACCAATCAGGAGTGGTACGAACCCTTGTTGACCTACGAGGTTCAGCAGTAACTTCATTTGAAGTTTCATGATCATTATCATTAGCTTCCTCTCCAATTGGTGCAGGCGGCACTAAAACATCTTCCGGTGCTGCGCTACTCTCAAATCCGAGAGAAGGTTCAATAACCTCATCGAGTTCTACTTTCCTTCCAGTCACCTCTTTCGAGAGAAACTCCTTCTCAAGAAAGGATCCATTCTTTGCAACGAAAACTTTGCCTTCGGATCTATGATAGAAGGTATACCCAATTGTTTCTTTAGGGTATCCTATGAAGACGCATTTCTCCGCTTTGGGTTCTAGCTTATCAGGTTGTAACTTCTTTACATATGCTTCACAACCCCAAACTTTAAGGAACGACAACTTAGGTTTCTTACCAAACCACAATTCCTATGGTGTCGTTTCAACGGATTTAGATGGTGCCCTATTTAAAGTGAATGCGGCTGTCTCTAATGCATAGCCCCAAAATGATAATGGTAAATCTGTAAGAGACATCATAGACCGAACCATATCTAAGAGAGTTCGATTACGACGTTCAGACACACCATTACGCTGTGGTGTTCCCGGCGGTGTCAATTGCGAAAGTATCCCACATTTCTTTAAATGCATGCCAAACTCATAACTCAGATATTCACCTCCGCGGTCAGAACGCAGAAACTTAATCTTCTTGTTACGATGATTTTCCACTTCACTTTGAAATTCTTTAAACTTCTCGAAAGTTTCGTACTTATGCTTCATAAAGTACACATACCCATATCTACTCAAGTCATCCGTGAAAGTGATAACATAACGATATCCACCACGCGATGCTACACTCATTGGACCGCACACATCGGTATGTATTATTTCCAATAAGTCTGTAGCTCGCTCCATTGTACCAGAGAATGGAGTCTTAGTCAATTTTCCCATTAGACATGCTTCGCATCTTTCAAGTGATTCAAAATCAAGTGATTCAAGAAGTCCATCAGAATGGAGTTTCTTCATACGCTTCACTCCAATGTGACCAAGACGACAGTGCCACATGTATGTAGAATTATCATTCAATTTTATTCGTTTAGCATCTATGTTGTGAACATGTGTATCACTACTATCGAGATTCAGTAAGAATAAACCATTCACCTCAGGTGCATTACCATAAAAGATATTACTCATATAAATCGAACAACCTTTATTCTCAGACTTAAAAGAGTAACCGTCTCGCAATAAACAGGATCCAGATATAATGTTCATGCTTAACGCAGGCACCAAATAACAATTATTTAAATTTAAAACTAACCCCGGAGGTAGATGTAGAGGGAGCGTGCCGACGGCGATCACATCAACCTTGGAGCCATTTCCAACGCGCATCGTCACCTCGTCTCTTGCCAGTCTTCGTTTATTCCGCAGCTCCTGTTTCGAGTTACAAATATGAGCAACTGAACCAGTATCAAATACCCAGGCACTACTACGATTACTAGTAAGATACATATCTATAACACATATATCAAATATACCTTTCTTCTTGATGTTGCCGTTCTTCAGATCCGCCAGGTACTTGGGGCAGTTACGCTTCCAGTGACCAGCACCCTTGCAGTAGAAGCACTCAGTTTCAGGATTAGGACCAGCCTTGGGCTTCTTAGCAGGTGCGGCAGCTTTCTTGCCGTCCTTCTTGAATTTTCCCTTGTTCTTAGGCTTGCCCCGTTTCTTGAAATTGGTGGTCTTATTGACCATCAACACTTGTTGCTCCTTCTTGATCTCCACTTGAGCAGTTTTCAGCATGGACGACAGTTCAGGCAACATCTTGTTCATGCAGTGCATGTTGTAGTTCATCACAAAGTTCTTGTAACTTGGTGGCAGTGATTGAAGGAGACGGTGAATCCCCAATTCATTAGGAATCGATATTCCCAACTCTTGGAGCTTCTTAGCGTACCCAGACATGGTGAGCATGTGCTCGCTAACGGAGCTTCCTTCTTCCATCTTACAGTTAAAGAACTTTTCGGAGGCCTCATAGCTCTCCATGGCCGCGCGAGTCTCAAAAATTAGCCTGAGCTCCTTAATGATCTCGAACGGGTCGTGGTGCTCAAAACGCTGTTGGAGCTCCGCTTCTAAACCGTACAGGATGGCACACTGAACTGTGGAGTAATGATTCTTCCGAGTGGCGAAAACATTCTTTTCGTCATTGGTGGCATTATCTGCAGGTGGGTCACCTAGCGGTGCATCGAGCACATAGGTCAACTGACCAGCCCTGAGGACGATCTTCAGTCCACGGAACCAGTCCGTGAAATTGCTTCTATTGTTCTTAAGTTTTTCTTTCTCTAGGAACGCATTGAAATTGATGGAGGGGGTCGCCATAATCTACAACAATTTGCAAGTAGTTTAGACTAAGTTTATGACAAATTGAGTTCAAATTTAATTATTAAACTAACTAGGTGAACTCCCACTCAAAACAACATCCCTCACATTGTCTTAGTGATTACACAAACCAAGTCCACTACACCAAGTCCGATCTTCACGAGAGAATATGTAGTTTCATCGGCGAACAATCTTCATGTTCATCATATCAATTATATGACTCATGCTCTACCTTTCGGTATTCCGTGATCCGAGACCATGTCTGTACATGCTAGGCTCGTCAAGACAACCTTAGTTTCCGCATGTGCAAATCTGGCTTGCACCCGTTGTATGCACACGTAGAATCTATCACATCCGATCATCACGAGATGCTTCGAAACGACGAGTCTTAGCAACGGTGCCAACTAAGGGTGAACACTTTATTACTTGATATTTAGTGAGAGGGGTCATCTTATAATGCTACCGTCGTGATCTAAGCAATACAAGATGCATAAAGGATTAACATCACAGGCAATTCATAATTAGTGTGATATGATATGGCCTTTTCTTCTTGCGCCTTTGATCTCCATCTCCAAAGCACGAACATGATCTCCATCATCACCAGCATTGCGTCAAGGTCAGTGGCGCCGCTTCATGGTTGTCCATCATCACCAGCAACTATTACAACTACTTGGAATAAAGCTATTACAAGATGAATAGACACGCAGGTCTTAACAGAATTAAAGGCAACCATTAGGCTCCTGCCGGTTGCCATATTACAACAAGGATCATTGCATACATCAAATACAATCACAATCACATGATGGCCATATCACATCACAGAACCCCTGCAAAAACAAGTTAGACGCCTCTAATTTTCTTTGCAAGTTTTACGTGGTTTGGGGCTTTCGCATAAGACCGATCTTACCTACGAACAAGAACCACAACATTGATACAAGTGTTGTCAAGATGCTCATTGTAAATCGAATCTTAACTATGGTGGGAGAGACAGACACCCGCAAAGCCACTTGTGCAAAGCAAGTTGCACGTCAAGCGTGGAGCAAGTCTCATGTGCGATGACATGTAATGTTAGCCCGAGCCGCTTCATCCCACCATGCCGCAAGATGCAAAGTACACGCTAAGACACCGACAACAAAAGCATCAACGCCCACAAAAACATTGTGTTCTACTCGTGCAACAGATCTACGCATAGATACGGCTCTGATACCACTGATGGGTTCCTAGCATGGAAAACAAAAAAATTCTACCGCAAGAACGAACAAAACCTAGATCTAATCTAGATAAAAGCCAAGATCTAATCTATTAGACATGAGCAACGAGATAGATAGGAACTAACCCTCGTAGATCCGAAAGCGTTAACGAGATTAGATCTCGTGGTTGATGTAGTCGATCACTTGCCGATCTCAAGATCGTGTGGACGATCCTTCCGGCGTCGCGTTCCAGCAGCGCTTCCGCAGTCGGTCAAGTGGACGATCCTTCCGGCGCCGCGATTCGGCAGCGCTTCCGCAGTCGGTCACACGGGCGGAGTCGAAGCAGACCTTCCTCTCCCTGTTCCAGCGAGCAGCGGAGGTAGTAGATCTTCTCCACGGAATCCCAGCAGCACGACGGCGTGGTGGTGGTGGTGGAGTAGAGAATTCTGCAGGGCTTCGCCTATGCCTGTGCAGAAGATGGTGGAGGAGAGAGGCGGCAGAGATTGGGCGTTATGGGAGCAGGGGAGGAGGGGGCGCCCCTGCCCCTCTATTTAAAGAAGGGAGGCGCCTAGGGAAGGGAGTCCTTGTAGGACTCCCCTCCCTTGTAGGCCGGCGGATTGGAGGTGGGGGGAGGAGTCCTCCTCCCCCACGACTCCGTATCTTGACCCACCAAGACTCCTTGATCCCTATCTTGATTTTCAAGCAAACTCCAAGATATCTCCTAGAACCTTCCGGAACATTCCGAAACCTTCTAGAATCCTCATACAAACACTCCGGAACATTTCCTAACTTAGAAAATGATCCCCTATATATGAATCTTATTCTCCGGACCATTCCGGATCTCCTCGTGATGTCCCGAATCCAATCCGAGACTCCGAACAACATTCGGTCTCCAACGCATATTCCATATCTACTTAAAACAACTTCGAACCTTAAGTGTGTCACCCTACGGTTCGTGAATATGTAGACATGATAGAGACACATCTCCTATCAATAACCATCAGCGGGACCTGGAGATCCATAATGGCTCCCACATACTCAACGATGACTTCGTGATCGATTGAACCACTTACATATGAAACTAATTCTCTTTGTCTTGCGATACTATACTTATCCGAGGTTTGATCGTCGGTATCTCCATACCTAGTTCTACCTCGTTACTGATAAGTACTCTTTACTCGTTCCGTGATATGTCATCCCTTGTGACCCAGTCACATGCTTGCAAGCTAACTAGATGACATTCCACCGAGAGGGCCCAGAGCATATCTATCCGTCATATGGATGGACAAATCCCAATCTTGGTTCATGCGCTTCAACACATACTTTCAGAATACCCAATGACACTTTTATAACCACCCAGTTACGAAGTGGCGTTTGATGTCATCAAAGTATCCATCCGGTGATGGTGATTAACATAACCTCATGGTCGAAGGAATAGGTTACTATGTATTTGAAAGCTTACAGCAATACGAACTTAATGACTTGATCTTATGCTACGCTTACTATGGGTGTGTGTGTCCATCACATCATTCCTCTAATGATATAACCTTGTTATTAATCACATCCTAATGTCCATGATCAGGAAACCATGATCATCAATTAATCAACAAGCTAGTTCAACAAGAGGCTTACTAGGGACTCTCTTATGTTTACAAAACACACATGTATTAGTGTTTCCTAATAATACAATTATAGCATGGGATGTAAACATTCATCATAAACACAAAGATAATAATAATAACCACTTTTATTATTGCCTCTTGGGCATATCTCCAACAAGGGGCATGAGATTTTGGCTTATAACTTGTCAAGCATATCCTCTTAGTTGTGTCACTTTAACCTTAATCACCTAAAGATGCTTATGATAGGGGCAATGAGAGCTAAAAGCTAATAAGTACCATAATTTTTGGAAGCTCTTTATGAGACTTGAATCCATGCTTCCTTCTATGAAGGCCTTTCTTTTACTTTTATATTGAGTCTCCATCTTCTATATTTATGCACCTATTGAGAGAGCATAGTGCCAATTCTTAGTTTAATGTGCATTGTCCCAAGACTTGTTGATTGATGCATAATTTTGATATTGCGTGTTCTTAAACTATTTATATCTAGTCACCCTTATGAACCTTGAAGGTGTCCTATGCAATTATGATTTGCTACATTATGATGGACAAGCTGAATGCCACTATGCTATGTTTTATATATGTGAAACAAACAAACGTCTTTCAATGCATTGTTATTCATGAATCTTTTGTTTGTGTCTTTTCATGTTACAACATAGTTGCTATGTCTTATTGTTAGAACTATATCTTTCATGTCTATGTTAGAGTACTTTGATCCCAGCTTTCAATGCTTGCAAATGGTTTGATCTTGATTGTGATGGTGCATGTCACCTCAAAAATTGTTCTTTCTTTTTATCACTTACCTACTCGAGGACGAGCAGGAGTTAAGCTTGGGGATGTTGATACGTTGCTAACGTATCTATAATTTTTGATGTTCCATGCTTGGTTTATATCTACTTTCTTATGTTTTGTCCACACTTTGGAGTACTTTTTATACACTTTCTTGGACTAACCTATTAACAAGATGCCATAGTGCCAGTTGCCTGTTTTCTGTTGTTTTTGGTTCTAGGAAAGTCAGAAAATGAATATTCTCAAAATTGGACGGAACAAAAGCCAAAGTTAATATTTTACCGGAAGACACATGGAGTCCGAAGGAGAGACGAAGGGGGGCCATAGGGTAGCCACCCCCCCTTGGAGCGGGCAGCCCCAGGCCGCGCCAGGGCATGGTGTAGTCCCCCTGGACAGCCTCTTCGCCTATAAGAAGCCTCCCGATGCAGAAACCCTAAATTGTCCAGCCTCCAGCCACGAAAAGTTCCGCAGCTCCACCGCCACCGGAGGGGAGATTCGAGGGACATAAAGTCTCTATTCCGGCACCCTGCCGGGACTGGGAAGTGCCCCCAGAGCCATCTCCATCGATCTCCACCACCATCTCCATCATCGTTGTTGATTCCCATGATGATGAGGGAGTAGTCCTCGAGGCTAAGGGCTCTACCGGTAGCTATGTGTTCATCTCTCTCTATGCATGATCATATTGTGATCATGAGCTTTGTAATCAAGTAGATCTACCTTGCTACTCAAGTGCTTTAATGAATCTCTGGCTCTCCGCATGTGTGTGAAAGTGACAGCATGCACACCGTGTGGCACTTAGGCTGGAGATTACAAATACTTGTTATGGGTTATATTTGGAGTTGGATGTTTCTATGAAATTGTGGTGTTTGTTGGAGCCATCTAGTGGTCAAGGTGATAGTGTGGGGTTTTCTAGATGGGGAAAGCGAACTTTAAGGTGTGCTGTTATAGCCCTACCATGGATTAGAGTGTCCAACCAGAGAGTAGTTTAGAGTAGTATCATGAAGAGAAGATATTTATATGAGAGTGTTCACTAGTGAAAGTATGATCCCTAGTACTTGTTTCTAAGCATTGAAACACCGTTTTCAACTAGATCTGTTACATGTTTGCTTGCTTCCATCTTTATTTCAGTTTGCCTTTAGTCTTTTCCTACCCGTCAAGCTCTTTTCTGGCACCGTTACCACTTATACTTATCCATACCACTTGTATTTCACTATCTCTTCGCCGAACTAGTGCACCTATACACCTGACAAGTGTATTGGGTGTGTTGGGGACACAAGAGACTTCTTGTATCTTGATTGCAGGGTTGCTTGAGAGGGATACCTTTGACCACTTCCTCCCTGAGTTCGATAAACCTTGGGTAATCCACTTAAGGGAAACTTGTTGCTGTTCTACAGACCTCTGCTCTTGGAGGCCCAACAACTGTCTACAAGAATAGAAGTGCATAGACATTAATGGCCTCGGAACGCGGATGGTCGAAAGATCGAGCACAATTCGCATGAATGATGTGACCGACATTTAGCGTCCACCCTTGAACCCACATTGATGGCCGTGATGATCGGGGGAGATGTGGCTGAAAGGGGTCGTACTAGGAACCCTTCATGGGATAGGTGTTTCTGAGTGGAGTTATTATTAACTCATTTAATTATAAACTTAGTCTAAATTCCTTTTGCAATTATAAATGTAGAAATGGTTCTCCCCGAGATTACCTTCCCTATTAACAATTGGTTAAAAGGAGAAAATCTCAAGTTAGTTGGATCCAACTTTTCTGCATGCGTCATGCGCCTTCATGATCTCCTTAGCGAGAACAAAGTGGCTGACTACATGATCTATGAGATGTACTTGGAGCCACCCTATATTCATGAGACCCAGGAGCAGCGGGATCTCCGATGCCGTCGTCGTGTGATTGCCACATTCATATCAGTAACGATGCGCCTCGGGATGGAAGATGGGATGTGGCCAATTATGGGAAGTCTTAATCCCCGAACGGTTATGGCACATCTGAGATCAAATTTCGTGGAACAAGTGCGCATATGGGAGTATGAGCTGATGGGGGATTTCCTCTCCATAAAGATGGAGGAGGGATCCTCACTGGACAATCACTTGTTGAGCATATATGATGCATACATGAGTCTGGCATACTACCTGGACAACTGGTTCGCAAGATCTTTTGCAATAGGCGTTGTGTTGCGGTCGCTGCCACCAAGCTACCAAGCACAAGTCAGGACTTGCATTATGAGAGGCGACATGGAAACACAGGATTTCCACGAGTTCATATCATGTTTTAGAGATGTGATGGTTGAACCCGTTGTCGCTAAGGTCATCAATGACAAAGGCATATATTTGATATACAATTTTATAAATGTTATAATCTTGCAAACACATTTGCAGTGTTAAGTATATTTGATACTTGCTCTGTTTTACTGAAAACAGGTCCTTCTGCATGAGAGGTGCTTGCTGGAGAGGAGGTGACGTTGCGTGTTGATGGCGAGCATGATGATGGCCAACGACACTCTCCCTCAACATTTATCATTTAGTTTATATTTTAGGATGATTATTGTAATCAATAGATTGTGAACCTCTTTAGTGTGTCTCACACTTTGTGAGACGGTTATTCATATCAGGTTGTAACAAACAGTTGCTCTACTTTTATGAATGATTTCTATTTGTGTTCATGTCTTGTTTGATTACTTGTGAATTATCCTTGTTGTTTGAAACTAATTGATAATACATGAAAAATTGTAAAATATTGAAATGCCTTAAAAATACCCAACTTAATGATATATTCATTTTGAATGAAACCATTGTTTAAATTCAAAGTTATGTTGATAATATATGAAAGACATTCAATTTCTTGTCACATATAAATCATGCCTAAGTTTGGCAATATAACTTGAACACCGTGTATTACTTGAATACAAAGTGTTTTAATGAATTGTTGAAAGTAAATACATATTCGATGTATTGTGTTTTAACAAAATGGTAATTATCATTATATGATTGTTTAAATGTGTAAAGTAGTTTACCAAAGGAAACATAAGTATGAAACTATTTGATATGATCAAATTGTTTCATCCAACAAAGGGTATGAATATAAAAGAGAATCTAATTACTACGATTTGATCAATAGTAATGAAATTCAACTTTATAAGATTGGCATAAAAGAGAATTATGGAATGCAAAGCGTTTTGAAATGTCAAAATGCAAAGCATCACAATGTGATATTGGATATCAAAATGGGTGAATAGATGGCGCCAAATAAATCATTGTAGTGTAGATGTAGAGACCATTAGTTAGAAATAGTTAGCACTCAATTAGAATATATAGTGAACCATATGAATTTGCTAGATCGGCTCCATATCAAGTATGGATCGTCGTAAAAGTTTTGGGGTTATTCAATATAACCAAAACAATAGCGAATAAATCCTTGTAGAGTATTCATTGGAAATTTTGAATACGAAATCCATAGCTAAAACCAAAAGAGAAGCAAAACTTGTATTGCTTGGATTTTGGTGCATTCTTGAGGAAGTTCGCATTAAGTGATACTTCTCGATTATGGAGCAAATGGAAGATAGTGAAAAACACGATGAGGATTCAAATCCCAACATCAGAGTGTTGAGAAGCGCAACGGAAAACATTCTTGGACGATTCTCTTCACAAAAGGAAAGAATCAATGATAATGATCATTGTGTTTTCCCACTGGTGTTTTCACTACATGAAGTAGGATTCAAAATGTAGTCCATATCTTGTATGGAGACATTCGTGAATCATTTTTCATGATTACCGGAATATGACATACCTATGAAATACTAAGTAAATAATGGTAAACTTGAATTATGAGAAATCCCATAGTAAAATTCACTTGAGATTAGAAAGCAATTCATTGCTGAATCTCACAAGTAAAAGGGGTTACTTGAATTTTCCCAAATGACTGCAAAGCCATAGTGGAAAAGGGGGTGAATGACAAAAGCACAAGTATTGGACGAATTCAAATGAATTTGTTTCAAGTGTGCTAAATGTCTAGTGGATTTAAAACTAGTAAAGTACTAGTATCTCATAGTAAATCTCCAATTTTTGATATTTGATCAAAGAATTTTGAAATCATTCAAAATAGTGAGTGGATATGCAATTTGCATGAAATTGAGTGGGAGCTATGAAAGTCTTCTAAAACAATATGTGAATGACATATTTTTGAGTGGGAGCAATATAAGTCTCAAATTCAAATATATAGGAACATAGTTTGAGTAAGAGTAATGACTCATACCCAAATGTGTTAGGAACATATTTTGAGTGGGAGCTTATAGAGTGATTCTTAAGTGTGTTAAGAATAAAAGCGCAAATACCGATAAATAAGGATTTATAAGGTGTAGAAGTTGATAATAAGGGTATTACGATATTATGTAGTATTCCTTAAGGGATTCTGAAAAGGGTTTCAGAATAGAAGTTAATTAAGGAACTAGTCCTTAATAACTCAAGTTAGGAATAGTATTAAGTTTAACATCAATGGTTGAAAGAAACAAAAGGATGATCATCATCTACTATGTTCAGACATAGGTTATATCTTAGAAAACCATGATGATAACTTAACATAATATATGATCCAAGAAGGAACGTTTAGAAGGTGATTAAGTTTGAATCACGGAACGTTGAGCTAAGTTTGTCCACAGTGTCTAATAGAGAACTGTAGACATGTTTTCCAAATCCATAAAGGATGACATATCTTAAAGCATAAAGAGTTATGTTATAAGGGAATATGTTGGAAACTCCTGTAAATACCAATTAAAGTCAAGTAGGAAGCGAGGTGAACAGAAACATCGAAAGTTGCACAGAGTGCACTAATGTTTCAATGATTACATTTATAATAATAGATAAGGGTACCATCTAAAGTGTTGTATAATGTTATGGCGGGGCTAGTTCGCTTTTAACGTAGAATGATGTGTCCCAGGGCACAGTGCCCATGAGAAATCCCTCGATGTTGATCTAAAGTCATTGTAGGCTCTTGGAATCAGGCCTCGTTCTGCTGCCATAGCGACGATGCATACACACAGATGTTATCATGTGATGATAAAGTATTAATGTCAATCAAGGTGACATTAGTAAGTTGCAAAGATTTGGGAATGTAAAGTACAGGCCGAATACTCAATATCTTCCATGAGCAAGCATGTTGAGGGTACCAGTAATATGGTGCCAACAATTAAGAACAAATGCAGCTAGTGTATTTGTACTCTAGTGTCAGTGGGAGACTGTTGGAAATATGCCCTAGAGACAAATAGTTATAAGGACTATTATCATATTTCATAAAGTTTATGATTAAGTTTTATATCATGCTATAACTATGTTGAGTGGAAACATCAATACACGTGTGATATATAAACAACCAGGGGTTCTCAGTGAAACTCTAGTCACTGGTTCATTGGTCAACAGATGATCAAGTTTCCTGATCATGTGGCATTTATGCCAGTTGAAAATGGAGTCATCTCACTCTATGAATGAGATGATGAACCAATACCCAACCTAAACATTGTGACTCTATCATGTTATGAAGTTCAAGTTACGATGATTAGAAATGGATCTTCGTAGATTATTCCTTAGACCGTGAGGCTATATCAATCACTGTCTCCTGAGAGTGCTTAGATAGCATCAAGCACCATCTGGTAATACGGTGGTTATAAAGGTGTGTTCAGGTACTCATAGGAAACCGTAGAGGCAATATCTGTCAAGAGCGGGATTTGTCCGTCCACGTGATGGAAAGATACTCAAGGGCCCACTCGGAGAAGTTATATCCAATAGTTGTGCAACGTGTGATTTGATCACAGGGATATCACTTGTCGGAACAAGTCAAGTAGCATTGTTCGGTAACGAGATTGAACACGACATGGTGATGTCATTGATCAGATCTCGGGCAATGCAAGTATCGAGAGACAAAGGGAATAAGACACGATTGTCCCGGTTCAAACGACAAAAGATCTTCGTGGAACGCACAGGGGTCACATGGCCATCCAGGTCCCTCTGTCGATCATTAGTCCGGGAGTGTCCCGACCATGTTTGGAGTGTTCTCAAACCATAGGGTATCACTCTTAAGGGTTTGATAATGCTTAGAGAGTGTTTGTAGGATCGGAAGAATCGCCAAAGAAAAGTAGAGAGAAAATCGGAAGGGTTTCGGTAAGTCCGGAGGATGTCCGGAGTGGAGGTGGAAGGTGTTCCATAGCCACAGAGATTGAATAATATATGAATGAATGTTAAATATTGATTTAATCATTTATTCAGAATTATTTAATAAAGATAAAATCAATTTAAAAGGTCAAAAGTCTTAATGGGCCAATTCCCGGAGGGGAAAGGGCCCAAGAGGGGACCACACCCCTAGGAGAGGCCTAGGGGTGGCTGGCGGCCCTAGTGGGCCAGCCCCACGTGGGGACCATGGGTGGGGGCTGGCCGGCGCGCCTCCCCACCTCTCCCTCTCCTTTAGTTCCACCCCGGGACTTTGAGGGAGGGTGTACCCCCTCCTCCCCCTATATATAGTGGGGGTATTTGGCCAGATAAATACACACAATATTCGATAAAGGTCTTCTCACTTTTGGGAAGAACTCCAATTGATATTCTCACTCTCTCTCTCTCTCTCTCTCTCTCTCTCTCGTGACCGTGGTCCCAAGTTCGGACTGCGCAAATGAGAGACATCTTCACCGCGGAGCACCATCGTGCTACGGGATTTGGATCCAGGAGCTCTACTTCCACAACTGCTGCTGGATCAGGGAAGCGAGAGTCATCGCCAGGCACCGGATGTGTGTAACTCCCCGCGAGGTGTCATACTTCAGGCACTCAAGTCGTTGAGCCACAGGAGCGCAAGGACTTCATCACGACCTTGAGGCCGGCTTCGGCTCGTGTACATCAACCACGTTCTCCTAAGCGTTGACAATGCTTTTCGGTCTTCAAGGGTAAGTTCGCAAAAAGCCCCTCCCATTACTGTATTACTAATATATAGGCCCTGGCAGCATTAGGGGTTCAAGGGCGTAGGGTAAAAATTTATTGTTTTTATACGTGGAACCCCTACAGAAAAGACTACTAGCACCACTTGACAGAGCAAAAGGAGCATGGGTTGATGAATTACCATCTGTTTTATGGAGTTTACGTACAACCCCAAATAATTCGACACAAGAGACATCTTTCTTTCTGGTCCACGACACAGAAGACGTGCTTCCTGTTGAGGTGTCACATGCATCCCCAAGAGTAGCTGCATATGATGAAGAGGAATCAAGAGAAGCACTCGAAGATGATGTGGATGCACTGGATGAAGCTCGAGATGAAGCCCTACAAAGAGCAACTATGTACTAGCAAAACTTGCGCAATTACCACAGCTGACGATTGCGGCCTAGGTCCTTCGCAGTAGGGGACCTAGTTCTTCACCTCAAACAAGATGGACATCGAAAGTTAGAACCGCCATGGGAAGGACCATACATCGTCATAGCAGTTATCCCCAGAGGAGCATATCGACTACAAGACAAGAAGACAGGAATCAAATACCCCAATCCATGGAACGTAGCGCAGCTACGACGCTTTTACGCATAAGATTACTTGCAATGTGGTAAGATTTACGGTTCGGCTTCTTAAGCCAGGATATCCAGGCCAATGGCTAGGCGCCATCCGCCAAAAATAATATATCATCGGTTTTTCGCCTTATGTATAAAAGATAAGTTTTTCGTACCTTAAGTTCTTTATTGATTATATCCATTCAAAAGATCTATATTTTCTATCAAGCTAACAGCAACTATGAGCCTATGTCCAGATACAAGCATCCAAACATAGCCTCGAGAGCTACTTCCATCGGGAGCGCTAGCGCGCACCCGATATAAATCCAATTATGTATGATTAAAACAAAAATGTTCATGATTGAAAATACCTGTGAGTTTTACGTTGATGTATCCTCAAAAGGTTACTCCCATCGGGAGCCGGCATAAAGCATTAAAACTATCTGATAAAAGTCAGAAAAATTGTCAACTCAGCAAGCCAACCGCCAGAAAACCAAAAAAAATCGGATCGCGCCCAAACGCGACAAAAATCGGAATGCCATATTCAGAAACATGGAGGTAAGACCCCATGATTCGTCATGTGTGGCCTGGTAATCGCACAAGAATGCGATCTACCAGTAAAATATCCGTATCAACGATACGATGAAAAATCCCGACGGACGCGTTGGGTACCCGATAAAATAAAACTAGGATTTAGTATTCGATAAGACCTCAGCGGTCCGATCTAAATTACACCAGTAGTAAATTCCGAGTTTAGGCCTGGGGACTTGAATTTGATGTAGGACAACCTTGTTTTTGCCCAGGAGCAATTAACTGATTCCCGATCCATCGGAAGCATCAGACTCGTTGTACCAAATCCCTATAAAACATAAAAAGAGATAACAATAAAGGAAAAGAAGGAAAAAGAAACTTTGAGACTCAACCTAAAACTATGATTCAAGTAGAGTCTCGGGGGCTACTGACATATGTAGGATTATCCAGATGCTTATGATTTGCTGCCCTATGCTGGGTAAAAGGCTTACAGCCCATGGAGATTTCATATGATAGCCCAAGGAAGCAGTCGACAAAGACTTTGATTGTATTATGAAAGAATTTCTGAACCGACAATGAGTTGGTATTGTAATCACGCGTATGTAAAAAACTATCCGCATACAGCTTTGAGACTCGGCCTGTTATATATAGGACGAGAGAAGCCCAAGCGAGCGTACCAAAATCTCCTAGACAACTTTTAATAGTGCGATTTCCCAATATTCAGGCGACTTTGACTTCATTGTTTTCCTAACATCTGACGAAATCCCCAGCGTTTTCTTTTCTGCGAAACCCTAAGTCCTTCACCATGGACATTGCCGAGGTTACCCCTCATCAATCATCCTCAATAATGTTGGACACACCATATTTGTCTTGAATCTTTATCCATATATCATGAGAACTACGATAAGGCATGATTGAAGAAATAACTAGATTGCTCACAACAAGTAAAAGCACTTTAGTAGCTTGAGCATCTATATAACAGTTCATCTTATCCTTTAAAGATTCATTTTGGGGATCCATAGGAGGAGAAAAACCCTTATATAGAATTCTCTCAATAGTTAGGTGAATTCCCTAAAAATAATCAAGCATGCGATATTTCCAATCATCATAGTTTGTGCCATCGAATATATAGAAGGAATCATGCACTATCCCCTAGTAAACATCTTTACTCTCAAGGCGGTGAAGCCTAAAAGTGAGATATCTCGCTCTGATACCAATTGAAAGATCACGGATGCTACCTTGAGGGGTGGGTGAATAGGCGGTTATTTTGTTTATGAGATGGGCTTAACAAAGGCGGAATAAAACTAGCATTTTATTTTGTCAAGCACAAATCCTATATATACTATGGTTCACCATGTGCACCAACAACTTATACGAAGCAAGACAAGCAACAAGGTGATAGCAAGATAGATTACTTCAAGCACGAAGGCTATCACAATGTAAAGTGCATAAGTAAAGGGCTCGGGTATAGAGATAACCGAGGCACATGGAGACGGTGATATTTTACCGAGTTCCTCCCTACAAGGGAGTACGTCTCGTTGGAGGGGTGGGCAGTACTAAGACCAACAACACCATGAGAGGCCTCACCCTATTCTCCTGAGCACCCGCCGCACGACAAGCACCCGATCCACTATGGGACACTTGAGGACGGTCACCAAACTCGTACAAGATTGGGGCAAGCTCCACAACTTAATTGGAGGCTCCCAATAATCACCAAGGCCACTAACTTGGGACGAGCTCCACAACTTAATTGGAGGCCCTAATAACTCACCACAAAGGCCACACAACCATCTAGGGTTCCAAGAACCCAAGAGTAACGAGCTTTTTAATTTCACCAACCAAATCCTCCGAGGAGAACTCAAACCGATGCACCTAATGCAATGGCAAGTCCTTCACACGCAAATTCCACCAAAGCTATAAAAGCTATTAGGGAAATGAGAGAGGAAGAACACAATAGGAAATCCACAAATGACCCCAAGATCTAGATCCAATGGGTTCTCCTCACTTAGAGGAGAGATTGATTGGTGGAAATGTAGATCTAGATCTCCTCCCTCTTTTCCCTAAAGAAGACGCAAGAAACGTTGGAGGGATTGAGAGATAGTAAGCTTGGGAAGGTCAACAATGGAGGATAAAACTTGTAACAATCATTGGAGAACCATTGGGAAAGAAGGCCCTTAAATAGGTCCGCCCAAAATCCAACCATTGCAGCTCAAAAACGCGATTCCTGGTACTACCAGACTTTTTCCTGGTACTACCAGACATTCTCAGCACTACAGAGCATTCCCTGGGGTTCCTGGGTCGCCAAACGCACCCTCTTCAATAACACCTGGTACCAAGGGGCGGTACTACAGGACCTCTGGTCCTACTGGATTCTGGTTTGGTACTACCAGTCATCCCTGAACGAAAATGGCAATAACCTTTGCATCCGGACTCCAATTTCGATGATCTTGAGCTCGTTTCGAAGAGGACAACAAGCTCTACAAGATCATGCAGAGAAAAATCATTGTCCAACCATGTAGAGAAAACCACAAAACTAAAGGTTTGACCTCTCACAAAGAGACAAATCGGTAAAACCTCCAAAACGCAAAACACAATAACTTGACCTTGGACACTCCGATTAGGTTGAAAGCAATTTTGTTGGAAATATAAAAACAAGTCGCATCCAAAAAAATCACTATTGGATACCACCATGGGAGAAAATATCAAGCGTATATATATGTGAGATATCTCCCAAGGTGTGGAGCCAGAAAACCCGCAAGATAAAAAATTCAATAAGAGATACAAGGGAAAACTGTTTTTGATGAACCAGAGCTTGTTATGAAGATTACCACAAGATCTAGAGCCTCACATGGATAATATCAAAATAACAAACAAGAAAGATGATGTTAAGAAAGCAAAGGTCCGAGCTCTTTTCGAAAGATACGATCGAGTTACTCGCTCGAGAGCCCCTCTTGATAGTATGGTTATCTATCCTAAAACCGGTTTCCCAACATGAGACTGGTAAAAGCGAAAACCTATCAAGATCATACCTTTGACTTGATCAATCCACTTGAGCATGATGTAGATGATATTGTCCTCCTCAAGATGGAACATCTTTCTTGATTGCTCTTGCTCGCACGCACTTGATAAAGACTTGCGACTTTCTCCCCCGTACACCATGGGGAAACCTCTTATTAGCACTTGTCTTCATCGATCCATGATCACCGAGAATGGCAAGCTTCAAGCATGAGATCTTCTAGAGATGGCGCATCTTTAGCTTGCACATCATTTCTTCTAACTTCATTTGGATGCTGTCTTTAAGATACATGAAGAACTCCATCTTCTTCTTCAAGACACTCTTGATTTTATTTTCTTTATTCTTCTTCTTACTTTATTCAACCTTGAAGCCAAAACATGGTCCAAGCGATGCCAGGACAATTTCTACAAGTGCAACTTAATGCAAACATTAGTCCATAGAGACTGTCATTAATTACCAAAACCACACATGGGGGCCCACATGCGCTTTCACACCTAGACTAGCTAGGGCTAGCATTTGTGCATATCCGTTGTTGGAGAACTTAAACTTTACATCTCCATTTTGTTCCGTAGATAGGATCATATGATCACCTAACAAAGAAAAGGAATAAGCAGAAAAGAAGCTCTAAATATATTAAAAACCTACATAAAGAAGTAAGCCACATCTAAGTAACATACTTACATTAATATTGAACCCAAGGTTCAAAAGTAACAAGTAAATAACATTAAGAGTACGTAATGAAAACACATATAAGATTAACAACTTGGATGAGTATGACAATCCCAGACACTCTAAGCAATCAACTAGCAAATGATATCAAGGAAACATGGCTTAACCTAAACAAACTAATTGAGTGGTGGATTTTGACCACCTTAGTAAGAAGAACACAATTACATGCTTAATACATACCAAGCAACATTGTCAGTAACAACAGAACCTACCAGGACACTAGCTAACTAACTATAAATAGACAATCATATGCAGTATTGAACATAAACATGTATGTAACAGTACCTAAGTAAACTTGGAAGTAGCCTAGACATCATACTAAACCTAAACCAGTTCAAGATCATCACTACAGAATCTAACAAAGACATAGCTGACTTAGTGTAAACTGTAACTGAAGCAAGTGTCACATACATAGAAATTCAGTGAAGTACAAAGACCAAATACTTAATAGTAGTAACCATGTCAAACCCTAGAATGCTCTAGAACCTTCTAGAAGACCTAGAACTAACCATGACTGGAAGCACACATAGCATAAACCCTAGAATAGAGGAACTAGGGGTAGAAATATTTGTAGAAGGAAGAGTAGTAGTAGAGATACGAAAGAGAGAGGACCAGCTACCTACCGTAGTCGCACGGGAGCTTAGCTCACCGGAGCCAGAGAGGAAGAAGATGACCACCAGGCGGCACACAGAGCACCCAATGATGGGGTACCTCGACCTACACTAGCCTAATCACGTGAAGTAGAACACCACAGAGATGTCCAACACCATCTCCACAGCGAGGGAGAACCAGAGGAGCGCTAGAGTACAACGACACCATGAAGCTGAAACCCTAGGATTAGGGTTAGGGTTGTGCGAGGCAACATGAATTAGAGCTAGGCAAATCTGAGCGATAGGAAGCTAGAGCGGAGAGAGCTAGTTAGATGAAGATCCATGGTGGTGATGGAGACAACCGGGAACGATTAGAATCGACGACGCAACGACAACGACACGTAGTCACCAAAGAGGACGTGGACGTGGATGAGAGAGAGAGAGAGAGAGAGGAGGAGAGAGGTGGACTGATTTGGTTCGATCAAACCAGGTCAGCTGGTTTTGATCATTTGGTCTGACCAGTGGGCCCAGGAGAAAAATGGTCATTTCACATTTATTTAAAAGGCCATTTAACCAAAAAGTATCCTAAGCATTTTCAAAAAATAAAATGAAATAGTTGAAAATAGGGAAAAAATGCAAGGATTCTAAATCCTATTTTTCTATAATTATTAAAAATATTTTTCATAGGATAAAAATTCCAAGTTAGTTATTTGACTTAATTAAATATCTTAAAATAGGTAAAGAATACTCTAAAAATCATATAGGCCTAAATAATATATCTAAAATGGGGGAATATATTTTAACCAAAAACTCAGAAATTGGAATTTGAAGAAAATTTATATAATACAGATATATGCAAATCCTAAAGTGAAATTTAAATAAAACCCGAAAAAGGGAAATTCATCTAAATTCACAACAATTCAAAGAAAAGAAAATTGGAGGCAATTGAGTGAACATATTGCGTAGCATATAGTTGTTTTAAAGCATATTGGTTTTTCAAAGCATTATTTTATCGAACAATGATTGCTTTTATACAATCCAAGGTTAAGGGTTAACTCGGTCCTTCGAACTAAATTATATATCGCAGTTACCAAGCAAGTTCAACCTTGCATAGAAGTGGCAAAGTAAACCTCGCATGATTCTTGCAAGTTATATTTTTGTAAATACTTTTTCAAAAAGTATCACAAATGTTTCTACAAAACCAAATATTGTTTTTGTGGGTGAAATGATTGAATATAAGGTAAATGAAACCACAATGTGAGATGTTGTGTGAACATATTCTATTGTACGAAGAGAACTTAGGAGTAAACAACACATGAAGTCAGTTATTTGAAGGCGCCGTATAAACCTTGCTGACCATAAATCTTAGAATGGGACGAGTAAGTCAAAAGTTGTTCTTTGTTCCATGTAACTTCATATGACTAAGTTGGAATGTATTCCAATAGAGGAATTATAGTGGATGAGAGCCCGCAACGTTCCTATCTTGTGTTGCAAGATAACAACTTTAGTATCTCTAAAATGATAGCATTTGAGTAACGTTCGTTGACCGGGTTCGATGCAAAGGAGGGAATAAGAAATTAGGTAGAGCTACGCATGACTTGGAGAAACTTGGTAACAGGCCACACACACATAAAGAAGTGTGTTAAGGCAATAAGGCTAAGGATGTTTGTGAAAAAAGTAGCACACCTCTTGAGAGTGTATAAAACGTGTTGTGATACACCCTATCCGGGGAACGGATTGCGAATACAACATGGAAAAGAACTTAAGAAAGTTCTAACAACCCATAAAAACTGATGGACATAATTTTGTATATTAAAAGAAATTTTTGATAAGAAACCAGTTTGAAAACCAAAAAAGAAAACCTAGGTGCCTGAATCCACGTTTACACAACCAGCTATAGAACTTGTTGAGTATGCTCGTACTCAAATTATCTTGTTAAACCCTTGCCTTTGTACAATTTTGTTTGAATATAATGAACATGTAAAAGTTACGGACCCACAATCTATTGTACCACTCTGAGGGATGTGATATTGGCGAAACAATATTTCGTGAATATTATATCTACGACTTGCGCACTACAACATGTAGTGGTGTGATGGGTTACCGCATTATCAAACTCTATATTTAAATTCGAATGTTTAGTTTCAATTGTCGAAGTTTATGTTCAAATTTGAATGTTTCGAAGTTCATGTTTAAACTTTATATCGGTGCCCTAAAATACGACATCTTCTGGAGCAACCGTGCCATATTTCAAGACAGTTGGTAAAGCGACGAACCATTTTGCTATCCTATATATCAAAAATAGTTGTCCTACAACCAAAATTTGATGCTCTATTACGTGGTAGCTATTAGAGATGCTCTAATGGCAAGTAGATCGGCTAGGTACAACCAACAAAATAATCACCCATATATCCTTCTTCTCTTTATTATTATAGGTATATATATACTCTCTCTGTTTCAAAATATAAGATGTTTTAGCATTGCTCTGGAGCACATGTATCGAAACGCATTTTAGTGTGTAAGTTCATTCATTTGCACCAAACCTACACACTAAAAGGAGTTTAGATACATGTTGTTTTGGAAAGATCGAGACCTATTATTTGGTCCAAAAAAGACCTTGAACTTTCTAAATCGATCATATCATGTTTTTCCGATTTTGTGTTGACACTTGGTTGCTAAAACCAAAAGATATATCAAACCAGAGTGAACAAGGGCAAACCAATCTAACCGCATCCATCCAATCCCAATCCCATGGTTAAAATATCAAATTTTGCAGTAAAAATCTCCGTGTCCTCACTATCCCGCTCGCCTTGTTCACCGTGATAATCATCGTTCACCATCGTGATATGAGTATATAGCATAAAACAACCACAATTTCAGTTGAAATTGACCAAACACCACCACTTTACATTTGCGGGATAAAATCCCACCATATTTTGGTTGGTTGCTAGCAAAAAACACTAAATCTTGTTTAGAGCCAAATTGACACGGAATCTGACACCCCAACCCCACCTGTAGGCTGATGTAGCAACCACCAGACGGTGCTCAGACAAGGACGTTAACGACGCGGAAGGGGGCCCACCTCGATAGCATAAAACAACCACTTTAGTGTTCAAATTTACCGAACGCCACCACCATATTTTTTATGCATTTTTGTCATTTAAATTCAATATTTTCAAATAAAACATGTTATATATGTTTTGTGATCAGGAAAATGCCAGGAATTTAAATATGCTATCCAAAATAATTTTTGAAAAATTTAAATTTTCGAATTATTAAAATGCTATTAAATGCCTATTTCTTAATAAATTTATCTTTTATTACATAATTCCGAATTCGAAAAATAATATGTCTAAATCGATCAGTGTGATGAGCTCTTTCCATCTATGCATTCCATGATATCAATTAAAGCATGCATCATATAAATATTGAGTAGACAGCAAGATTTATGAAAGGAAAACGTGACTAATAATTAATGAAAATGCTTTATTCTTATTTCTACACCTCACCCATGCCATGTTATGTTATATCATGTAATTGTGCATCATTTCATCATGACATACCATGTTTATATTGTTGCAAAACAAGAAAAACAGGAGTTGTTTGAGCCATGCGAGTAGTAGAATTGCATGTGTAGGGTTTGTGCGAGTCTGTTGGACAACGAGGTACCTAAACAACTAAATTATGTAGTAATGGGATAACTAAAGAAAGAGGCACTAGTGGGAAATATCTGAGATCTAGTTTTTATCCGCTCACTATAGTAATGGGATAACTAAAGAAAGAGGCACTAGTACGAGTCTGTTGGAGAACGAGTTACCTAAACAACTAAATTGTATAGTAATTATGTAGTAATGCAGTTTTACTACTTGTATGGCTCAAATAACTCCTATAGTAATGGCTGATAGGATTGAGGATACAAGCTTCGGTGATGTTTAAAAGTAAAGGTTATGCAATACTTGGAATTGCAATTTAATTCGGATCGCGACACCATGATGGAAGAATAAAGATAGAGGCAATATGTACTATATGTAAATGCAAGCATGGGAAAATGCTTGACTGAAAGATCTGTAGTAGAATATCGAGGTTTCGGATAGTACTCTTGGGTCTCCTAATAACTCCCTTGTTCGGCGTCTATTCGGAATAAAAACCAAACAAACAAAGGGCTATAATAAATAAAATACGCAAACATATGAAGCATATGCAATAAGTAAAACATGGTATGCCATGATGGAATGATGCAAAATTGCATGGGAACAAGAATAAAGCATTTTTATTAATTATTTAGTCATATTTTACTTTCATAAACCTTGCTGTCTACTCAATATTTATATGATATATGCTTCAATTGATATCATGGAATGCATAGTTGAAAAGGGCTCATCGCTCTAATCGATTTAGACATATTATTTGTCGAATTCGGAATTACGGAATAAAATATACGGATTTATTAAGAAATAGGCATTTAATAGCATTTTAATAATTCGAAAATTTAAATTATTTAAAAATTATTTTGGATAGCATATTCAAATTCATGGCATTTTTCTGATTGCAGAACATATATAACATGTATTATTTGAAAATACTGAATTTAAATGATAAAAATACATTACAAAAATATGGTGGTGGCGTTCGGTAATTCGAACATTAAAGTGGTTGTTTTATGCTATCGAGTTGGGTCCCCTTCCGCGTTGTTAACAGCCTTGTCTGAGCGCCGTCTGGTGGTTGCCACGTCAGGCTGCTGGTGGGGTCGGGTGTCAGATTCCGTGTCAATTCAGCTCTAAGCGAGTTTTACTGTTTTTTACTAGCAACCAACCAAAATATGGTGGAATTTTGTCCCGCAAATATAAAGTGGTGGTTTTTGATAAATTTCAATTGAATTGTGGTGGTTTTATGCTATATACTCGCATGATATCCTCCTCATCCCTAGCTAGGTCTCGTAGTCACCCCGTGGGAACGATCTTTTGATGGGTTTTCATCGTACACGTAGAGACGTACTGATATATATATACAGAAGTTCTGCACCTACATGAAAACTTTAATTCATTCTCTATCTCACACCATACGAGCTACTCTTTTGTTGGACGTGTGATGAAGCGGTCCGGTCAGCTCTAGGACGACGGCGACGTTCGACGCTGCAAGTGATGACTCAGCCATGAAAAATAGACGAGATCACGACTTATGAAAATCACGTGAGCGATCAGAGGTTCCTTTTTTCTCACTAGTATAAGCGTACACGTGCAATGCACGTGGCTTAATACAAATCACATTTTTATGTTAACGATTTTTTTTTGTAAACTACAGTGACTCGTAATGACACGAAATGAACTGATCAGAAAAAAATCTTACTCCGATGAAGGGACATCATCGCCTATGTGGATGCATTTCTGCCTTTTTGGTGTTCTTTTTTTTTTATAGGTATTGTTGGTGTTCATTTGTTTGACTGAAGGAGAAAAGAACAATGATTACGATAGAGACTCGACTTGTGATGATTCCGTTAAGTCGGCGTTTGTGATGGGCGGTAGAAGGACCAATGATGACGACATGAGCTCAATTTTTGATGATGAGTTATATATTTTGGTATTCTTAGGAGGAGTATCCATAATCATAGAATCAGTGAGAGCTTTGCTCAACTTCAATGTCTCCGTTTCTCATGTCATCATTGTTCAATTCCGATCGACCAAAACTACAACCAATTTTGTTCTAAATTGTGTCATGCGAACCTATCAAGCGGTAATCAGAATTAGTTTTTGAAATAATAATATAATATATAGCACATGATGCCAATACGAAATACACATGCTCATAAATGTGACACAAAAGTACTTCGTGAAGTTTATGTTAGAGTATATATTTATATATTGTAGTTTCTCCATATGTTAAAGGGCTTTCTGTATATTTGCATGTACTTGTACTATATATTCTGGCCTTTGGCCCTTTGGTAATACAACAATCTATTACCCTAACATGGTATCAGAGCCGTAAGGCCTTTTTCTCCCTCGCAGTCGCCACCGCCGCGCCCGGCCGCCGCCGTCGCCTCCTCCGGCCGCCCGTCCCCGGCCGCTGCTCGCCCCAGCTCTCCGCTGCCACGCCCAGCCGCCCAGTTTTCGTCCGATCTAGATCGGATCTGAGAAAAAAAATCGACAGAGCTATGTCTTCCTCGTCGGGCTATGTTGCGATTCCTCGCTGCCCGGTGATTTTTGATGGCGCGAATTATCCTGATTTCCCTGCCCTTCATGCGCGTCCATATGCGCGGTCTTCGCCTTTAGGGTTTGCTTTTCGGTGAGGTCTCATGTCCACCGCGCCCTGTTGCGCCTACGGCGCCTATTGCACCGACGCCCGTTGCCCTTGTCTCCGATGCCACTCAGGCGGTCAAGGATGCAGCCCAGAGTGCTGATGATACTGCTCGGGATGATTATGATCGGAAGGTACAGGAGCATTCTACTGCTGTTGCGACCTACCGGCTGGATCTGGCTGACTACACTCAGTGGATAGATGAGGATGCTCGTGCTGCTGCTGTTCTCACTTCCAGTGTTCTGCCTCAATATGCTGCTGAGTTCATGGGTCTTCCTACTCCTGCTGCTCAGTGGGCTTTTTTTTGTCAACGCCATCAGCCGTCTGGAGATGCTCTTTATCTGTCTGTGGTTCGTCAAGAGCATGATCTTAAGCAGGGTAATTCCACTATTGATGAGGTCTACACTCAGAGTGCTGCTATTTGGCATCAGCTTGACTCTCTTCGTATAGCTGTGTGTAACACCTGTCCCTGCTGTCTGATTGTGCGCGCGGATCTGGAGTTTCAGCGCGTCTTTGAGTTCTTGTCACGGCTCCGCAAGGAGTTTGAGCCGCGTCGTGCCCAACTGCTTGCCCGTGGTCGTTTTCCGCTCTCTGAGGTACTGGCTGAGCTTCGTGCTGAGGAGACTCGTCTTCGTGGTGCTGGTCTTCTTGAGGTTCCATCTGTTCTTGCTGCTCGTGGTCCCCCCGTGCCGCCGGCTTCGTCACGGTCTCTAGCACCGCCGCTACTCTCTGCTCCGCCGACTCAAGGTCAGAGTCAGCCTCAGCAGCCTCATGGTTCTCGTCCTCCCTGTGCCCACTGTGGCAAGCCTGGCGATGATATCTCTGGCTGCTGGACGAGGGATCCTCGCTTACGATAGCAGTACCTTGCTCGTCGGCAGGCTGGTTTTTCAGGATCTTCTGCTGTTGCTTCTGGACCTCCTGCTGCTGCACTGTTTGATCAGGATATTATCCGTGGTCTTCGTAGTCTGCTCGCTGCTACAGGCTCTTCCTCGACGGGTACTGCTGGTTCTGTGCCTAGCTCTTCTGGCACCGCGCGACCACCACCTTCTACACAGTCAGGTACGTCATCCCCGTGGTATCTGGATTCTGGAGCTTCTTTTCATATGACTTCTGCGTCTTCTATTCTTTCTGCTCTTCGCTCTCTTATTTCTCATGTCCGTGTTACCACGGCTGATGGTACCTCTCTTCCTGTTTCCAGTCGAGGCACCCTCTCTACTTCCTCTTTCTCTGTTCCTGATGTTTCTCATGTTTCCAGTCTTAAGATGAACCTTTTCTCTGCTAGTCAGCTTACTGATTCTGATTGTCGTGTCATTCTTGACGCTGATTCTTGTGCTGTTCAGGACCGTCGTACACAGGCTCTGGTTGGAGCTGGCCCTCGCAGCATTGAGTCTCCGGGGCTATGGGAGTTAGACTTGCTTCGCGTTCCTTCTGCTGACACTTCCTCTGCCAGTTCTCCTGCGGTTGTTTCTTCTGTCACCGACTCATTTCAGCAGTGGCATCATCGGCTGGGTCATCTTTGTGATTCCCGTTTATCGTCATTAGTTTGTCGTGGTCTTCTGGGGTCTGTCTCAGGAGATGTATCTTTACATTCGTGTCAGGGTTATAGGTTAGGCAAACAGATTCAGCTTCCCTATCCTACTAGTGTGTTTGTATCTCAGCGACCTTTTGATTTAGTTCATTCAGATGTTTGGGGTCCAGCTCCCTTTGCTTCAAAAGGGGGCCATCGATACTATATTTTGTTCATTAATGATTTTTCACGGTACACTTGGTTGTTTTTTATGTGCTCTCGCAGTGAGGTGCTTCTTATTTATCAGCGTTTTGTGGCCATGGTTCGTACTCAGTATTCCACTCCTATTCGTGTGTTTCGTGCTGATTCTGTAGGAGAGTATATCTCCCAGCACCTGCGGGGCATCCTCGCTGAGCAGGGCACCCTTGCTCAGTTCTCGTGTCCCGGCGCCCATGCTCAAAATGGTGTCGCCGAGCGTAAGCATTGTCATATTCTTGAGACTACCCGTGATATGATGATTGCTTCCTCTCTTCCGCCGCATTTCTAGGCTGAGGCTGTCGCTATGTCGTTACCTCATTAACATCCAGCCTTCTGCTGCTCTTCAGGGTGGCATTCCTCTCGAGCGTCTCTCTGGTACCTGTCCAGACTACTCGACTCTTCGTTTATTTGGTTGCGTTTGCTATGTCCTTCTCCCTCCTCGCGAACGCACCAAACTGACCGCTCAGTCTGTTGAGTGTGTTTTTCTCGGCTACAGTGATGAGCATAAGGGATATCGCTGTTGGGACCCCGTTGGTCGTCGGATGCGCATCTCTCGTGATGTCACGTTCGATGAGACGCATCCTTTCTATCCTCGCCCCACCTCTGGTACTTACCCGGCTGATGATCTCTCTTTTCTTCTTTTTCCTGATACACCTCTCGCTGTCTCTACTCCTCCACCTTCTCCTTCTGATGCGCCTCCTTTGTTTTTGGCGCCATCCTCTCCTCCGTCTAGTTCCCCTAGTTCTCCCCGTTCTCCGGCTTCGGACCCTTCCTCCGTTGTTCCTTCTTCCTCCTCTTCTGATGAGTCGTCTTCCGCGGATGAGCTTCCCTCTTCACGTCCTGTTCGTCAGCGTCGTGCTCCAGACCGTTACTCTCCTAGTCAGTATGGTCTCTCTGTCGTCTCCGAGCCGACTTCTTATCGGGATGCCGCGTGTCATCCTGAATGGCAGCTTGCCATGGCTGAGGAGATCGCTGCGCTTGAGCGCACTGGCACCTGGGATCTTGTTTCTCCCCCTTCTGGTGTTCGTCCTATCACGTGTAAGTGGGTCTATAAAATTAAGACCCGCTCTGATGGATCTCTTGAGCGCAATAAAGCGCGTCTTGTGACTCGTGGCTTTCAGTAGGAGCACGGCCGTGACTATGATGAGACTTTTGCCCCTGTGGCCCATATGACCACTGTGCGTACTCTTCTTGTTGTTGCTTCTGTTCGACGTTGGTCTGTGTCCCAACTTGATGTTCAGAACGCTTTTCTTAATGGCGAGTTGAGTGAGGAGGTTTATATGTAGCCTCCTCCTAGGTATTCTGTTCCTGATGGGATGGTTTGTCGTCTTCGACGTTCCCTTTATGGCCTGAAACAAGCCCCTCATGCCTGGTTTAAGCGCTTTGCCTCTGTGGTGACTGCTGTTGGTTTCTCTCCTAGTCTTCATGATCTAGCGCTTTTTGTTCACACTTCTCCTCGAGGACGCACTCTTCTCCTTCTCTATGTTGATGATATGATCATTACTGGTGATGATCCTCAGTATATTACCTTTGTCAAGGCTCGTCTCCGTGATCAGTTTCTTATGACTGATCTTGGTCCTCTTCGCTACTTTCTTGGGATTGAGGTTTCCTCCACTTCTGATGGTTTTTCTATCTCTCAGGAAAAGTATATTCAGGATCTTCTTGCTCGCGCTGCTATTATTGGGATTGAGACTCCTATGGAGCTTAATGTTAAGCTTCGTCCTACTGATGGTGATCATCTTCCCGATCCCACTCGTTATCGCCATGTTGTTGGGAGTCTTGTTTATCTTGCTGTCACTCGTCCTGATATCTCTTATCCTGTTCATATTCTGAGTCAGTTTGTCTCAGCTCCTACCACTGTTCACTACAGTCATCTCCTCCGTGTCCTTCGTTATCTTCGTGGCATGATTACTCGTCGCCTTTTCTTCCCTCGTTCTAGCTCTCTCCAGCTCCAGTGCTACTCGGATGCTACGTGGGCGAATGATCCTACGGATCGTCGTTCACTTTCTGCTTACTGTGTGTTTTCTTGGTGGTTCGCTTGTTGCTTGGAGGACGAACAAACAGGTAGCGGTTTCCCGTTCGAGTGTTGAGGCTGAGCTACGGGCTATGGCTTTGGTGACTGCTGAGGTGACCTGGTTACGATGGTTGCTTGCAGATTTTGGGGTCTCTGTTACGACACCCACTCCACTTTTATCAGACAGTACAGGTGTTATCAGTATTGCACGTGATCCGGTTAAGCATGAGCTGACCAAGCATATTGGTGTTGATGCTTTTTATACACATGCTCAGGTGCAGGATCAGGTTGTTGCGCTTCATTATGTGCCTTCAGACTTGCAGTTGGCAGATTTCTTTACAACGGCACAAACCCGCGCACAACATGATTTCTTACTCTCCAAACTCAGTGTTGTGGATCCACCATGAGTTTGAGGGGGGGTGTTAGAGTATATATTTGTATATTGTAGTTTCCCCATATGTTAGGAGGCTTTCTATATATTTGCACCTGTACTTGTACTATATATTCTGGCCTTTGGCCCTCTGGTAATACAACAATTTATTACCCTAGCAGTTTAAAATCCACAAACACGTACACGATAATAGCTATTGATGATAGATTTTTTTAACATATTCAATAAAAAGCATCATTAGTAATTTAGAAAACAAGACAATCATCAGAAAACTACCGTAATATACTTAATTGTTTTAAGGACCGGCAACATTAGAAAATTATAGACTAACCTATACCAAGAAAAAAACACTCCTCCGCGGGAAAGGCAATCCCCACTACCTTCCTCACTCCATGTCTCTCTCTCTCAGTCAACCCCTTCCCCTTTCTCCCCACCGCCAGCGACAGGCAGCTTCGCCCCTGCCTCCATGTCGCTAGCCTCGGCGGGACTTCCCGCTCCCGTTGCTGCAACAATTGCCTCGAGCCGGCTCGCCATGGGGGCGAGAACCGCGCCCTCGTCTGGTTCCTCTCTGTCGACGCCAGGACCGCGCCCTCCCCTAGTTCCCCTCGGCCAGCGCCAGGATCGTGCCCTCCCCTGCATCCCTGCAGTTTCCTCGACGCTCGCCCCTACCCGGACTCTCCGCCACTGCCACAACGACCGGCCCTCCCCTGCTCGCCGCCACTCACTCTCGGCACGCTCGCGGTAGGCCAAGCAGTCATGCGCTAGGCGCCGACCAGGGCCGGCTCTAGGATTTCAAAGGCCCCGGGGCGAACTCGATCAATGGGCCCAAAAGAGTTTTGTTTTATTCCATACATGAATGGATGAATTATTATGAAGTCATAAAGACCGATATTTTTTCATTAGAATCATATATCTGATAAATTTTCTTTCCTTTGTTCCAAACAAATTATCATATAGAAGCTCTAACACACAAAAAAGAGAGAAATAGCATGCTAAAAAATCCCAAGCCTCTAACAAGATGGAACTTTTTTACAAGCAGAGAGGACACCTGATTACCTGAACGCTGTAGCAAATTAGCACAACTCAAAGCCTCCAAGTTTGAGTGTCTGGCTATCTTGTCTCCTCCACGGACAAACCAGCAAACTGACATAACAAAAGAAAGCAACTGCAAGTGCCGTACAAAGAAAGAACAGTCACTCACTAGATTGAGAATTTTAGATTGATGGCCACGAAATAACAGAGTAGTCGAGCAGTTACCTGTTGCCGGAAGTTATCTTGATCTATTCCGAAGACCCCAATTTCCTGCCGACATCGTGCGTGAGCGTGATTAGAAAATAGAGATTAGGAAATTAGGGATATCTGGGCGGGCGACTGGGCAAGGCGAGGCGACAAAGCCGACGCCCTCGTGAGTGATGCGATCGAGAGAGAAACCGAAACGTCTTGGGGTTCTTCCGTGCAGGGCCTGCTTCCGTGCGTGTTTGATGTTTGCCTAATGGGCCCATTCTTTTCTTCTACGCTATCCTATATGTACTGGGTACCAGATATATATGGGCCCCTAGTTTGTCTGGTCCCAGGCCGTCGCACCTGCTGCACTGGGCCAGAGCTGGCCCTGGCGCCGACACATGCATGGACCTCGTATCCACCGTTTGCACACGATTGGAGGGATCTACAACGCCGACTTCCTCCTCCCGACTCCTTAGGGACAACTGACTCTGGGGAGGTACTCCTACTCTGGTCCTCTGCACGATTTTCCTTGACTTTGTAGAGATGGCTTCACCTAGCTTGCTTATTTTCTATCTGCTCTGGCAAAGATACAAGGTACATTGACCGTGAATGTGAGGTGCACCTTTTGATTTTTAATAAGGAGTCCACTCTTTGGTTTTGAATATGGAATCCACACTCTGCAATGATGTATGTCTTTTCACGAGTTAAAGAGTAGTTTCTACTTGTTGCATGAAGATTCAGATATGCAGAATGTATAAAATATATCATCTCTTATAACTCGGATGACCAGTATCAGAGAAGCAATTCGGTTGTTGAAAAACTAAGGTGAGTTCTGAAGTAATAATCTGTATTGTGCATTGTTTGGGTTAATAATTCAGTGAAGTTGATTCAACCAAGAGCATATGCCCGATCTTGTTATTTTTTCATTTATTAATTTTCAATACGGGAAGAATATCATATTCCAGCAATCCAGCTTTGTATAGGTCAATAATGTCAAATTCTTGACACCCTTTTGACCAGCTATTCTTGTCATTCTGCATTATTTTTTTATGTACGCTATCCAAAAATATAACAATTTCTAAATTATATCCTAACAAAAAAATAAGCCTAGGTACCATCAAAGTTTGACGGGTGATCAATGGGCTCAAAGTAATATATTAACAATTTACAGTTTGCTGCATCTCAGTGTCCTGTGCTCAAGTGAGCTTTTTCCCCAAGAATATGATAACTCAAGTCTTGGGTGTATAATGTTCTACCTAAATTTAGTTCAGCCTGGACTAATTCTCCATTGGCTTTATAGTGAAGTGTTACATTGACACAAATATAGTAATACAATAGTATATTTGTGTTCCGAACTTTTTTGTGTTGTTGTTTTCTATACGACTTGGTCTTGGGCATTGTCTTCATAATGTTATTCTGTAAAAATCAAATTGTAGCTCTTGACGGCAAGAACTGTTGTACAATTAACTAATGTAGTAATATTGGGTTGAATAAAATACAAGAGGGTGGTATAAATCTTCTGAACTTTCAAAATTTATGCCCCTCTTTTGTATATTGTCTTTGCTTCAAAAAATTGAAAGCATGAACCATCACTATTTTCTAAATGATTGCTGATTTGTCGTATCATTTGGTTAACAGGGGCTACATTATCTAGTTCCCACATTCGGGTGTTTTCATTTTACTCGTTACTTTGACAGAAGATCTATACTCATGCAACTATGTGGAAGCATGCCATATATTGGTGTTTGTTTTATCATATGGTATCCTCAAATAAGATAGCTGCTATATTTGTTCAACATTTCATTGACTTAACCTGTAGTTTCTAGCTGTCCGTGTTACAAGCTGATCATCAATTTAACCTATTCGTTTTCATTTTTTAACTGATGCTTTAATCTTATGATTTACTTCATAGCCTTATCATCATTTTCTTGACACCTGATATGCACTTATTGTTCTTTTTGTAGAATCTTTCTCTGCTTAGCTGCATGTTGATAAGTCGCTAGCTTTGGAAAGATTTATGAGTTTGGGGCAAACTGAAGAATATACTATGAGGCTTGAAATAAACACATTTAAACTGTCAGTATTAAATAAATAGCTTGATACCTGGGCACTTTGCTGGACAGGCTGATAGTTGAATGTTCAGGCAGTTTGCTGCATTGGCAACTTGTTGTAGTGTGGAAGTACTAAACCCACAATCCATATATTTAGTGAAAGATTGATCTTAGATTGGAAGATAGTTGCAGAACTGAAGGTCTCCGTCTGTTACAGGATGGCAACGATGTTGGGGCAGTGATGACAGCGGAGCTAGCGAGGGCGCCATCCAAGAATGCGGAGAGGGCGCCATGGAAGGAGGTACTGCTAGGCTAATGTGGTGGCGACACAAGGCAATAATGCCGGTGATCAGGGTGAGGGCATTGTCGGGTGCGGCCAGTTTCCTTTTTGACCTCGCTTGAGCGATCGTGATCATAGGGTCTGATGAGGACGTGGAATTGGATATTTTCCTCTTGGTGATTAGTGCGGGATAAGTGCTTCCGACTCTATAAATTGCTAAGTGCACATGAAAGACTGATTAGGCTTACTGTAGTCATTAGATTCTCTCTAGTGGTCCTGATCGTGTGGTTATGGTCGATCAGTGTATATGTTGTGGCGTGCGTTTAGCGAAGTTTTAAGTTTGCTCCTTTATAAGTAGTAGAGACTAGGATGTTCGGTTCAACCATTCAACAAAGACCCGAACGGTTCAGCCCGGCTTGATCGTGAAGGGAATATACCCGAGAGGCAATAATAAACTGGTTATTATCTTGTTTCATGTTTATGATAAATGTTTATTTTGCATGCTATAATTGTATTAATTGGAAACGTTAATACATGTGTGTTTAATAAACAAAATACAAAGTTCCTAGTACTGCCTCTCATATAAACTAGCTTGTTGATTAACAAGATGATCAAGGTTTTCTGATCATGGATATTGGATGTTGTTAATAACGAGGTCACAACATTGGTGGAATGATGTGATGAACATTCATCCGAAGTATAGCATTACGATCAAAGTCATTATGTTTATATTTCTATAACATCATACGAAGTAATCTTAGTCCTTAGACCATGAGATCATGTTAATTTCTAACACCAAAAGAGTATCTTGATAACATCAAACGTCACACTGTAACAGGGTGACTATAAAGGTGGGTTCAGTACTACGAAGGTGTTATGTTGAGGCTCATGGATCAAGAGTGGGATTTTTCCATCCCGATGACGGATAGATATACTCTATGAAAGTGCATGTGTGCTCCCATGTGTGGTTTTGGTAATTAATGACAATCTTTATGGACTTATGTTTGCATTGAGTTTTACTTGTAGGATTTGTCCATAGGCAATGCTTGAACCATTTTTTGGCTTCAAGGTTGGGAGAAGAAGAAAGTAGAGAAGATCAAGTGTTGACCAAGGTTTCAATGAGTGATTCGGAGATTGGTCAAGTAAGAGTTGGGCCTATAGCAAGTGTGTCTTGAAGAATAAAGTTGGAGTGATATCTCTTATGTACCTTCAAGACACCAACATAATGAAGAAAGAAGAAATGATGTGCAAGTTCAAGTTGAGTCATCTCGAAGAGATCATTTGCTTGAAGCTTGCCATCCTATGGTGGTCATGGATATGGGAAGATGATATGCCCAAAAGAGAAGCTCTACCATAGTGGAGTATGGGGAGCAATCTGCAAGTCTTCCCCAAGCTAACGCAACCAATCAAGAAAGGTGTTCCATCTTGATGTGGAGAAGATCGTCATCATCAAGCTCAAGTGGAATATGCGCAAGGCAAAGTTATGGTCTTGATAGGGTTTCCTTCTTACCGGTCTCGTGGTGCTAGTTGGAGAGACCGGTTTGTAGGATAGATAACCGTTCTAGAGGGGCTCTCGAGTGAGTAACTTGACCATATCCTTCTGAGAGAGAGTTCAAACCTTTGCATTCTTGGCATCATCTTTCTTGTTTGTTATTTGGATCTTATCCATGTGAGGTCCTAGAGCTTGTGGTAATTCATAACAAGCTCTAGTTCATCAAAAAAGGATTTCCCCTTATACCTTATTGCGTTTTTGATCTTGGAGGTTTTTCCGGTTTCTCACCAAGAGAGGTATCTCACATCATAATACATGAAATGTTCTCTCTTAGTGGTATCCAATATTTCAACTTTTTGTTGGGTAGCTCTTGTCACCCCCTTTCCAACAAAATTGGTTTCGGGTCAATCGGAGTCCGGATGCAAATGTTATGATCGTTACAGTTTTGTTGTTTCCATCAGTTTTGTCTCTGGCAGGTTTTTCAGACCGGAGTCTCCGGTGTGCAGACACCGGAGTCTCCGCTGTGGTCCGGAGTCCCCCCCCCCCAAGTCTCTGGAGTGGATCAAAGTTGAAGACCTGGGTTAGCCAGATTGGTGGTCCGGAGCAAGGTTCAGAGACTAACCGGAGTCTCTGGTCCAAGCCCCTGACCGGAGTCTCCGGTGTGGTTGGACCGGAGTCTCCGGTCCACTTAGCCCACAGAAGGACTAGGTCATTCTGTTTGGTGGTCCGGAGGCTGGTCCGGAGATGGGCCGGAATCTCCAGTGTAGACCGGAGTCTCCGGTGTGCAGGCCAGAGTCTCAGGTCTGACTCTTCTCCAACGGTCAGAAAACGGTCAGAAATCACTGGGCCTATAAATAGGGGACCTCTTCTTCAACCTCAAGCTACTCGTTCCAGAAAAAGAAGAACACCATTTGAGAGCCACCAAAACTCCAAGATCTCCCTCTCCAACCACCCAAAGTCCCTGATCTTTGGGGAATCGCAGGAGGAGGCCTTGATCTACAACTTCACCAAGAGAGATCTTCATTTCCCCCTCATTCACTTGAGGGCCCCTTGCTCTAGGGTTTCATTGGAAACCCTAAGCCTTGTTTTGGTTGATTTGATTCTTAAAAGCTTGTCTTTGATTGTTTGACAGCTTGCTTGTATTCGGGAGCCTCCAATTAAGTTGTGGATGTGTGCCCCGAACTCGTTGTAAAGGTGTCGGCTTCCACCTCGAAGGTTGCCGTATAGTGGAAGAGGTGAAACGAACCCGTTGGGGTGAGATTCATCGGAGAACAAGGGAGGACTTTTGTGGCGTTGGTGGTTTGATACCACCCCCTCTCCAAACGAGACGTACTCCATTGTTGGGAGGAACTCGGTAATACATCGTCGTCTCTGTGTGCCTCGGTTATCTCTATACCCGAGCTCTTACTTATGCACTTTACTTTGTGATAGCCTTCGTGCTTGAAGTCTATATATAGCTATCACATAGTTGGTTGTCTTGCTTAGCATAAGTTGTTGGTGCACATAGGTGAACCCTAGTTGTTCTAGGTTTTGTGCTTGACAAAGTAAACGCTAGTTTAATTCCGCCTTTGTTAAGCCCATCTAGGAAAAGTTTTTAAACCGCCTATTCACCCCCCTCTAGGCGACACTGTATCCTTTCACTCTGGGCCCTCTCGGTGATATCACATTAAGATAGCTTGCAAGCAAATGATGTGATCACTAGAATGTTATATCACGGGAACGAGAAAAGAGTGCATGTCGGCAATAAGATCAAACTAGGTATGGAGATACTAATGATCGAATGTCGGACATGTAATATATCGCGAGACAAAGGGATTTAGTTACTAGCGTTAAAGGTTCTCACGATCATAGAAGTCATCGTTGAATATGCAGGAGTCAGTATGGATCTCTAGGTCCCTCTTCTGATTATTGATCTGAGAGGAGTCTCAATCATGTCTGCATTATTTGCGAACCGTAGGGTGACACACTTAAGAGTTACCAGACACCAATTTTGGAGCACATATGTTTCATACGAAAGAATTGTAAAGCGCAGGAGTTGTTTCGATAGAAACCGGAATTGTTTCAGGTGAAATTGCAGAAAGTGGTTCTGCATGTGATATTGAAATGTTGCAAGGGGTTTTATGTGAATGTTTATTAATTAAAGTAATTAACAAAATTCTGAATAAATTTAATAAAAGAGTTTTATTAAATGAGAGAGCATTAAACTTAGAGAATTTTAATGCATTTAAAGTGGAGACTTTAAAAGGAAATGTGAAGAGGCATTTTAATGTGGAGGGGTTACCACCACATGAATGGGGGAGGTGAGGGGTCACCCCCCATGAGGCGTCGGCCATGGGGAGGGGCACCCCCTCCTCCTATAAAAGGCCCCCCTCTTCCTCCTTCTTCCTCACACCTCCTCGTGAAGGATCTCTCTCCCCCTCTAGAATTATTCCCCCATGGTCTCGGATTAGCGAGATACATGTTCCCGGTGGCATTTCGTCTAGAAGGAGTTGCTGCTTCCGCTGCATCGCTGGAGCGAGGAGGTGGAGGTCGTCCGGTGGCCTGAACGTGTGTGCGAGGACGGATGCGCTGCTGATTTGCGGAGCTCGGACTTCCACATGATCTTGAGATCAGCAAGTGTACGACTACATCAACCACGAGTTCCTACTCGTTAACAAAACTCGTTGTCTTCGAGGGTAATTTCTCGATGGATGTATGTCCACCCGTTTCTCTGTATCTAGTAGATAGATCTTGGCGTGTAGTTCTCATCATAGGAATTTTTTTGTTTTCTACGCTGCGGACCCAACAGTGGTATCAGAGCTTGATCTATGTGTAGGTGCTTTGCACGGGTAGTACACGTATGTTTATATGTGGGCGATGATGATCATGTTATTGCATCTTCTATGTATTTTGGATATTGGTGGCATAGTGGGATGAAACGGCCTAGACTAACCTTACATGTCATCGTACATGAGACCGGTTCCACGACTGACATGCAACTATTTTTGCATAAGTGGCTGGCGGGTGTCTGTCTCTCCTACTATAGTCAATATCTGATTTACAATGAGTTGCTAATAACTTGGTTATCCTCGTTGTGGTTCTATGTTCGTAGGTAAGACCGGTTCTATCTTCGAAAGCCCTAAGCCACGTAAAAATTTGCAATTGATAATTAGAGGCGTCTAGTTTAGATCGTTGCTGGGCTAGTGTCATGATATGGTAATGTTGTAAGTTGATGTATAGTTGATACTCTTACAACACACCTAACATGTAAGTTCCATAGACCTTGGCCTTACACACAAAGGAATGATAGAGATCATACCATGATGCATATGATAGATATCAAATGCATGGATCATATCATCTCACTTTACACATTAGATGTTTGCATCTTATACTGCTAGTTTGGCGTTTTAGTAGCATTTTAAGATGATCCCTCATTTAGATATTGATACATTGCAAATGTATCTATAATTTTTGATGTTCCATGCTTGGTTTTATCTACTTTCTTATGTTTTGTCCACACTTTGGAGTACTTTTACACATTTTATGGAACTAACCTATTAACAAGATGCCATAGTGCCAGTTGCCTGTTTTCTGTTGTTTTTGGTTCTAGAAAAGTCAGAAAATGAATATTCTCGGAATTGGACGGGACAAAAGCCAAAGTCACTATTTTTCCCGGAGCAACACGGAGCCAGAATACGAGACGGGGAGGGGCCAGGGGCCAACCACACCATAGGGTGGCGCGGTTCCACCCTGGCCGCGCCACCAGGTGGTGTGGGCCCCTCCGTCCTCCACCGACCTTGCCCTTTCGCCTATAAGAAGCCCCCGATGCGAAAACCCTAAGAAATCAAGCCTCTAGCCACGAAAAGTTCCGCAGCACCGCCGCCACCGAAGGGGAGATTCAGGGGATAGAAAGTCTCTGTTCTGGCACCCTGTCTGGACGGGGAAGTGCCCCAAGAGCCATCTCCATCGATCTCCACCACCATCTCCATCACCGTTGCTCATTCCCATGATGAGGAGGGAGTAGTTCTCTCTCGAGGCTAGTGTTTCTACCGGTAGCTATGTGTTCATCTCTCTCACTCTATGCATGATCTTATTGAGATCATGAGCTTGTAATCTATAGATCTACCTTGCTACTCAAGTGCTTTAATAGATCTCTACTCTCCCCATGTGTGTGAAGTTAACAGCGTGCACACCATGGTGGAACTTAGGCTAGAGATTACATATATTTGGAGTTGGATGTCTTTATGAAATTGTGGTGTTTGTGGGAACCATCTAGTACTCAAGGTGACAGTGTGGAGTTATCTAGATGGGAAAGGCTTACTTTGAGGTGTGCTGTTATAGCCCTACCATCGATTAGAGTGTTCAACCGGAGAGTAGTTAAGAGTAGTAGCATGAAGAATATATTTATATGGGAGTGTTCACTAGTGAAAGTATGATCCCTAGGCCTTGTTTCTAAGCATTGAAACACCGTTTGCAACTATATCTATTACATGTTTGCTTGCTTCCATCTTTATTTCAGTTTGCCTTTAGTCTTTTCCACGCCATCAAGCTATCTTCTAGCACCGTTGTCTTATATCCATACCACTTGTATTTCACTATCTCTTCGCCGCACTAGTGCACCTATACACCTGACAAGTGTACTGGGTGTGTTGGGGACACAAGAGACTTCTTGTATCTTGATTGCAGGGTTGCTTGAGAGGGGATACCTTTGACCACTTCCTCCCTGAGTTCGATAAACCTTGGGTGATCCACTTAAGGGAAAACTTTTTGATGTTCTACAAACCTCTGCACTGGGAGGCCCAACAACTGTCTACAAGAATAGAAGTGCGTAGACATCAAGCTATTTTCTGGCGCCGTTGCCGGGGAGGTAAGGTAAAAGTTATTCACACCTGAGGATTAAAGAAGAAGAATCTCCCACGGCAAACGCCTATTTTCGGGCGCCATTGCCGGGGAGGTAAGGTAAAAGGTACTCACATCCTCCGGTGTGAGTGCTCAAAGTTATTTCCTTTAGATTCTGCAATTTTGTTGTTTCTTGTTTTCACTAGTTAGGCTTAATGGAAAACAAAAAAAATATAGAGAGCTTTAGAATATTTATCTTGAGTTAGGACATGAAGTGTTTGAATAGAAAATTTAAAAACCTATTGAACTTTATTTGCATGCTAATAGCAATGTTGTTAGTATGAATTCTTTGGACACCATTATTGCTAATGCTATGGAAAAGTCTAAGCTTGGGGAAGCTAGTTTTTATGAAAATGATCTTTTTAGTTCCCCAGCTTTAGAAGATAGCTATTCTATTGCTTATGATGATACAAAACCTCCAATATATGATGATTACAATGATGAATATGATATTTTCAGTCCACCTATTATTGAGGAGAAATTAATTATGATTACAATATGCCTCCTATATTTGATGACTATGGTGATGAGAATAATAATGATAGCTATTTTGTTGAATTTGCTCCCACTATGATTAATAAGAATGACTATGCTTATGTGGAGAGTATTAATTCTTTTATGCATGTGGCTCATGATAAGAATGTTTCATGTGATAGTTATATTGTTAATTTTATTCATGATGCTACTGAAAGTTATTATGAGAGAGGGAAATATGGTTTTATGCACCTCAATAATATTAAGTTTTCCCTCTTTATGTTGAAAGTCTTGAAGTTGCACTTGTTTTGCTTTACTATGCTTGTTGCTTTGTGCTTTTATAACTTGTTTCTTTACAAGATTCCTATGCATAGGAAGTGGGTTAGACTTAAATGTGCTTTGAATTTGCTTCTTGATGCTCTCTTTTACTTCAATTCATATTTCTTATGTGAGCATCTTCTCAAACTATCATGCCTAACTTAAAGGCGTTAAAGAAAAGTACTTGTTGGGAGATAACCCAAAAGTTTTAGATGAGTCTTGGAAGTTATTACCTCTGTAATTACCTATGTAATAAGCTCCTTATCCTTTTTATTTGTTTTTGTGCCAAGAGTAACCTCTAATGAGAGAGGAGTAATGATTGGGAAAGTTGCTGTCCCGAAACAGAATTTTGTGCTTCACCGTAAAAATTCATGTAAAGTCTCTGAACGTCTTTTTGAGATGTGAATTTTTGAGCTTCTGCCCTAGGTTGTTATATAACTTGCTTTAGTTCAACACTTTTTGATTTGAGCAACAGAAGGTCTTTGAAAAAAATCGTCTTTACCTGCTGGTCTGTTTTGACAGATTTCTGCCATTTTCTGCATTTGCTTCTTGTTGGTTCCTTTTTGAGTTCTTTTGGGGAATGGAGCTTTTTGAGGGAAGTGCTACAGTAGCTAGTGTTCTAATGAAAGTTTATTTGGTGTTAGAACTGAACCTTAAGACTTATTTATCTTGAGTGCACTAATGTTGCTAATAAAGATTATGTGAAGTTTTCTATGAAGGAAAAATTTCAGGTGTATGGAAGGAATGAGTAATGAGATCAAGGATGGACTAAAGCTCAAGCTTGGGGATGCCACACGTGTCACCCCAAGAAATATCCAAGAAGTACAAGCATCAAAGCTTGGGATGCCCAAGGCATCCCCCGCTTCATCAATAAAAATTCCAGGTTTGTTTCATGCACGGTTGTGTTGTTCTTGGAGCGTCTTCTTTTTCTTTTTTCGTTTTGGTTTTTAGTTTGCTTTGGTTTGCTTAGTTTTCTGAATAAATTGGTTGGACCCTCTCTTTCATATATTGGTTTGCAAATAGTTTGGTTTGGATTGGAAAAGAGTAGGAAAGTTCATTCTTATGTGGTAAAAAGAGCTCGACTGTGGCCTATGCTTTGTTATGCCATGCTTGATATTGTTTTGGCTTTATGCTTAATATTTTCTGCTGTAGCATGACTTGTTATAAACAATTGAGATTGCTTAATGTGCCTTGGATGAATCATGCGTTGTTTTAGCATATTAAAGCATAGTATAGTGGTATTCTCCTTTGATGCTTTATTTGGGTTGACTTGGCACATGCTCACACCATGTTATGACTATCTCAAGTCACCATAGCCTTTATGATCCTTTAGTTTTCAACTTTTAGTATCACTCTATGCTTTGATCAATGATGTTTTGTCGCTCTGCATGATTATGGCCATTATTTCTCTCTTAGTTTGTCGCTCCCAGTCTTTTGCTAGCCTCCACAACCAAGTATGAGTTCCACTCATGCATCCAACTCCTTAAACCAAGTTATTCCAAAGAGTCCACCATACCTACCTACTAGATTATGCTATTCCAAGTATATTCATGCTTTTGTTTACCTTCCAAATTAAACTTGTTATTAGAAAACTAGTGATTAAAGCTCTCACGAACTTGATGGCACACTTTACTTTTCTTGTCTTTAATAAACTTGAACCATTGTGTAGTCTATGTTGTATATGCTTGCACTTATTTGTTGGGAATTAGCAGAACCATGATGTCATGGGGAACGCTTTCAACATTGCACTTGGTACTTTGTACCTAGTTGATATCATGCTCTTTTGTATATGGATGTCGTCGGTGTGAAATGAAAGGGGAGCTTGTAAGTCCATGGAGTTATATATATATGTGTGTGTTAGAGAAACGCCTGGGCCGCTGGTCTAATCCATGCTGACATGGTGGGAACCTGCAGCGTAACCATAATGAGTTGTCTATGAAGCATTCTTCTTACAAAAAAAGAGTCCTATCGAGAAAAAAAGAGAAATAGAAAAAAAGATTATGAAAAGAGGAAAGAGAGAAAAAAAGCACCATATTCCCATGGTAAATGAGAAGATTGCTGAGATGCTCGTTATCTGCTTCCCTTGTCATTTTGATATGGGGATTCTTTCGTATCATCGGGCAAGGGGTACCCCGTTGGCGGTTCTCTATGATACACATGTACTTACAATGACAAGAACTTACCGGTGACTAAACTTGAGTAGCATGAGGGACATGAGATTTCTAATTTATACTTCATCAAGCATGTACACCATAGTTTATTCACTTTAACCTTAATCACTGCAAGATGCTTATGATAGGGGCAATGAGAGTTGAAAGCTATAAGTACCATAATTTTTGGAAGCTCTTTATGAGACTTGAATCCCTACTTCCTTCTATGAAGGCCTTTCTTCCACTATATATATTGAGTCTCCACCTTCTATCTTTATGCACTTACTTTGAGAGCATAGTGGCCATTCTTAGTTCTATGTGCATTGTCCCAAGACTTGTTGATTGATGCATACCTTGATAATTCTTGCTTTAAACTATTTGTATCTAGTCACTCTTATGAACTTTGAAGGTGTCCTATGCATTTATATTTGCTACTCTATGAGGGACAAGCTGAATACTACTATGCTATGTTTTCTTTATGTGAAACAAACAAACGTCTTGCAAAGCATTGTTATTCATGAATCTTTTGTTTGTGCCTTTTCATGTTGCATCATAGTTCCTTTGTCTTATTGCTAGAACATTGTCTTTCATGTTATGATTGAAGTACTATGATCCCAGCTTTGAATGTTTTACAAACACTTTGATCAAGTTTATGATGGTGCATATCACCTCAAAAATTATTCTTTATTTTTATCACTTACCTACTCGAGGACGAGCAGGAGTTAAGCTTGGGGATGTTGATACATTGCAAATGTATCTATAATTTTTGATGTTCCATGCTTGGTTTTATCTACTTTCTTATGTTTTGTCCACACTTTGGAGTACTTTTACACATTTTCTGGAACTAACCTATTAACAAGATGCCACAGTGCCAGTTGCCTGTTTTCTGCTGTTTTTGGTTCCAGAAAAGTCAGAAAATGAATATTCTCGGAATTGGACGGGACAAAAGCCAAAGTGACTATTTTTCCCGGAGCAACACGGAGCCAGAATACGAGACGGAGAGGGGCCAGGGGCCAACGACACCATAGGGTGGCGTAGGTCCACCCTGGCCACGCCACCAGGTTGTGTGGGCCCCTTCGGCCTCCACCGACCTTGCCCTTTCGCCTATAAGAAGCCCCGATGCGAAAACCCTAAGAAATCAAGCCTCCAGCCACGAAAAGTTCCGCTGCGCCGCCGCCACCGAAGGGGAGATTCGAGGGACAGAAAGTCTCTGTTCCAGCACCCTGCCAGGACGGGGAAGTGCCCCCGGAGCCATCTCCATCGATATCCACCACCATCTCCATCACTGTTGCTGATTCCCATGATGAGGAGGGAGTAGTTCTCTCTCGAGGCTAAGGTTTCTACCGGTAGCTATGTGTTCATCTCTCTCTCTATGCATGATCTTATTGAGATCATGAGCTTGTAATCTATAGATCTACCTTGCTACTCAAGTGCTTTAATAGATCTCTACTCTCCCCATGTGTGTGAAGTTGACAGCGTGCACACCATGGTGGCACTTAGGCTAGAGATTACAAATATTTGTTATGAGTTATATTTGGAGTTGGATGTCTTTATGAAATTGTGGTGTTTGTTGGAACCATCTAGTACTCAAGGTGACAGTGTGGAGTTATCTAGATGGGAAAGGCTTACTTTGAGGTGTGATGTTATAGCCCTACCATCGATTAGAGTGTTCAACCAAAGAGTAGTATCATGAAGAATATATTTATATGAGAGTGTTCACTAGTGAAAGTATGATCCCTAGGCCTTGTTTCTAAGCATTGAAACACCGTTTGCAACTAGATCTATTACATGTTTGCTTGCTTCCATCTTTATTTCAGTTTGCCTTTAGTCTTTTCCATGCCATCAAGCTATCTTCTAGCACCGTTGTCTTATATCCATACCACTTGTATTTCACTATCTCTTCGCCGAACTAGTCCACCTATACACCTGACAAGTGTATTGGGTGTGTTGGGGACACAAGAGACTTCTTGTATCTTGATTGCAGGGTTGCTTGAGAGGGGATACCTTTGACCACTTCCTCCCTGAGTTCGATAAACCTTGGGTGATCCACTTAAGGTAAAACTTGCTGCTGTTCTACAAACCTCTGCACTTGGAGGCCCAACAACTGTCTACAAGAATAGAAGTGCATAGAGATCAGATATCAAGATAAAAATGTGTTCTTCCTTAAGTATGCACTGTTCTATGGATCGTGTTTCGAGACATCACGTGATGATCGGGTGTACTTGACTCTACGCTTTCATATAACGGGTGTAAGACAGTTTTACACACGCGAGTACTAAGGTTCTTACTTGGCGAGCCTAGCATGTATAGACATGGCCTCGGAACACGGACCGAAAGGTTAAGCATGAGTCATATAGTTGATATGATGCCCATATTGATGCTCACCTTTGAAGCTACACCGACTCACATGATGATCGGACTTGGTGTAGTTGATTTGGTTCATGTAATTACCAAAAAGGCATGAGCGATGTCGTTTTTGAGTGGGAGTTCATTTCTAATCTGGATTAGTCGAACTCAATTTGTCCTAACTAAATTGAAGTGAATTTACATAATTTGTTGTAGTCATTGGCATCTATTCACTACCTTATGCTTAGTTTTAATTGAGATAATAGAACTATAGAATTCTGTATATTTACTTTACGAACTGTATTGTTTTGAATGTAAATTTAAAGTTTATAAGTCCTATTGCAAACTTTTAGCAAACTCTATTTACTCCATGAAGTTTAATAAGTAGTATTAAATCAAGAGTAAGAATTCCAATGTTAGTATCTAAAGTATCATGTTTTCCTCCATGATTATTGATATTCAAAAGTTGTTTTAATATCAAGATTATATAGGAGCTGGAAATTGTTTCAGAAACCATCATGTGTGAAATATATTGTGATATCTGAAACAATGTTTTTGGTTGCATTATGATAGAGTATAATTTAGCAAAATACATGTTCTCATATTGTATGAGAATTTGTGAAGGATGGAGATGCTAGGCATCCGGATCTCCCAAAAAAGGATTTGAGAACTAACATTATACTCACGATTCATCCTTATAGGCTATAGTAGCTTGATCATGAAAGTTGTCATGATAAGGATGAATAGAAGATGTAAGTAAAATGTTTACTACACTAAAAGATTACTAAAGAATGGATTTTTGAAAGAATGCCAAACATTTGATGATGGTGATCCACTTCAAAGTGCAAGTCCAAAGGTATTAGTGTTTGACTATATATGCTTTGTACTATGTGTCATGTGAATGACACCACTATTGATGTTGATAGATTCTTTTAAAAGGAAAAGGAATTGCTGAAAGAGAATCTATAAAATATTTGGCAGAAAAGAAAATTTGGAGATGTCCAGCTTAGGTATATAGAAGATATACATGTTATGGCTGTATTCTTTGCTTGTTAAACAATGTGGTTCTTAGGTATTGGATACCGGTATTGGATACCGAATTGGTTGGTATGAAGTGTCATACGGGACAATGCAATTCATGAACTGCAATGGCCTAAGTAACCAGCAAGAGAATAAGTGATGATGATCATCGAAAACAAATAAAGTGTTATTGTGCTTTTCGTTAACGGCAAACCTAGTCTTCAAGATTTGTTTTAATAATTGTTATTTTGTTCCGGTATTACGAGAACAATGGTTGTTCACATAATTACCGTATTCCATAAAGGATGGATGAACTTTTACAAGTCTAGTTGGAGAAATTACATCCATAAACATTAATGCTAAAATGTCGCCAGACAAATGATTAAAATATCACTTATGAAGTGACATCGCTGTTTTAAATTATATTGGAAAGAAAACATGAAGAAACTCCATGTTGATGGAATTTTTGGAGTATTTGATTTTGATCAATTGACGCTTGTGAAACTTTCCTCGAGATAATTGAAACTCCATCCATAGGCCAAAGAGGAACGGATGACTAACTTATTGGATATTATGCATGTTGATGTATATAGTCCATTATGTGTAGCCATATGCGATGGATCTTTTTGCTTCATATGCTTTCTCTAGGAATTTAAGTGAATATATCTATATATTTACTTAATAAGGAAGAAGTATGAAACATTTGAAATTTGTTCAAAGACTTTCAAGATGAAGTGAAAAATCATTGTAACAAGAAAATAAAAGAGTTTATGATTTGATCATAAAGGAAGATATTTGAGTTACATGTTTAGCAAAACACCTAAGATTTGAGGAATTGTTCCATGATTTGTGTTTTCCGGTAAACCATAGGAGTATGGCATATTCGAGAGATGAAATCAAACCATGTTTGACATGGTAAGATCAAAGGTGTCATTTATAAAACTGTCATTATGATTTAAGGATTAAAGCTTTAGAGACTACCGCTTTTTACACTGAAAAGAGCACCATCGTGATCCGTTGAAATGACACCATATAAGTTATGGTTTGGGATAAAACCCGAATTGTCTTTTCTTAAATTTTGGTATGCTATGCATAAGTAAAATGTTTACAACCAAAGTCAGATAAGCACGTCTTTGTAGGTTATCCCAAAGAATTTGTTGGGAATTTGTCCATAACACCGAGGATAAAAGAGTTTGTTACTTGGAACGTCAAGTTTCTTGAAAAGGAATTTTTTGTGAAAAGTTAAGTGGGAGGACAATAGAACTTGGATAAGGTTGTTGAACCTTAGCTATATGTGCTAAGTAGCGCAGCGCCGGAAAGTGTCCCGGTGGCGGCCACAATGCTCATGGCTCCCGTGATTACAAAGGTTGTGATCTCGGAGATTATAGTTCCTATTGAACCGTGTGGGTCGGTAAGAATCAAATAGTGATATTTGATAAACAAGTCGTTATTGTTTTGATAATGATGAACCGACTGCATGCAAAGAAGCGATGATGGGCCCTAACTCCATAAAATGACTAGAAGTCATAGAATCCGTGATTGTATCCATACACGAGAATCAAGTTTCTAAACTTAGAAGACCCTCTGAAAAGGCATAAAGCCTATCGGTCGTGTTTGGATCTATAAAGAAATAGACATGCATGTTTAACATCTATGAAATAGTCGACATGTCGTAAAGAAGTTTACAGCAATGTTCAAGGAGTTGACTATGACAAGATTTGATCTTTCATAGCGATATATAGTCTTGACGGATTAATGTAGCAACTACTACATATAATTTGGTATATGGTAGTTGAATAAACAAAACAAGGTTCTTCTAATAGAACGGTTACCTAGGACGTGTACATGACATGGTCCGAAGGGTTTTGTTAATTCAAAGGGTGCTAAAAGGGCATGCAAACTTCAATAGTTGAAGTAAGCATAGCGGAGTTGGAATCTTCACCATGATGAAACTGTTAAAAGAGTTTAAATTCATCGGAGATGATGAAGATGCTTGCATTTGCAAGAAATTAAGTGGGAGCGCTGAGACATATTTCTAATACATTATGTAGAGAACATATTGTTGATTGGAAATGATGTATCTTGTATTGACACAAGTTAAGAATTTCATTAAAATAAGATTTCGATGAAAGACTTGGGCAAACCCGGAATATTTGGCATCAATATCTATATGGATAGATTGAGGCGCTAATATGGTTGTACCAGACATACATATATGAGATATTGAAAGGGTTCAATATGGAAACAAAAAGAAAGGTTCTTGCTGCATGGGAAGGATTGTATCAAGATTCAAGTGTTTCAACACTTGGTGAGTAAAATCACATGAAGATTTTGATCGATTGTACCGTGATATGTATATATCCAGAATGTCCTATGCTCTAAATGTTATGAGCACATACTAGAATAATTCATAAGATGATCATTGGACAATAGTAAATATATTCTTATGAACTTTGGAAGAACTAAGAATATATCATGTATAAGTGACAAATAGTTAAAGGTAGTTCATTGTAAAGTGTTACATTGATACTAGTTTTGTCACAAGATACAAATTAAATTTATCTCAATTTAGACTATGGGTGGCACAGTGTAATGGAAAGTATGTTCCATGATGGATTTGGATAAGTTCCAAAGTTGAAAAATTGTGACGGATACTACAACAAAAGGCTAAGTATATGACTGCTATAGTAGCAGCAAAGGAGGGCATTTGTGTTAAGAAGTTTGCTATCAAACTAGGTGTGGTTCAAAGTGGGCTAATACTATGAAGATATATTGTATGACAACAATATCAACATATTTTAACCCGAACGAACTAAAGGTCTCACCAAAGAACCAAATTTATACAATGCCATCTCATTTGAGAATGAGTGATGCGTAGAGACGCAAAGACATGCAAATACACACGGACCTGAAAGTGCCAGATCCAGAGATTATGTTAACCACTAGCAAACACGTATATTCAACACCTAGGTGTTGTATATACAAGTTTACAAACTAGATTATTGACTCTAGTGCAAGTGGGAGACTGAAGGGAATATGCCCGAGAGGTAATAATAAAGTGGTTATTATCTTATTCCATGTTTATGATAAATGTTTATTTTACATGCTATAATTGTATTAGTTGGAAACGTTAATACATGTGTGTTTAATAAACAAAATACAAAGTTCCTAGTACTGCCTCTCATATAAACTAGCTTGTTGATTAACAAGATACTCAAGGTTTCCTGATCATGGACATTGGATGTTGTTAATAACGAGGTCACAACATTGGTGGAATGATGTGATGAACATTCATGTCGTGGAAATGGCCACGGCAGTCGCTGCCATAGGAAGCGATTGAGTGTTTCGTGAGGAAGAGTTGGCGGCCATCTGCGGTGCGAGATGGGGGAGGATGCACATGGATTTATCCAGGTTCGGCCCCCCGGAGGGTAAAGACCTACTCCTGCTAGATTAGATTATGATAGAGCGAGTTACAAGGGTGGCGAGCTCGGCGGCTAGGCAGCGAGTCGCTTGAGGGGGTGTATGATGGAACGTAAGGTTCCAGGATACCCTAGGGAGGTTTATATATGAAGCACCTCGCTAGGGTTTACAAGCTATCCGCAAACAAGATAAGGATCCGGGGACTTTTAACCTAATCCGACTAGGCTTCTGCTATGCTTCTGGGCTTCTAGTCGCCAGTCGACGGGCCTTTCCTTCCTTCGTAGTCCAGTCGCTGTCCTCCAGGCGCACTCGCAGGCCTTTCGGCCCACTTGGAAAGTCCTGCTGAGCATACCCCCTTTGGTATATCCCCATCAGTAGGCCCCGAGGCCATCGTCGATGCAGGCGCGGGCGTCCTTTTGGCGTTCAAAGTAGGCGAGCCCAATTTGGGCATCCAGTCGAGTCGGCGATGGACTTTACTAGAACCAAGGAGAATTTCCCCATAGCTCCATCCGTCACTTCACTGATCATCACTGCCGCCCAGTCGCTGTTTCGACGAGAGGAAAGACTGGCAGGTGGCGAGTAGGACAATAGGAGTTGGACCGTCAAACCTGGTCAAACTATCCGTTAGAATTTCCAACGGTAACTACGACGCAATTATCGTGAGTAACGGCTATCCGATTTTGGTGACGTTTCCCATATAAGGGGAGTGATGGATCAGCTTCGTGATCCTTCTTCGCATTCTTCATCCTTCCTCATTTGCTCTTCCTTCCTGCTTCCTCCCGACTTACTCTCCCCGCGTCGCGCGATTCCACTTCTCACTCGATGGCGCCTCCCAAGGGCTCATGGGGGATATCCAAATGCACCACGGCCCAACTTAGATCCTTCGAGGATGTCGGGGTGCTCCGCAAGGGGAACTGGCGAATTCCCTCCTCCTCCGAGACCGAGCCGAAACCGCGACCCGGCGAGTTCATCTGCTTCACCAGTCATCTTGAGAGGGGCTTAGGGTTCCCTACCTCGCTCTTCTTTCGCCGCTTCTGCGTGTACTACGCGATCAAGCCTTCCGATCTTGGTCCACACAGCATCGAGCAGCTGGCGATCTTCGTCGCCTTATGCGAATGCTACCTCGGCTGCAAGCCATACTTCCCGTTATGGATGGAGCTCTTCCACGGCCGCATCGGGCGCGAGGCGTCCGATGGCTTGATGCTGGCTGCAGGCGGGGTCACCTTCCAGTTGAAGCCGAAGGCCAATTTCGTCAAGCTCCTCCTGCCGAAGAAGGCCGCCAGAGAGTGGAAGAAGAGCTGGTTCTATGTTAAGGAAGCCACTCCCTCCGGCGAGGTATCTCTCCCTGATTCCTCGCCGAGAGGAGCGAGCCCCGTCGGTTGGCTCTGAAGAAGCTTCATGAAGATCAGCGGATGGCCGTTGCAGAAATGATGGATCAGATCTAGAAGCTGAAGGACCAAGGGTTGGTTCCGATCAATCTCTACAATTGCTGGCTCGGGCGGCGCCTGGTTCCGCTGGCAGCTCGACCGCACTGGATGTACGAGTACAGCGGGAAGCACGATCCATCCCGAACCAGCAAGGAGTCATGGGAGGCCGAGGACTACAAGGCCGCCCTGAAGAAGATTACCGACGTGGAGTTTACTGGCGCGGCGGTCGGGGTCGCCCCGTATACTCCCGTGAAGAATGAAGCCCCCACAGTAAGTGTTGGAGATATGCCCAAGAGGCAATAATAAAGTGATTATTATTATATCTTTGTGTTTATGATGAATGTTTACATCCCATGCTATAATTGTATTATTAGGAAACACTGATACATGTGTGTTTTGTAAACATATAAGAGTCCCTAGTAAGCCTCTTGTTGAACTAGCTTGTTGATTAATTGATGATCATGGTTTCCTGATCATGGGTATTGGATGTGATTAATAACAAGGTTGTATCATTAGGAGAATGATGTAATGGACACACACCCATAGTAAGCGTAGCATAAGATCAAGTCATTAAGTTCGTATTGCTGTAAGCTTTCAAACACATAGTAACCTATTCCTTCGACCATGAGGTTATGTTAATCACCATCACTGGATGAATACTTTGATGACATCAAACGCCGCTTCGTAACTGGGTGGTTATAAAAGTGTCATTGGGTATTCTGAAAGTATGTGTTGAAGCTCATGAACCAAGATTGGGATTTGTCCATCCATATGACGGATAGATATGCTCTGGGCCCTCTCGGTGGAATGTCATCTAGTTAGCTTGCAAGCATGTGACTAGGTCACAAGGGATGACATATCACGGAACGAGTAAAGAGTACTTATTAGTAACGAGGTAGAACTAGGTATGGAGATACCGACGATCAAACCTCGGATAAGTATAGTATCGCGAGACAAAGGGAATTAGTTTCGTATGTAAATGGTTCAATCGATCGCGAAGTCATCGTTGAGTATGTGGGAGCCATTATGGATCTCCAGGTCTCGCTGATGGTTATTGATATGAGATGTGTCTCTATCATGTCTACATATTCACGAACCGTAGGGTGACACACTTAAGGTTCGAAGTTGTTTTAAGTAGATATGGAATGTGCGTTGGAGACCGAATGTTGTTCGGAGTCTCGGAATGGATCCGGGACATCACGAGGAGATCCGGAATGGTCCGGAGAATAAGATTCATATATAGGAGATCATTTTATGAGATAGGAAATGTTCCGGAGTGTTTGTATGAGGATTCTAGAAGGTTTCGGAATGTTCCGGAAGGTTCTAGAAGATATCTTGGAGTTTGCTTGAAAATCAAGATAGGGATCAAGGAGTCCTGGTGGGTCAAGATACGGATTCGTGGGGGAGGAGGACTCCTCCCCCCACCTCCAATCCGCCGGCCTAGGGAGGAGAGGAGTCCTACAAGGACTCCCCTCCCCATGGCGCCATCCCCTCTTTAAATAGAGGGGCAGGGGGCGCCCCCTCCTCGCTTGCTCTCATAATCCCCAATCTCTGCCGCCTCTCTCCTCCACCATCTTCTGCACAGGCATAGGCGAAGCCCTGCAGAATTCTCTACTCCACCACCACCACCACGCCGTCGTGCTGCTGGGATTCCGTGGAGAAGATCTACTACCTCCGTTGCTCGCTAGAACGGGGAGAGGAAGGTCTGCTTCGACTCCGCACGTGTGACCGACTGCGGAAGCGCTGCCAAATCGTGGCGCCGGAAGGATCGTCAACTTGACCAAGGGCGGAAGCGCTGCTGGAACGCGACGCCGGAAGGATCGTCTACTTGACCGAAGGCGGAAGCGCTGCTGGAATGCGATGCCGGAAGGATCGTCCACACGATCTTGAGATCGGCAAGTGATCGACTACATCAACCACGAGATCTAATCTCGTTAACGCTTTCGGATCTACGAGGGTTAGTTCCCATCTATCTCGTTACTCATGTCTAATAGATTAGATCTTGGCTTTTATCTAGATTAGATCTAGGTTTTGTTCGTTCTTGCGGTAGAAATTTTTTGTTTTCCATGCTACGAACCCATCAGTGGTATCAGAGCCGTATCTATGCGTAGATCTGTTGCACGAGTAGAACACAATGTTTTTGTGGGCGTTGATGCTTTTGTTGTCGGTGTCTTAGCGTGTACTTTGCATCTTGCGGCATGGTGGGATGAAGCGGCTCGGGCTAACATTACATGTCATCGCACATGAGACTTGCTCCACGCTTGACGTGCAACTTGCTTTGCACAAGTGGCTTTGCGGGTGTCTGTCTCTCCCACCATAGTTAAGATTCAATTTACAATGAGCATCTTGACAACACTTGTATCAACGTTGTGGTCCTTGTTCGTAGGTAAGATCGGTCTTATGCGAAAGCCCCAAACCACGTAAAACTTGCAAAGGAAATTAGAGGCGTCTAACTTGTTTTTGCAGGGGTTTTGTGATGTGATATGGCCAACATGTGATTGTGATTGTATTTGATGTATGCAATGATCCTTGTTGTAATATGGCAACCGGCAGGAGCCTAATGGTTGTCTTTAATTCTGTTAAGACCTGCGTGTCTATTCATCTTGTAATAGCTTTATTCCAAGTAGTTGTAATAGTTGCTGGTGATGATGGACAACCATGAAGCGGCGCCACTGACCTTGACGCAATGCTGGTGATGATGGAGATCATGTTCGTGCTTTGGAGATGGAGATCAAAGGCGCAAGAAGAAAAGGCCATATCATATCACACTAATTATGAATTGCCTGTGATGTTAATCCTTTATGCATCTTGTATTGCTTAGATCGCGACGGTAGCATTATAAGATGATCCCTCTCACTAAATATCAAGTAATAAAGTGTTCACCCTTAGTTGACACCGTTGCTAAGACTCGTCGTTTCGAAGCATCTCGTGATGATCGGATGTGATAGATTCTACGTGTGCATACAACGGGTGCAAGCCAGATTTGCACATGCGGAAACTAAGGTTATCTTGACGAGCCTAGCATGTACAGACATGGTCTCGGAACACGGAATACCGAAAGGTAGAGCATGAGTCATATAATTGATATGATGAACATGAAGATTGTTCACCGATGAAACTACATCTTCTCTCGTGAAGATCGGACTTGGTGTAGTGGACTTGGTTCGTGTAATCACTAAGACAATGTGAGGGATATTGTTTTGAGTGGGAGTTCACCTAGTTAGTTTAATAATTAAATTTGAACTCAATTTGTCATAAACTTAGTCTAAACTACTTGCAAATTGTTGTAGATTATGGCGACCCGCTCCATCAATTTCAATGCGTTCCTAGAGAAAGAAAAGCTTAAAAATAATGGAAGCAATTTCACGGACTGGTTCCGTGGACTGAAGATCGTCCTCAGGGCTGGTCAGTTGACCTATGTGCTCGATGCACCGCTAGGTGACCCACCTGCAGATAATGCCACCGATGACGAAAAGAATGTTTTCGCCACTCGGAAGAATCATTACTCCACAGTTCAGTGTGCCATCCTGTACGGTTTAGAAGCGGAGCTCCAACAGCGTTTTGAGCACCACGACCCGTTCGAGATCATTAAGGAGCTCAGGCTAATTTTTGAGACTCGCGCGGCCATGGAGAGCTATGAGGCCTCCGAGAAATTCTTTAACTGTAAGATGGAAGAAGGAAGCTCCATTAGCGAGCACGTGCTCACCATGTCTGGGTACGCTAAGAAGCTCCAAGAGTTGGGAATATCGATTCCTAATGAATTGGGGATTCACCGTCTCCTTCAATCACTGCCACCAAGTTACAAGAACTTTGTGATGAACTACAACATGCACTGCATGAACAAGACGTTGCCTGAACTGTCGTCCATGCTAAAAACTGCTGAAGTGGAGATCAAGAAGGAGCAACAAGTGTTGATGGTCAATAAGACCACCAACTTCAAGAAACGGGGCAAGCCTAAGAACAAGGGCAACTTCAAGAAGGACGGCAAGAAAGCTGCCGTACCTGCTAAGAAGCCCAAGGCTGGTCCTAAACCTGAAACTGAGTGCTTCTACTGCAAGGGAGCTGGTCACTGGAAGCGCAACTGCCCCAAGTACCTGGCGGATCTGAAGAACGGCAACATCAAGAAGAAAGGTATATTTGATATATATGTTATAGATGTGTATCTTACTAGTAATCGTAGTAGTGCCTAGGTATTTGATACTGGTTCGGTTGCTCATATATGTAACTCGAAACAGGAGCTGCGGAATAAACGAAGACTGGCAAGAGATGAGGTGACGATGCACGTTGGAAATGGCTCCAAGGTTGATGTGATCGCCGTCGGCACGCTCCCTCTACATCTACCTTCGGGATTAGTTTTAAATTTAAATAATTGTTATTTGGTGCCTGCGTTAAGCATGAACATTATATCTGGATCCTGTTTATTGCGAGACGGTTACTCTTTTAAGTCTGAGAATAAAGGTTGTTCGATTTATATGAGTAATATCTTTTATGGTAATGCACCTGAGATGAATGGTTTATTCTTACTGAATCTCGATAGTAGTGATACACATGTTCACAACATAGATGCTAAACAAATTAAATTGAATGATGATTCTACATACATGTGGCACTGTCGTCTTGGTCACATTGGAGTGAAGCGTATGAAGAAACTCCATTCAGATGGACTTCTTGAATCACTTGATTTTGAATCACTTGAAAGATGTGAAGCATGTCTAATGGGAAAAATGACTAAGACTCCATTCTCTGGTACAATGGAGCGAGCTACAGACTTATTGGAAATAATACATACCGATGTGTGCGGTCCGATGAGTGTAGCATCGCGTGGTGGATATCGTTATGTTCTCACTTTCACGGGTGACTTGAGTAGATATGGGTATGTCTACTTCATGAAACATAAGTCCGAAACTTTCGAGAAGTTTAAGGAATTTCAAAGTGAAGTGGAAAATCATCGTAACAAGAAGATTAAGTTTCTGCGTTCTGATCGCGGGGGTGAATATCTAAGTTACGAGTTTGGCATGCATTTAAAGAAATGTGGAATACTTTCACAGTTGACACCGCCGGGAACACCACAGCGTAATGGTGTGTCCGAACGTCGTAATCGAACTCTCTTAGATATGGTTCGGTCTATGATGTCTCTTACAGATTTACCGTTATCATTTTGGGGCTATGCATTAGAGACAGCCGCATTCACTTTAAATAGGGCACCATCTAAATCCGTTGAAACGACACCGTACGAATTGTGGTTTGGTAAGAAACCTAAGTTGTCGTTCCTTAAAGTTTGGGGTTGCAAAGCATACGTAAAGAAGTTACAACCTGATAAGCTAGAACCCAAAGCGGAGAAATGCGTCTTCATAGGATACCCTAAAGAAACGATTGGGTATACCCTCTATCATAGATCCGAAGGAAAAGTTTTTGTTGCAAAGAATGGATCCTTTCTTGAGAAGGAGTTTCTCTCGAAAGAAGTGACTGGAAGGAAAGTAGAACTCGATGAGGTTATTGAACCTTCTCTCGGATTTGAGAGTAGCGCAGCACCGGAAGATGTTTTGGTGCCGCCTGCACCAATTGAAGAGGAAGCTAATGATAATGATCATGAAACTTCGAACGAAGTTACTACTGAACCTCGCAGGTCAACGAGGGTTCGTACCACTCCTGATTGGTATGACTCTGCCTTGAACGTCATGTTGGTGGACAACGATGATGACCCTGCAACGTATGAAGAAGCTATGGTGAGCCCAGATTCCGACAAATGGCTAGAAGCCATGAAATCCGAAATGGGATCCATGTACGAAAACCAAGTGTGGACTTTGGTGGACTTACCGGATGGCCGTAAGGCTGTCGAGAACAAATGGATTTTCAAGAGAAAAACAGATGCTGATGGTAATGTTACCGTCTATAAAGCTCGACTTGTCGCGAAAGGATTCCGACAAATTCAAGGAGTTGACTATGATGAGACATTCTCACCAGTAGCGAAGCTGAAATCTGTGAGGATTTTGTTAGCAATTGCTGCACATTTCGATTATGAGATTTGGCAGATGGATGTCAAAACGGCGTTTCTTAATAGTGACATTGAGGAAGAGTTGTATATGGTACAACCCAAAGGTTTTGTCGATCCTAAAGATGCTGACAAGGTATGCAAACTTCAGCGCTCCATTTATGGACTGAAGCAAGCATCCCGTAGTTGGAATCAACGTTTTGGTAAAGTAATCAAAAACTTTGGATTTATACAAACTTATGGAGAAGCTTGTATTTACAAGAAAGTGAGTGGGAGCTCTGTAGCATTCCTAGTATTGTATGTAGATGACATATTGTTGATTGGGAATGATATAGAACTTCTTAAAAGCGTCAAAACCTATTTGAATAATAGTTTTTCAATGAAGGATCTTGGCGAAGCGGCATACATTCTAGGCATCAAGATTTATAGAGATAGATCAAGACGCCTAATAGGGCTTTCACAAAGTACATACTTGGACAAAGTTCTAAAGAAGTTTAGAATGGAAGATAGCAAGAAAGGGTTCGTGCCCATGTTGTCAGGTAAGACCTTGAGTAAAACTCAAAGTCCAGCTACGGCAGAAGATAGAGAGAAAATGAATAAAATTCCCTATGCCTCGGCCATAGGTTCTATCATGTATGCCATGCTGTGTACAAGACCGGATATAGCACATGCTGTTAGTTTGACTAGCAGATATTAAAGTGATCCTGGAGAGGAACACTGGACAGCGGTCAAGAATATCCTAAAGTACCTAAATAGGACTAAGGATATGGTTCTTTCTTATGGAGGTGATGAACAGCTTGTTGTAAACGGTTACACCGATGCTAGTTGGAACACCGATCCGGATGACTCAAAGTCACAGTCGGGTTACGTATTTATTTTGAATGGTGCTGCAGTGAGCTGGAGGAGTGCGAAGCAAAGCGTTGTGGCGAAATCTTCAACTGAATCGGAATACATAGCTGCTTCGGAGGCTGCACAAGAAGCCGTTTGGATGAAGGAATTCATTACTGAACTCGGTGTGGTTCCTAGTGCGTTGGACCCGATGGCCATCTACTGTGACAACACAGGTGCCATAGCTAATGCGCAGGAGCCAAGGTCACATAGCAAGCTGAAGCACATCAAGCTACGTTTCCACGCTATTCGCGAGTATGTCCGAGATGGTGACATAAAGATTTGCAAAGTACACACTGATCTGAATGTGGCAGATCCGTTGACTAAACCTCTCCCTAGGGCAAAGCATGACCAACACCAGAACGCCATGGGTGTTCGGTATATTACCATGTAATCTAGATTATTGACTCTAGTGCAAGTGGGAGACTGTTGGAGATATGCCCAAGAGGCAATAATAAAGTGATTATTATTATATCTTTGTGTTTATGATGAATGTTTACATCCCATGCTATAATTGTATTATTAGGAAACACTGATACATGTGTGTTTTGTAAACATATAAGAGTCCCTAGTAAGCCTCTTGTTGAACTAGCTTGTTGATTAATTGATGATCATGGTTTCCTGATCATGGGTATTGGATGTGATTAATAACAAGGTTGTATCATTAGGAGAATGATGTAATGGACACACACCCATAGTAAGCGTAGCATAAGATCAAGTCATTAAGTTCGTATTGCTGTAAGCTTTCAAACACATAGTAACCTATTCCTTCGACCATGAGGTTATGTTAATCACCATCACTGGATGAATACTTTGATGACATCAAACGCCGCTTCGTAACTGGGTGGTTATAAAAGTGTCATTGGGTATTCTGAAAGTATGTGTTGAAGCTCATGAACCAAGATTGGGATTTGTCCATCCATATGACGGATAGATATGCTCTGGGCCCTCTCGGTGGAATGTCATCTAGTTAGCTTGCAAGCATGTGACTAGGTCACAAGGGATGACATATCACGGAACGAGTAAAGAGTACTTATCAGTAACGAGGTAGAACTAGGTATGGAGATACCGACGATCAAACCTCGGATAAGTATAGTATCGCGAGACAAAGGGAATTAGTTTCGTATGTAAATGGTTCAATCGATCGCGAAGTCATCGTTGAGTATGTGGGAGCCATTATGGATCTCCAGGTCCCGCTGATGGTTATTGATATGAGATGTGTCTCTATCATGTCTACATATTCACGAACCGTAGGGTGACACACTTAAGGTTCGAAGTTGTTTTAAGTAGATATGGAATGTGCGTTGGAGACCGAATGTTGTTTGGAGTCTCGGAATGGATCCGGGACATCACGAGGAGATCCGGAATGGTCCGGAGAATAAGATTCATATATAGGAGATCATTTTATGAGATAGGAAATGTTCCGGAGTGTTTGTATGAGGATTCTAGAAGGTTTCGGAATGTTCCGGAAGGTTCTAGAAGATATCTTGGAGTTTGCTTGAAAATCAAGATAGGGATCAAGGAGTCCTGGTGGGTCAAGATACGGATTCGTGGGGGAGGAGGACTCCTCCCCCCACCTCCAATCCGCCGGCCTAGGGAGGAGAGGAGTCCTACAAGGACTCCCCTCCCCATGGCGCCATCCCCTCTTTAAATAGAGGGGCAGGGGGCGCGCCCTCCTCGCTTGCTCTCATAATCCCCAATCTCTGCCGCCTCTCTCCTCCACCATCTTCTGCACAGGCATAGGCGAAGCCCTGCAGAATTCTCTACTCCACCACCACCACCACGCCGTCGTGCTGCTGGGATTCCGTGGAGAAGATCTACTACCTCCGCTGCTCGCTAGAACGGGGAGAGGAAGGTCTGCTTCGACTCCGCACATGTGACCGACTGCGGAAGCGCTGCCAAATCGTGGCGCCGGAAGGATCGTCAACTTGACCAAGGGCGGAAGCGCTGCTGGAACGCGACGCCGGAAGGATCGTCTACTTGACCGAAGGCGGAAGCGCTGCTGGAACGCGACGCCGGAAGGATCGTCCACACGATCTTGAGATCGGCAAGTGATCGACTACATCAACCACGAGATCTAATCTCGTTAACGCTTTCGGATCTACGAGGGTTAGTTCCCATCTATCTCGTTGCTCATGTCTAATAGATTAGATCTTGGCTTTTATCTAGATTAGATCTAGGTTTTGTTCGTTCTTGCGGTAGAAATTTTTTGTTTTCCATGCTACGAACCCATCAGTAAGTTTTTCTTTCCAATCGCTGCGTCTGTATCTTAATGTTAGTCTTTTCGCTCGAGGTGTTTTAACTCGTGGTGGTTCTCAACTTTTTCAGGTATTGGAGGGTTGGCTCCCTCCGCTTGACGAAGAGGTTCCCCAGGAACTGGAGGGAGATTCCGAGGAGGACCCTTCCGACAATGACAGGGAGGAAGAAGAGGTCCCTCCCCCAGCGCCTATGGCTCGCAAGACCCGGATGCAGAAACAGCGAGAGGTTGAAGCGAGCCACAGCCTGGACGAGTTCGAAGAAGGCGCCGAGGTCGCCCAGGAGCAAACGTCCCGGCGCAGTGCTACGTCGTCGAAGCCCCCATGCCGGCCCAAGTTGCCGGTAAAAAGGCCTGCATCACCGGTCAGGTCGTCAGTGGTGTTCGAATCAGATGACGACTCCGATGGCGAAGGATCTCCCGAAGTCTCGCGCAAGGCCCCAAGGGACGTAGTCCCGACGAAGGGGTTGGAGGGCGAGGACACGGAGGTGGTGGTAGAGGTTCCCCTGGCGACGATCACGCCGTCGACCTCGGGGGTTCCAAGCCAAGAAGCGGCTGAGGCGACGCCGCCCAAGTCGCCACAGCCGTCGAAGGCAGCGGCATCGAAGCCGGAGATCCTGGCGACTACAGCTTCATCATCAAGGAAGCCCTCTGTTTCGTGGGCTTCGGACGTCTTCGAGCGAGGTCTTAGCCGCAAGCTGGGTCCCAAGTTGGACAAGCCCGCCCATATCAGTACCGGGCTTTGTGTCCTTCCAATCGCCAAGTAAGTTGTGCTTCCTCGTCCCAATTTGCCTTGTCCTTTACGTATTGTGGTTGTGCTGATTGGAGGGGATCGTGCAGGTCGGGGGCTAAGAAGATTGGTCGCCCTTCGGTTGCTAAGATTCCACCGGCCTCTGGCGTGGGAGAGGGTGATCTGCCCAAGAAGAGGAAAGCCTCTGACGATGTTGCAGCCGTTGAAGCTGCGAAGAAGAAGAAGGGGGTGCTTACGATGCTGTGACCAGGGGAGCGCCGCGGAGCCAGCTGCTACGCCGATCGTCAAAGAGGTGGCGGCGACGCGACCAGAGCCAGCACTGGCGGCGTCCGTGCCAGAGGCGCCGGTCTCGGTGACCAGTGCCCCTGCTAGGGCGTCGCCGACGTTCCCTCGTTTTATGGCGAAGGGGTTTCCGGGCGTTGCGGACACGCAGTCTCCGCAAAGTCCGAAGATCGTGGATGCGAACATTGGGTCCCGCCGCGGACGCACCTCCTTCACGGTCCCATCGACTAACGCCGCTGAACTTCACAAGATGCTCGGCGCTGCTATTCAAGTATGTCCAGTCCGCAAATTCCTAGTCGTTGAATTTCAGCGGCTAGGAATTATTTTCCTTTTCCTTCCTTCTCTAGTCCCCGAGCTCCTAGTTGCTGACTTTCAGTGGCTGGGAGCTGAGTTTTCCTTTTTCTTCATTCTCCAGTCCCCGAGCTCCTAGTCGCTGAATTTCAGCGGCTGGGAGCTGAGTTTTCCTTTTTCTTCATTCTCTAGTCCCCGAGCTCCTAGTCGCTGAATTTCAGCGGCTGGGAGGTGGGTTTTCTTTGTCTTCATTCTGAGGTGCTTAGTTGGTTTCTTTGTTTACAGGGGTTACAACGGGAGTCGACTGATCGGTAGGCTGCACGAGAGCGCTTGGAGCGTGACTTGCGCGAAGCGCAGGAGGTGAACCGGCGGCTTCAGGAGACGATTGGTGAGTGTCTGTTTTTGTTCTTCTTGTCCTGGTGTGAGCTGGTTATGTGCAATACCCTGACACCTTCACTTATAGATGGTTTCCCGGCTGAGGTCTCCAAGGCCCGTGAGGGGTATGTCCCACTCGCCGAACTGGACGCGGCGAATGGGCGAGTAGCCTCCTTGGTCAAGGACTTGGAGGAGGTTAAGGCGGCCTCAATTTCTTCGGAGGAACGGGCGAAGGCTGCCATCGCCGCGGCTGAAGAAGACCGCAAGGCCACGGACTCCATCATCATGGGGCTGCATAACGAGCAGACTGCCCTGGAGACTCACGTCAAGGAGAACTACCGCAAACTCCTTGGTGAGTCTTTATCTTTGCTTGGCCCTTTCGTCTGGTCCCTGCTATGGGGATTTAATAGTTTCACTGACGCCTGACTTTGCAGCTTTGTAGGCCAAAGCAACCCGATTGTGCAGACGTACAGTGCCTCGCAGTGCGTGACTGCCGTGGTGAATGCAGCCACGGCCTCAGCGTTGTGCGTCCAAGCAGCTCTCCAGGGCATGTCTCCCACCGAGGTTATCCTTGGGGGTTGACGGAGGTATGGCGCTATCTGGAGGAGGTGCTCGCCGTTGTAGAGTGGATGACGCGCTCGGCGTTCAGGCGCGGGGTCGCCATGGCGTTGAGCTTGGGTCTCGCCCATTTCCCCGACGACTTTGATCTTGACGACGTGACGAGTGGCTATCCTTCGGCGACCGGCACGGTGGAGATGTTGGAAGTGCTGAAGTTGACCGCGAAGGCCACTCCTTACGCGGATCGTGTCTTGGCGATGGGAGACCTACTGCCGTATCAGGAGACAGTGTTGGCGCCTGGCGACCCCGAGCCGGAGTACCGCGACATGAAGTCGGAGCAGCCCTTTCGGTCGTCGGTGTCGAAGTCGCTGACGACGTACCCGACGAACCCTTGGAAGCCTTTTGTGCGTGTCAAGGGGGTGGTGCTTCATCATCAGGTCCTGTAGAGTAGATAATGTAATTTTCCAAGTTGTGATAAATGCCGAGTGGCGAACACTGTAATATATTTTTGCAATATGTGCTCCAGGGGGTCGATCGACTCGTGTTTGGATGAATGATGTATGTTGTGATTTTATCTATGAATTGTTTTGATGGAGCGAGTCCCCGGGCGCGTCCGACTTCTAATGGGGTATAACTCTATTGTATACTTTGGTGTATTTGTTTTGTGTTTACTTCTGAGTGGCGAGTCCCCGAGCGCGGGTGGGATTGACTTAGGAGCGAGTCCCCGAGCGTGGTGCTTGACCGTATTGGTCGTGATCCTGTTGCAGGTTGTGAGTGCGTTGTTTGTAACGCGTCTCCTCCCCTGGCTCGGAGAGCCAGTCGCTTGGCGAGCCCTAGGCAACTCTCTTACTTGGTGTGTTCCCTAGCCGCGTGGGGGTTCCGGCTTTGCGGGGTCCCCGTGCGTGGTACTTAACCGTTCGAGTCGCTTTGCACGGGGGTGGGAGGGACAGAGCGTTGTGAGAAGCGTGTATCGGTCGTCTTGGCCCGGCGGGCCAGTCGTGCTAGGTGACTCCAATGGCGGCTCCAGGTTGGCGTTTTTCGTGGACAACCCAAGGCCCGAATACTTCCAGTGCCCTTGTGCCGCACTACTTTGCCATGCCGGTCGCTCGACCAGAGGTTGACTTCCGTTAGTAGTGTATTGCTGATAAGTACGAGTGCGAGTGGCACAAGAATATGGCGAGTGGGCACAATTTGTGCGATCCGAATGAATTTCATTATATATTCCGATGGAGTACAATATTGGGTCCTAAGTATAGAACTTTCTGAGGAGGTTTACATTCCATGGCCTCCCGACCTCCAATTGGCCATCACCCCGTATGTCGATGAGGTAGTAGGCATCGTTGCCAAGGACTCGGCCTATGGCGAATGGCCCCTCCCATGGAGGGGAGAGCTTGTGCATGCCCTTCTTGTCTTGGACCAGTCGTAGGACCAGGTGGCCTTCCTGGAAGGTGCGAGTTCGCACTCGGCGGCTATGATAGCGGCGTAGTCCTTGCTGGTATATGCAGGTGCGGGAGCGAGCCAGGTCGCGGGCCTCGTCGAGTTGATCGATGCTGTCTTGGCGGGCGATCTCGTTGGCCGCCTCGACGTAGTTTGCGACTCGAGGTGAGTCGTGCTCCATGTCTGTTGGCATTACGGCTTCGGCGCCATACACCATGAAGAAAGGTGCAAACCCGGTTGATCGGTTGACGAAGGTGCGAATCCCCATATCATAGAGGGGAGCTCGTCGACCCAGCATCCTGGGGTGCGCTCGAGGGGCACCTGTAGTCACGGCTTGAGCCCGTGGAGGACGCTCTGGTTGGCTCGTTCTGCCTAGCCATTTGATTCTAGGTGGGCGACTGATGCGAAGTCGAGCCAGATGGCGTGCTCCTCACAGAATTCCGCCATGGCCCCTTTGGTGAAGTTGGTGCCGTTGTCTGTTATGATGCAGTGCGGGTAGCCGTACCGGTAGATGAGTTCACGGAGGAACTTGGTTGCCGTCTTGCCGTCGCACTTTTTGATCGGCTTGGCTTCGACCCACTTGGTGAACTTGTCGACTGCGACTAGGAGGTGAGTGAACCCAGATGGGGCCTTCTTGAATGGGCCCACCATGTCCATGCCCCATACGACGAATGGCCACGTGATGGGGATTGTCTTGAGCGCCGAACCAGGGAGGTGCGTCTGGTTGGCGTACTTCTGGCACCCGACGCATCGTTGGACGATGTTGGTGGCGTCGGCGTGTGCGGTGGGCCAGTAGAAACCGTGCCGCATGGCCTTGGCGACTAGCGACTTGGCGCCGGTGTGATGGCCGCATTCATCGGCGTGAATGTCCTGGATGATCTTGCGGCCTTCTTCTAGCTGTACACAGCGCTGGAACACGCCGGTCACGCTGCGTTTGTGGAGCTCGCCGTTGATGATGACGAAAGATTTGCAGGGGCGCACGATCATTCGTGCCTCTGTCTCGTTGCTCGGTAGAAGTTTGTGTTCCAGGAAGGCGATGTATGGCGCTGTCCAGTCGCTGGGTTCCACGATCATGGCGACTAGGGCCGGTTCTGGTTGCAGTGGGATCCCGACGTCGATCTCCTTCGGTGGGCTGACTGAGGGTTTGTGGATGATGTCGAGGAAGACACCTACTTGTGGCGCCTGTCGAGTCGATCCGATGCGGGAAAGGGCGTCTGCCTCCTCGTTTTTTCGCCTATCGATCCACTCGACGGAGTAGCCGTCGAAGTGTCCTCCCAATTGGTCGACGACTTGGCGGTATGCTATCATTGTTGGGGAGACAGCGTCGCACATCCCGACCACTTGGCTGGCGACTAGGTCGGAGTCGCCATAGCATCGTAGGCGGTTGATGTTCATCTCCTTGGCGGCTCTCATGCCGTGGAGGAGGGCTTCGTATTCCGCCATGTTGTTGGTGCACGGCTTGAAGTTAAGGTGCAGCACGTAGCGGAGCTTGTCTACTTTGGGGGAGGTCAGTATGACCCCAGCCCCTGCGCCGTCGGTGTCCTTGGAATCGTCGAAGTGGAGCGACCAGTAGTGGAGGTATGGGAGCTTCTCTGGCTGCTGTGCTTCTTCCCAGTCTGTGAGGAAATCAGCCAGGGCTTGTGACTTGATCGCTTTTCGGGGCTCGTACTTGATGTTGTGGATGCCGATCTCGACGGCCCACTTGGCGACTCGCCCGGTTGCCTCGTGATTGCGTATGAGGTCCTGCAGGGGCGCGGAGGAGACCATCATGATTGGGTGCTCCTGGAAGTAATGTGGGAGCCGCCGCTGTGCTCGGAATACCGCGTACACCAGTTTTTGGTATTGCGGAAGCTGGAGCCTTTTGAAGGTGTCGAGGTACAAGATGTTGATAGAGCTCCCACCGTCCATCAGCGTCTTGGGCAGCCAGTAGTCGTCCACCTTTGGCCTGACCACCAGGGCGACTTGCCCTGGATATTCGATTCTTGGCGCGTGGTCCTAGCGGCTCCAGGTGATGCTCTGCTCGGACCAGTTTAGGAAGCGAGGGATGTCGACTTGCGTCACCGCATTGACGCCGACCGCGCGAGCGAGTACCTTCTTCTCACGCTTGGTGTCGAGCCCGGTGAAGGTATGTAGCGACCCGACGGCGGTTCTGAAGCCGCCGCCATTCCCGTTGTCCCGCGGTTGGTTATTGTTGTTGGGTCTGCAGCATAGAAAACAAAAAATTTCCTACGGTGTGAACTACACGCTAAGATCTATCTACTAGGTACAAAGCAACGGGTGGACATACATCCAACGAGAACTTACCCTCGAAGACAACGAGTTTTGTTAACGAGTAGGAACTCGTGGTTGATGTAGTCGTACACTTGCCGATCTCAAGATCATGAGGAAGTCCACTCGCACACACGTTCAAGCCACTAGATAACCTCCACCTCCTCGCTCCAGCGATCCAGCGGAAGCAGCAACTCCTTCCAGATGAAATGCCACTGGGAACATGTATCTCGCTAATCCGAGACCATGGGGGGATAATTCTAGAGGGGGAGAGAGATCCTTCACAAGGAGGTGTGTGGATGAAGGAGGGAATGGGTGGCCTTTTATAGGAGGAGGGGGGTGCCCCCTCTCTCCATGGCCGGCGCATGGGGCGGGTGACACCTCACCTCCCCCATTCATGTGGTGGTAACCCCTCCACATTAAAATGCCTCTTCACATTCCCTTTTAAAGTCTCCACTTTAAATGCATTAAATTTCTCCAAATTTAATGCTCTCTCATTTAATAAAACTCTATTTATTAAATTTATTCAGAATTTTTTTAATTACTTTAATTAACAAACATTCACATATAGCCCCTTGCAATATTTCAATATCACATGCAGAACCACTTTCTGCAATTTCACCCGAAACAATTTCTGGTTTCTATTGAAACAATTCTTGCGCTTTGCAATTCTTTCGTCTGAAACATATGTGCTCCAAAATTGTGTCCGGTAACTCTTAAGTGTGCCACCCGAAGGTTCGCGAATAATGCAGACATGATCGAGACCCTTCTCCGATCAATAATCAGCAGCGGGACCTGGAGATCCGTATTGACTCCTACACATTCAACGATGACTTCTGTGATCGTGAGAACCTTTAACGCTTGTAACTAAATCCCTTTGTCTCTCGATATATTACTTGTCCGAGATTCGATCATCGGTATCTCCATACCTAGTTTGATCTCGTTACCGACATGCACTCTTTTCTCGTTCCCGTGATATAACATTCTAGTGATCACATCACTTGCTTGCAAGCTATCTTAATGTGAAATCAACGAGAGGGCCCAGAGTATATCTATCCGACATCTGGATTGACAAATTCCATTCTTGATCCATGAGAATGGAATTTGTCAATTCTAGTGATCACATCACTTGCTTGCAAGCTATCTTAATGTGATATCAACGAGAGGGCCCAGAGTATATCTATCCGGCATCTGGATTGACAAATTCCATTCTTGATCCATGAGCCTCAACATAACACCTTCGTAGTACTGAACCCATCTTTATAGTCACCCTGTTACGGTGTGACGTTTGATGTTATCAAGATACTCTTCCGGTGTTAGCAATTAACATGATCTCATGGTCTAAGGATAAAGATTACTTCATATGATGTTATAGCAATATAAACATAATGACTTGATCGTAATGCTATACTTCGGATGAATGTTCATCACATCATTCCACCAATGGTGTGACCTTGTTATTAACAACATCCAATGTCCATGATCAGGAAACCTTGATCATCTTGTTAATCAACAAGCTAGTCTATAAGAGAGGCATAACTAGGAACCCTTTTTGTTTATTAAACACACATGTATTGATGTTTCTGATCAATACAATTCTAGCATGTAAAATAAACATCTATCATATATAAGGAATATATAATAACAACTTTATTATTGCCTCTCAGGGCATATTTCCTTCAGTCTCCCACTTGCACTAGAGATAATAATCTAGTTCACATAGTGATAAATTTAACACCCATGGAGTTCTGGTGTTGATCATGTTTTGCCCTAGGGAGAACTTTAGTCAACGGATCTGCTACATTTAGGTATGTGTGTACTTTACAAATCTTTATATCTCCATCCTTGACATGCTTGCGGATGGAGTGAAACCATCGCTTAATATGCTTGGAATTCTTGTGAGACCTCGGTTCCTTTGCGTTGACTATGGCTCCATTATTGTCACAATAGATCACCATTGGGTCCAACGCACTGGGAACCACACCTAGTTCTGTAATGAACTCTTTCATCCAAACCGCCTCCTGCGCCGCTTCTGAAGCAGCAACATATTCCGCCTCCGTCGTTGATCCAGCCACCACAGGTTGTTTGGAACTCCTCCAACTAACTGTTGCTCCGTTCAAGAGAAATACGTATCCGGATTGAGACTTAGAGTCATCCGGATTGGTGTCAAAGGTAGCATCGACATAACACTTAGCGACTAGCTCTTCTTCACCTCCATTCGGATTGGTGTCAAAGCTAGCATCCGGATTGGTGTCAAAGGTAGTTTCCGCTGTCGCGGTAGTTTCCTCCGTCGCGGTGGTAGTTCATGGAGTCGCGTTGGCCGTAGCCGGCGTTGGCGATGAAATCGACTCGCCCCTTCGTCCGGCGCTTGCCGGTGATGCGGGTGTTGCTGTAGCGCATGTCGCGTAGGCGCCCACTGTCGTGGATGCTAGTGCGACGTCTTCCTCCCGACTCGTCGTCAGAGTCTTGGTTGGGGTCCTCCTCCGCGTAGTGCTTGGCGATCTCGAGGAGGTCGGGGATGTTATCGAGCGTCTGGTAGACCCTCTTGATCTTGGCGACTAGGGGTTCGTACCGGCACGCATTCTTGAAGCAGTGTAATGTCGTGTCTGGGTGGATGCCAGAGGCGTTTATCCATAGTTCTTGCCACCTTTGGATCCACCGGCGGGTCGACTCGCGTTGTCCCTGGATGCATTGCTCCAGGTCCTCTATGGTGGTGGCGCGGGTGTAGGAGCCCTCAAAGTGCCTGATGAAGGCATCCCGCATCTCTTCCCAGGAATCAATGCTGTCGGGAGGGAGCGTATTGATCCACTGCCGAGTCGCGCCCTCCATCATCAGGGGAGGTAGCGAGCGGCGAGCAGGTCGGTGTGGCCTACGATCCCCATTGCCATGAGGTATGTGTCCAACCAGACAGCGGGGTCGTACGTTGGGTCGTACTTCTTGATCTCCTTAGGGGCCTTGAAGTTGGCGGGGTATTTTTCCCCGCGAATCATCGGTTCGAAGCATTGCGGCCCGACTCGGCTGAGCGAGCCTCTTGGCTCTGGTTCGCCGCGGTTGGTGAGGGTGTGCCGCAGGTCGTAGGGCTGGCGCGACCGCCACGTCCGGTTGTTGATGATGTTTGTTCGGGCGTCGATGGGTTGCCCGTTGGCGGCGACCGTGTTGTTTGCCGGTCGCGGCTCGTTGGTTGAGAGCGCGGGATTGTTGGCCCGTGGTTGATTTGCCAGGGGCTGGGATGGTGGGCAAACTAATTCGTTGGCCACAGTGAGGTGGCCGCTTGATGCCGCCCTGCTTGCCGACGAGCGGGAGTACATTCGCCCCCGCGGGTCGACTCCCGCAGCTTGTTGCTCGACGGCCCTGACGAGTAGGGCCTTGGCGTATTGGATCTGCAGCGTGCCGTCGCCCTGGACATCGAGGTTGGCAATCGCAACATCAGCCGCGACAATGTTGTCCATCGGGGTGGAGTATAGTGGTAGCGCGTTGGCGTCACGGGCTTGAGGCGAGATGATGATCCGCGGTTGGTCCGGTGGGGACGCGCGGCCCATGGGTGGTGGAGGAGCCCCAGTCGCCGGCGCTCCAGGTGGTGGTCTTGCGGGGTTGCTCCCGCCTGGCGGCGCGTTCTCGCAGTATTCGCGCTCGGCGGCGCGCGTGGGGTTGCCCTTGTCATTGAAATTCAGGACGCGGCCCTGAACGTCAGGGTTCAGGCGGGTCCTGATGCGGCGCTGGTGGTAGAGTGACAGCTCCCGCGCCGTCTCTCGCTCGAGGCGGTATTTCTCGCGCTCGGCAATTTCGTTGCGTTGCGCCTCCGCGAGCCACAGGCGGGCTTCCTCCACCTCCGTGGCCATCGCGGTCGGCGGGATCGGCATGGAGAACGGATCTGGTGGGGCGGCCGTGCTACCCGCCATGTAGATCGCGTTAAAGCGATTCGATCTAGCGCGAAAATCCTCGGGGGATTCCGAGCCGGAGTCAGAGTGGGTTGGAGACTTGCGTGATGGAGTCCTCCCGTGACGCGGCAGTGATAGATCCGCCGACCGATGCAGGGGTCACGGAGTCGACGTCATCGTTTAGGGCGTCGTCGTTGGTGGCAACGGTAGTCTCGACCGCGTCGCTGGCGGCCGAGTCGTACTTGGTGGCGAGGCTCCTGATGGAACGGATCTGCTCCTCCAAAAGCAGGTCGCGGTGTGGTGGCGATCCGCCCACGATCACCGTCGTGGCTGGGTCGATCGCGCTGGTGAAGCCGACGAAGAGGTTGATGGAGCCGACCGGCATCACCGCGGCGTGGGTGATCGGGCGTGACGCCGGGATGTAGCTGCTGGGCAGGATCTGTAAGATCCCGCCGATGGCGATCATGCGACCGGTGGCGAACGGCCGATCGATCGTTATGTTGACTATAAAGGTGGGTTCAGTACTACGAAGATGTTATGTTGAGGCTCATGGACCAAGAGTGGGATTTGTCCATCCTGATGACGGATAGATATACTCTAGGCCCTCTCGGTGATATCACATTAAGATAGCTTGCAAGCAAGTGATGTGATCACTAGAATGTTATATCACGGGAACGAGAAAATAGTGCATATCGGCAATGAGATCAAACTAGGTATGGAGATACTGATGATCGAATCTCAGACATGTAATATATCATGAGGCAAAGGGATTTAGTTACTAGCGTTAAAGGTTCTCACGATCACAGAAGTCATCGTTGAATATGCAGGAGTCAGTATGGATCTCCAGGTCCCGCTTCTTATTATTGATCTGAGAGGAGTTTCAATCATGTCTGCATTATTCGCGAACCGTAGGGTGACACACTTAAGAGTTACCGGACACCATTTTGGAGCACATATGTTTCAGACGAAAGAATTGCAAAGTGCAGGAATGGTTTCGATAGAAACCAAAATTGTTTCGGGTAAAATTGCAAAAAGTGGTTCTGCATGTGATATTGAAATGTTGCAAGGGGTTTTATGTGCATGTTTGTTAATTAAAGTAATTAACAAAATTCTGAATAAATTTAATAAAATAGTTTTATTAAATGAGGGAGCATTAAACTTAGAGAATTTTAATGCATTTAAAGGGGAGACTTTTAAAGGGAATGTGAAGAGGCATTTTAATGTGGAGGGGTTACCACCACATGAATGAGGGAGGTGAGGGGTCACCCCCCATGAGGCGTCGGCCATGGGGAGGGGCACCCCCCTCCTCCTATAAAAGGCCCCCTCTTCCTCATTCTTTCTCACACCTCCTCGTGAAGGATCTCTCTTCCCCTCTAGAATTATTCCCTCACGGTCTCGGATTAGCGAGATACATGTTTCCGGTGGCATTTCGTCTAGAAAGGGTTGTTTCTTCCGCTGCATCGCTGGAGCGAGGGGGTGGAGGTTGTCCGGTGGCTTGAACGTGTGTGCGAGGACAGATGCGCTGCTGATTTGCGGCGCTCGGACTTCCACACGATCTTGAGATCGACAAGTGTACGACTACATCAACAACGAGTTCCTATTCATTAACAAAACTCGTTGTCTTCGAGGGTAAGTTCTCGATGGATGTATGTCCACCCGTTGCTCGGTATGTAGTAGATAGATCTTGACGTGTAGTTCTCATCGTAGGAAATTTTTTGTTTTCTATGCTGCGGACCCAACAGATTGACATTGGGTTTTAGCTACTTGGTGTCAACACCTCAAAAAAAAAAACATGACACGAACGATTTAGGAAGTTCAAGGTCTATTTCAGACCAAATACAGTAGAAGATTTGGAACTAAAAATACACTTCTAGCAAATTTTGAGGATGAAAAGGGGAACTGCTATTCTACTAACACACGCATGAAGCCTTCCCCTTATGGGCTGCCCCGACTCCCCAATAACTGGTTTTGTTGTTTGGTTTTTCTGCTATTATAGTAATAAAAGGTCTAGAATTTTCAAAAAGTTCAAATATGAAAAATATTCAAATATAACCATTGTTCACATGCGAAAATTGTTCAAATTTACAAATTGTTCAGATTCGAAAATTGTTTAAATTAAAAACTGTACACATGCAAAAATTGTTTAAATTAAAAAGGGGTTCAAATTGTTCACATTAGAAAATTGTTCAAAATTTTAAAAAGTTCATATTTGATAAATACTCAAATAAATATCCAAATTCAAAAAATGTTCATATTGAAAAATGTTCGAATTCAAAAATTATTCATATTTGAAAACTGTTTTAAATTCAAAAACTATTCAGAAAAAAGAAAAGAAAAGAGAAAAGGAAAAAACAAAAAAACAAAAAAATCGAAAATAAAAAAGAGAAAAGAGACATAGAAAAAAGAATGAGAAAAAAGTAAAACGCTACGTGGGCTGGCCCAAAGCGCGGCCTATTAGCACGCGCGTTGGGCGATAAATAGATTTTCCGATGAAGAGTGGATCTTTTTTTTTTGCAGTCATGTCGTGTGCATCTCTCGCCTGGGTCTTGTGGGGCGGTAAAGCGAGGCCTTCCGTTTGGAAAGCAGGTCAACGGCCCCAACAGCTTGTCGCATCTCACCGGCCTGCGTCCCTCCACGCGGCCCATGATACGGAGGGCCGAGATGCTTCGCAGTGAGCCCAACTGTAAGGGTTTCCACCTTCCAGAACATTCAGGAGGCCTCTCAAAGGAAGACGAACACTCGCGAGCACGACGGCACCACCTCTGCGGCGCCGCATATACCACTGCCTCGAGGCCTCCTCCCCTCCCACGGAAAAGGGAAAAAAGAGCTGCAGATACAACAGCCTGAGCCGCGCGAATCGGAATTTGCAGAAGGGCCACCGGCGTTCGCCTCGGCTTGCCCAACGCGGGTACGATCCAATATCACCCTTTTTTTCCGCGCTTGTTTTACTTATTCATCGATTCGTTGATGTCGATCTCTGTGTGCCTGTATCGCGTCTCCTTTTCACCATTCTAGTATTATTTTATTATAAGAAAAAAAGTGTCTTACCTTCATTAGCAGATCAGTTTGTGATTTTGAGATTTTGTGCTGCGGTTCTAGGGGCGTAGGGGTTAGGATTTTGAGGGTTTAGATCGGGGTTTCTGTCATTTCGGATTGAATTTTACATTTTTTCGGGTTGTGGTCCGTGGTCTCTGGAGATCGAGGTTTACGTGCCACGATTTGTGAAATTTCGCTGCTGCGCAGAAATTTGATTCATAGATCTTGCTCTCTGCAGGTGTAGGTTGCGATCTAGATCGTGTGACCAGTGGTAGCCGGAGCTGCAAGGCCGAGTCGAAGATGAGTGTGGTTGGGTTTGATCTAGGCAACGAGAGCTGCATTGTTGGGGTTGCAAGGCAGCGGGGCATAGACGTGGTCCTCAATGAGGAATCCAAACGGGAGACCCCCGCCATCGTCTGCTTTGGTGACAAGCAGCGGTTCATTGGCACGGCAGGTGCCGCAAACTCTACCATGAACCCCAAGAACTCTATCTCGCAGATCAAGCGCTTGCTCGGTCGCAAGTTCACTGATCCAGAGCTGCAGCGTGATCTGCAGTCCTTCCCCTTCCGTGTCTCGGAGGGCCCTGATGGGTTTCCCCTTGTCCACGCTCAGTATCTGGGGGAGGAGCGTGCGTTCACTCCCACGCAACTGCTTGCCATGGTGCTGTCTAATTTGAAGAGCATTGCTGAGGGTAACCTCAACTCCGCTGTTATTGACTGCTGCATTGGTATCCCAGTGTATTTTACTGACATGCAGCGCAGGGCTGTTCTTGATGCTGCAACTATTGCTGGTCTCCGGCCGTTGCGTTTGTTCCATGAGACTACTGCTACTGCATTGGCATATGGCATCTACAAGACTGATCTCCCCGAGAATGACCAATTGAATGTCGCGTTTGTTGATGTTGGGCATGCCAGCATGCAGGTAAGCATTGTCGGCTACAAGAAGGGTCAGCTCAAGATGTTGTCCCATGCATATGACCGGTCTCTTGGCGGAAGAGATTTTGATGAAGCCCTATTTAAGCACTTTGCGGCAAAATTTAAAGAGGAGTATAAGATTGATGTCTACCAGAATGCCCGTGCCTGTATTAGGCTGCGTGTGGCCTGTGAGAAGCTCAAGAAGATGCTTAGTGCCAATCCGGAGGCACCAATGAATATTGAGTGTTTGATGGATGAGAAGGATGTCCGAGGGTTCATTAAGAGAGATGAGTTTGAGCAGATCAGCACTCCAGTACTAGAACGTGTGAAAGGGCCATTGGAGAAGGCCTTGGCTGAAGCTGGTTTGACCACCGAAAGTGTGCACTTTGTTGAGGTTGTTGGATCAGGCTCTCGCGTTCCTGCGATAATCAGGATTATCACTGAATTCTTTGGGAAGGAACCACGAAGAACTATGAATGCAAGTGAATGTGTTGCCCGTGGATGTGCTCTTCAGTGTGCTATACTTAGTCCCACTTTCAAAGTCCGGGAGTTTCAGGTACTAAACTGTCTGCTTTTTTGTGTCTTTGGTCAGTTTCACCAAAATAATGTTCTGATGTTTGTTCACTATTCTAGTTACCGCTAGTGTTCTTTGGAACTCTTGCACACTCTCTTGTAGGCAGTGAGACACTGTAATAACAGCATAACTAGAACTGCTTTCTCAATATCCACTTTCTTTAAGTTAGGTTGTTTTCAACTTTTCACATAAAATATCTGTTGAGGCTTTTCATTAAACCTCTCTCTGTAGCTTGAACAGTTATGCTATTACAGTTTAAACAGAATTATTTATTTAGACCAATTTAGCCCAAAGCGGGCTCCCACCTAGTGCCTTTCGTCAAAATGTAGAATTGGAATGGCAGTTGACTAGCATCACATGAACTTTGTCGTCTTGCTTTCCAAATTTGCAGTAGTAAGCTAAATTGATCTTATTTTATATCAGCGGTGCCCCTCGTATATCTGCTTAAAATACTCCTCCTTGAATGGACACTCTTGATATCATTAAATCTGCTCAAGTCACCTGCTATTTAATTTTGCTTTGAATGTGGATGTCTTAGATATTACGCTATGTGAAATGTGTGTCGTATCCTGCAATTTCCGAGACACAATGCGGTCTAACATTATTCATTTTTGGAGAATGCTCCTCTGTGAACCTATTCATGATATTGTCTTGATATTCTGCAGGTGAATGAAGGTTTTCCCTTTACAATTGCTTTATCATGGAAACCAGATTCCCAGAACAATGAGTCCCAGCAAACAGTGGTATTCCCAAAGGGGAATCCCATCCCTAGTGTCAAAGCTCTGACCTTCTACAGGTCAAATACATTTGTGGTGGATGTTCTGAATGTTGAGACAGACGATTTGCAAATAACACAAAAAATTAGCACTTACACGGTACGCAGTTGGCATAAACATTTGCTGACATTATTCAATCCATGTTCAAGTGCTGGAAAATTTTAGTTTTAGATGGTTGCTGATTTATTTGTTGTGCTGAACTCTATGCAGATCGGCCCTTTTCAATCCAGCAGAGGTGAGAAGGCAAAACTGAAAGTGAAAGTTCGTCTCAACATTCATGGAATTGTCTCTCTTGAATCAGCAACGGTAAATTGCAATGCCAAATCCTGTCAGCTTCCTCTGGAAAAACATATGCTTTTCTCTGATGTTCTTAGTACACTTTCTTTTGCCCACAGATGCTGGAAGAGGAGGAAGTGGAGGTTCCAGTTTCAGCTACAAGTGAGGTGCCAAAGGATGCTACTAAAATGGACACAGATGATGCAACTGATGTCAATATGCAGGAATCTAAAGGTCCTGCAGACACTGCTGATGGGGCACAAGATTCTGAGGAAAAATCTGTTCCCATGGATACTGATGCCAAGGTATGGTCTTTCTAAATTCTGTTACCACCAGATTTTGGATCGTTATGCGTAGGTGGTATTCTGCTTGCAGCTTGTTTTAAGAGATATTTCTCTGTGTTGCTTATGTTGTGCTTAGTGCTTACCCACGGGTCTGTTTGGACTTAGGAATTGTTTTGAATTTGAATTTGACAGTATTTCGCTGATGATTTGATTGGCAGTCAACCCTTTTTTTATATAATTTAACCAAAAGAATCATGAATCCTTCTTGTGATGATTAAGAATGATCTTACTTCTTAGAGGTACCTTAAGATGTTCAGTAATCAGTATATAATTTGTACCAAAAGAATCATGATTTGTTCACGCCAGTAATAGGTTAGTGCTCCACTTTCATTCATGCCTGTTATAATTTTGGGAAAGAATTGTATTCAGTTTTTGGGTAAGAATTGTAATTTACGGAATTACCTTATTTCTTGTAGAGTCCATCAAAAAAGAAAGTTAAGAGAACATATTCAGTTTTGGGGTAAGAATTGTAATTTACGAAATTACCTTATTTCTTGTAGAGTCCATCAAAAAAGAAAGTTAAGAGAACCAATGTCCCAGTTGCGGAATTGGTGTATGGTGCAATGGGGCATGATGAGTTGCAAAAAGCTGTTGAGAAAGAGTTTGAAATGGCTCTTCAAGACAGAGTGATGGAAGAAACCAAAGAGAAGAAGAATGCTGTGGAGGCTTATGTTTATGACATGCGTAACAAGGTATGTTTGGCTGCATGTTTCCATGATTTTATCATATCTTTTGAGCAATGTGTGGTACATGATGTTGTATCTTGTTAATTCAGCTTTATGAGAAGTACAATGACTTTGTTACGTCGGAGGACAAGGAAACATTGATGGCTAAGCTCCAGGAGGTTGAGGATTGGCTGTATGAAGATGGCGAGGATGAGACAAAGGGAGTCTACCTTGCAAAACTGGAAGAACTTAAAAAGGCATGTCTTGTTTACTGTACTATATGGTCTACAGCGTGTTTTATATGCTGAGGTTCTGGGTAGATGAACTTTCTTCTCCTGCAGGTTGGTGGCCCTATTGAGTTACGCTACAAAGAATCCGAAGAAAGAGGGCCCGCTCTTGAACAACTGGCATACTGCATCCGGAGTTTCAGGGAGGCTGCATTGTCTAATGACCAAAAGTTTGATCATATCGACATAGCAGAGAAACAAAAGGTATTTACACCTACTACATGGAAAAGAGGATGACCACTGCCGGGTCTTAGAAAAGCTCACGATCAGCTTGCATTCCCAGCTATATACTACCTCCGTTCCACAATGTAAGATGTTGTGGTAGGCTAAAATTGCCTATCAAGACATCTTATATTTTGGAACGGAGGTAGCGGCTGTTAAGTCATACTATTGAGCTAGCATATTATTGTTTTGTTGGACAAGAGAGCAGTGGCAATCCTATCGTCAGTTCCTAACCTGTCTCTGTTACACACAGGTTGTTAATGAGTGCTCTGCATTGGAGTCTTGGCTAATTGAGAAGAAGCAGCAACAAAATGCTCTGCCAAAACATGCTAATCCTGCCATCCTTGTTTCTGACCTTAAGAAGAAGGCCGAAGAACTTGACAGGTTGGTTTGCTGACAACCCTCTGATGTGCTGTCTAGTGCCTTGTGTGTCTGGGACAACTATTCTGATAACCCTTCCTTGCAGATTCTGCAAAGCGATCATGACTAAACCAAAGCCAACGCCGAAGCCGCAGACCCCACCGCCATCGGATGCCCCAGCACCAGATCCTCAATCGCCGGAGCAGCATCCAAACGGTGCCACTAAAGCTGGTGACCCGACCAGTGAGGGAGGTGCTCAGGAGCAGCCTGCAGGCGAGCAAATGGACACCGACAAACCTGAGGGTTCACCCGATCCTTCCTCGGCATAAGCATATTGCTGATCGAAGGAACTTATATCTCCGTGATCGATTGCAATCGCCTGTGTCTTAGCACACAGTTGTTTTACATGTTTGTGAGGTTATGTATGTATTGGAACATCAAATGTTCTGTAGCGTTTAGTGTCATTGTCAATGAAGTTAGCTCTCTTGACTGGTTGAGCTATGCAGGAAGTCTGTCCCTTCTCTCAAGATTTGGTGCCCGCCACAGTTTGCTGTAGTTCTCATTTTCGTTGCTTACGAGAGGTACCACATGTGGGCACCGTCTGCACCTGAGGTGTGCACGTTCCATTATTCAGTTTCATATAAAATGAAGTACTCCCTCTGACCCTTAGACAGATTTGAGCAACTAATTTGATTTGGGTCGGAGGGAGTAACATTTTTTATGGTATTATATCATTCTAAAAAAGTTGATCTTTTTTTAACTAAAGACGGAAGAGGGTAATTTAATGTGACCCATCTGCATCTCTAATCAACACCAAAGAACCCCCTAAGGTTCCAACAAATGCCCTGAAATAGGCGTCTACTTTTTGGTTTTTGGACACCACAATTTGTTGTTTTTGGGCACGAAAATAGTGTAACCGTTTCAGATGTTGTAAATTAGAGCATCACAGTAATTTTAGATACACTAAAATGGGACACCGTACTCATGTCCCTCTTCTCCACAATTGCAAATATATGTGCAACAAACTATATCAAACTCCTCACAAATAAATTTGAAATAAATGAAACACAAATAGTACTTAACCGTTGTTACATCACAAATAGCACAGAAATCAACACACAAATACACAAAGTGCACCACATAAAAATAAAACTCACTTGCTTTGTTCGCCATTCCATGACCACGACTCCACCGTGAGATCCTTTTATAGATTGCCATGCATATCGAAACCTCGAATGGAATGTTATGATGCAAAAAAGCGCGCCACCCGGTGTTTTCTCTTTTACACACACGAGTTGTCCAATCAAGTCATAGAAGGCATCGTCTAAATCTTGTCCTCACTCGTTCTCAATGATTATATTATGTATGATCACACAAATGATTATGATATACAAAAAATCTCTTGATCCCAAAACCTAGCCGATCCTTTCACAATAGCAAATTGTGCTTACAAAATCCCAGATTCTGTTCATATCTTTCCTAACTAGCATTATGAAAATCAAGATCTTTCTTACCTTTGGGGTATTGAACCGGCTTCACAAGCCCGCCTTGGATAGATGTCGTCGGCAAGGCAGTAGTCTGTGTTGTATGTGCGGCCGTTTACTTGAATCTCCACTGGTGGATCGTCACCCATGGCTAACCGTGTAAAGAGTGGTGACCGTTGGAGGACATTGATGTCATTGCAGGAACTGGCATCCCAAAGAATGTATGCCAAATCCAAGTCTTATTCGGCCACGGCTTCAAGAATAATAGTGGAATCTTTTTTGTGACCTTTGACCTATCCATGACATGTTGCATGATGGTTCTTCCAACTCCAATCCAATCAATTGATCCAATCATACATAGAAACCCATGAAGTTTGTTGTACTCCAAGAGCCTAGTCGTGTCTTGAGCATTGGATGCTCTCAAGTACTTTTCACCAAACACTTGTACCACCGCTATTGTAAAGCGTTTGACACACTTGATGGATTTACTCTCACCCATTGCCAAGTGGTCATCAACAAGATTTGCTAGAAAACCACATTCCGTCATGTGCAATGCGGGGGTGACCTTTTGGATGGTGCTATGGCCAAGTTCTCCTTTGCAATTCCTCCTTTGCTCGAAGAAACCGATCAGCTTCTGCACACACTAGAAAATGTGTTCAGACAACTTGATTCCCATCCTAAACTGGCGTCGGAAGTACCGCTTAGGGTAAAATCTTGTTAAAATGGGTAGCTTTACTGAAGTACTACAAGACAAGGATTCCATGAAGTAGCTCTGCATGAACTTGTTGTGTCCATCGATCCTCACTCTCCACAGTCTCTCACGATCGAGAACAGAACCACCGTGATTTGGCCGCTTGTTCATGTACAAAGCTAAAATCATGGCAATATCCTCATCTTCGTAGATATCCCATTCTTCATCGGAGGATGAATCATCATAAGAATAACTCATCTACAAGCCAATAAAAATTGTTGGAAACTAAACATAGTAACAAGATAATAAATTTAGTTGTGCGTTTGCGAGAGATATACCTTTCACAAATTTAGGAGCGGTAGATCGATTCAGGGAAGTTTGGTCGCTAGCGGTGGTCAGGGAAGATAGGGTGGGTGGCGGCGGTCGCACGGGAGGAAGCTTCGGCTTGGGGGTTGGTGGCTTGCGCGAGGAGTTGGAATTTTTTGTGGTCGGCGCGCATGCCACAAATTTGAAGCGCGGGATGGGGCATTTTGGGGCATCTACTGGAAGGACGTTTTGGGCCTCTCATGTCCTAAAAATCAGTTTTTGGCACCAACTCTATTCTTGGACATATGTTGGAGATGCTCTAATATGACTCATCTACATCTCTAATCAACACCAAAGTAGGATCCATTCTTTAACCTAGGCTTGGAGAGGTGGGCCGATACCACTTGACACCCACTTCTACCAGTTGTTTTAGTGGTTCCACTGCATCACTTTGTGTTTTTCCTAGGTTGCCTTAAAAAAATCAGTTCTGCTAACTCTCCGAGAATTAAGCTAGAACATTTTTAACTTCATGATCATGACGTTTTCATTGTAATTTCTGTGTCCTATAAGTTATAAGTGGAGTTGGGACAGAGATTTTTTAGTTGCAAGTGTGGATGCAACTAAGCTTTTCTCAGATACAGCTATTTTTTCGGTTGCAAATGGATTGCGACCGGGATTATTAGTTGCAAGTGGAATTGAAATTGAGATTTTTATATTCACAAGTGGGGTGTAATTGAGAAAATAATATAATAAAAAGTAATCCTGACACAATAAAAAATTGTTCATGTAATACAAAACATTGGGACAATATCACTAAGTGAGATTTTTTTAAATTAGCCACACCCCATAAAATTTGGCTAGCCAATTGTTGAGAATTTTTTGCCCAAAAGTTGGATAGTATTAGCTAATCCCTCCTATTCATAATAAGTGTCACTGATTTAGCACAAACATTTATTATGGTTGAAAGAAGTTCTAGAATTTGTAATGCTATGTTGGCATGCCAAAAATTGGCAAATATTCTTATTGGTCATGACAAGATTGACTTGGTACATTTTGGTCACACAATGTTGTTAGTTTTTTTGTTACCAGAGAAGGAGAATAACAAGAGCGTAGTTTTTAGCTGTCGAGCTCAGATGCATCTAGGCGAATAGTAAAGTTAAAATTAATAGAACTAAATTTTAAAACCTAATATTTTTTGCAGTGTTCTATGTAATCTCATCGGAAATAACATTTGTAGTGTCTGTGAAAAGAAACAAGTTCTTTAAAATGGGTATAATTGAAAAAAAATAGCTCTATTTTTGCCTTTTGCACCATGAATGTAATTTTATCACGAAATTTTACACATACGCGGAAGCGCTCGAACATATTTGCTAGTATGTTTTTAATCTACTCACCTATGCATGTGAATTTGGGAGCAAATATGAACTTTAGAGAATAAATGTCTTTCTTACTGTAAAATAATTAAGTTGTTTATTTTCTTTAGAGTACTAATATACATACGACAAATTGCCATCTGATCCTTGTCTGACATAGCACAACAACCATCGTTTCTATTTTCGTGTGGCTGGATATCACGTCGTACAAGTGTCGAACACCAATTTCGTGTGTACATTAGTTTCGTAGTATTGTATGTACGATATTAGTGGTTGATACTCTCCACCGTTACCAACCTGTAGAATCCAAACGCACTCCGAGTAGCTGGCTCTCTACGTGGTAGTAGGTTCATGTATCACGTTGGGCATGTTCTCGAGAACATACTTGTTCACAAAAAAAGTAGCCAAAACACTTGATTATGTTCTATTAAAAAGAAGATAAATGAGAACTTAATATTCAACATATGCATGTGGATTTCTCTTCTTCGCTATAAAGTGCGAGGGCATCCTGAATACCACGCGTGTCTCAAATATCCACAACCGCTGGAGGCAACTTTTTTGGTCCCTAGGCAAGTTGATTTTAAATTGCTGCAACCGGGAGTATTTTTTCAGAGTCACCACTTAGAAGTGGTTTGAGATAAAAATCATTTGTATCCTCCCACAAACTATAAGCAACAAAAGTATAAATCTATTGCATCCTTTGTTGTTCCACTAGTTAGTTTTCCGTGCATTGCAAATTCTAATGGTCTGCAGTAATTGTATATAGGATCCTCATGCATATCACGTGGTATTATTTCCGTCCCTCATGGTTGTGGTCATCTTTGTCTCTCATGGCCATGACCATCTTTTCCGCTTCCTCTTATGGTCGTACTTTTCATCCTCCCGGAGTAGCTCGATCAGAAGCGTGTTCATCTTCTCGAGCATAGTACGACACTCCAGAAGCTGCCTCACGGTTCATAAATGTTGATATTGGTGGATGCGGCGGGCCAAGGGGTTATTGATGGTCTTGATCTACTCTCCAAGCAAGGCTAATATGTTATTTTCATCTTGACGTCATCAAGTTCGAATCCAATGGCATGTAAAAAACTCTGAAGTAATGCAATATGTTATTTGCAGCTTGACATCAGCAAGTTCGAATCCAATGGCATGTGAAAAACAAAACTCTGAAGTAATGCTCGCTCATTGGTACAAAGCAAACGCATATATGTATATTATCCTGAAAACAATTATAGTGCTATAGTACAATAGATACATATGAACAACAAAGTTGAGGCTTACTTTTGGCATATGATTGTTCATGGGGCTAACTATAATTTGCCCACCAACAGGTAATCATGCATATCACTTGCTCACCAATAGGTAACCATGATACAACTAATTCTGGATCATGTCTAACTTCTTGGTATTTGTCTAATAAATTTTTTATGAAAAACTCTAGAGGGTAACAATGAGACAACTAATTTGGGAACATGGCCAACTTCTTGGTATTTGTCTAATAATTGTTTTTAGGAAAACTCTACCAATTTGCCATAATAAGAAAATAGCCACAACCTTCGTTGTTGACGTAAAATTGCATTGTTATATTTGCTCAGCCCATGAGCAGATAATAAATCCAAATGAAAAGCTAAAGTAATCAAGGAAACATGCATATGCAGGCGAGACATTAGATTTCCATAGTTACAGGTTGGCATATATTTATAGCGTTTAGATGCAATAGCAAACGTGAGTTTTGAGATATTTAAATCATAAGTGTCACGCTACAAAAATAAGAAATACTAGCAAAACAAGCGTGCTTCGCCACGTTGAGCGTCTTGGCATGGTGTGATCAACAAGGTTGACTTACAGGCTATTTTTGCCAGTGTAGATACCTGCTCCCCAAGAGAATCTTGTTCCGGGGTATTAGCTTGAGCCTGGGACCAAGCCGAGCATTTCAGTACGTATATTACGACTTCAAGATCTAGCTATATCATTATCCATCCTACTATAGACACTCATACAATCCTTCGAGGGGAAGAGTATAGAAAAACATCTCACGGTAGAATCAAGTGATATATATAGTACTGTAAAGAACATGCAAGACTACAGATAATCCTATAGGGCTCCAAATAAGCCTTGAACAAATTAAATCCATACATGACACTGGTGGATTTACTATATTAGTGCAATAACATCCCTAATTTTCTTTTATTCTCTTCTGTTACATTGCTGGGATAATGTAAAGCTCCCAAACAACACAAAAATGCAAAAAATGGTGTTCGGTTGCCATTGTAGCCATGTCATTATTTATATAATTTTCACATGTGTTTTCGCCTACACAACAATAGGATAGAAGTGAGTATAAATTAGTCTTAGTGATACTATTTGATTCTAAACTACCGAACATAAGTTGTATTCATTCTGTAACATAACCAATTATGCAGCTATGTCTTACTGATTCATCAATAAGTAAGCTCTAGATAGATATTATAGATAACCTCCATTCATTAAGACATGAGAGGTACCCCAAATTAAAAGCAATTATAACTGCATAGGTGGCACCGGAACAAAGAGCTTATCTTATATTTTGTAAAACAGGACAAAAATTCAAAGTACATGAGATATAAATGAAAACCTTTCTTCAAGTGATGTCAACTCCAGCAAGGTCTACAATAAATAGAATGACATTAAGGGGTTTATTTCAGCATTCAAAATGTTTCCTTTCAAGAGAAACATAAGACAAAAATGTTATACCTGCTTGATCTCATCGCCAGTTGCTATTTGTGATGACGTGAGGTAGAAGATCACCATAGCTAGGCCAATTCCTTTCTAAAGTCCTTGAGGCCTTCCTCTACTACAATATTTCTCATCATTCCTTTTGTAGTAATAATTCTTGAACTGATCCGTGACCTCACCTATAGGAATGTGCTCAATAAACCTAGTCCTAAATTGAATTAAGTAAATATCACTATAGTATACCTTTTGAACCGCTGTCGGATTTGTCAATATGGTTGCTACGCAGAAACAACTACTTAAGATGCAATTTAAAAGCAAGGTTTGTTGAAACAAATACATAGATGCAGACATGTTTGCAGAGGTCGTATAACCAAATAGAAGGCTGGCATAGATGAATGATCTAATTACCACTGGTGCACATCCTAAGTAGAGTTATCTAGACCCTTCCTTTCAAACATTTGGGAAAATACTGACATCTAACAGTATGTTGAGTAATAAATTAACAAACTTAGCATCTAGAGAAATTATACATAGATGATGTGGGACTATGCTTACCATTCCAACTAAGTCGCCTGTTTGACCAACAAGCTGTAACTGGAGCCTAATTTTGATAACATCTACAAGATGACAATGATGGTACTTATATAAAGAATCTCTTAATTTCTGAAGGAACAATACATAAAATGGCGACCATCATTTTTCCATAGTTAGAAGCATAGCAACAAACTAGTCATTATTATCAAGTTAATCAGAGTGTGCCTCAACTTGCTCGGGCAGAATTGAAAGGTACCTCTAAAGATATCACTACAAATTTGACGTGAGGTCTCCCTTGTTTAATTATTTAATCAATCTCCATTATCCACATAAAAAGGGATCACTTGTTGCACTATGAATTATTTTAATCAAACCATATGAATTTTTTGAATGGGGACAAACACACAAATCATAATTTAAATCGATATGCCAGCTCATAAACTAATAAGCATTGGCGGGTCAAGAACAACCCCTAGCACAACTATACTTCACCTCATATAAATCATCATCATCACCCATGAGGATAGGCATTCCCACAACACAACTTTTCATATGTTGTGATTGATGAGCAAGTTTCTGACACACCATTTTGCGTTGGGGTAATTATACCTGAACTAACTGAATGAAAACTTCCGTGTTCCCTGACTCTTTTATTTTCTGCAGGGAAAATATCCTAAGTTTACCACTAACATAGGAAAATCTCCTCGTGTTTGATCTTCCCTTATTCTCATCAAGGACATCTCAATTTATGTACTCTCACAACAAAATCACTTATCATTCTTTTAAAATATCCATGTCTTGCAAATCGTAGATGTCATTTAGCAATAATTTTTTCAAGCCCATTAGATATAGAAGAGCGTGATAATAAGGTAACTAACTCAAAAACTATATACTAGAAGAAGTAAACTTATTTTGAAGTCATGTAAACTTAATAGGATAAACATAGAAATATATTGCCCCAGAATTAAAAAAAGGAGGAAGAGATGGATAGATAACTTAAATAGAGCCAATTCATGGACACAACGGTGGGTGCCGAAGATGACAAAAACCTCTTTGGTGGGCACTGGGCAGAACCTTACTCTACACGAAACTGAAAAGCTGAGCGAGGGGCTTGGCACACCCACCGACGATGCTCACCCTGGGTGAGGCACGACTTGTTCTAGAACGCCGCTAGGACATGTCAGACCCCTGCTAAGCCGCGAGTCGCAACTCCGCTCATTCGCCTTTCTAACAACCACCACCCATCTTCCACCTCCCAAATCAGAGCCGAAGGAGAGAGAGTGTTGGTATGAAGCCGCACCTGCAGGGGCGGGATGGGAGGAGCTGGACTCCACAATTTTGGGCAATATGGTTGATGGAGTTGAGCATGTGAAGGAGGTGGTCAGGATGTAGGAGGCAGAAATGGAAAGGGGTGGGGACAGCCGCAGCCAGTACCCGCGCACTGAGGGGAAGCGGCGGTGCTCGGGCACTGGGTCGGTATGAAGACGACGATGGTGGCTCCGAGGTGAGAAGATGAGATGAGAGACGGGACCAGAATATGGTAAGCTGGTAAGAGAGAGAAAATAGTTATTTACTATCGTTGCTCTGTTTCCTCATCTCTCACTGTCCTGCGGGCCAGTACCAGATGGACCTATTCGCAGTCATGTGAGGGCCACTGAACAGAGAGACGATACAGACCAAGACAAGCATACCCACCATTCAAAACAACTGCACATGTGGGCACAGATTCACATAACACCTGCCAACGACAGTTACAACAACTCCACCTCTTGTCTCCTCCTTTACCCCCTTTGAGCAAACCATCTTTGGCCTCCGGTCATCGGCACCGCTGCAAACAATGTGTATCAGTATCGCAAGTCCAAACACCCGACAATCCTAAGCGAAGCAATCCACCATTCAGTTCAGCTTGGCTTTTTCGTGGGTGGACTTGGTGGTAGTTCCGTCCACATAAACCTGCACCAAATAGATATGAACAAGTAATCTTGATTAAATGATTCTGGTTCCATCACACCAGTTATGTTCAAAGTGTATTCACAATAGAAGCTAGTAGTCCTAGATAAATTATATGAAACCAATGCTAGAATATAGGCAGAAACAGTATAAAAGCTCAAAATCCATGGGAGGAGACTTCTGCTGACCATAGGTACCACAAAAACACCTTTATGTCCAGGTCCAGTAATAGATTTGTCGTTCATCCGATCCATAAGCATGACAATGGAAAACCACGCACATATAATAGTTATTGCAACAACGAGAAAATACCATACTTTTTTGGGATCATAGAATAAGGGAAAATGCATATAATGATCATTTTTATTTCATACGTGAAAAGATAATAGAAAATAACAACATAAGCTAGTAATAGAGATCAAGTAAGTGGTAGCGATTTCATGATGACTATGTTCCATAATATAACTTGCATAAAAGTGTACCTTGAATTAAGCTAATTTCGTGATATAACCTGCACATAGAAAGCAACTTAAATTCTTCGAAAATTAAGAAGAATTTTGGGATATCACCAGTGCAAAATATTTCATGTGGGATTATATGATTGACACACCGGACTATAATTATGAGAAACAAATTCCGCATATCTGACTATGCTCAAAGGCAACTTTTGCCTACTGCCTTGTAGAACCCGAGAGGGATGTGGCATGGCTCGTCTTGTTTATTTTCTGGCCATACATGTAAATACAATACAAGAGAAAAAAATTCTATAGGAAAACTAGCTACACAATATTCTATAAACAATTATATTCAACTCCCTTTTGAAATGTATTTTGACAAAAGCTAATTTGACACTGTATAGAAAGCAAAGGATAACTACTTATTTATTAGTATGTATTATTTACTAAGATCTAATCCATATATCCTTTAGATGTTTTCGCATGTTAGGAAATGTTATCTTTAGCTTCATCCTCGATTGACATCAAGAAGCCAAGGATTTTTCTTGTGAGTCACCACTTGGAAGTGGTTTGAGGTAAAAGCCTTTCGTCTCCTCCCACAAACTATAAGCCCAAAAGTATAAATCTCTTGCATCATTTGTTGTTATATTTGTTAAACTTGCTAACAAATACCTTCAGCTACTCGTGGGTTTGACAATCTTTTCTATATTGAAAGGTACTACAATTAATCTCATCCACTTGTGGGTCATCAGCGTCAAAGATGCCTTCATAAGAGGACCCCTCGGTGTTGGATCTGGTCGTCTCTTGGGGTTCCATGCGAAGATCCCTTCCTCCTCTCTTTCCTTCCGCTCGCCTTTGCACATGGAAGCCCGCTTCGCAAAACCTCCATCGCGACCCCGGATTCAATCGGCCACTCTCGCAGATACCCGAGGAGGATGTTGCAGATGGAGTGATCGCAGGCTAGCATCAGGGCCGTAAGAGGGCATCGTGCTGGGGCGAAGGAGAGGAGAAGGCTTCAGGGTCGACACCTGGCATGTGGCCTTCCCTGAGGAAGGATGGCCTGATCTTGTTGGATTCGAGTTCTTCATGACGATCGTCTACGGGCGGGATGTTGAAGCTCGCAAAGGTGGTCATGGAGATCTTTCAAGGTTGGCGGCCTCGCCGCCTTGGAGCTGTTGCGGCGTCCTCTGGAGGGCGGTGTTCGCCGACGTGGGCGGCAGTCCGTCCCTAGTACGCGGTGGGGAGTGATTCACTTCCTCCCACCACTTCGAGCTTGTCGATGTAATCCTCTTCGACTTCAACGGGGTTGATGAGTTTTTCATCAAGGTGTTCAGCGATAGCCAGTGTCGTGTTGAGTACTAGTATTGAAGGGTTCGCAGCATAGAAAAAAAATTCCTACTATGGGAACTATACGCCAGGATCTATCTACTAGATACAAGCAATGGGTGGATATACATCCATGGAGAACTTACCCTCGAAGACAACAAAGTTTTGTTAATGAGTAGGAACTCGTGGATGATGTAGTCGTATGCTTGTCGATTGTTGGGGGGATACCCCCGGGTAGGGTCACGCCGGGGTATAAAGGCCGAGTTAGCCGAGGTTCGGCAAGGCCAAAGCAGATGCTGGCTAGGTCACCTCAAGGCCAGCCGAATCACAGAGTGACCCGGACCAGGGGGTGTTCGCCTAACTAAGTCTCAACCGACTTAAGCAGTAAGTCAGAAGTATAGGTTTACTTGTATGCAGGAACAGGGGTGCCCGGATCAGTTGTGATCCGGGTCATGTTTGGCTTCTAGGAGAAGGAAGGAATCTTGCTGGTTAAAAAGAGGGCCCGGTACGCACTGCATGAGCGAAGCAGACAAGAGCAGGACCACCGGGTCATGGCCGACAGGGGTGACGACGCCCATGTCGGCTGACGCGGGCGCCGCAGAGGCTCACGTAGCAAAAGCAAGTGTGACGCGGGGGAAAAAGCACCCCGGTCGGCTTACCACTTTGGGAGGAGGCATATTCTTAGGAATATGCCTCCACGTATGCCCTAAGCAGAAACCGAGCCTCCTCTATAAAAGGGGGCTGGGGCTTCTGTAGAAGGGGTTGGTCTTTCTACTATTCTGTTTGGCTAGGGTTTCAAGTGTGATCTGTGGGTAAGAGTAAGAGAACTCCTTCTTCCTCCTCTCGCCGATACAGCTCTAGGAGCACTTGTAATCTTGGAAGGAAATCAATACAAACTTCTGTGTGGAGAATCACTCCACTATCCCTCCCTAGATTCCCCTAGCGTGTATTAGTCCCCACCTTTAGCCTATCCATGGCATCTGCCGTGACACCACCACGACAGTTGGCGCCCACCGTGGGGCTAGCGGCGCTAGCAGGGGTCAGGATCCGGACGGGAAACATCACCAGCACCGGCGAACGCATCGTCTCCGGGCTCGTTCAGCGCTTTGGAGCGTTGGACTTCGTCAGCGACAACGCTGGCTGCTTCGGCACGCGCCCTCTTCCGTGCAATGGCCTCTTCGTCAGGCTCGGCATGCACAAGGTCTACGTTGTTGTGGACGTGTCAAGTGTTCATCCGCGTCACGTCGTCGACGCGGGGGAGCCTCCCCTCACCGTGGTCCCCGGGACGCGTATCGCTCGCTCCCCGGACCATGCAGAGGTGATGAGGACTGCGCCAGGTGCGGGCGCGAGCAAGGATCCGGCGCCAGATCCGGAGGTAACGCCTAAGGCACCGAGGAAAGGTAGAGGTCCTCCACTAGAGAGGCCAGAGAATGTGTTGAGGGAAGCAATGGATAGCTTGGCAAACCCTGTAGTAGCAGCGGTAGATCCGGCTCGAGCTGGAAGAAACTAGGCAGAAAATCCTAGAGGGCGCAAAAAAGATAGCCGCGACACAACAGTCGTTGAATATGACGCTGCGCGAGTATGCAAAGGTGAACAAGGTTGACGCTGTAAAAGTGAAGGGGAGAAATCTCATGAGCGAGATGAACAAAGAGGGAGATACTGGAATTGAGGTATCAGAAAACTGTTTGTCCGTGGGGCTGCCGAGGTACAGTACCCCGGCAAAGAACCTCAGAGCAGCGGATGCAGCTGCATCCGAGTTGGAGGGTCTAACAGGTGAAGCCCAGCAAATACAACAAGATAGGGTTAACGAGCTGGTTCGAATTGCGAACAGGCAAAACGAGGAACTGCTCAGGGCTAACCCGGAGAGAGCTGGAGCCTCCAAGATCGTCCATTCGGTGGTGGGTAATCCGGAGAAATCCGCTGGAGCCGCATCGTCTCCTCATGGTGGTCCAAGGAGAGAATAGGTGGTAACCTCGGCCAGACGGAACAAACAGATCATCCCGTATGACCCGACGCGGGCAGGGAAAGGAAAAGAAGCGCAGAAAAATGATGATCGACGGAGTGTGAGCCGAGGTGAAGCTGGCCGAGGTAACCGCGACCAAGGCAATGCCGATCAAGGGAACGTTGTCAACGGCAATGCCGGACCGCAAAACTCGGCTGGAGCAGGACAACCGCAACAGTGGAATATACCAAGGCAAGAGCAAAGTGCCGGCCGAGGTATGCAACAGAAAGGTGCTCCAAGAGAGCAAGACAGGTATAATGATGGAGACTCGGAAATGGCAAACGCGGGATACCCAAGGACGAACTATCATGTGATAGGGTCAAGATTGGGGAGCAGGGATCTGATGCCGGATGATGCCAGGTTGAAACTGGATTGACTGTATAGGTCGGAACAAATTGAATGTCAAGGTCCACCGGGCCCTGCGTGTTTTGGACCCCGGATCATGAAGGAGCCACCGGTACCGAACTTTCAGCTACCCAGGGGCACGAAGATGTATGACGGTAGTACAAAGCCAGAGGATTGGCTGATAAATTATGCTACGGCTGTGAAAATTGCCACTGGCAACCTGAGATGGGTTGTACGATATGTACCCCAGATGTTGGAAGGCCCGGCAAGGGTATGGCTGAACAATTTGCCACTAGAAAGCATCAACTGCTAGATAGATTTTGAGGAGATGTTCATCAGCAATTTTTTGAGTACGTATCAGAGGCCAAATAGGCCACAGACCCTAGCTATGTGCAAGCAAAGGCAAAATGAGACGGATCAGGAGTTTTTAACCCGGTGGTGCACTGTGAGAAATTCGTGTGAGGGCGTGATTGAATCACAGGACATTGCATGGTTTGCACAAGGGTGCAGGTATGGAAGCGAGCTGTGGATGAAGTTGCAAAGGAAAATGCCAACTACATTGGCAGAGATGATCCGGATTGCAGATTCGTATGCTCTGGGTGATCCGACTCAACCTAGGCTCGTATCAAACGAGTCAAACGATGAGTACTATCAGAGAGATGGGGCCGGATCATCCCGAAGGAATGACTATAGAGGAAAAAGGAGAGATGATAGACTGGATCATCGGTATGGTTCGCACCAAGTTGCAGCTGTGAATCAAGGTCAGCCCGGAGCAGGGGGCAGTCAACGCCAAAAAAACCGGAGGGCAGTGGACTCCGAGAAATGATGGCAAGAAAACTTGGACACCAGAGCAAAAGAAGCAGTGGCAAGAAAGGAAAGACCGTCCGAGGTATACTTATGAGTCGATGTTGGACTAGCCGTGTAAGTTTCATACACCAAATCCGAACAACCCAGTGGGTCATACGACGAGGCAATGTGAGTGGATGTGCAAGATCGAACAAGGTGGTTCGGGGAATGCTCAGGCACCCCGGAATGATCAGCCTCGGCAGGAGTTACCCCAGCAGCAACTGCTCTCCGGAGTGAACACGCAACAGCTAATGTTGCCTCCCCCTCCGCCGAGGTATGATAACAATGAGAGAAAGGATGCAGTGCATCAGGTAGAAAATCAGCATCAGCCGGATCAGAGGTACCCCGGAAATGAGGGGAGAAACGAGTACAGGGAGCATCATCAGAGCTACTGTGTGTTCACCACTGAGGAAACTGACAGAAAAGCTTACAGCGTAGGCATATGGAGGTGAATGCGGTGATGCCGGCAGTGACGAGGTTCATGCCTTGGTCGGACCAGGAAATCACCTGGAGCATCAGGGATCATCCCAAGCTCATGCCAAGCCCTGGTTCGTATGCGCTGGTGTTGGATCCGACGCTCATTGGACCTAGCATTAATGTAAGGTTCTCAAAGGTGTTGATCGACAATGGCAGTAGCATTAACATCATGTATGCGGACACCATGCGTAAGTGGGGCATCTCGGAAAACATGCTATAGCCCACGAGGACAACTTTCCATGGTATTGTGCCCGGTATTTCTTGCGAGCCAATAGGCAAAGTCCGGGTTGACGTGTTGTTCGGCACAAGAGACAACTGCCGAACTGAAAATCTGGAGTTCGAAGTGGTGAACTTAGAAAGCGCGTATCATGCGTTACTCGGAAGGCCAGCACTGAACAAGTTCATGGCAAGTTGTCATATTAGCTACTTGAAGATGAAGTTGCCCGGACCAAACGGGGTGATAACCATTGCAGGGGATTTCCGATGTTCGATGGAGTGTGTGTCGGCCGGGTCGAACTTAGCCGAGTCACTTGTGATTACGCAGGAAAAAAGGAAAATTCAAGAAGTGGCGGCATTGGCTCAGTCCGCGCAGCAGTATATGTCGGTGCTAAGTAACCCGCATGGAAGTGTCTCTTTCCAGGCCACGAAAGATACCCAAGAAGGTTCCTGTTGACGACATGTTCCCAGAGCGCACCGTAACAATTGGTGCCGGGTTAAATGATAAATAGGAAAGCGAGCTCGTCAGCTTCCTCCGTGAGAATCGGGACATTTTTGCTTGGTCCACACAGGACTTGCAAGGTGTTCCGAGGGAGTTGGCCGAGCACTCTTTGAATGTGAGACCCGGAGCTAAGCCGGTGAAGCAACCTCTCCGCCGATTCGCCGAAGATAGGAGGAAAGTCATTGGGGATGAGATAGCTCGGTTGCTAGCTGTAGGATTTATCATGGAGGTTCTTTACCCGGATTGGCTGTCTAATCCGGTGCTGGTGGAAAAGAAGAAGGATGACCCGAACGTGGCAGTGGTTTGGCGCATGTGTATCGATTACACGAACCTGAACAAGGCCTGTCCAAAAGATCCATTTCCGCTGCCAAGAATAGATCAGGTCATAGACTCAACTGCTGGGTGTGAACTATTGTCATTCATTGATGCATATTCTGGTTTCCACCAGATACCTCTGAATCCGGATGATCAAATAAAGACTGCATTTATTACCCCGTATAGGGCTTATTGCTATCGCACCATGCCGTTTGGTTTACATAATGCAGGGGCAACGTACCAAAGATGTATGCAAAAATGTTTGCACGACCAAATAGGTCAAAATGTACAGGTGTACGTGGATGATGTGGTTATCAAGACCAAGGAAAGCAAAACGCTCCTTGACAATATCAGGCAAACGTTTGCGAACCTAAGGAGGTTCCGGATGAAACTTAACCCAGAAAAATGTACCTTCGGTGTCCCAGTTGGGAAATTGCTCGGTTTTCTTGTTTCCAGCCGAGGTATCGAGGTTAACCCAACCAAAATCCGGGCCATCGAACGAATGGAACTGCCGAAGTGTCTTAACGATGTCTAGAAGTTCACAGGTTGCCTGGCCTCATTAAGTCGGTTTGTATGTCGGTTGGGAGAAAAGGCGTTGCCTCTTTACCAACTCATGAAAAAGTCGGGTAAGTTCATTTGGACGCCACAGGCCGATGAAGCCTTTACCCACCTGAAGAATGTTAGCCACGGCACCAGTGCTAGCCTCACCACTATCCAAGGAGCCAATGTTGCTCCATATAGCCGCAACCAACCGAGTTGTAAGTGCAGTGATAGTGGTGGAGCGCGACGAGGAAGGTAAGTTGATGCAAAGGCCAGTATATTACTTGAGCGAGGTGTTGTCTGCCTCAAAGCAGAACTATCCACATTACCAAAAGGTGGCATATGGCGTGTACATGGCCGCCAAGAAACTGAAGCACTACTTTGAGGAGCATCCTATCTGAGTCATATGTGAGGCCCCCATATTCGAGATAATGAGTAACAAGGATGCGAGTGGCAGAATTGCAAAATGGGCAATTGAGCTAGCTCCTCATGCGCCACAATATGACAGAAGAGAGGCCATCAAATCTCAAGCTGTGGTGGACTTTTTCGTGGATTGGGCCGAGGTACAATACGAACCGCCACTTTCAGATCCGAACTATTGGCGAATGCACTTTGACGGATCAAAAACCAAAACCGGGCTAGGTGCCGGAGTTGTACTCACATCGCCAAAGAAGGACCAGTTGAAATATGTGCTGCAGATCCATTTCACCGCATCAAACAATGTCGCTGAGTATGAAGCACTTGTGCATGGGCTTAAGGTAGCAAAAGAAATTGGGATACGTCGGATCATATGCTTTGGCGACTCGGATTTGGTGGTGCAGCAAGTGTCGGGAGTGTGGGACGCCCTTGATCCAAACATGGCACTGTACAGATTTCATGTGCAGAAGATATCTGGTTACTTTGAGGGATGCGAATTTCACCATGTACCCCGGGTGGAAAATGAGGCTGCCGACATGCTGTCGAAGCTCGGGTCAACCCGACAAGCAATTCCACCGGGTGTAGCATTAGAGCACCGCAGGAAACCATCCATCAGGCCATCCCCAGAATCCGAGTCAATCTATGTCCCGGAGGACATGGAATCCGGAGCTGTGCCCATGGACATTGACATGGGAAGTGGTGCGCGAACCCCGGGGACTGCCTCGGCAAACCCGGGGACTACTTCAGTAAACCCGAGGACTGCTCCGCAAGACCCGGTGACTGCTCAGCGTGATCCGGTTTAAGTTATGCCGATGGATCAAATGGAGATTGATGAGGATGTATTCCCTGTGCGAACGATACCAGCTTGGGCATTACCTATATTTCAGTTCCTGAAGGACGGAACGTTACCCACTGAGGAAGTGCTGTCCAGGCAAACACAGAGGAGGGCAAAGGCTTACACGATCATCAATTCCGAACTATACAAAAGGAGTGTGACCAATGTCCTCCAGAGATGTGTTGACCCGGAAGAAGGGCTTGACATCCTCCGAGATATACATCAGGGGGAAATGCCTCATCCCGAGCATTGGTAGCAAAAGCTTTTCGACATGGATTCTACTGGCCAAACACCTTAGAGCAAGCAGAAGATCTGGTGAGAAAATGTAATGGTTGTCAGAGGTACGCTACCAAGACACATATGCGAATGTCGGAACTCAAGACCATACCAATCACTTGGCCATTTGCCGTATGGTGCTTGGATATGGTTGGTCCGTTCAAACCAGCAAGGGGAAATATGACTCACATTCTGGTAATGGTGGACAAGTTTACGAAGTGTATTGAGGTAAAGCCTATAAGAAAATGTGATGGAGGTACGGCCGTAACGTTTCTCAAAGATATCATCTTGAGGTACGGTTATCCTCACAGTATCATAACTGACAATGGCACAAATTTTGCGGAAGGAGCATTTGCTCATTTCTGCCGGGATAAGAGGATCCGGCTGGACGTAGCCTCGGTAGCCCACCCTGCAACGAACGGGCAAGTGGAAAGATCCAACGGATTAGTATTATCCGGGATAAAACCCCGGCTCATTGATTCGCTGCAAAGATCAGCGGGGTGCTGGATAGAAGAACTACCAGCGGTACTGTGGAGTTTAAGAACAACTCCGAATCGATCAACAGGCTATACGCCGTTCTTTCTGGTATATGGGGCAGAATCTGTATTACCAGCCGACATAGAGCATGATTCCCCTAGGGTCACCCAATACACAGAAGCCGAAGTGCAAGAAGCCTGGCAAAATGATGTTGATCTGCTGGAAGAAGCGAGAGAACTGGCACTGTCCAGATCCGCCATATATCAGCAAAATCTCCAACGCTATCATAGCCGGAAAGTGTGCCCCGGGTCTTTCGGGAAGGCGATTTGGTGCTCCGGTTGGTACAACGTACTACGGGCATGCATAAGTTATCCCCCCATGGGAAGGGCCGTTCATCCTGAGCAAAGCATTGCACAATGATTCTTACTATCTTATAGATGCAAAGCCACAGGAAAAGAACAAGGCGGACAGGTCCGGAGAGGAATCCAAGCAACCATGGAATATAGCTCTACTTCGTCCTTTCTACACTTAGCTAAGAAGTCTATGTATCCGAGTTATCTCATATGTCAGTATGTATGTCGGCAATGAGCTTATCAATGAAATGTTGGCACCTCGAGCAGTAACTCGGGGACTGCCTTAATAATGTTTGTTGTTTTTTGCACGTCAACTGGAATAAGTTATTCTACTTAACTCAGATTAGTAGTGTGCGAGCACCAAAAACCCAACTCTTCGACTTGCTGCTGTCCAACAAGAATTGGCTTCATGGCAAGCAAGAGAACAAGTTTGGAATTGCGTAACACATGAAAAACGACTAAGGAGAAGAATTTATTCGACCCGACGTTTGTTTTTCGAACTAACCCTGCATTTATTGTCAAGTTATTATGTAGTTTTATTTTGGTGCTAAGTCTAAAAGTTTCCCAGTATTGTTAAGACAATTTTTGAAGCTCGGATTCGTAAGTCATAAAACCGAATCAAGGTAGACACAAACCGAGCCAAGAGATTGAACGAACAAGAAAAAGAAACTCGGGGACTATGCCCAAGTTAATTCGGCATAAGAACTTAGTAGCAAAATATCACATGTGTTTGGAATACAACTCCACCCGGCATACCGGGGATCTAATAAAATTTTAAGTGTTTTAGCTCAAGGAGCAGCAGGAGGAGGAAGTTCGGCATCGTCCTCGCTACCCTCAATATCATAGGCATCATCTTATCCTTCATCATCCGAGCCATCTTCACCGTGCTCAACCTCTTCGTCTCCAGCAGCTTCTAGGAAGCTCGTCCCCTCAACCCATTCATGAATGGGAGCGTATTCAATGAGGCTATATGCATAAGCCTGGCGCCGAGCTACCCACTCCGGGTCATTGGTCCATCTGGATCCTGTGCGAGCACGTGTCAGGAGGTTGAAATCAATCTTCTCGTACCACGTGAGTATGTGGTGAAGGATGGTATCAGTTGCGGCACGTCCAGCGGACTCTCTCCAGAGGTCAAGCCGAGTCTCGGTTTCCATTAACTTCTCAATGAGAAGTGCGGTGGTCTCCAGGGCTTCTTCGTCGGGCCAGAAAGTGTTAAAGATGCGAGCTGCAGCGTCGAGGATGTCCTTGCCATAATTCTTGATGAGCTCCACGCGAGATGATAAGCTGACCAACAGGTCCTCCAGGTCGTAAGGAATCCCTTCACTATCAGAAGTGACCGGAGTACCCCTTTGTCGGCGGAAGTTGGCAACTGCTGCGCTCGCGATAGGAGTGCCCTCTGGAAATTTGCCTGGAAACGAGACAAAGGAGAAAGGTCAAGAAAAGACATATGAAGTAACCCGGAGAAGTAGGTCGGAAAAGGGAAAGAAACTTACGTGATATATGACTGAGGATCCGGGTCAACTCCTTGGTGCAGTCATCACGTCTCTTCCGGAGCTGCTCAAGCTCAGCGTTCGCCGACCCAAGCTGGATGCCGGACTCCTTGAGAAGATCCTGGTCCTTGGCGATCTGGAGGTTGAGGCGCTCGCGCTCTTCTGTGAAATTCTGGCCAGCCTTTTGAAGTTCGGATTGGTGCTGGGTCTTCATCTTCTCCATCTCAGCCTTGAGCCTAGAAATCTCATCGTCCTTGGTCCGGAGGAGGGCAAGCTCGTCATCTTTCTTCTTAAGCTCGGCTTGATGCTGCCCTGCTTGTTCGAGAAAATGCAGCATCATATCAGGCACGGGCACACTATCTTCAAGCGATGCTGAAATAGTGTGTTGGCCCGGCAGAGCCGAGGTATGAATGTTGGCCGAGCCAAGGAGAAAAGGGAATGGAAAGTACGGCAAAGTCGGACAGAAATGACTTACCCTTGATCTGCTCCAGATTTTTGCGCATAATGATGTTCTCAGCTTCCACCCCAGCTGTGGAAACCGAATGATGAGGTTAGTCCGGCAAAGGAAAGTGAAGCAAAACGAAGAAGCGCTAAGGAAGAAATTTACCCCTCTTCTCGTATTCCGAAATAAGTGCAGCCTGCTTTGCGCGTAGCAGCTTGTGGGTATCCAGCAAGCGTTGGAATTCAGCACTCCGGCGATTGGTGGTCACCTGAAAAGGACAAACACAAGTTAGCTCGATGCATATTCGAAGTGTACTAAAATCCGGGCCAAGTGGAACTTAACCCGTCTCTAGGTGTGTGCATATTCGAAGAGTACTAAAATCCGGGCCAAGTGGAACTTAACCCGGCTCTAGGTGTGTGCATATTCGAAGAGTACTAAAATCCAGGCCAAGTGGAACTTAACCCGGCTCTAGGTGTGTGCATATTCGAAGTGTACTAAAATCCGGGCCAAGTGGAACTTAACCCGGCTCTAGGTGTGTGCATATTCGAAGAGTACTAAAATCCGGGCCAAGTGGAACTTAACCCGGCTCTAGGTGTGTGCATATTCGAAGTGTACTAAAATCCGGGCCAAGTGGAACTTAACCCGGCTCTAGGTGTGTGCATATTCGAAGAGTACTAAAATCCGGGCCAAGTGGAACTTAACCCGGCTCTGGGTGTGTGCATATTCGAAGTGTACTAAAATCCGGGCCAAGTGGAACTTAACCCGGCTCTAGGTGTGTGCATATTCGAAGTTCTCATGGAGCTACGTTAGTTTTCTAAAGAGCATCCGGCCGAGTAACGAGTTACTCCCTCGGAGGCTCGGGGACTAATGGTTACTATCTACAACTTGTAAAGGGGAAGTGACGTACCTCCATCATTCGCCCAGCGAGGTTAATTGCCTTTGCGGCTGTGTTCATCTGAGCGGAAAACTCGGCAGGGCCGAACTTCTCCGGAAGATCAGTGTCTTGAACCACCTCTGCCTTATTCCAATTCATGACGAATTCAATTAAGCTCGAAGGATACCGTTCACCGCTGGGCATATGGGGCGCCACCAAGCCCTTCGCATGCGCTTCTTTCTTTTCGATGAAGGCAAGGGCTGGGCTGGTGTGCAGAACCATTTGCTGTGTGTCAGTTGGCTCGGCAGGCGCGTCCTTCGCTGCTGGTGCTTTCTTGGGAAGCATTGACACGAGGGTACGCTGCCCGGCTTCGACGGATGGTGGCTTGGTAGTGTCCGTAGTCTTCTTTTCCTTGGCTTGCTGGGAAGAGGAAGCCGGCGCAGCGGTTTTTCCCTTAGGAGCGGCAGGAGTGGTTCCTCACCGAGGTTGAGAAGACTCGGACGAGGTAGAGGAGCTAGGCGCTGATGCTCTTGGGGCTGGACTTGGTGCTGCTGCTGATGTTTTAGCAGCCGGAGTTGGTGCTGATGCCGGAGTTGGTGCTGATACGGGTCTGGTTGTTGGTACTGGTGCTAGAGCCGAAGTTGCTTCAGTGGATGCTGGTTGCGGCGATGCCGAAGTGGTGGATGCCGTCACCTCGGCCGGGCCGGTCTCCCCTGCTCCAAGGTTACCCCCCTCTTGCCGAGGTGGAGCAGAACCCGGAGCGGCCGCAGAACCCTCTGGAATAGGGCTCAGCGGACGGGACTCGTCGTCGCGATGGGGAGAAGGGCTGGGTCGGAGAGGTGAAGAGATGCTCGATCCACTTTGAGGGACCTCCACCGAAGCCCTGCAAAAGAGAACAATGTTAGAAGAGAAATCACAACGATGCAAGGGAGAGCAAGTTACAGAAGGCAAAACAACTTACGCATCCGAGGTTTGGGCCTCCTTGGGTTTCTGAGCCCTTCGTGCTGGGGCCTTGCCTGCTGGCTTGGAGGCAGTCTTGTCCCCGGACTTCTTTTGCCTTTTAGCGGGCTGAGAAGGTCCGGAGGATGAACTTGAAGCAGCCCCGCGCTTCTTCTTCGGAGCCACCGGAACAGGTTCGCCCGTAGCAAGGGGAGGATCCTCGTGGATATGACCACCGGGGTGAGCTGATGGAGGAAAAGCAAAAGAAAGGGGGACAGCCTCAACAGGTTCAATCACCTCGACATCCGAGTCATCTTCATCATCGGGCCAATCTCTAATGGAAGAGGATTACCCGTGGGTCGTTTCGTGGCGTCGGTCATTGGGAGGAACATCTCCTGGTCCGGCTCCTCCTCATCCAGGTTCTCCCGGTCCGACGCCCACTTAAGGGTCGGATCAGTGCCGTCCTCGATGGTCTGCTGAAGAAATTGCTGAGGAAAAGAATGAACGAAAGAGTCAAAAATGCAACAATAACTGACATATAATTGGTCCGGAGTAAGTTCGCAACATGAAGCTTACCACGGGAGGAAGCCTATCGCGGCAGTAATGCTCCATTCCCCAAGTCCACTCGGAGGAGAAGTCCTTGTGGGTGGTGAAAAGAGCCTTAACCCGGCGGTAGATATCCGTGTTGCTCAGCTCGAAGGAGGAGGTCTGGTTGGGGTCGCGGCCGAAGCTCATGTGGCACACCTTGTGGGTGCGCTTCTGGAGGGGGGAAATCCGGTTGCGCACGAAAGTGATCATGGCATCCTCGTTGCGCAGCCCGAGCTTCTTCAGCTCCGCAAACATCTTGTTGACTTGATTGGCCAGGGCAGTGGGCTTCTTGGGGATCTCATCCCACAAATCTGGGTTAGGTGGACCCGGAGTATAGGGGAGCAACCGGATCAAGTCTTCAGTGCCCGTATTCTGGACATAGAAGAAGGTCTGGGCCCATCCTTTGCAGGACTCTAACCCGGTGACCCGGGGGAAAACAGAAAACCTCTAGGGTGAAATGGAAGCCGCTCCGAATTGAGTGAGCTGTTTGTCCTCCGGATCAGCGTGGATGTTGGGGATGACATTGCGACGAAGGCTGAAGAACCGGATCCATAGCTCCTTCGTGGGCCACAATCCGGTGTAACCTTCGATCGTAGAAGCAAAGGCAGAGAGAGAAGTGATGGCGTTGGCTGGAAGATGGTGCGGCTAGAGCTGGTATGTACTGAGCCAGTCCCGGAAAAAATCGCTCACCGGCAACCCGAAGCCCTGTTGGAAGTGGGACAAAAAGACGACGAACTCACCCGGATTGGGTGAGGGGGCTAGTTCATTAGAAGGGAGACGAGCGACGACGCCGGCGGGGATGCGCCTGGTTCGATAAAGCCAGTCAAGATCATCTTGACAAACCCATGACCCGGCCCACGCACCGCGGTCCGCCGCCGCGACGTCCTCCTCCATCTCCTGCTCAGCAACGATGAGTTCTTCTTCCGTCATCTGGTCCTCGAGGCCCTCGCTGGCGCTAGAGGCGGCGGGGGACAGTGGTCGGGGTTGACGAGGACCCGTGGCGAGAGATTTGCTCGCGGTGGCGACGATGCAGAGGTGCGACGGAGAAGCATGGCGGCGACGCTGCTATTTGGTATCACTGGCGGCGGCGCGGTCACGAGTAAGATGAAGAAAAAAGGGCAACGGGCAGAAGGGCGCGGAAGGAGAAAGACCCTAAGGGAAGCACCCCTCCGCTATTTAACCACTCCCACCAGCGGTGAGTGGGATCGTATCCTGCGGACCCGCCACACGCAGTGGCCATGTATCGCCTGTCCGGACCAATCAGCGGGGAGCCACACGGAGGGCCACAGAGCGGAGAGAATCCTATGACGTGACACCGTGATGCGAGAAACAAGGAGGCAGGCGTGACGTGACCCGCGCACAGTGATAACTGACAATTACTGCGGCGGTTACTGTGCAGGCCCTTAAAATAAGACGACATAATGATTACCCTTCACATGGGTTAGCGTACGAGAGAAGGAAATAAGACCCGGATGAAACTGTGGTAACCCGGCCGGCAAGTGAAAACTTGGAATGTGCGAAGGGAACGTAAATCCATATAATCCGAGGTAAAGAGGTAACTCGGCAATAATGACCAAAGCACAGAATTGAACCTGATGTGGCCTTAGCAGCCAAAGCAGCTAAGACCGCACCAGCTTCAGGGACTAATGTTGGGGGGATACCCCCGGGTAGGGTCACACCGGGGTATAAAGGCCGAGTTAGCCGAGGTTCGGCAAGGCCAAAGCAAATGCTGGCCGGGTCACCTCAAGGCCGGCCGAATCATGGAGTGACCCGGACTAGGGGGTGTTCGCCTAACTAAGTCTCAACCGACTTAAGGAGTAAGTCGGAAGTATATGTTTACTTGTATGCAGGAACAGGGGTGCCCGGATCAGCTGTGATCCGGGTCATGTTTGGCTTCTAGGAGAAGGAAGGAATCTTGCTGGTCAAAAAGAGGGCCCAGTACGCACTGCATGAGCGAAGCAGACAAGAGCAGGACCACCGGGTCATGGCCCATGTCGGCTGACGCGGGCGCCGCAGAGGCTCACGTAGCAAAAGCAAGTGTGACGCGGGGGAAAAAGCACCCCGGTCGGCTTACCACTTTGGGAGGAGGCATATTCTTAGGAATATGCCTCCACGTATGCCCTAGGCAGAAACCGAGCCTCCTCTATAAAAGGGGGGCTGGGGCTTCTGTAGAAGGGGTTGGTCTTTCTACTATTCTGTTTGGCTAGGGTTTCAAGTGTGATCTGTGGGTGAGAGTAAGAGAGCTCCTTCTTCCTCCTCTCACCAATACAGCTCTAGGAGCACTTGTAATCTTGGAAGGAAATCAATACAAACTTCTGTGTGGATAATCACTCCACTATCCCTCCCTGGATTCCCCTAGTGTGTATTAGTCCCCACCTTTAGCCTATCCATGGCATCTGCCGTGACACCACCACAACATCAATCTCAAGATCGTGTGGAAGTCCTAGCGCCGCAAACCAGCAGCGCATCCGCACTCGCACACACGTTCAGACCACCGAACAACCTCTGCCTCCTCGCTCCAGCGATGCATCGGAAGCAACAACTCCTTCCAGACGAAATGCCACCGGGAACATGTATCTCACTAATCTGAGGCCATGGGGAATAATTCTAGAGGGGGAGAGAGATCCTTCACAAGGAGGTGTGACGAAGAAGGGTGAGAGGGGTGGCCTTTTATAGGAGGAGGGGGTACCCCTCCCCATGGCCCTCGCCCCATGGGGGGTCACCCCTCACCTCCCCCATTCATGTGGTGGTAACCCCCTCCACATAAAAGTGTCCCTTAACATTCCTCTTTAAAGTCTTTACTTTAAATGTATTAAATTTCTCCAAATTTAATACTCTCTCATTTAATAAAACTCTTTTATTAATTTTATTCAGAATTTTGTTAATTAATTTAATTAACAAATATTCACATAAAACTCCCTGCAACATTTCAATAGTACATGCAAAACCAATTTCAGCAATTTCACCCGAAACAATTTTGGTGTCAATTGAAATAATTCCAGCGCTTTGCAATTCATTCGTATGAAACATATTTGCTCCAAATGGTGTTGGTGTCCCTTAAGTGTGTCACCCTACGGTTCGTGAATAATACAGACATGATCGAGACCCCTTTCAGATCAATAATCACAAGCGGGACCTGGAGATCCATACTGACTCCTACACATTCTACGAACCTTCTGTGATCGGGGAGAGTCTTCTTCATGCCCTACATGTTATAGTTCATCACGAAGCTCTTATAGATAGGTGGCAGAGATTGGGGAACACGATGTATGCCTAAGTCAATGGGAATCGTTATTCCCAAGGACACAAGCTTACCGGTGTACCCAGACATTTTGAGTACATGCTCACTTACGGAGTTGTTCTCTTCCATCATGCAGCTAAAGAACTTTTCTGAAGCATTATAACTCTCTACGGCAGCATGGGTATCGAAAATCATTTTCACTTCACCCATAGTATCAAAGGCATTGCCATTTTCGAAATGCTTTCGAAGTTCTGGCTCTAGCACATACAGTATGCCGCAATGAACTAAGTTGTGGTCCTCCTGATGAGCCACATAGTCATTCTTTTCCTCGTCAGGGGCATCAGGAGCTGGTGGGGGCCTAGCGGCGCTTCTAGCACATATTGCTTTTGTGCAGCTGAGAGGAGAATCCTCAAATTCATAGCCCAGTTGGTGAAGTTGCTACCATTCGCAGCAAGTTTCTCTTTCTCCATGAACACATTGAAATTAAAAGCAGGTGGTTCCATCTACAACAGAATTTGTAAAGTTTATTTAGACTAAGTTTATGATAGATTGAGTTAAACTAAACTCCCACTCAAAAACAACATCCCTCGTGTATTTTTAGTGATTACATGAACCAAATTCACTACACCAAGTCCGATCATCATGTGAGTTGGTATAGCTTCAAAGGCGAGCATCTATATGGGCATCATATCAACTATATGACTTATGCTTAACCTTTCGGTCCGTGTTCCGAGGCCATGTCTGTACATGCTAGGCTTGCCAAGTGAGAACCTTAGTACTCGCGTGTGTAAAATTGTCTTACACCCGAAATATGATCGTGGATTCAAGTACACCCGATCGTCACGTGATGTCTTAAAGTGGCGAAACATAAACGGTGCGTACTTAAGGAAGAAAACATTTTTATCTTGATATTTAAATGAGGGATCATCTAATAACGCTACTTAAAATGCCAAACTAGCAATATAAGATGCGAACATCAAATGTGTAAAGTGTAATGATATGGTTCTTGCATTTGATCACTATCATATGCATCGTGGTATGATCTCTATCATTCCTTTGTGTGTAAGGCCAAGGTCTATGGAACTTACACGTTAAGTGTGTTGTAAGTGTATCAATTATACATCAACTCACAACATTACCATATCATGACACAAGCCCACCAACGATATAAACTAGATGCTTCTAATTAATCAATTGCAAGTTTTTACGTGGCTTAGGGCTTTCGAAGATAAAACCGTTCTTACCTATGAACATGGAACCACAACGATGATACCCAAATTATTAGCAACTCGTTGTAAATCAGATATAGACTATGGAAAACAAAAAAATTCTACCGCAAGAACGAACAAAACCCAGATCTAATCTAGATAAAAGCCAAGATCTAATCTATTAGACATGTGCAACGAGATAGATAGGAACTAACCCTCGTAGATCCGAAAGCGTTAACGAGATTAGATCTCGTGGTTGATGTAGTCGATCACTTGCCGATCTCAAGATCGTGTGGACGATCCTTCCGGCGTCGCGTTCCGGCAGCGCTTTCGCGGTCGGTCAAGTGGACGATCCTTCCGGCGCCACGTTCGGGCAGCGCTTCCACAGTCGGTCACACGTGCGGAGTCAAAGTAGACCTTCCTCTCCTCGTTCCAGCGAGCAGCGGAGGTAGTAGATCTTCTCCACGGAATCACAGCAGCACGACGGCGTGGTGGTGGTGGTGGAGTAGAGAATTCTGCAGGGCTTCGCCTAGGCCTGTGCAGAAGAAAGGAGGAGGAGAGAGGCGGCAGTGATTGGGTGTTGTAGAGGAGGGGCAAGGGGTGGCGCCTTCCCCTTCTATTTAAAGGAGGGAGGGTGCCTGGGGAGGGGGAGTCCTAGTAGGACTCCCCACCTCCTTGGGCCGGCGGATTGGGGAGGGGGAGGAGTCCTCCTCCCCCACGACTCCTTGTCTTGACCCAGCAGGACTCCTTGACCCCTTCCTTGGTTTTCAAGCAAACTCCAAGAAATCTTCTAGAACCTTCCGGAACATTCCGAAACCTTCTAGAATCCTCATACAAATACTCCGGAACATTTCCTAACTCGGAAAATGATCCCCAATATATGAATCTTATTCTCCGGACAATTCCGGATCTCCTCGTGATTTCCCGAATCCGTTCCGAGACTCCGAACAACATTCAGTCTCCAACGCACATTCCATATCTACTTAAAACAACTTCGAACCTTAAGTGTGTCACCCTACGGTTCGTGAATATGCAAACATGATAGAGACACATCTCCTATCAATAACCATTAGTGGGACCTGGAGATCCATAATGGCTCCCACATACTCAACGATGACTTCGTGATCGATTGAACCATTTACATATGAAACCAATTCCCTTTTTCACGCGATACTATACTTATCCGAGGTTTGATCGTCAGCATCTCCATACCTAGTTCTACCTCGTTACTGATAAGTACTCTTTACTCGTTCCGTGATATGTCATCCCTTGTGACCCAGTCACATGCTTGCAAGCTAACTAGATGACATTCCACCGAGAGGGCCCAGAGCATATCTATCCGTCATATGGATGGACAAATCCCAATCTTGGTCCATGCGCTTCAACACATACTTTCAGAATACCCAATGACACCTTTATGACCACCCAGTTACGAAGCGGTGTTTGATGTCATCAAAGTACCCATCCGGTGATGGTGATTAACACAACCTCATGGTCGAAGGATTAGGTTACTATGTATTTAAAAGCTTATAGCAATAAAAACTTAATGACTTGATCTTATGCTACGCTTACTATGGCTGTATGTCCATCACATCATTCTCCTAATGATATAACCTTGTTATCAATCACATCCTTATGTCCATGATCAGGAAACCATGATCATCAATCAATCAACAAGCTAGTTCAACAAGAGGCTTACTAGGGACTCTTACATGTTTACAAAACACACACATGTATTAGTGTTTCCTAATAATACAATTATAGCATGGGATGTAAACATTCATCATAAACACAAATATATAATAATAATCACTTTTATTATTGCCTCTTGGGCATATCTCCAACACTAGCGCCACAAACGAGCAGCGCATCTGCACTCGCACACACGTTCAGGCCACCGAACAACCTCCGCCTCCTCGCTCCAGCGATGCAGCGGAAGCAGCAACTCCTTCTAGACAAAATGCCACCGGGAACATGTATATCGCTAATCCAAGACCATGGGGGAATAATTCTAGAGGGGGAGAGAGATCCTTCATGAGGAGGTGCGAGGAAGAAGGGTGAGAGGGGTGGCCTTTTATAGGAGGGAGGGTACCCCTCCCCATGGCCGCCGCCCCATGGGGGGTGACCCCTCACCTCCCCCATTCATGTGGTGGTAACCCCTCCACATAAAAGTGTCCCTTAACATTCCTCTTTAAAGTCTTGACTTTAAATGCATTAAATTTCTCCAAATTTAATGCTCTCTCATTTAATAAAACTCTTTTATTAATTTTATTCAGAATTTTTTTAATTACTTTAATTAACAAACATTCACATAAAACCCCCTGCAACATTTCAATATTACATGTAGAACCAATTTCAGCAATTTCACCCGAAACAATTTTGGTGTCTATTGAAATAATTCCAGCGCTTTGCAATTCATTCATCTGAAACATATTTGCTCCAAATGGTGTTGGTGTCCCTTAAGTGTGTCACCCTACGGTTCATGAATAATGCAGACATGATCGAGACCCCTCTCAGATTAATAATAATAAGCGGTACCTGGAGATCCATACTGACTCCTACACATTCTACGATGACTTCTGTGATCGTGAGAACCTTCAACGCTAATAACTAAATCCCTTTGTCTCGCGATATATTACATGTCCGAGATTCGATCATCGGTATCTCCATACCTAGTTTGATCTCGTTACCGACATGTACTCTTTTCTCGTTTCCATGATATAACATTCTAGTGATCTTATCACTTGCTTGCAAGCTAACCAATGTGATATCACCGAGAGGGCTCAGAGTATATCTATCCGTCATCGGGATGGATAAATCTCACTCTTGATCCATGAGCCTCTACATAACACTTTCGTAGCACTGGACCCATCTTTATAATCACCCTTTCACGGTGTGATGTTTGATGTTATCAAGATACTCTTCCAGTGTTAGTGATTAACATGATCTCATGGTCTAAGGACTAGGATTACTTCGTTAGATGTTATAGCAATATAAACACAATGACTTTGATCGTAATGCTATACTTCGGATGAATGTTCATCACATTATTCCACTAATGTTGTGATCTTGTTATTAACAACATCCAATGTCCATGATCAGGAAACCTCGATCATCTTGTTAATCAACGAGCTAGTTTATAAGAGAGGCATAACTAGGAACTTTCCTTTTGTTTATTAAACACACATATATTAAACTTTCCAAATTAATACAATTATAGCATGCAAAATAAACATCTATCATATACTTGGAATATGTATAATAACAACTTTATTATTGCCTCTCAGGGCATATTCCCTTCAAGTATGTGGGTGATCACAGGTTTTGAGGGAAATCCAGGGCACAACTAGTTGAGGTGAACTTATCGCAGTGGAGTATATGCGCCTGCTGTTGTCATAAGAAAAAATATTGCTCTTAGTTTTAGTGAATCAAAAAGCTTGTTATCTATCGCGCCCTTTTAAGATGTCGTTTTTTCCGACTCAGGTGCCCTCGGGTCGAGTTTCTTTAGTGTCATGCAATTCTCGCCCCACGTTTTTCTAGGGGATTGGCCATCACATGTACACCAGACCGTAGGACTTGGGACTAGATCCGAAGTATCAACCACGAGGTGTACCTCCCACTCCACAATATCTTCACCTTTCAGTTCGTGCACCCTAGCACTGAGGACCCTAGGCCGGTGATGCATGTAATGTGCATACATGAATCTTGGAGTTTATCGTCATGTATTACATTATATTTGCATGTTATATACATGTTTTACATTGATTTTTAGGAATTTACCAATGATCCCTTTTATTTGGATTATAACTCTGCAGAACAAGAAAATCATGTTTTGGGTATTTTTAACTTTTAGGAACCTTCGCGAACTCAAAAGGATCTAGGATTTCTTTCTAGATCATTTTCCATGAAGACAAGCAATAGGAGCATTTAAACCAGTTGAGGAGGGTCCTAAGGCCCAAATGATCCAAGGTGGTACGACCCACACCCCTGGTCGCACCACCTATGCTCATTTCTCCCTCGAGCATCTGCGGTTGTCTGTCTTGATTTCAAGCTGCGAGTTTTGATATAAAAAAGGCTATAAATAAAGCCTCGGCCATTATCTCAGAGGAGGCGAAGCGGGAATATAGAAACATCCAAATAGAGCCATCCCCGGTTGGACTTCCACGATGTAACTACCTCGGACCCTACGCTCTAAGTTTGAGCCTGGATGAAGCGGAAGTGGTTAAAATAGTACAGCGGGGGCCCAGAGGACCGCCCATGTGTAGACCCGTCGGCCGTCCTAACCACTTCCAAGACATCGGGACAAGAGCGAGCGGTGTAGGTAACAGGCGAAGAGATCAAATACATACACAAGTGAGTATGTATGCAAGCTACCATACAACAGCTTCTAGAGCCATTCCATCTAAAAAATAGAAATATTGCAACGCCATACGGCAAGATTCAAATATCCTAGATAGATATAATAGTTTAGGATAGCTCCTCATACATCAAACATCAGAGTATTAGGCGGAAGCGGAAAACAAGATCCGAGTACGGATAAGAAGCAAATCGGCATAAGATGCCACATAAATAAACACATCCCGCCCACAGATCTCACGGATCCCCATCCCCAGAATCTCTACACCGAGTGATCGTTGCCAACATCATATGTCTCCTCCACCCAGTATCCATCTTGCGAATACACATGTTCATCTGAATCAAACAATTTATCGTGTGAGACCCTAGGGGTACTCAGCAAGTCTTTATGCCTCTAAAGGGGACATATACCTGGGGTGACGCAATTGCAGCAAAAGATAATAACTAACAAGTCTATAGATACTCGCTAACCATCCGCCTAACCAGTGATAGACGGATGTCCGTTAAATAGTAACAACAGTTATAACAGTAAAAAGTAACAGATCCATCCTCCTTCTCGCTTACCAACGAGAAGGCGGACGAACAACCCATCCATTGGCAGTTTTATTAACCATTCCATGGGTATTGCACTATTTACTAGTCAGGTATTTAGTCAGATTAAAAGCGGTACTTTAGTTATACTTGTCTATGATCGAGAAACTGTGATCCAAGTCGTCCATAATCGCGGACACGACTTTCAGAAAGATTTACCCTGTAGGGGTGCACAAATAGCAACACACACTCGATCAACCTCGGAAAAACCAAATCAAAACCCAACGAGGCATTCACGACAAAGTGATCACAGGATTCATAAAATATTTCAGGTGGCCACCCCATTAAGCTACCCGCAACGAAGTTGGCCGGCTCCAAGACGGACCCAAGGTTTGCGTCAATGGCTGTAAACGACTAGGAACCCGAAAATGTGATTGGGCTTGTCGATACCGCGAAAACATTCCGCATCCAAAACCGTACCGGTGCTCCACGCACAATCTTAAATAAAACAGTAAAGCATGGCATAAGTACAGGATAGTAACAAAGCCCCAAACTACTTTGTGGCCCCAAGAAATAGAAAATAATCAAGCTCTGGTGCTTCGGCATGGAGGGGGTAGATCATGGGGTAGGGTTTAGAGAGAGGGATTAGGGAGAGAGGGTTTATGGCAGGGTTGAGGTGTAGGTTAGGGTTTTCTCATCTCAAAAGCAAATCATGAGGGTGGCATGGTGTTGGAAAGAGGGGTAGGGTAGATGGGTTTAGGGTTTTAACATGATCCACGCTAGATCAAGCAAGAAGGGGAATGAGATGGAGAGGTCGGGTAGGGCTAGGGTTTGATCTCACATGATCATGCATGGGAGCATACACATGTGAGGGTGATGATCTTGTGAGCACATGGTAAGGAGAGACAACCAAGATGGTGAGGGTTTAGAGAGAAGAAGAGCTCAAAAGAGAAGATCCACTCAAAAACCAAGTATAACCAAAAATAATAGAATGGTGGTGATTGTTGCATGGCCCATGCATGAGCATTAAATGCCATGTCTAATCTTGTGAAAAAAAATAATAATCATGGCATTTATACACATGCATTCCAAAATATAGAGAAATGCCAAGCTAAAGGATTAGAAAGATGTTCCAAGTGGAGTAGATGGAGATGCCCAAATTTGAATATAATTTGGACATGCTAGTGTGTATATTCCACTAGGTGCATAATATCCTCAAAATATTCCAACATGAGCAACTATTCCAAAAATCCATATGGAAGCTAGAAAAAGGGGTTACACTCACAAAGCATACAAAAGTGGCTCCACATATCAATAATGTGAAAACAACATGATACAAGTGTGAGAGCATGTGGAAATAGAAGTGGATACATCCCAACCCACATGAGCTAGATTTAAAAGTCAAAGGAACAATGTAAAAGCTCATGGATAATTAGGATGGTGGAATTATAAGGTGGTGACAAGGAAAAGGTGGTGGAGTTGAATAAAAGATATGCCCCCAACTCAACTTGGGCATCAAGCATTTATCAAGAACCAAATACAATATATCAAGAGCCAAATACAATTACTAATGCATATGAGATAAGAACCAAATGAAAAAGGTTTTATATGATGCTCAAATGCAAGGTGGCATGATGACATGAGCATGATATAATTATGATGCAACAATTATATGTAGGAAGTATCAATTATATTACTAGACCATGTAGCATTACATATGTTAGACAGGTGGGATGCTACACACGCTGTCCAACATCATGATCACCGTATCCATGATGAAAAGGGAGTAATCCATCTCTAGACTATGGGTTTGTGGTAGTATCTTGATCTCTCTCTTGTGATGTGATTGTTTAGAACCATATGAGATGTTTTACATGATTATGGTCATATATGTAATTCCTATGTGGTGGATCTTTGTTTTATGAGATGATATATGTGATTTCAATATTTATCATGTGTATGATGTATTGATGCATATTACTACCCCATTCTTAATTGCTTCTTGTGATCAAACTTGTATGCAGGAGCATGTGTGGGGGAACGTGTGTATTAGATGGTGGTAACATGTATTAGTAATTGGACTGTGATAGCAAGTTCGACATCTACTATGGTTTTTACCTCCCCTTTGTTACCTCGCTAGGGATTAAGTGAATGCATATGTTATAATCATTAGGTGACAACCAGGTTGATCTTGTTTGTTCAAGGTATTGTAATACTATACTTTGTTTCTTAAATCTAGATTGCATGCAGTTTTCCTTTCTAGAGGAGTATAAGTAAGATGTGTTGCTTCATCTTTATGATAGGATGTGATGCCCATATTAATGCTAACCAAACACATTATGAAGTTTTAACAATATTATATCCGTTTTTCCTATTGTCCTGTTGCAATGTCACATGAGCATGAAAATGTGGGAAGAGTCGTTTGGGAGTAAGCGCAAATGTGGATTGCTGCCTTCTATTAGCCAATTTAAGCTTTTGAGGTTAATGTATTCCTATGTGAACCAAGTTAAGCTTTTAAGGTACCTCGTACCTGTATTCTTTGGTATCTTCCTATTTATAACATGGTTGATTGATTGGTCATCATGGATCCTCTATGGTTGATTTCCTAGGAGTATATTTTCCACCTGCTTTAAATAATATAATATACATGTATCTAATCTTTTTTTGGCACTCTTGGTAACATTAGTCGTGCACTACATTTTTTGGTATTTACCTTTATTTGCATCAATATGCTTGCAAAGTCTCAGTCAGTTTCTTGTGTCAATGATTTTATTTGTAACTCATTTTGGATCACCTAATATGTATGTCACCTTTAACATGGCCTGAGGTGATTCCTACATGGAAAGTTCGAAATAATTGACCCAATTTCTAGCGATATGTGTCGGTCTAAAGTGCCTCTTGTTTGCATGTTAGGAATTAGTCCTTGCTTATTTTTGGTATATTTTCAGCAGTGTTCATTTAAATATTTATAGCATGATCCGTGGTGTGGTGTGGACCGCATGATCCCATCGTTCTAGGAAAGTCGGATGACTAAATGAGCTTCCAGTCTAGCTGTTTTCCTTCTAAGTTGTACAACTTTGTTCATTGCTTTTAGTTTTATGTTCTGCAACATGTCAATGGAGAAGTGAATGTTCAAGAAGGCTCCATCGAGTAGTCTGAGCTTCAACATTCCATGTATTCACTATAGACAATGCAAGTGATATTTGTCTTTAAAACTAGATAGTAGTTTTTAAGGGCATGATATACCAGAATTGGTTGACATTATATACATGTATTGAATAGTATTATTCACTAGGAGTTAATGATTATTAAGTACTTATTAGCTTCTATTTAGGCTAATATATAACAAAATCATTGCAAGTATAAAAATCGGTAGTTGGGCCAATAATAATCTATTCACAGTCCTGAAGTCCTATACTATAATCATTCATGCTACTAGATGTGCTTTTCATTGATAAATGAAAATATGTGTTATCTAGCTTTCTCTGTATATGAAAATGATCTATACATAACTTCGGAAACTGAATTAAGCTCGGTTATAATTGAACTGACTATTATCAGCACTCTTGGTAACATTAGATGTGTTTTTGATGTTATGTATAGATCATAACTAAGTGCATTGTTTTTCCTTATAGTTGGAGGTTTTTAGCTTCTTCTAAGTCTTTTTATGTGGTTCTTAGGCCAATGAACAATCATGATATTTGCAGGGCTAACCATTTGCGTTATTCTATTTTAAGAACAATGCATGATGCAACTTTTTCTGAGATTCAATTTTCTTACTGTAACTATACATGAAGAGAAGCTGGGATCTCAACAAATAATGAATGTATGCATATTCTACCATACATATATGGGATTTTTCCCTAGCAAGGTCACCATTATCCACTACACTCTTCGTTGCATGCTAACACTTGTGCAGGTAGTGTGAATCGTGAATTTAATAGGTCCTACTCATGTACGTAGAAATCGTCAAGTTTATAAAGTTGACAATGATTATGTTGAGTTCTTTGTTTTGTATGGCATTACTTAGAATCTTTACATTTTAACATTATTGTCCTTTTTTTGCCTAACCCACACGTAGGATTTCATCTTTTAGTTTAAAGTTGAGGGTATGAATTTTCGTTCTAGGTTCTAATTTGGGATGTATGTCTTTTTGTTTATTCCGAATGTTGTATTTTGTAGGGACTCTTATCTCTCACTGATGGTGAACGATCACTATATTGCCTAGTGGTTATGTTGATTTGGCAGCCATTAGCTAATCCTTTTAGCATTATTTTTATCACCCTGGGTATTCCTAATGTTATCCTTAGGCATGTGCAATGCGAATGTTGTTGGATATTATCAAAATTTCATCAGGCTATTGTCGTGGTGGTGTCACAGCAGATGCCATGGATAGGCTAAAGATGGGGCCTATGGACACTAGTAGAATCTGTGGAGGGATAGTGCGGTGAATCCGCACACAAAGAACACACGCAAACACACAATATACCCAGGTTTGAGGCTCTCCTATGGAGATAAAACCTCTACTCCTGCCTCTAGATCTTATATTACAATCTCTGGACTGGTACAAATGCTCGTTGAGATCTATTGATAGGAGGAAGAAGATGAAGTGCTTCTGCTCTCCTCTCCCTCTAGGGCTTACGCATAGTGCTAATGGACCCACCCCTTCTTAGAGGCCCTCGCTCACCTTATAAAGGGGTGACCATGTTACATCTAGGGCTTATGTGGCCCGAATATTCCTAGGATATGCTTGTCCCGAAATAGTAGTTCGGTGCGATCCTTTCCTTACTCACCAGCTTCTGCATGGCAATAGCACAGAGTCCACCTTGTCTGACTGCCAACGGTCAGACAACTGTCACGTTCGTGAACCTCTGCCCTGAACTCGCTCTAGACGCCCTTGTCCTTAGCGCTTGTCTCGCCAGGATTTCCGGGAGTGAGAGAAAATCACTGACCTTGGGACTGGCTCGCTCCTTCTTGAGCACGCCAACCCCTAACCCGGCCTTGCTTGGATGACTTGGCTAGGACGTCACCTGCACATGGAAAACAACGTAGATGTTATGCCGACATAAGCTATATGTCTGCCGGGTCTTGCCGGGCCAATCCACCCTTGGGAAACTCGGTCGTAACTCGGTCGACCCCTACATACCTCGGCCAACTTATATCCCAGCTGATATATACCTCGGTAGAATCTGTCCTTATACCATAGCTTGACCCTACCTGGGGTTATCCCCCCAACATTAGTCCTCGAAGCTGGTGCGGTCTTAACAACTTTAGCTGGAAAGGCCATAGCAGGTTCAACTTATCCGGATCTTTGTCCTTATTGCCAACATATCTATATGTCGGTCCATACCGATTTTAACTCGGCTACACCACCTGGTGACTCGCTTTTCATCATTGACATTGCTTGGCCTGATCCGAGTTATCTCTTGTTTGATGGGTCATATTCCCGCATCCGGGTTATTTCTCTTAGATGCTTAGCTTTCCTTGTACTCCTCTCCTTATCCTACGTGTCATGCAATCATTGCGCTTTGACTTATTTTAAGGGCCATGACAACATTCACTGCCATGCCGTGGTAGTTATCACTGCAGCCCATCACATCCTGGCACAACTCCTCGATAACCGTTGCGGCCATGATGCACAGTTGTGCATTTGGGCGGTGTAACCGATCATGTGGCATGCCCCCACGATCAGCTCCGTGAAATACGTGCGCGCGTAGCGGGGTTATAGTGCACAACTGATCCCACTACCGCAACGCGCTGCGTGGTTAAATAGGGGAGCGGGGGAAACCCTTGTTTACTTTCCCCCGCTCCCAATCTCTCTTCTTCTTCCTTGCGCCATCGCCATCGTTGCGCTTCTGCATCTCGCGAATGTGTCGCCCCTTTCTTTCCCCTGTGCCACTGCTCCACCCAATCGCCACCCCCTGCTGCCACCACGGGACGGCGACAGTCCATGCCTTGCACCCTCATAGCTAGCACCTCGTCGGAGGAAGACGACCTGGAGATGGATCCCCACAATGTGGTCATCATCGACGAGCACGAAGAGGAGGAGGGGGGCGTCCCCGAGCAAGGCTCGTGGGAGGGGTCCAACATCACCTAAGCAGAAATTGAATGGCTAAAGCAGACTCGAAGGATTCCACCGGAAGTGGACTGCCACATCCCTGGCAACGAGTTCATCCTAGATGCCAAGGAGGGTGAGTATGTCGTGTTTGTTGCTCACTTTGTTGTGGATTAGGTCTCCCCCTTAGCGATTTTCGCAAGGAGTTACTTGAGACATTCGGCCTTCAACCTCATCATCTCCTGGCCAATGCCATAGCCTCCTTGTACGGGTTCATCTCCCGCTCCGAGGGGTACCTCGGCCTTTGGCCCAGCGTGCAGCTCTGGGCGAACTATTTCTAGCTCCGCTCCAATGTTGTTCCCAACAAAGAGCTTCATTCTGGTGATAAGCCCCTGAATCAGTGTGGGGCTGCATCAATTACACCTCAGAAGAACTCCATTTTTCCCTGGATCCAGGGCCTCAACTCCTACAAGAAATGGATGAGATCCTTCTTCTACGTGAAGAACAATACCGACAGAGACATGATTCGGCTCCCAGCATTCTCTGTCGGTGTCCCCAACAAGCTCAAGTGGGATGTTGATCCGAAGAAGATAAATTCTCTTGTCAACATGATTGACACGTATCTCATCGAGTTGAAGGAGGCCGGGTTAACCAGCGATGATTTGATGGCCACTTTCATCAGTAGCTGAGTCTTCCCCCTACAGCGGCACAGCCACAAGATCTGCCATATGAGTGGCCGCTTCAGTCCAAATCGTCTCTCCACAGTCGAGTTATCCAAAGCTCAGGTCTGCAAGTGAGTCAAATCCATCTTCAAGATGGACATGACCGAGACATGGGAGTGAGACATGCCTCCTTTCAGCCAAAATAACCCAGTACCCCAGGTAATTTCCCCGAGTCATACCTGTCGAGTTGTAGCATCCCAAAACTATAATCCAAGGTTATTAAGATCCAAATCATCAAAATTTAGAGTTAAAAAAAAATTCCATTCAAAAATATTAAAGCATTCATATGGGTGTGCATTTAAATAGGAGTTGTTTTGAATTGCCATGTTTAAGTGATCTATTGATTGTAAAATGATTCTTGGGTAAAATAAACATCATATAGATCATTCCCAAACAAATCCCAAAGAAAAACAAATCAAAATGAGTAAAAGAAGCAAATGGTCATTTGTGCCATTTTAATCAACATGCCTACTTTGGCTATTCCTAGAACTCAATTCTTAACAGAAATAAATATGGATCTTTGCACCTCTTGCTAGTACAAGTAGTAATGTGCCAAGTCCCACTTTGTTTCACCCCAAAAACTTTCAAACACTAAATTTAAATGGCATTTGAAATTTTAATGTAGTTCATATGTATAGATCACACTTATTAAAAAACCACTAAAATGACTTCCATTTAACAAATCCTAGCAACCACAGCCTATCAAGCATCAGATCAATGCACCCACCAAAAATCTCCCAAAAATTCCAAACTTGTGCTCATGCGGCCATTGTGTCGAACAGGTGGCAGGCAGAGATCATCTGCCTAACTATTATTGTTGCTAAGTTAAACCCTTGTCCCCCTTTGCACCCTCTCTACTCTCCTTTGTCCCCCCTAAGTCCAACTAGACCCCCACCGCCCTACCCCTTAGCCATAGCAGCAGTGGAGTGCCGCCACATTTTGGTCACCGCTGGCCGAACATGGGCAAAGCACCACAGACAACGCCACGCCGTTCCAGCACCACCACTAGCTCCGCCTAACCCTACCACACCTCACTGCCCCTTCCCCAAGCCCAGCCAGGCCCTGGACCACACCCCAACACCGCCGCCCATTCTCTCTGCGAGCTCGCTAGAGCGCGTCAGCCGCCAGCACGCCACAGACCACCCCTCGACCCAATACCGTGCACGCCGCTCTGCCTCGATCCCAGCACCCCACCAGACACGGCCATGCGCCGCCGTGCGACCCACATTCGTCGTGCGCTGCGTCGAGCACAACCTCTGTCTCCCAGAGCGCGGGACGCTCCCGACCAAACGCCAGCGCCCCTAGCGTTGCCTTTAAGCCATAGATGACCACCAAGAGGCAGGCCATGCCTCGTTGAGCCTACGCCGCCCATGCCTCGTTGAGCCTACGCCTACGTCGCCCATGCCTCTAGCCGCCTGTATCAACGCCACCGACGAGCTCGCCGTCGCCCTCTCGGTCCCCTCGTTGAGCCTATATAAGGAGCCCTCCCCAGCACAAACTCCTCACACCATTCCACTCCTCTCTCCCTCCTGAGCATTTCCCCTCTCTCGCCGAAGCCACTCGAGCCCTAGTTCGTCGGAATTGCGCCAGAGGAGCCTGCTGTAGAGGAGGAGAAGGCCCCGTCGATTTCCTCCACCCCTAGAGCTGTCGTGACCTCGCCTGAGTCCGTCGTCGCCGTCCAGTTCGATCGCCCGCCTTGCCACAGTAGCTGGAGCCCTGGTATGCCCTCACCGTACCCCCACTGGCCGTTTAGGGTTCGGTCTCGTTGGCAACGAGTCCGTCGTCGACAACGACTGTGGACCGTTTATCTCTATTCTAATCGTAGTGCCTAGATCATTCCATACCGTTTCGGGTTTTAAGTCTCGCTGACAAGCGGGACCAACCTGTCAGCCGCCCTCTGCGCCGCGGAGCGCCACTGGGCCAGCCCATTTCCTTTCCCGCGCTAGCCCACGAATTCAAATAAGTGTTTTTCTATTTTAGTTTGAACTCTCTTTTGTCCCTTAGTTTAAAAATCCATTCAAGAAGATTTACTGAACCAAATTGAGTGATTCAAATTTTGTTGGAAAGCCTCTAAAAATATATATCCAAGCCCGTTGGATTTAATTCATTTAGAGTTAGAGATCTCTCCTAGTAAAAATAACGAAACAGAAGCTTTTGCACATTCAAACATTTTTATAAAATCAACCATAATAGCTTTTGAGTTGATTCCAACTCTCAAAAATCACATTTAACCATACCCATCTGGATATGTAATAATATTAAGGTTTACATGTAGTGACTTTGGACTAGTACCAAAATAATGCTATATAGGTATTTCTAGTCACTTTAAATCATTAATTATTAAACTTAAAATCAATTAAAAATGATCCAACCCTTAAATCACATTCCCCTATGTTAGAATATGTGGTGATGACATGTGTCCATATGATCCCATATTTTAATTGGAGAATATTAAATCTTAGTTATTTTTCAATGAGTAGAAATTACTTTTCTCAAATAAAAAGAATGAAACTAGTTAATAAAATCTTGTGATGATAATAGATCATCAAATGTGTGCATTAGAGTGCTAAGTAGACTAGTTAAGTATTATTTGGTGATTGTGTACTCCGTATGTATTTATAGAAGATAGTATCGACCAAGCCTACGAGGAGGAGGAGTTCTACCAAGAGGAGGAGGAAGAAAACTTCAACCACTGCACCAACCAAGACAAGCTAACACTTGCAAGTATTATACTAGCAAGCCATCATGAACAATCTAAGCTATTGTTAGCAAGCTAGAACTAAGCAAGTTAACACTTGCCCCCTTAACTTGAGAAAATGTTTTAGGCATGCTTTGGTTATACCTTTGAATATTACCACCCCAAGTTTTATTTCCAAGCTTTTGCTTCTTTACTTTATGAAAGTCATTTACTTGTTTTGAAGGTAGCATAAAGAGTATAAAACTTGACCTATCTAGATAACCTTAGATGTCATTCTATGGCATGAGATTGAGATTAGCATCCCACCTTAGTGAACACTCTTAACTTGGTAATTAGAGCTAAATCAAAACTTGATTCACTTTAGATGGGAATACTTGGTGAAAATGATTTGTGAAAATCTTGGAATGATGAGTCATTCTATTGAGATGTTTTGACATGTGTTGAGAAACACAAATGGTTTATGATGATGCAAATGTTGAGGCATGAGCCTTAACCCTTTTACAAAACTGATGGTTGGTTTCGGATGCGGTACCATTCCAATTTTACTGTACAACCACAATACCTGAATTGGGTAAGGCTTAGCTAGAAATTTACATGCATTAGTATTAGTTCCCTCGCGGGAGAGGTTTGAGATGAGGCTACCTCTCAACGTTGTCCACCTATGCAGTGCCCAAGATGACAGATGGTCATGATTGGGAGGCCATACTCATAGGAGAGGTGCTTATACTAGGGTGTGTAAAGGAAAGGTTATGTTTGATTATCTGCATACTCAGTATGATGATTCAGGGTTACCCCTGACAGATGTATCGAATCTTGTGGTGAAAGTGTACCACCTCTGCAGAGTGTCAAACTATTCGAATAGCCGCGTCCGCGGTTATGGACAGTTGGAGTGGCCATACTGTTTCGTTGTCAGATGTTTTCAAAATGACTTATGAAATGAATGATGAATCTTGACTTGACCACAACAGAGTTGTGACTATGACACTAGCTTCCCAGCTTAAGTGATTCTAGAACTTTATTTTATGTTTCTTTGTTTCAGAACTCAGCTTAGGTTTCAAACTTAACTTTATAGTTAAACTTAGAGTTAGCATTTTACTCTAGTACTATCCTACTTGTTAGTGGTAGTTTGCGAGTACTTAAAGAGTACTCATGGATTTTGTCCCTGGCTATTCCTATGGCCAGACTATGAAGGAGACTACCAAGATGACGACCAGCAGGACGGCTATGATAACTAGGACTATCTACCTTCGTCAGCATTGCCTGTGCCCCTGAAGATGGACCCCACCGCTACGCTTATTATTTAATCCGCTGCTTGTTGTATTAAGACTGGATCATGAGATCCTTTATTTGTGTAAGACCTTATGTATGGTTTGTAATGGATGATGTACTGTGATGTCCAATCTGTTATGTCTCGCTAAATGGTAATCCTGGGATTGCGAGGTATGGCATAACAAGCATCTGGGATTAAAAATCCAGGTGTTGACAAGTTGGTATCAGAGCCATCCTGACCATAGGAGACCCTAGTTAGAATGGACGTCCGAACAAAAACTTAATTTCAAAACCAAAGTGAGTATTTATGAAAAACTATTTCCTCTCTTACCCTTGGGAATTCATTCTTTCTCAAAATTCATGTTCCTCCAATTCTTACATTACTACCTAAAATTTGACACACTTGATCACCTCACTAACTTCCTCATCCTTAATTCTTGTAGATGGAGACTCGGTTCAGCAAGTTCTACCAGTTGGGCAACGGAGGCCAGCTGATCTTCGAGAGGGATCTAGATTCACTGTCTGAGTTATTGAGACGCCCACATCCGGAGTTTCTTGGAGCTCAACTTCCAGGAGCCCCAGGAGGAGATTTACAGTGGCTAGTCACCGCTGATCTTCGAGGAAGCATAGAAGCACCAACGTCCGGGAGAATCCAGTTCTCCGTAAGGGAAAACAACTGGCTAGATAAATTAGCCAGGGCAATGCATGAAGCTCTCGCACGTCTATGTGCCCTCAGTGTCAACCAAATCCAAGGAACCCGTTTTGCTCATTATGCAAGACGTGACTTCATGGGAATCCCGATGGAGATGCCAAGTCACCCGGAGTTGAAGCGTCAAGTGGAGAACCTTGACTTCATGTTGTACGACCGTCAGAAGGAATTAGACAATGCTAGGGAGTTTGCCAACCACAACCGTGCCATTGCCGCCTAGAAGGCCTAGACTTTCTCACTGCTTATCAAGGACCATCAGTCTCTTCGCCTCCAGCGCGAAAAGAAGGATCGCACCATCGCCCGTCTTCGCAAGAAGGTGGGCGACCTCGAGAAGACTATTAAGGAGCAAGAAGCTCAGCTTGCAGCAAAGGAAGAAGAAGAGGAAGGTGAAGACATCCAGGGAGACATGGATTCTTACCTCAGCAATGATGATGACTTTCTGGAGGAAGGTGCCGTGGACTTCTACACTGACGATGAGGACTCCGACTTCATCGACGATGAGTAGATGCACTAGAGCACTATCGTAGCATGAGATGTATCGGTCCCATTGTATCGTAGCTTGCAGAATGGTTCTTAAAACCATCTGTTTTCCTTTGTTGTTGTGATGTGTGTGTTTGTATCGTGTGCTTGCTTGAATGAGATGAAGTTAGTTGCAAAAACCTGAGTCAAACTCAAAGTTTTAGCTTTAAAAATCAAAACCCTGAACCTTAGAACTTTCCCTCTTACCCCTTTATCCATCTCAATCTTTAGATGACTCGTGGAAACCCCGGAGGGAGCAGCTCATCACAAGACCCAATGCTACAGATTATGCAGATATTAGTCGCAGACCGTGAAGCGAGCAGGGCAGAACGCCAAGCCAACTTAGCAACACTGCAGCAGATCGCCCAGATGGCCCAAAACAACCAAGGGCATGGAAATCAGGATCATCAAGGATCCAAGCTGAAGAACTTCCAGAATACTAATCCCCCAATCTTTAGCACTTCAAAGAACCCATTAGATGCAGATGACTGGTTGCAGACAATGGAGAACAATTTGGAGGTAGCCAGAGTTGATGACAACGAGAAAGTTCTCCTTGTCACCCACTACTTGGCAGGAGATGCAAGAGCCTGGTGGAATAGTATCCGCAACATGAACCATGGTCAGGTGATGACATGGGAAGCCTTCAAAATCAAGTTCAGCCGCACCCACGTGCCACAGGGTCTAGTCACTTGAATGAGGGATGAATTCCGCGACTTGAAGCAAGGCAGAATGACTGTAGTGGAATACCGTGACAGATTCCTATCCCTTGCAAGGTATGCACCTGATGAGATCAACACAGAGGCCAAGAAGAAGGAGAGGTTCTTGAACGGACTGCATGATGAGATGCAGATTGTCCTCATCAACATCCATTTCGAGGATCTCGAAGAGCTATCGAATCTGCAATTCAGATGGAAGAAAAAATTAACCATGCAAACGACAACCACAAACGTCGTATGATGCAGCAATCTGGATCCAACAATCACCAGAAGTACCGTCCCAACCCCTCACCAGGATATGCACCAAGGAACAACCGACCCCCAACGTCTCGCCCAAGCTACCTCAACCGTAGCGGAGGCAATGTGAAGTCCGGAGGAAACAACAATCACTCCGGCAACACCAGCAATTTCAACCGTGCCCCTCCCAAGAACAACAACAATGCACCCAAAACTGGCAACAATGATGTGCCCATGGCAGCAAAACACAAGTCTCAGATCACTTGTTTCGAGTGTGGCGTGAAGGGTCACTATTCCAATGAGTGTCCCAAGAAGATTGCCGCTACTGCCAATGTGAATGCCCCAGCTCAACAACAGCGTCGTGTTCAACCAGGAAGAAGATTTGCCCCAAGGAACCCTCACAACCGCAACGGTAGCAGCCCAAGAAGCGCTAGACGTAGTGCTGGGTATGTTTTCTGTCAACTCACTTTTAGCAAGGGTATTGTTTGATTCGGGAGCATCGCATTCATTTGTCACCGAAGAATTTGCATGCTAGTAAGATTCACCCAGCCAACTTGAAGCATGTCATGATAGTTCAAATCCCCGTTTCAACTACAAAAGCTAGAAAAGTTTGCAAAGTTGTGCCTATCAGAATACATGGGATAGATTTGTATGCCAACCTAATAGTACTTGGAACCAAAGGATTGGAAGTAGTACTAGGTATGGACTGGATGTCAAGGCATAAAGGTCTGATAGACTGTGCTAAGAAAGCCATCACCATGACCAGTAGCTCTGGAGTCACCGTAGAGCATATCTCTGAAACCTTACCCCATCAATTCAAGTGCAACAAGAGTTTATCCCTGCCCACCATTGACTAAGTCAGAGTAGTCTGCGAATACCCCGACGTATTCCCAGATGAATTGCCCGGTATACCCCTGGATAGGGATATTGAGTTCATTATCGAACTAATCCCCGGAACCGGACCCATAGCCCAGAGACCCTATAGCATGAACCCCTCAGAGTTAGTAGAACTGAAGAAGCAGTTGGATGCGATATTAGCAACAGGCTTGATTCAACCAAGCGCATCACCATGGAGATCGCCAGTGTTATTCGTCGACAAGAAAGATGGAGGCAGCCGTTTGTGCACCGAATACAGGAAGCTGAATGACGTCACCATCAAAAAACAAATACCTTTGCCGAAGATAGAAGATCTATTTGACCAGTTGACCGGTGCCCAGGTATTCTCAAAGATTGATCTTAGGACTGGTTATCACCAACTTAAGATTCGTGCAATGGATATTCCGAAGACCGCCTTTACTGCTCGCTATGGTTTATACGAGTATACGGTTATGTCTTTTGGATTAACCAATGCCCCTGCTTATTTCATGAATCTCATGAATAAGATCTTTATGAATTTCCTAGATAAGTTTGTAGTTGTGTTTATCGACGATATCCTTATCTACTCCAAGTCAGAAGAAGAGCATGAGCAACATCTGAGAATCATCCTAGAAACCCTGAGAGAGCATCGGTTATATGCCAAGTTTAGTAAGTGTGAGTTTTGGCTGAAACAAGTAGGATGCCTAGGACATATTGTGTCTCCCGGAGGAGTCTCTGTTGATCCCGCCAAAATCAAAGATGTCGAAGAATGGGAAACCCCAACCACTGATACATTGCAAATGTATCTATAATTTTTGATGTTCCATGCTTGGTTTTATCCACTTTCTTGTGTTTTGTTCCAACTTTGGAGTACTTTTCTTATGATTTATTGGACTAACCTATTAACAAGAGCCACAGTGCCAGCTGCCTGTTTTCTGCTGTTTTTGGTTCTAGGAAAGTCAGAAAATGAATATTCTTGGAATTGGACGGGACAAAAGCCAAAGTGCCTATTTTTCCGGAAGGGATCAAGTGCCAGAATATGAGACAGAGAAGGGCCAGAGGGCGGCCACACCACCTGGCCGCGTGGCCAGGCCTGGCCCGCGCCAGGGGGTGGTGTGGCCAGCCCAGGCACCCCCTTGGCGAAAACCCTAAGTACCCGATCAAAAATCCACGAAAGAGTCTGTAGCCGCCGTCATCTCCATCCCTAGATCGGGAGGGATCTGAAGCTCTTCCCGGCACCCTGCCGAAGAGGGGAATTCACCCTGGAGGCCTTCTTCGTCACCATGCAAGCCTCCGGTGTGATGCGTGAGTAGTTCATCCTGAGACTACGGATCCATGCAGTAGCTAGATGGCTGGTTCTCCTCCTTTGTGCTTTCATGTTTAGATCTTGTGAGCTCCGTTCATGATCAAGATCATCTATTTGTATTCTACATGTTGTGTTTGTGGGGATCCGATGGATATTGAGATGCTATTTCAGATTGATTATTGATTCTATCATGTCTTTGTTATTTGAGATCTTGCATGCTTTCCGTTGTTAGTAGATATCTTGGCCAAGTAGATGCTAGCAACTCCAAGAGTTAGTATTTATGCTCGATAGTGGGTTCATGCCTCTGGTAATCTGGGGAAGTGACAGAAATCTCTAAGGTACTAGATGTGCTGTTGCTACTAGGGAGAAAACAACAATCCTTGGTTCATAGAACAATCGTATTGTTTACTTTACACGCAGTTCGTAAAGCAATAATCTGTTGCTTGCAACTTAATACTGGAGGGGGTTCGGATGATAACCTGAAGGTGGATTATTAGTCATAGATGCAGTTGGATGGCGGTCTTTGTATTATGTTGTAATGCCCAATTAAGTCTCAAAGGAGTCAAGATGATTAGTATATGCATGTATTGCTTTCTCGGTGTTTGTCAATTTCCCTGCTGTAATTTGTTCACCCAGCATGTTATCTATCTAAGGAGAGCCACCTCTAGTGAACTATGGATCCCGGTCCTTTTTCTTTACATACAATCTATAATCTTTTACTGCTTTGTGTTTACTTTCTGCAAACTTTTACTTCTTTCCATTCGATACATTTAATCCTTTGTTTTCCATAGAACACGGTGAGATTGACAACCTCATCGCAAGTTGGGGACATAGTTCTGTGGTTGTGTTGTGCAGGTCTCCACGTTGCTACTAGCACCGGTAGTGCGCCCTGCCAAAGCTCAATTAGTAACACCTTTGGGGTGTTTCCTTGCTCCTACTGGTTCGATTAAACCTTGGTTTCATAACTGAGGGAAAACTTACTATTGTGCTCATCATACCTTCCTCTTGGGGTTCCCAACGAGCTCTACATCGAATGTCAAGCACATCAAGCTATTTTCTGACACCGTAGCCGGGGAGTCAAGGACATCTTCACAAGGGGAGTCCCTCATAACCAATCTCTTTCCTTTGTTGTTTTTGTTTTGCTTAGTTTTCTTTTTGCTTTGTTTGCTTGTTTTGTTCTTCAAAAAAAATAGTTTTACTTGTTTGCTTTCTTATTTGAAAAACACAAAAAATTAGTTCCTATCCTAAGTTGTCACTATGTCTAGCCTTGCTCCAGTCACTATGTCACCCGAGAAAATGATTTTCACTTTTAAACAAGGAATTGAGGAAAGTTTTGAGGAAGCTTGGTCTAGAATCTCCGATCTACATGAAAAAACTGAGCCTAAAATGACTCAAAGGTTGTTCCTTAGCAGTTTTTACCATGGAATTGCTCTTTTCTATAGATATGCTTTACATGCTGTTGTGGGAGGAGATTTCCTCCAAAGTAATGAGGATGATGCTATTAATGATATAAAGAAATTTATCCTCACTTACAACACGCCTAGCCAAACTGATATTTCTTTCGCAAAAATATTTGCTAGGTTGGACACTCTTGAGGCTAGCATTACTAGATTAGAAAGTTGCTATAATACGCTTAGGGAGCATCACGATTATGTTCCAATAAACTCTGAACCATCAAAGTGGTTCCCTACAGTAAAGATTGAGATGAACACTGAAACTTTTCAAGCTCGCTGTGATATCATGTCTGAATTTTTCCTTATGCCCAAAGATATTTATAAATCTCTAAATACTTGGGGGCTCATTGAGGGAGGAAAAGAAATATCTCTTACTAATAATACTACCATATTACCTCTGGGAATATCTGAAGGAGTGTTTACAAAGATCCTTGGGAAAATGATTTCTGTTGATTATCTTGTTATTGAATGTGCAGGAAAAGGACAAATTACACTTGGAAGGTCCCTATTAGAACTCCTTGGGGCAATAATAGATGTGGGAAAGGGGACAATGCACCTTTCTTCTCCACCAAACAATCATATTTTCCCCAAGGTTAAGAATAAAAGTAAGAGAGGTAAGGGCAAGAAAGTTGGTTTTAATGCTTCTTCATTTGAGAACACTTGATCATTTTTCTTGCTTCTTATGCCTAACTTAAAGGCATTAAAGAAAAGTACTTATTGGGAGATAACCCAAAAGTTTTAGATGAGTCTTGGAAGTTATTACTTCTGTAATAACCTCTCCTTATCCTTTTTATTTGCTTTTTGTGCCAAGAGTAACCTCTAATGAGAGAGAAGTAATGATTGGGAAAGTTGTTGTCCCGAAACAGATTTTTGTTCTTCAGTGTAAAAATTTGTGAGAGAGCTCTGTATGTCGGATTGAGCTGTACGTTTTTGTGCTTCTGCCCCAGGTTGTTATCTAACTTTCGTTAGTTCAACACTTTTTGATTTGAGCAACATATGGTCTTGGAAAAAAATTCGTATTTACCTGCTGGTCTGTTTTGACAGATTTCTGCCATTTTCTGCATTTGCTTCTTGTTGGTTCCTTCTTGAGTCCTTTTGGGGAATTGAGCTTTTTGAGGGAAGTGCTACAGTATCTAGTGTTCTAATGGAAGTTTATTTAGAGTTAGAACTGAACCTTGAGACTTATTATCTTAAGTGCACCAATGTTGCTAATGAGATTGTGTGAAGTTTTGTATGAAGGAAAAAATTTCAGGTGTATGGAAGGAATGAGTAATGAGATGAAGGATGGACTAAATCTCAAGCTTGGGGATGCCACACGTGTCTCCCCAATAAATATCCAAGAAGTACAAGTGTCAAAGCTTGGGGATGCCCAAGGCATCCCCTTCTTCATCAATAAAAATCCTAGGTTTCTTCCAAACGCTTCCTTTTTATTGTTTCATGCACAATTGTGTTGTTCTTGGAGCGTCTTCTTTTTTTTTTTTGGTTTTTAGTTTGCTTGGTTTGCTTAGTTTTCTGAATAAATTGGTTGGACCCCCTCTTTCATACTTTGGTTTGCAAATAGTTTGGTTTGGTTTGGAAAAGAGTAGGAAAGTTCATACTTATGTGGTAAAAAGAGCTCGTTTTTGACTGTGGCCTATGCTTTGTCATGCCATGCTTGATATTGTTTTGGCTTTATTCTTAGTATTCGTTGCTGTAGCATGACTTGTTATAAAAAAAATTGATATTGCTTAATGTGCCTTGGATGAATCATGCGTTGTTTTAGCATATTAAAGCATAGTATAGTGGTATTCTCCTTTGATGCTTTATTTGGGTTGACTTGGCACATGCTCACACCATGTTATGACTATCTCAAGTCACCATAGCATGTATGATCCTTTAGTTTTCAACTTGTAGTATCACTTTATGCTTTGATCAATGATGTTTTGTCGCTCTGCATGATTGTGGCCATTATTGCTCTCTTAATTTGTCGCTCCCAGTCTTCTGCTAGCCTCCACAACAAAGTAAGAGTTCCACTCATGCATCCAACTCCCTAAACCAAGTTATTCCAAAGAGTCCATAATACCTACCTACTAGCTTATGCTATTCCAAGTATATTCATGCTTTTGTTTACCTTTCACTTGTTATGAGAAAACTAGTGATTAAAGCTCTCACGAACTTGATGGCACACTTTACTTTTTTGCATCTAATAAACTTGAACCATTGGGTCCTTCTTTGTTGCGTATATGCTTGCGCTTTATAAGTTGAAATTAGCAGAACCATGTACCATGGGGAACGCTTTCAACATTGCACTTTTACTTTGTACCATGTTGATATCATGTTCTTTTGCTTACGGATCCCAGCGGTGTGAAATAAAAGTGGAACTTGTAAGATCGTGGAGTTTGTATGTGTGTTAGAGAAATGCCTAGGCCGCTAGCCTAAGCCATGCCTAATCATGGTGGAAACTTATAGCATCACCATAATGAGCACTCTATGAAGCATCCTCAATAAAAACCTATACAAATAGCAAATAAAAAGATCGTTGAGATGCTCATTGTCTGCTTGCCTTGTCATTTTGATTATGGGAAAGCTCCCGTATCATGTGCAAGGGGTACCCCGTTGGCGGTTCTTAATGATACACATATACTTACAATGACAAGAGCTTACTCGTGACTGAAGTTGAGTAGCATGAGGATCGGTCTTCGTAAGTAAGGGGCATGAGATTTAGGTTTATAACTTGTCAAGCATATCCTCTTAGTTGTGTCACTTTAACCTTAATCACCTTCAAGATGCTTATGATAGGGGCAACGAGAGCTGAAAACTACAAGTACCATAATTTTTGGAAGCTCTTTATTAGACTTGAATCCCTACTTCCTTTTACAAAAGGCCTTTCTTCCACCATTATATTAAGTCTCCACCTTCTATCTTTATGCACCTACTTTGAGAGCATAGTGGCCATTCTTAGTTCTATGTGCATTGTCCCAAGACTAGTTGATTGATGCATAACTTGTTATTGCTTCTTTTTAAACTATTGTATCTAGTCACTCTTATGAACTTTGAAGGTGTCCTATGCATTTATATTTGCTACTCTATTGAGGGACAAGCTGAATACTATTATGCCATGTTTTCTTTATGTGAAACAAACAAACGTCTTGCAAAGCATTGTTATTCATGAATCTTTTGTTTGTGCCTTTTCATGTTGCATCATAGTTTCTTTGCTTATTGCTAGAACTTTGTCTTTCATGTTATGATTGAAGTACTATGATCCCAGCTTTGAATGTTTTGCAAATACTTTGATCAAGTCTTTGATGGTGCATGTCACCTCAAAAATTATTCTTTCTTTTTATCACTTACCTACTCGAGGACGAGCAGGAGTTAAGCTTGGGGATGTTGATACATTGCAAATGTATCTATAATTTTTGATGTTCCATGCTTGGTTTTATCCACTTTCTTGTGTTTTGTTCCAACTTTGGAGTACTTTTCTTATGATTTCTTGGACTAACCTATTAACAAGAGCCACAGTGCCAGCTGCATGTTTTCTACTGTTTTTGGTTCCAGGAAAGTCAGAAAATGAATATTCTCGGAATTGGACAGGACAAAAGCCAAAGTGCCTATTTTTCTAGAAGGGATCAAGTGCCAGAATACGAGACGGAGAAGGGCCAGAGGGCCGCCACACCACCTGGCCGCGCGGCCAGGCCTGGCCCGCGCCAGGGGGTGGTGTGGCCAGCCCAGGCACCCCCTCGGCCTCTCCTTTCGCCTATAAGATGCCCTCGGGACGAAAACCCTAAGTACCCGATCAAAAATCCACGAAAGAGTCTGTAGCCGCCGTCATCTCCATCCCTAGATCGGGAGGGATCTGAAGCTCTTCCCGGCACCCTGCCGAAGAGGGGAATTCACCCTGGAGGCCTTCTTCGTCACCATGCAAGCCTCCGGTGTGATGCGTGAGTAGTTCATCCTGAGACTACGGATCCATGCAGTAGCTAGATGGCTGGTTCTCCTCCTTTGTGCTTTCATGTTTAGATCTTGTGAGCTCCGTTCATGATCAAGATCATCTATTTGTATTCTACATGTTGTGTTTGTGGGGATCTGATGGATATTGAGATGCTATTTCAGATTGATTATTGATTCTATCATGTCTTTGTTATTTGAGATCTTGCATGCTTTCCGTTGTTAGTAGATATCTTGGCCAAGTAGATGCTAGCAACTCCAAGAGTTAGTATTTATGCTCGATAGTGGGTTCATGCCTCTGGTAATCTGGGGAAGTGACAGAAATCTCTAAGGTACTAGATGTGTTGTTGCTACTAGGGAGAAAACAACAATCCTTTGTTCATAGAACAATCGTATTGTTTACTTTACATGCAGTTCGTAAAGCAATAATCTGTTGCTTGCAACTTAATACTGGAGGGGGTTCGGATGATAACCTGAAGGTGGATTATTAGTCATAGATGCAGTTGGATGGCGGTCTATGTATTATGTTGTAATGCCCAATCAAGTCTCAAAGGATTCAAGATGATTAGTATATGCATGTATTGCTTTCTCGGTGTTTGTCAATTGCCCCGCTATAATTTGTTCACCCAGCATGTTCTCTATCTAAGGAGAGCCACCTCTAGTGAACTATGGATCCCAGTCCTTTTTCTTTACATACAATCTACAATCTTTTACAGCTTTGTGTTTACTTTCTGCAAACTTTTACTTCTTTCCATTCGATACGTTTAATCCTTTGTTTTCTGCCAAACACGGTGAGATTGACAACCTCATCGCAAGTTGGGGACAAAGTTCTGTGGTTGTGTTGTGCAGGTCTCCATGTTGCTACTAGCACCGGTAGTGCGCCCTGCCAAAGCTCAGCTAGTAACACCTTTGGGGTGTTTCCTTGCTCCTACTGGTTCGATTAAACCTTGGTTTCATAACTGAGGCAAAACTTACTGATGTGCTCATCATACCTTCCTCTTGGGGTTCCCAACGAGCTCTACGTCGAACATCGAGCACATCAACCACTCAAACCCAAGTCTGTGCATTCCTCGGATTAGCGGGATACTACCGCAAGTTCGTGGAAGGATTTTCTAGCATCGCCATACCCATGACCCAATTGTTGAAGAAGGACAAGAAGTTTGAATGGACCGACAAATGTGAAGCCAGGTTCCAGGAACTGTAGAAGAGATTGATATTAGCCCCAATATTGATCATGCCAGACATCAAGAAGCCGTTTCATGTATATTGTGATGCATCCAAGATTGGTCTCAGATGTGTGTTGATGCAAGAAGGCAAAGTCATCGCGTATCTGTCTTGACAACTGAAGCAGCATGAGCAGAACTATCCGACCCATGATCTTGAATTAGCAGCCGTAGTTTTGGCATTGAAGACATGGCGTCATTATCTGATGGGTAATCGCTGTGAGATTTACTCAGATCACAAAAGTTTGAAGTATATTTTCACTCAGAAGGAGCTGAATATGAGGCAAAGAAGATGGATAGAGTTAATCAAGGATTACGACCTTGACATTCACTATCACCCCGGCAAAGCCAATGTGGTAGCGGATGCTCTTAGCAGATTGCCGTGTAAGCTAAACACCATGATCAAGGAGAAGCAACCAAGTTTGTATGAGGAGTTGGAGCAGTTTAGGACTGAGCTTGTTAGCAAAGGATTCTTAGCTAGCATTGAACTTCAACCCACATTAATCATCCAAATCAAGGAAGCCCATAAGGGAAATGACAGTATCGACGGAATCAAACGTCGTATTGGTACAGGAAAGGTACCTGGATTCACTGAAGACGAAGAATGATTTCTGTGGTATAAAGGACTTATCTGTGTGCCAGCAGATTCAGAGCTGAAGCAAGTTATCATGCAGGAAGCTCATGATACTCTTTATTCTATCCACCCTGGAGGAACGAAGATGTATCAGGATTTGAAAGAGCAATTTTGGTGGCACAAGATGAAGAGAGAAATCGGAAGCTACATCGCCAAGTGTGACATCTATCAGAGAGTCAAAGTAGAGCACCAGAGACCCGCAGGACTGTTGCAACCTTTGCAGATTCCGTAATGGAAATGGGATTCCGTCGGAATGGACTTTATCACCGGTTTGCCTACTTCGAGTAGAGGAAATGACTCAATCTGGTTCATAGTTGATCGATTGTCCAAGGTAGCCCACTTTACACCTGTCAAGACCACCTACCAGAGTTCGAAGCTAGCAGAGCTGTATATTGCTAGAATTGTTAGTCTGCATGGAACCCCCAAGACTATAGTATCAGATCGAGGAACCCAATTTACCTCGAGATTTTGGCAGAAAGTCCAGGAAGGATTGGGAACCAAGTTGAACTTCAGCACCGCTTATCACCCGCAAACTGATGGACAGACTGAAAGAGTCAACCAAATCCTACAGGATATGTTAAGAGCTTGTGTTTAGAGTACAGATCAAAATGGAAAGACTGCCTGCCTTTCCCAGAATTCTCATATAACAACAGTTATCAAGCTAGTCTACAAATGGCACCATTTGAGTTCCTATACGGAAGAAAGTGTCGTACCCCTTTGAATTGGTCGCAAGTAGGAGAGAGTCAGATTTTCGGACCCAACATTCTCCGAGAAGCTGAAGAAAAGGTTCACAAAGTCCGTGAGCACCTCACGACCACCTAGTCCAGACAGAAGAGTTATGTTGACAAGAGAAGGAGAGACCTGACTTTCAATGTCGGAGATTTTGTATATCTCAAGGTTTCGCCATTGAAGGGAACGCAACGCTTTAGTCTGAAAGGAAAGTTAGCCCCCAGATATATCGGGCCCTTCAAGATTCTGAATCGCCGAGGAGAAGTATCATATCAACTGGAACTGCCCGAGGATATGTCAGCTATCCACAATGTGTTCCGTATCTCGTTACTTCGCAAATGCCTGGAAGTACCGGAGAAGACTGAAGTTTTCAAGAACATCGATCATAGAGCTGTGGATATCAACAAGGACCTGACGTATCATGAAGTGCCCATCCGTATCTTGGAGGAAGCCTACCGAACCACCAGAACTAGGAGTATCAAGTTTCTCAAGATTCAATGGAGCAACCATACCGAAGAGGAAGCCACTTGGGAGCGAGAAGATTACATTAGGACAGAGTTCCCAGATCTCTTTAGTTCCTAGTTTTCTTTCATAAATCTCGGGACGAGATTTTGTTTAAGGGGGGAAGGTTTGTAACATCCTAAAACTCTAATCTAAGGTTATTAAGATCCAAATCATCAAAATTTAGAGTTAACAAAAACTTTTCCATTCAAAAATATTAAAGCATTCATATGGGTGTGCATTTAAATAGGAGTTGTTTTGAATTGCCATGTTTAAGTGATCCATTGATTGTAAAATGATTCTTGGGTAAAATAAACATCATCTAGATCATTCCCAAACAAATCCCAAAGAAAAACAAATCAAAATGAGTAAAAGAAGCAAATGGTCATTTGTGCCATTTTAATCAACATGCCTACTTTGGCTATTCCTAGAACTCAATTCTTAACAGAAACAAATATGGATCTTTGCACCTCTTGCTAGTATAAGTAGTAATGTACCAAGGCCCACTTTGTTTCACCCCAAAAAATTTAAAACACTAAATTTAAATGGCATTTGAAATTTGAATGTAGTTCATATGTATAGATCACACTTATTCAAAAACCACTAAAATGACTTCCATTTAACAAATCCTAGCAACCACAGCCTATCAAGCATCAGATCAAAGCACCCACCAAAAATCTCCCAAAAATTCCAAACTTGTGCTCATGCGGCCATTGTGTCGAACAGGTGGCAGGCAGAGATCATCTGCCTAACTATTACTGTTGCTAAGTTAAACCCTTGTCCCCCATTGCACCCTCTATACTCTACTCTGTCCCCCCTAAGTCCAACCAGACCCCCCACCGGCCTACCCCTTAGCCACAGCAGCAGTGGAGCGCCGCCACATTTTGGTCACCGCCGGCCGAACGTGGGCAAAGCGCCAAAGACAGCGCCGCGCCATTCTAACACCACCACTAGCTCCTCCTAACCCTACCGCACCTCCCAGCCCCTTCCCCAAGCCCAGCCAGGCCCTGGACCACACCCCAACATCGCTGCCCATTCTCTTTACGAGATCGCCAGAGCGCGCCAGAGCGCGTCAGCCGCCAGCACGCCACAGACTACCCCTCGACCCAATACCGTGCACGCTGCTCCGCCTCGACCCCAGCACCCTGCCAGACACGGCCGTGCGCCGCCGTGCGACCCACAGTCGCCGTGCACCGCGTCGAGCACCGCCTTTGTCTCCCAGAGCGCGGGTGTTGGGGGGATACCCCCGGGTAGGGTCACACCGGGGTATAAAGGCTGAGTTAGCCGGGGTTCGGCAAGGCCAAAGCGGATGCTGGCCGGGTCACCTCAGGCCGAATCACGGGGTAACCCGGACCGGGGGCGTCCACCTAACTAAGTCTCATCCGACTTAAGCAGTAAGTCGGAAATGCCTATCTAACTTGTATGTAGGAACGGGTGTGGCCGGATCAAACTATGATCCTGGTCACATCTAGCTTCTAGGACAAGGAAGGAATCTCGCTGGTCCAAAGAAGCCCCGGTACGCACTGCATGAGCGAGGCGGACAAGGGCAGGACCACCAAAGCGTGGCCGATAGGGGTGACGACGCTCATGTCGGCTGACGCAGGCGCCGCAGAGGCTCACGTAGCCTCTGCATGTGTGACGCGGGGGAAAAGCAACCCGGTCGGTTTACTACTTTGGGAGAAGGCATATTCTCAGGAATATGCCTCCACGTATGCCCTAAGTGGAGACCTAGCCACCCCTATATAAGGAGGTCTAGGGCCTCTGTAGAAGGGGTTCCGCTATTCTGATTTGGCTAAGGGTTTTAGGGGTGAACTGTGTGCGAGAGTAAGAGAGCTTCTTCTTCCTCCTCTCGCCAATACAGCTCTAGGAGCACTTGTAATCTTGGAAGCAAAGCAAATACAAATTTTTGTGTGAGGAATCACCTCATTATCCCTCCCTAGATTCCCCTAGCGTGTATTAGTCCCCACCTTTAGCCTATCCATGGCATCTGCCGTGACACCGCCACGACAGTTGGCGCCCACCGTGGGGCTAGCGGCGCTAGCAGGGGTCAAGATCCGGACGGGAAACCTCATTAGCACCGGCGAACGCATCGTCTCCGGGCTTGTTTAGCGCTTTGGAGCGCTGGACTTCGTCAGCGACAACGCTGGCTGCTTCGGCACGCGCCCACTTCCGCGCAACAGCCTCTTCGTCAAGCTCCGCGCGCACAAGGTCTATGTTGCTGTCGATGTGTCATGTGCTCATCCGCGGCACGTCGTCGAGGCAGGGGAGCCACCCCTTACCGTGGTTCACGGGGCGCGTATTGCTCGCTCCCCGGACCATGCAGAGGTGATGGTGACTGCGCCTGGTGCGGGCGCAAGCAAGGATCCAGCGCCAGATCCGGAGGTAACGCCTAAGGCACCAAGGAAAGCTAGAGGTCCTCCACTAGAGAGGCCGGAGAATGTGTTGAGGGAAGCGATGGATAGCTTGGCAAACCCTGTAGTAGCAGCAGTAGATCCGGCTCGAGCACAGGCCGAGCTAGAGGAAACTAGATAGAAAATACTAGAGGGGGCGAAAAAGATTGCAGCGGCTCAGCAGTCGTTGAATATGACGCTGCGTGAGTACGCAAAGGCAAAAAAAGTTGATGCTGTAAAAGTGAAGGGGAGAAATCTCATGAGCGAAATGAACAGAGAAGGTGTTACTGGAATTGAGGGAAAAAAGAGAACTGTTTGTCCGTGGGGCTGCCGAGGTACAGTACACTGGCAAAGAACCTCAGAGCGGCAGACGTGGCTGCATCCGAGTTAGAGGGTCTAACGGGTGAGGCCCGGCAAAGACAACAAGATAGGGTTAATGAGCTGGTTCGGATCGCGAACAAACAAAATGAGGAACTACTCAGAGCCAACCCGGAGAGGGTTGCGGCCTCCAAGATCGCTCATTCGGCGATCGGTAACCCGGAGAAATCCGCTGGAGCTGCATCGTCACCTCATGGTGGACCAAGGAGAGAAGAGGTAGTAACCTCGGCCAGAAGAAACAAGCAGATCGTCCCGTATGACCCAACACGGGCAGGAAAAGGAAAAGAAGCACAGAAAAACGATGATCGAAGAAGTGTGAGCCGAGGTGAAGCTGGCAGAGGTAACCGCGACCAAGGCAATGTCAGTTAAGGGAACGCCGTCAACGGCAATGCCGGACAGCGAAACTCGGCGGGAGCGAGACAACCGCAGCAGGGAATATACCAAGGCAAGAGCAAAGTGTCGGCCGAGGTATGTAACAGAGAGGTGCTCCACGAGAGCAAGACCGATACAACGATGGAAATTCGGAAATGGCAAATGCAGGATACCCAAGGCCGGACTATCATGTGATAGGGTCAAGATTGGGAAGCAGGGATTTGATGCCGGATGATGCCAGGTTAAAACTGGATCGACTGTATAGGTCGGAACAAATCGAATGTCAAGGTCCTCCGGGTCCAGCGTGTTTTGGGCCCCGGATCATGAAGGAGCCACCGGTACCCAATTTCTAGTTACCCAGGGGCACGAAGACGTATGATGGCAGTACCAAGCTGGAAGATTGGTTGATAAACTATGCTACAGCTGTGAAAATTACCACAGGCAATTTGAGATGGGTTGTACGATACGTGCCCCAGATGTTGGAAGGGCCGGCAAGGGTATGGCTGAACAATTTGCCACCCAGAAGCATTAACTGCTGAATAGATTTCGAGGAGATGTTCATCAGCAATTTTTCAAGTACGTATCAGAGGCCAAATAGGCCGCAGACCCTAGCTATGTGCAAGCAAAGGCCGAATGAGACGGACTGGGAGTTCTTAACCTGGTGGTGTATGGTGAGGAACTCATGTGAGGGCGTGATAGAATCGCAGGCCATAGCATGGTTTGCACAAGGATGCAGATATGCAAGCGAACTGTGGCAAAAGTTGCAAAGGAAAATGCCAACCACGTTGGCAGAGATGATCCGGATTGCAGATTCGTATGCTCTGGGTGATCCGACTCAACCTAGGCTCGTGTCGAACGAGTCAAACGATGAGTACTACCAGAGAGATGGAGCCGGGTCATCCCGGAGGAATGACTACAGAGGGAAAAGAAGAGATGACAGACCGGATCATCGATACGGTTCGCAGCAAGTTGCAGCTGTGAATCAGGATTAGCCGGAGCAGGGGGTAGTCAACGTCAGAAAACTGGAGGGCAATGGACTCCAAGAAACGGATGGCAAGAAAACTTGGACACCAGAGCAAAAGAAATAGTGGCAAGAAAAGAAGGACCGTCCGAGGTATACTTATGAGTCGATGTTGGATCAGCCATGTAAGTTTCACACGCCAAATCCGAGCAACCCAGTGGGTCATACAACGAGGCAATGTGAGTGGATGCGCAAGATTGAACAAGGTGGTTCGGGGAATGCTCAGGCACCCAGGAATGATCAGCCTTGGCAGGAGTTACCCCGGCAGCAATTGCTCTCCAGGGCGAACACGCAACAGCTAATGTTGCCTCCCCCTCTGCCGAGGTATGATACCAATGAGAGAAGGGATGCTGTGCATCAGGTGGAAAATCAGCATCAGCCGGATCAAAAGTACCCCGGAAATGTGGGGAGGAATGAGTACAGAGAGCATCATCAGAGTTACTGCATATTCACCACTGAGGAAACAGATAGAAAGAGCTTGCAGCGCCGACATATGGAGGTGAATGCAGTAATGCCTACAGTGACGAGGTATATGCCTTGGTCTGACCAAGAAATCATCTGGAGCATAAAGGATCATCCCAAGCTTATGCCAAGTCCTGGTTCGTATGCATTGGTGCTAGATCCGACATTCATTGGGCCTACCATTAATGTAAGATTCTCAAAGGTACTGATGGACAATGGCAGTAGCATTAACATCATGTATGCGGACACAATGCGCAAGTTGGGTATCTCGGAGAACATGCTACAGGTCACGAGGACAACTTTCCATGGCATTGTGCCCGGCATTTCTTGCGAGCCCATAGGCAAGGTACGGGTTGACGTATTGTTTGGCACGAGAGATAACTGCCGAACCGAAAATTTGGAGTTCGAGGTGGTGAACTTGGAAAGTGCGTACCACGCGTTACTCGGAAGGCCAGTGCTGAACAAGTTCATGGCAAGCTGTCACATTAGTTACTTCAAGATGAAATTGTCTGGGCCAAACGGAGTGATTACCATTGCTGGGGATTTCTGACGTTCCATGGAATGCGCGTCGGTCGGGTCTAACTTAGCCGAGTCACTTGTGATTGTGCAGGAGAAAAGGAAGATTCAAGAGGTGGCGGCATTGGCTCAGTCCGCGTAGTAGTATATGTCGGCGCTGAGTAACCCACATGGAAGTGTTTCTTTCCAAGCCACGAAAGATACCAAGAAGATTCCCGTTGATGATATGTTCCCAGAGCGCACTGTAACAATTGGTGCCGGGCTAAGTGATAAATAGGAAAGTGAGCTCGTCAGCTTCCTCCGTGAGAACCGGGACATTTTTTCTTGGTCCACACAGGACTTGCAAGGTGTTCCGAGGGAGTTGGCCGAGCACTCTTTGAATGTGAGACCCGGAGCAAAGCCGGTGAAGCAACCTCTCCGCCGCTTCACTGAAGATAGGAGGAAAGTCATCAGGGATGAGATAGCTCGGTTGCTAGCTGCGGGATTTATCATGGAGGTTCTTTACCCGGATTGGCTGTCTAATCCGGTGCTGGTGGAAAAGAAGAAGGATGATCCGAATGTGGCGGTGGTTTGGCGTATGTGTATCGATTACACGAACCTGAACAAGGCGTGTCCGAAAGATCCATTTCCACTGCCAAGGATAGATCAGGTCATAGACTCAACTGCTGGATGTGAATTGTTCTCATTCATTGATGCATATTCTGGTTTCCACCAGATACCTCTGAATCTGGATGATCAAATAAAGACTGCGTTTATTACCCCGTATGGGGCTTATTGCTATCGCACCATGCCGTTTGGTTTATGTAATGCAGGGGCAACGTACCAAAGATGTATGCAAAAATGTTTGCACGACCAAATTGGTCAAAATGTACAAGTATACGTAGATGATGTGGTTATCAAGACCAAGGAAAGCAAAACGCTCCTTGATGATATCAGGCAAACATTTGCGAACCTAAGAAGGTTCCGGATGAAACTTAACCCGGAAAAATGTACCTTCGGTGTCCCGGCTGGGAAATTGCTCAGTTTCCTTGTTTCCAGCCGAGGTATCGAGGTTAATCCAACTAAAATCCGGGCCATCGAACGGATGGAACTGCCGAAGTGTCTTAACGATGTCCAGAAGTTCACGGGTTGCCTGGCATCACTAAGTCGGTTTGTATGTCGATTGGGAGAAAAGGCATTGCCTCTCTACCAACTCATGAAAAAGTCGGATAAGTTCGTTTGGAAGCCGCAGGCCAATGAAGCCCTTGCCCACCTGAAGAAGATGTTAGCCACTGCACCAGTGTTAGCCTCACCATTATCAAAGGAGCCAACGTTGCTCTATATAGCCGCAACCAACTGAGTTGTAAGTGCAGTGATAGTGGTGGAGCGCGATGAGGAAGGTAAGTCGGTGCAAAGGCAAGTGTATTACCTGAGCGAGGTGTTATCAGCCTCAAAGAAGAACTATCCACACTATCAAAAGGTGGCGTATGCTGTGTACATGGCCGCTAAGAAGCTGAAGCACTACTTTCAGGAACATCCTATCAGGGTCATATGTGAGGCCCCCATATCCGAAATAATGAGTAACAAGGATGCGAGTGGAAGAATTGCAAAATGGGCAATTGAACTAGCTCCTTATGCGCCACAATATGACAGAAGAGAGGCAATCAAGTCTCAAGCTGTGGCGGACTTTTTTTTGGACTGGGCCGAGGTGCAATACGAACCTCCGTTGCCAGATCCGAACTATTGGCGAATGCACTTTGATGGATCAAAAACAAAAACCGGGCTAGGTACCGGAGTTGTACTTACCTCGCCAAAGAAGGACCAGCTGAAATACGTGCTGCAGATCCATTTCGCGGCATCAAACAATGTCGCTGAGTATGAAGCGCTCGTGCACGGGCTCAAGGTGGCAAAAGAGATTGGGATACGTCGGATCATATGCTTTGGCGACTCGGATTTGGTGGTACAGCAAGTGTCGGGACTGTGGGACGCCCTTGATCCAAACATGGCACTATACAGATTTCATGTACAGAAGATATCTGGTTACTTTGAGGGGTGCGAATTTCATCATGTACCCCGGGTGGAAAATGAGGCTGCCGACATGTTGTCAAAGCTCGGGTCAACCCGACAAGCAGTTCCACCGGGTGTAGCATTAGAGCACCTCAGGAAACCATCCATTAGACCATCCCCAGAAACCGAATCCATTTATGTCCCGGAGGACACGGAATCTGGAGTTGTGCCCATGGACATTGACACGGGAGGTGGCGCGCGAGACCCGGGGACTGCTCAGCCTGATCCGGTTGAGGTTATGCCATTGGATATGATGGAAATTGATGAGGATGTGTTCCCTGTGCGAGCGATACCAGCTTGGGCACTACCTATATTTCAATTCCTGAAAGATGGAACGTTACCCACTGAGGAAGTGATGTCCAGGCAAACACAGAGGAGGGCAAAGGCGTACACGATCATCAATTCCGAACTATACAAAAGGAGTGTGACCAACATCCTCTAGCGATGCGTTGACCCGGAAGAAGGGCTTGACATCCTCCGGGATATACATCAAGGGGAGTGTGGGCATCATGCCTCGTCCCGAGCCTTGGTGGAAAAAGCTTTCCGGCACGGATTCTACTAGCCAAGTGCCCTAGAGCAAGCAGAAGATCTGGTGAGAAAATGTAATGGTTGTCAGAGGTATGCTACCAAGACACATATGTCAATGTCGAAACTCAAGACCATACCAATTACATGGCTATTTTCCGTATGGTGCTTGGATATGGTTGGTCCGTTCAAACCAGCAAGGGGAAATATGACTCACATTTTGGTCATGGTGGACAAATTCACGAAATGGATTGAAGTGAAGATTATAAGAAAATGTGATGGAGCTACGGCCGTAACATTTCTCAAGGACATCATCTTGAGGTACGGTTATCCTCACAGTATCATAACCGATAATGGCACAAATTTTGCGGAAGGAGCATTCACGCGTTTTTGCCGGGATAAGAAGATCCGGCTGGACGTAGCCTCAGTAGCCCACCCCGCATCGAACGGACAAGTGGAAAGATCCAACGGATTAGTATTATCCGGGATAAAACCCCGGCTCATTGAGCCGCTGCAAAGATCAGCGGGGTGCTGGATAGAAGAGCTACCAGCGGTACTGTGGAGTTTAAGAACAACTCTGAATCGATCAACAGGCTACACGCCGTTTTTTCTGGTATATGGGGCAGAAGTTGTATTACCAGTCGACATAGAGCATGATTCTCCTAGGGTCACCAAATACACAGAAGTCGAAGTGCAAGAAGTCCGGCAAAATGATGTTGATCTGCTGGAAGAAGCGAGAGAACTGGCATTGTCCAAATCCGCCATATATCAGCAAAATCTCTGACGCTATCATAGCCGGAAAGTAAGCCCCCGAGTCTTTTGGGAAGGTGATCTGGTGCTCCGGTTGGTACAACGTACTACTGACATGCATAAATTATCCCCCCCATGGGAAGGGCCGTTCATCGTGAGCAAAGCGTTGCACAATGATTTTTATTATCTTATAGATGCAAAGCCACAGGAAAAGAACAAGGCGGACAGGTCTGGCGAGGAATCTAAGCGTCCATGGAATATAGCTCTACTTCGTCCCTTTTACACTTAGCAAAGAAGTGTATATATCCGAGTCTTCTCATGTGTCGGTATGTATGCCGGCAATGAGCTAATCAATGAAATGTTGGCACCTCGAGCAGTAACTCGGCGACTGCCTTAATAATATTTGTTGTCTTTTGTGCGTTAGCTAGAATAAGTTGTTCTACTTAACTCGGATTAGTAATGTGTGAGCACCAAGAACCCAACTCTTCGACTTGCTACTGTCCAACAAGAATTGGCTTCATGGCAAGCAAGAGAACAAGTTTGGAATTGCGTAGCACACGAAAAACGACTAATGAAAAGAACTTAATCGAGCCGATGTTTGTTTTTCGGACTAACCTTGTGTTTACTTTCAAATTGTTATGATGTTTAATTTTTGAGCTAAGCCTAAAAGTTTCCCAGTATTGTTAAGACAATTTTTGAGGCTCGGATTCGTAAGTCGTAAAACCGAATCAAGGTAGACACGAGCCGAGCCAAAAGATTGGACGAACAAGAAAAAGAAACTCGGGGACTACGCCCAAGTTAATCCGGCATAGGAACTTAGTAGCAAAATATCACATGTATATGGGATACAATTCTACCCGGCATACCGGGGATCTGACAAATTTTCAAGTTTTTTTCGCTCAAGGAGCAGCAGGAGGAGGAAGTTCGGCGTCATCTTCGCCGTCTTCAATATCCGAAGCATCGTCCTCTTCATCACCGTCCGAGCCATCTTCATCGTTCTCAACCTCTTCGTCCCCATCCGCTTCCAGGAAGCTCGGTCCCTCAACCCATTCATGAATGGGAGCGTATTCAATGAGGCTATGGGCGCAAGCCTGACGCCGAGCTACCCACTCCGGGTCATTGGTCCATTTGGATCTGGTGCGCAGACGCGTCAGGAGGTTGAGATCGACCTTCTCATACCATGTAAGTATGTGGTGAAGAACGGTATCAGCTGCAGCGCGTCTAGCGGACTCCCTCCAGAGGTCGAGCTGGGTCTCGGTTTCCATCAGCTTCTCAACAAGAATTGCGGTGGTCTCCAGAGTATCTTCTCTAGGCCAGAACGTGTTGAAGATGCGAACTGCAACGTCGAGGATGTCCTTGCCACAATTCTTGAGGAGCTCCACGCGAGATGACAAGCTGACCAACAGGTCCTCCATGTCATAGGGAATCTCTTCACCGTCAGGAGCGGTGGGAGTACCCCTTTCTCGGCGAAAGTCCGCAACTGCTGCGCTCGCAATAGCAGTGCCCTCTGGAAATTTGCCTAAAAACAAGGCAAAGGAAGAAGGTAAAGAAAAGACATATGAAGTAACCCGGAGAATTATGTCGGATAAGGGAAGGAACTTGCACGATATATGGCTAAGGATCCGGGTCAGCTCCCTGGTACAGTCATCACGCCTTTTGCGAAGCTGCGCAAGCTCAACATTCGCTGACCCAAGCTGGATGTCGGACTCCTTGAGCAGATCCTGGTCCTTGGCGATATGGAGAGTGAGGCGCTCGCGCTCTTCTGTGAAATCCTGGCCAACCTTTTGGAGCTCGGACTGGTGTTGGACTCTCATTTTCTCCATCTCGGCCTTGAGCCTAGCGATCTCATCGTCCTTGGTCCGGAGGAGGGCGAGCTCATCATCTTTTTTCTTAAGCTCGGCTTGGTGTTACCCTGCTTTTTCGAGAAAATGCAGCATCATATCAGGCACGGGCACACTATCTTCAAGAGATGCTGAAATAGTGTGTTGACCCGGCAGAGCCGAGGTATGAACGTTTGCCGAGCCAAGGAGAAAAGGAGATGGAAAGCACAGTAAGGTCGGACAAAAAATGACTTACCCTTGATCTGCTCCAGGTTCTTCCGCATAATCTTGTTCTCAGCCTCCACCCCAGCTGCGGAAACCGAATGATGAGATTAGTTCGGCAGAGGAAGATGAAAAAAACGGAGCAGCGCCAAGGGAGAAATTTACCCCTTTTCTCGTATTCCGCGAGAAGTGCAGTTTGCTTTGCGCGCAGCATCTTGTGAGTATCCAGGAGATGCTAGAATTCAGCACTCCGGCGATTGGTGGTCACCTGAAAGGAGTGCAAAAACATAAATTAGCTTGGTGCATATTTGAAGTGTACAAGATCCGGGCCAAGTGGAACTTAACCCGGCTCTAGGTGTGTGCATATTCGAAGTGTACAAGATCCGGGCCAAGTGGAACTTAACCCGGCTCTAGGTGGGTGCATATTCGAAGTGTACAAGATCCGGGCCAAGTGGAACTTAACCCGGCTCTAGGTGTGTGCATATTCGAAGTGTACAAAGATCCGGGTCAAGTGGAACTTAACCCGGCTCTAGGTGTGTGCATATTCGAAGTGTACAAAGATCCGGGCCAAGCGGAACTTAACCCGGTTCTAGGTGTGTGCATATTCGAAGTGTACAAGATCTGGGCCAAGTGGAACTTAACCTGGCTCTAGGTGTGTGCATATTCGAAGTGTACGAAATCCGGGCCAAGTGGAACTTAACCCGACTCTAGGTGTGTGCATATTCGAAGTGTACAAGATCTGGACCAAGTGGAACTTAACCCGGCTCTAGGTGTGTGCATATTCGAAGTGTACAAGATCCGGGCCAAGTGGAACTTAACCCGGCTCTAGGTGGGTGCATATTCGAAGTGTACAAGATCCGGGCCAAGTGGAACTTAACCCGGCTCTAGGTGTGTGCATATTCGAAGTGTATAAAGATCCGGGCCAAGTGGAACTTAACACGGCTCTAGGTGTGTGCATATTCGAAGTGTACAAAGATCCGGGCCAAGTGGAACTTAACCCGGCTCTAGGTGTGTGCATATTCGAAGTGTACAAGATCCGGGCCAAGTGGAACTTAACCCGGCTCTAGGTGTGTGCATATTCGAAGTGTACGAAATCCGGGCCAAGTGGAACTTAACCCGGCTCTAGGTGTGTGCATATTCGAAGTGTAAAAGATCCGGGCCAAGTGGAACTTAACCCGGCTCTAGGTGTGTGCATATTCGAAATGTACAAGATCCGGGCCAAGTGGAACTTAACCCGGCTCTAGGTGTGTGCATATTCGAAGTTATCTCGGAGCTACGTTGGTTTTCTAAGGAGCATCCGGTCGAGTAACAAGTTAATCCCCCGGAGGCTCGGGGACTAATGGTTATATCATCATTATCTACAACATGTAAAGGGGAAGCGACGTACCTCCATCATCCGACCCACGAGGTTGATTGCCTTAGCGGCTCTGTTCATCTGGGAGGAGAATTCGGCGGGACCGAACTTCTCCAGGAGATCAGCATCTTGGACTACTTCTGCCTTGTTCCAATTCATGACGAATTCAATCAGGCTCGGAGGGTATCGCTCGCCGGTGGGCATATGGGGCGCCACCAAGCCCTTCGCATGCGCCTCCTTCCTCTCAACCAAGGCAAGGGCTGGGCTGGTGTGTAGAACCATTTGTTGTGCATCGGTTGGCTCGGCAGGGGCGTCCTTCGCTGCTGGAGCTTTCTTGGGGAGCATGGATGCGAGGGTATGCTGCCCAGCCTCGACGAATGCTGCCTTAGTAGCGTCAGGAGCCTTTTTGCCCTTTGGCTGCTGGGAAGAGGAAGTGGTTGCAGCGGATCTTCCTTTAGGAACTGCCGGGGTAGTTCCTCGTCGAGTTTGAGAAGACTCGGACGAGGCGGAGGAACTCGGTGCTGGAGCTCTAGGTGTTGAACTTGGTGCCGCCGATGATGTTCTTGCCACCAGAGTTGGTGCTGGTGCCAGGGTTGGTGTTGGTGCTGGTTTGGTTGCTGGTACTGGAGCTGGTGCTGGTGCCGAGGTAGTCTCAGTAGCTGCTGGTTGCGGCGAAGCCAAAGTTGTGGATGCCGCCGCCTCGGCTAGGCCAGTCTCCCCCGCTCCGAGGTTACCCCCCTCTTGATGAGGTGGAATAGAACCCGGAGCAGCCGCAGGACCCTCTAGAATAGGGCCCAGCGGGCATGACTCGTCGTCACGAGGAGGAGAAGGGCTAGGTCGGAGCGACGAAGAGATGCTAGATCCACTCTGAGGGACCTCCACCACAGCCCTCCCGAATCAAATAGTGTCAGAAAAGAGCCTACAACAATGTAATGAAGAACAAGTTGCAGAGGGAAAAAAGACTTACGCATCCGAGGTTTGGGGCTCCTTGGGTTTCCGAGCCCTTCGAGCTGGGGCCTTGCCCGCTGGTTTGGAGGCAGCCTTGTCTCCGGACTTCTTTCACCTTTTGGCGGGCTGAGAAGGTCCGGAGGAGGAACTTGATGCAACTCAGCGCTTCTTCTTCGGCGCTATCGGAACAGGTTTGCCCATAGCAAGGGGAGGGTCCTCGTGGATATGCCCACCGGGGTTAGCTGATGCCAGAAAAGCATAAGAAAGGGGGACAGCGTCACCAGGTTCCATCACCTCGACATCCGATTCATCTTCATCATCGGGCCAATCTCTAATAGAAGAGAGTTTACCAGTGGGTCGCTTCGTGGCATCGGTCATCGGGAGGAACATCTCCTGGTCTGGCTCTTCCTCGTTCGGGATCTCCTTATCAGGCGCCCACTTAAGGGTTGGATCGGTGCCGTCCTCGAGGGTCTGCTGAAGGAATAGCTGAGGAAAAGAATGAACAACAGAGTCAAAAATGCAACAATGACCGACATATAATTAAATCCGGAGTAAGTTTTCGCCACGAAGCTTACCGCGGGAGGAAGCTTATCACGGCAAAAATGCTCAATTCCCCACGTCCACTCAGAGGAGAAGTCCTTGTGGGTGGTGAAGAGAGCCTTAACTCGGCGATAGATCTCCGTGTTGCTCAACTCGAAGGATGAGGTCCGGTTGGGGTCGTGGCCGAAGCTCATGTGACACACCTTGTGAGTGCGCTTCTGGAGGGGGGAGATCCGGTTGCCCACGAACATGATCATAGCATCCTCGTTGCGCAACCCGAGATTCTTCAGCTCCGCGAACCTCTTGTTGACCTGGTTGGCCAAGGCCGTGGGCTTCTTGGGGACGACATCCCACAATTTCGGGTTAGGTGGACCCGGAGCATAGGGAAGCAGCCGGATCAAGTCTTTGGTGCCCTTATTCCGGACATAAAAGAAAGTCTGGGCCCATCCTTTGCAGGAGTCCAGCCCGGTGACTCGCGGGAAAACGGAAAGCCTTCGGGGTGAGATGGACGCAGCTCCGAACTGAGTGAGCTGCTTGTCCTCCGGATCTAGCTCTACATTCGGAATGACATTACAACGAAGGCCAAAAAACCGGATCCATAGCTCTTTCGTGGGCCATAGTCCGGCATAGCCTTCGATCGTAGAAGCGAAAGCGGAAAGAGAAGTAATGGCGTTGGCAGGAAGGTGGTGCGGCTGGAGTTCGTAGGTGTTTAGCCAATCCCGGAAGAAATCGCTGACCGGCAAACCGAAACCCCGCTGGAAGTGGGACAAGAACACAACGTACTCACCCGGATTGGGTGAGGGGGCTAATTCAGCGGAGGCGAGACGCGCAGCGACGCCGGCGGGAATGCATCTAGTGCGGTAGAGCCAGTCCAGGTCGTCTTGGCAGACCCAGGACCCGGCCCACGCACCACGGTCCACCATCGCGGCGTCCTCCTCCATTTCTTGCTCGACGACGATGAGCTCCTCCTCCGTCATTTGGTATTCGCTGGCGCTAGCGGTGGTGGGGGCAAAGGTCTAGATTGGCAGCGACCCATGGTGCTGGAGGCGCGTAGCGGTGGCGGTGACGCAGAGGTGTGGGGAAGCAGTGCGGCGGCGCGGTCGCGGGGAAGACGAAGAAGAGGAAGAGCTAGGGGCAGAGGGGCGCGGAAGGGGAAAAAATCCTAAGGGGTGCGCCCCTCCCCTATTTAACCACTCCCTCGAGGGGAAAGTGGGATCACATCATGTGAATGTGCCACACGGTGTGGTCGTGTATAGCTCACGTCGGCCAATCATCAGGGAGCCACATAGAAGGCCACAGGGTGGGGTTGATCCCATGACATGACGCATTGATGCGGTAAACGAGGAGGCAGGCGTGACGTGACCCGCGCAGTGATACCTGACAATTACAGCGGCGGTTGCAGTAGCTGGCCCTTAAAGTGAGGCAACCTAATGATTAGCCTCCACGTGGGTTAGCGTACGAGAGAAGGAAAGAAGACCCGGACGAAATCATGGTAACCCGGCCAGCAAGTGAACACTTGGAATGTGCAGAGGGAAAGTAAAAAACCATGAGGTCCGAGTTGAAGTGGTAACCCGGCCGGCAAGTGAAAACTTGGAACGTGCGAAGGGAACGTAAATCCATATAATCCGAGATAAGGAGGTAACTCGGAAACAGCATCCAAAGCACAAATATAATTGTACCTGATGTGGCCTTAGCAGCCAAGGCAGCTAAGACCGCACCAGCTTCGGGGACTAATGTTGGGGGGATACCCCCGGGTAGGGTCACGCCGGGGTATAAAGGCCGAGTTAGCCGAGGTTCGGCAAGGCCAAAGCGGATGCTGGCCGGGTCACCTCAAGGCAGGCCGAATCACGGGGTAACCCAGACCGGGGGCGTCCGCCTAACTAAGTCTCATCCGACTTAAGCAGTAAGTCGGAAATGCCTATCTAACTTGTATGTAGGAACGGGTGTGGCCGGATCAAACTATGATCCGGGTCACATCTAGCTTCTAGGACAAGGAAGGAATCTCGCTGGTCCAAAGAAGCCCCGGTACGCACTGCATGAGCGAAGTGGACAAGGGCAGGACCACCGAAGCGTGGCCGACAGGGGTGACGACGCTCATGTCGGCTGATGCAGGCGCCGCAGAGGCTCACGTAGCCTCTGCATGTGTGACGCGGGGGGAAAGCAACCCGGTCGGTTTACTACTTTGGGAGAAGGCATATTCTCAGGAATATGCCTCCACGTATGCCCTAAGTGGAGACCTAGCCACCCCTATATAAGGAGGGCTAGGGCCTCTGTAGAAGGGGTTCCGCTATTCTGATTTGGCTAAGGGTTTTAGGGGTGAACTGTGTGCGAGAGTAAGAGAGCTTCTTCTTCCTCCTCTCGCCAATACACCTCTAGGAGCACTTGTAATCTTGGAAGCAAAGCAAATACAAATTTCTATGTGAGGAATCACCTCATTATCCCTCCCTGGATTCCCCTAGCGTGTATTAGTCCCCACCTTTAGCCTATCCATGGCATCTGCCGTGACACCACCACAACAGTGGGACGCTCCCGACCAAACGGCACCGCCCCTAGCGTTGCCTTTAAGCCGTAGATGACCGCCAGGAGGCAGGCCACCATCCGCCTACGCCGCCCATGCCTCTAGCCGCTTGTATCAACGCCACCGACGAGCTCACCGTCGCCCTCTCGGTCCCCTCATCGAGCCTATATAAGGAGCCCTCCCCAGCACAAACTCCTCACACCATTCCACTCCTCTCTCCCTCCTGAGCATTTCCCCTCTCTTGCCGGAGCCACTCGAGCCCTAGTTCACCAGAATTGCGCCGGAGGAGCCCGCTGCAGAGGAGGAGAAGTCCCCGTCGATTTCATCCACCCATGGAGCTGCCGTGACCTCGCCTGAGGCCGCCGTCGGCGTCCAGTTCGATCGCCCGCCTCGCCGTAGTAGCTAGAGCCCTGGTATGCCCTCACCATACCCCCACTGGCCGTTTAGGGTTCGGTCTCACCGGCGACGAGTCCGTCGTCGATGACGACTGTGGACCATTGATCTCTATTCTAATCGTAGCGCCCAGATCATTCCATACCGTTTCGGGTTTTAAGTCTCGCTGACAAGCGGGACCAACCTGTCAGTTGCCCTCTGCGCCGCGGAGCGCCACTGGGCCGGCCCATTTCCTTTCCCGCGCTAGCCCACGAATTCAAATAAGTGTTTTTCTATTTTAGTTTGAACTCTCTTCTGTCCCTTAGTTTAAAAATCAATTCAAGAAGATTTACTGAACCAAATTGAGTGATTCAAATTTTGTTGGAAAGCCTCTTAAAAGATCTACCCATGCCCGTTGGATTTAATTCATTTAGAGTTAGAGATCTCTCCTAGTAAAAATAACGAAACAGAAGCTTTTGCACATTCAAACATTTTTATAAAATCAACCATAATAGCTTTTGAGTTGATTCCAACTCTCAAAAATCACATTTAACCATACCTATCTGGATATGTAATAATATTAAGGTTTACATGCAGTGACTTTGGACTAGTACCAAAATAATGCTATATAGGCATTTCTAGTCACTTTAAATCATTAATTATTAAACTTAAACTCAATTAAAAATTATCCAACCCTTAAATCACTTTCCCCTATGTTAGAATATGTGGTGATGACATCTGTCCATATGATCCCATATTTTAATTGGAGAATATTAAATCTTAGTTATTTTTCAATGAGTAGAAATTACTTTTCTCAAATAAAAAGAATGAAACTAGTTAATAAAATCTTGTGATGCTTGTGATGATAATAGATCATCCAATGTGTGCATTAGAGTGCTAAGTAGATTAGTTAAGTATTGTTTGGTGATTGTGTACTCCGTATGTATTTATAGAAGATAGTACCGACCAAGCATATGAGGAGGAGGAGTTCTACCAAGAGGAGGAGGAAGAAAACTTCAACCACTACACCAACCAAGGCAAGCTAACACTTGCAAGTATTATACTAGAAAGCCATCATTAACAATGCAAGCTATTGTTAGCAAGCTAGAACTAAGCAAGTTAACACTTGCCCCCTTACCTTGAGCAAATGTTTTAGGCATGCTTTGGTTATACCTTTGACTATTACCACCCCAAGTTTTATTTCCAAGCTTTTGCTTCTTTACTTTATGAAAGTCCTTTACTTGTTTTGAAGGTAGCATAAAGAGTATAAAACTTGACCTATCTAGATAACCTTAGATGTCATTCTATGGCATGAGATTGAGATTAGCATCCCACCTTAGTGAACACTCTTAACTTGGTAGTTAGAGCTAAATCAAAACTTGATTCACTTTAGATGGGAATACTTGGTGAAAATGATTTATGAAAACCTTGGAATGATGAGTCATTCTATTAAGATGTTTTGACATGTGTTGAGAAACACAAATGGTTTATGATGATGAAAATGTTGAGGCATGAGCCTTAACCTTTTTACAAAACTGATGGTTGGATTCGGATGCGATACCATTCCAATTTTACCGTACAACCACAATACCTGAATTGGGTAAGGCTTAGCTGGAAATTTAGAACCACAATACCTGAATTGGGTAAGGCTTAGTTCCCTCGCAGGAGAGGTTTGATATGAGGCTACCTCTCAACGTTGTCCACCTATGCAGTGCCCAAGATGACAGATGGTCATGGTTGGGAGGCCATACTCATAGGAGAGGTGCTTATACTAGGGTGTGTAAAGGAAAGGTTATGTTTGATTATCTGCATACTTAGTATGATGATTCGGGGTTACCCCTGACAGATGTATCGAATCTTGTGGTGAAAGTGTACCACCTCTTCAGAGTGTCAAACTAGTCGAATAGCCGCGTCCGCGGTTATGGACAGTTGGAGTGGCCATATTGTTTCGTTGTCAGATGTTTTCAAAATGACTTATGAAATGAATGATGAACCTTGACTTGACCACAACAAAGTTGTGACTATGACACTAGCTTCCCAACTTAAGTGATTCTAGAACTTTATTTTATCTTTCTTTGTTTAAGAACTCATCTTAGGTTTCAAACTTAACTTTATAGTTAAACTTAGAGTTAGCATTTTACTCTAGTACTATCCTACTTGTTAGTGATAGTTTGCGAGTACTTAAAGAGTACTCATGGCTTTTGTCCCTGGCTATTCCTATGGCCAGACTATGGAAGGAGACTACCAAGATGACGGCTAGCAGGACGGCTATGATAACTAGGACTATCTTCCTTCGTCAGCATTGCCTGTGCCCCTAAAGATGGACCCAACCGCTACGCTTATTATTTAATCTGCTGCTTGTTGTATTAAGACTGGATCATGAGATCCTTTATTTGTGTAAGACCTTATGTATGGTTTGTAATGGATGATGTACTGTGATATCCAGTCTGTTATGTCTCGCAAAAATGGTAATCATGGGATTGCGAGGTATGGCATAACAAGCATCTGGGATTAAAAATCCGGGTGTTGACACGAGTTATGCGCTATGTCGGCACATTTTCTTACTTGTTCTCTCTATGTTCCTTTGCGCAGAAATTTCATCAGCAAACTATTGAGGACACCCTGAATCCTTCCCTCACATGGATCAAGGATCGCGATACCTCAGATCTAGAGGAGCTGGACTCCAAGGAGTTTATGCCTATCCCTAACATCGGTTTCGGCCAACCCTATGGTATGACTTCTGTCTTATCGCCATTAAGGGAGTGGCTAGATAATGATGATGAGGAAGATGATTGCTTTGTTCTTGAGGTACTTGATCCAATGCCATTATCGTTTACCTATCCGCCTGATTTTATCCCAGCTAACCCAACTGGTCAGGTGCACGATGTGCCTCCTGATGCTGTGGGAGGCCAAGGTCCCACGAAGAAACGCGTCGCAACCTCTGCCCCGCCGGCCGAGTCATCTAGGGCCAGGAAGAGCTACAAGAAGCCCGGGAAGAAACATGTGAGGCAGAGAGAGCCTCTAGTTGTTACTACGTAAGCTTTCTCCTTTGAATTTTCTTTGTATTTATTGTTTATCTCTTTCTGTATTTCTTGTTTATCTCTATCTTATTTGACTCATTTTATCTCATTGTTTCTATCGGCAGGGATGCTCTAAACATTCCCCAAAGTGGTTCTAGCATGGCCTCTCCAATCCATAGGCCGTCTTCTTATCCACCTCGCGACAATACTAGGGTCCTCAGCCCGGTTCGTGGCAACACTCCACCCGTGCTGGATAATAGTCCATCCCGACTGGAGGGAGAAAATGTTGGCAAAGGTGGAGGTGGCTCCCCAGAGGATGTGGCCATGCCGGATCAGAGGGGTGATTCCTCTGCCCTCGAGAAATAGAATGAAGATCGTGGCGCCAGCAGTGCTAGCACCGAGAAAATCTGGTCCGAGGTGTCGGTAACCCCGACACGAACTCAACCCCAACCTTAGAAACAAACGGCCCCTGTGTCTACTTTGACCCAGTAGCAACAACCACCACCAACATCGTCCGAGTCTTCCAAGACTCGGACACAAGACCAACCTCGGCAGAGCCCGCGGCCCAAATCTAAATAGACTTCACAGTCTCAGCCTCCACCAACCTCGCAGCCTCAGCCTCGGCTAGCCACATCCTAGCTGCAGGTTAATCCAACTGGCAAGAAGAAGAAATCAAGTGTTGCGACCAAAGTGACTTAGAAGAAAGCAGAGGTTGCACCCGCATAGCCATCAGTCGCCACCATGTTGAAGAGAAGTGCTTCTACCTCTGTCTCGGCTATGGATAAGCAGCTTACACTGCACATTAGCCTAGCTACTGCGATGGCCACCTAGAAAGCTTCTGTTGGGAAAGGCTTAGTCCTGACTCGGACTTCGAGCGGTGAAAGCCTCGGCTCACTTGCTGAGTATGCTGAGAACTGGAACAAAGTTGCTTATGGCGAAGTTACCTCCAAGAATCCTTTGTCTCAAAAGTTTGTCTCAGCCGAGATTTGCGAGAGGATGTTCACTGTTAGGAAGCCTCTTATAGATGTTGACAAGATGATGGAGGTAAATATCTCGGCTGCATGTTTATACTCGCAACAGTTAACACATACCCATTAGCCCCTGAGCCTCCGAGGGAGTAAGATATTACTCAGCTGGATGTTCTCATATGCTAACACTTATTAACCTAGTTTTGGACCTTAGCATGTCCAAGATATTGAGCCAATTCACCTATAACTTAGTCAAAATTTCCTTTAGAATCGAATATCTAGGCACCTAGATTCGGATCAAGTTTACTCGGTTCGAATCTTGAGTAGAATCGAATATCCAGCCACCTAGATTTAGATCGAGTTTACTCGGTTCGAATCTTGAGTAGAATCGAATATCTAGCAACCTAGATTCGGATCGAGTTTAGTTAGTTCGAATCTTGAGTAGAATCAAATATCCAGCCACCTAGATTCTGATCAAGTTTACTTGGTTCGAATCTTGAGTAGAATCGAATATCTAGCCACCTAGACTTGGATCGAGTTTACTCGGTTTGAATCTTGAGTAGAATCGAATATTCAGCCACTTAGATTCGGATCAAGTTTACTCGGTTTGAATCTTGAGTAGAATCAAATATCTAGCCATCTAGATTCGGATCGAGTTTAATCAGTTCGAATCTCGAGTAGAATCAAATATCGACTAACGGTTTTTGTTCTAGATCTCCAACAACAGGCGCACTACCAAGTTTTAGAGGCTCCTTTTCGCACATAGGGGCTTTTCCTCCAAGCATAAGAAATTTCTGCTTGAGCTGAAGAATAAATGTATGCCTCTACCTTATTTCCCCAAGTATTCTTTATTTTTCTGATTAGCCGAATTAACCTTTGATTCGCCTTTTGCCAGCCGAGGTGGAGTCCTAGAACAAAGAGCTGTAGAAGCGCGTGATGGCTCAATGCACGGCGCCCATAAAAGTGCTGGTGTGTGGTTGATGTAGAGCTCGTTGGGAACCCCAAGAGGAAGGTATGATGAGCACAGCAGGAAGTTTCCCTCAGTTATGAAACCAAGGTTTAATCAAACCAGTAGGAGCAAGGAAACACCCCAAAGGTGTTACTAGCTGAGCTTTGGCAGGGCGCACTACCGGTGCTAGTAGCAACGTGGAGACCTGCACAACACAACCACAGAACTTTGTCCCCAACTTGCGATGAGGTTGTCAATCTCACCGTGTTTTACGGAAAACAAAGGATTAAACGTATCGAATGGAAAGAAGTAAAAGTTTGCAGAAAGTAAACACAAAGAAAGTAAAAGATTGTAGATTGTATGTAAAGGACAAGGACCGGGATCCATAGTTCACTAGAGGTGGCTCTCCTTAAGATAGATAACATGCTGGGTGAACAAATTACAGCGGGGCAATTGACAAACATCGAGAAAGCAATACATGCATATACTAATCATCTTGACTCCTTTGGAACTTGATTGGGCATTACAACACTATACATAGACCGCCATCCAACTGCATCTATGACTAATAATCCACCTTCAGGTTATCATCCGAACCCCCTCCAGTATTAAGTTGTAAGCAACAGATTATTGCTTACGAACTGCGTGTAAAGTAAACAATACGATTGTTTTATGAACAAAGGATTGTTGTTTTCTCCCTAGTAGCAACAGCACATCTAGTACCTTAGAGATTTCTGTCATTTCCCCAGATTACCAGAGGCATGAACCCACTATCGAGCATAAATACTAACTCTTGGAGTTGCTAGCATCTACTTGGCCAAGATAGCTACTAACAACAGAAAGCATGAAAGATCACAAATAACAAAGACATGATATAATCAATAATCAATAATCAATAATCAATCTGAAATAGCATCTCAATATCCATCGGATCCCCGCAAACACAACATGCAGAATTACAAATAGATAATCTTGATCATGAACGGATCTCACAAGATCTAGACATGAAAGCACAAAGGAGGAGAACCAGCCATCTAGCTACAACATGGATCCGTAGTCCAAGGATGAACTACTCACGCATCACACCAGAGGCTTGCATGGTGATGAAGAAGGCCTCCAGGGTGAATTCCCCTCTCCAGCAGGGTGCCGGGAAGAGCTTCAGATCCCTCCCGATCTAGGGATAGAGATGACGGCGGCTACAGACTCTTTCATGGATTTTTGATCGGGCCCTTAGGGTTTTCGTCCCGAGGGCATCTTATAGGCGGAAGAGGAGGCCGAGGGGGTGCCAGGGCTGGCCTCACCACCCCCTGGCGTGGGCCAGGCTGGGCCACGCGGCCAGGTGGTGTGATGGCCCCTTGGCCCCTCTCCGTCTCGTACTCTAGCATCTAATGACTTCTGGAAAAATAGGCACTTTGGCTCTTGTCCCATGCAATTCCGAGAATATTCATTTTCTGACTTTCCTGGAACCAAAAACAGCAGAAAACAGGCAGCTGGCACTGTGGCTCTTGTTAATAGGTTAGTCCAAGAAATCATATGAAAAGTACTCCAAAGTGTGGACAAAACACAAGAAAGTGGATAAAACCAAGCATGGAACATCAAAAATTATATATACATTTGCAATGTATTAGCGCGTTGGTGACTTGGAAGGTATTTAGCCTCTTGCACCTCCTCCTTGCACTTGCCCCCTTCTGATTCGCCGTGTAAGTTTTACTTCGGCTCGGTCGGATTTAAAGCTCTTATAGAATCTCATCGGGATTGCATATCTATGCCTGAATTGATGACCCATTTTATCGAACAAGCAGGAGAACACCAAGAACAACTGAAGGTGGGGGACGACGAAATCTCTCGGCTCCACGCCGAGAATGAAGAAACTCTAGAAATTCAAGCTTGAGAAACTCGACTAGGAGTTCTTCAAAGAGAAGAGTCAGCTTGCACTTCAGCTTGAGAAGGAGTAGAAATTACTCAAGGAGGCCGATGTCAAATTTGACTCGGTTTCCATTGATTTAGAAAAACTCAAGAAGCAAACTTTGGCATGGTTGTCCAACCTCACCCAGATCAACAACATTGCGGCCCATGAGTTTCGTCTTGCTGGCTTTTTCCTTTCCTTCCGAGATTTCCCTTGTATTCTTACTGCTTTGCCTAACTTGTTCTTTTTGTGCTTGCTTTTTTAGGCAACTTTCCCGAGTCCAAGACTCGTGCCTCTACTGCTATCTGCAAGTTCCAGGAGAAGAAGGTTGAGGCTTGTCCTATCTCCCTAGAGTATGATATTGATGACTCCTCGGTTGGTATCTTGGTCAGCCTTGGACCCATGAAGTCTTTTGGGGTGGACCTCCTCGATGCTTCCATCCGGGTTTTCCATGTCCTTTGGCCAGAAGAATCCACCCCCAAGAAAGTCAAGAAATTGGTTGAGAGATTGATGGATTGCGAAGAACAGGTGAGCTTGTGGCGGGAATCTGCTACGCAAGCTGGTGCTGATACTGCCTTATCCTTTATGCTCTCATGGTATGATGGCATCAACTTGGATATTCTCCAAAACATGCGCACCGGATCCAGATGGACCACTGATCCAGACTTCATCAAGCAACGCCAAGCCCGATCCTATGAGCTCATTCAATATTCCTTGGTTCACTCTTGGAACGAAGGGTTGGGCTATCTTGGCGAGGTTGATGATGAATACGAAGAAAACCCTGAAGGATATGAAGAAAACCTGGACCACAATGAAGAAACTGCAGATGCTGACGAAGAAGCTCAGGTTGACACCGAGGATAATACCTCGGCTACCACAACTCCTCCTCCATCAGCTGAAACATCCGATCCAGCTATTCCTACGCCTGACACGGTCGTTGCTGCCACTGACAAATCTGTTGCTGCTCCTTAGGCAAAAACTTTGAAATTTCATTAAATCCCTGGTATGTCGGGAGCAATTGTAATATACACTTTAATTTGTTTTGCTACTGCTATATTTTTATATTGGATCCCTTTGGGCGGAGTCCCCGAGTTGCACTTTCTTGTTTACTCAATCTTGTGATCCGGCTCATGTCTACCATTTTTTGGCATTTGACTTATGAGTCCAAGATCATAAAATTAATTTAACAATACTTAAAACCACGAGGATTAGCTCAGAGTGATTTGGCATAAAGGTAAAGTGAAGGAGATATGCCCTAGAGGCAAATAATAAATAGGTTTTTATTGTCATATCTCAATTAGTTTATAATAGTTTCATATTGTGCTATAACTGTGCCAAGTAGAAACATTGGTACAGGTGTGGTATGAAACAACAAAGTCCCTAGTAGCCTCTATTCATACTAGTTCGTTGGTCACGAAGATGATCTGGGTTTCAAGATCATGGGCATTTATGCCGACTGACCACGAGATCATATCATTGGAGAATGATGTGATTGGACATTCCTCGGAGGATTGCAACACGATTAAGTCATCTAGTTCATTGTTGCAACAGCTATACCTAGACTCCTTCTCCTTCGACCGTGAGCTCATATTACTCACTGTTTCCCTAGGCTTCTTAGACTGCATCAACCGTCATCTGGTAATACGGTGGCCATAAAGGTGTATGTTGGGTATTCCGAAGGAACAGTAGATGACATGTGACTGCAAGACCGGGATTTGTTCACCCACATGACGGGCAAAGATACATACGGCCGGCTTGGTGAGATTACATCCATATATGTTGCAACATGTGACTAGGTCACGGGAATGTAATATCACGGTAACAAGAAAACAGAACTTGTTGTGAACGAGATTGAACAAAGGTATAGGATACCATTGATCAGATCTCGGACAAGTTGTATCGATAAACAAAAGGAAGAGGATGCTACATATAGACGGTTCAAACGACATTGTCATCAGGAATGCATAGGGGTCACATGGACATCCCTGGTCCCTCTGTTGATCATTGATACAGATCATGTCTAGAGCATTCCCGAGCCGTGAGAGGATACACTTAAGGGTACGATGGGAGCGATCATTCGTAAGATGGAATCGCAGTAGAGAAAGAGAGAAAGCCGGAATCGTTCCCCAGAGAGATTCGAAGTTGTTCGGAGAAAGAATAAAGGACCAGAATCATTCCGGGAAAGATCCGAAGTTGTTCGGAGTAAATCGAAAGGGAACTGAAAGGTGTTTCCGGTCAAGTCGGCTTTTGTAATATGTATTTACATATTAATTAGTGTAATTAATATTAAATATAATATTAAAATCTAATTTGAAGGGTTATTCTACTAATGGGCCAAACTTCCTAGTGAATAAAGGCCCATGAGGGAAAACCGAAAGGGGGGAAGGGCCAAGGGCCAAAGGGCCAAGGGCCAGGCGCCTTGAGGGGGCCCACCCGGCCAGCCTAGGGCTGTGCGCGGGGTGGGGCCCACCCCAGGCCGGCTGGCCCATTAAGGCCCATGCGCCTCCCCCCTCTCCCTTGTTTAGTCCCACATGGGAAACCCAAAGGGGAGGGCACACCCCCTCCCCCTATATAAAGGGGTGCCCATGGGTGGGATTGAACACACCATCAATTGGAGAAGTCCTTTGGTTGACTTCCTCCTTCTCTCTCTCTCTCCATGCCTCGTGACCATGGCCCCAAGTCTGGGCTGTGCGATCGAGGCACTCCTGCAATACGCCGTTGCGCTGTAGGGATTCCTAGCCGGATATCAACTTCCGCACTCCCGGCGGGAACGGGGAGCCAGAGGTCTCATCGTGCACCGGATGTGTACGAAGACACGAGGCGCAACACTTGGGGCGCTTAAATGTCGTGAGCCGGAGCTGTTGCACCATGAAGATGACGAAGGAGCAAGGGGTGACCTGCGAGGAGCTTCACGACCTTGAGGTCGGCTTCGAGTACGACTACATCAACCACGTTCCTCGCGGAACGTTAACCGCATACAGACTACAAGGGTATGTACTCTATATGTATTGGCCGTTACCGCATTACTATATAGATAGATCCTAGGCAGGTTTCAGGGTTCCGTCGTAGGAAATTTTTTGTTTTCTGCGCCGATCCCCTATAGTGGTATCAGAGCCAATCTATGCGTAGGAGTGCTGTACGGCCAGTACGCACAAGTATTGTGTGGGCATTGATCCCTTAGTTGTTACCCTCTAACGTGTACTTGTTTACATCACGGTATTGTTTGATGAAGCGGCCCGGACCGACCTTACGCGTATTCATACGCGAGACTGGTTCCACGCTCAACATACGGCTTGTACCGTATAAGTGGCTAGCGGGTGTCTGTCTCTCATTCAATAGTTGATATAGCATTTACAACGGAGGGCCCCGAAAGGGGTATAATAGAGACAACTGTCGGATCCATGTTGTGGTTGGAAAGTTCGTAGGTTAGAAACGGTTCTAGTGCGAAAGCCCTAACAACCACGTAAAACTTGCAATAGATAAAGTAGAGGCGTCTAACTTTATTTTGCAGGGGGCATGTGATTATGATATGGCATTGGTCGATACGAAGTAAAGTAGTTTACTTTTCTATTATTAAGTAGTATAGTGATAGCCATCGTTCCGATGGACGACCTTGTGGAGGCGTCATGGACTTGGTATCAAACCAAGGGCACGATGGAGATCATGCCGGAGCGCTCGATGGAGATCAAGATGCAATAAGAAAGACCATATCATATCACATTATACATATGATGTTGATACCTCTTTTACATCTTATTGTGTGCTAGTATTTAGATACTCAACGGTAGCAAATAAGATAATCCCTATTTAATTCCAATGTTCTGTGTTTCCCTTGTGTGTGCACCACCAAGAAAGTTCTTCGGTATGAGGCGATCCAGGGTTACAGGCCTGGGTGTCAAACATATCTACGTTCGCATACAGTGGGTGTAAGCCATGTTGCACAGCGAATACACACAAGTTAGATTTGGCGAGCCTAGCACGCTAGAGAAGCGTGGCCTCGGAACACAAGAGATCGAAAGATCGAGCATGAGTCACATGGATGATGTGATAGGCATTATTGAATGTCTACCTTTGATAATGCACTGATGGCCGTGACGATCGGGGGAGGTGTAGAGGATAGGGATCATGCGATCACTAAAATCGTCCAAGGGATGACCGTTTTAGTGGAGACCAATTATAAATTGATCTCTTATTATAAACTTAGTCTAGATATCTGTTTGCAAATATCTTAGTAGATTTTGGCCTATCCCATTGAGGTCCTTTGTGACCATGGGAATATATTGCTTAATATGGAACTTAGAAAAAGGGTCCAACTTCATAGATTAATACCCACGTCTGAGGGATATCCTCATAAAAGGTGATCTTCTCTTCTTGATACAATAACCATTAGGAGATAATCCGATGACTCCGGAATGTTTATGTTTTCTCCATAATCATCCAATAAGCCATTCTCCATTCGATGGAGAATTGGGCTACATTTTGTATTCTACGGAATAAGGCACATAGAGTATGAGCCGTTGGATGGGTTTTTCCTCCATCATGGATGAAAAGAAATTATTTGGAAAAACACTTAGCGATCTTGCATTAGAGTTGAGAACTCTTAGAAGGGCTTGATTGTAAATGGAGGTCATGGATGAAAAGGTATATATAAGATATACAAAATTATAAATGTGGTTCTTGCAAAACTCGTTGCAGTTTGCAAAGTATTTGATACTTGTCCCGTTTTGTGAAAACAGGATAATCTGCTTGAGAATTGTTGGATTTGAGGCAACGTGATTTGATGACGGCAAGAAAAATCAGTTGATGGCCGACATCACCACTTTCCTCAAAGTTTATCATTTGGATTAGTGGACTTGAATATAATTTGTAATCCTTGTATGTGTGTCTTGCTTTTGGCGAGACGATTATTCATATGAACAAGTTACAAACCAGTTTGTACTATTCTTATGAACAATGCCGTTATGGTCACATTATGATTATATATAAGTTATTCTCATCACTATGTTAATGATAATAGTCTGAACATTTATAAAGGATTAGAATGCTAAAAGATATCCAAGGTTTAATAATGAAATGACACTACAGTTTAAGTCATTTTGGTTATTACAGGTTCTTTATGAAAGATCAGGGTCCTAGATGCTTAATCTAGAGACTTTGCAAAACCATGCCTCTTGGGAAGAATGACTAAAACTCCGCATTCTGGTAAAACGGTGATATGCGAAGAAATGTTGAATCTTATACATATTGATGTATCGTATTTTCAACAGATAGTGGAAATCATTAGGTAATTGTGGACTTAAGTGAATAAGTGTATTTACTTAATGAAACATGAAGTTTGAATTGATTTGAATTGTTCAAATAAGTTCATAACTAAATGGGATATTGAAATTAACAAGAATACGAAGTCTCTTCGATTTGATCGACATGACTAAAGTATTCAAGTTAAGTTTGGCATAAAAGGAACTTGTGAAAGATGTTTCACAAATTATGATAACTGGATGAATTCAAAGTGTGTTGAAATGTCTGAACATCATAATCATTATGTATGAAGATACATATGGTATAATATTATCTCTTATTGGGGTTATAGTTGTTAGTTAGAGTTAAAGATCAAAATAAGCAAACACTCATTTGAAATACAAAGGAACATCTAAAAGATTCGTGGAAACAACACCATAAGTGTTATGGCACGTTCGAGTTTCTGGAGATTTCGACAAGTCGAAGTCGTGGCGAATAAACAAGTCTTTGTAGAGCATTCTTAGGAAGCTATGAATGCATCTTCCACAAGGGGCAAAACTATTGTTGTCCAAAGTCAACATGTCTTGATGAAGATACAGGTGGAAGAAAGTGAAAGATCAAAACAAGGTATTTGACCTTGCCTCCGAATTGTTGAGTGGCACAGCGGAATTTGTTTCGTGAAACCAAACTCTACATATAGAGGAGAAACCAATGATAATGATCATAAAGTTTCATCGAATACTTTTACTAAAGAAAGTAGGATTCAACTATATATTCTACAAGTTTGTGGAATTGTATTGTTGATTCATTTGTCATGTTTTGAACAAGACATACCTACGAATTACAAAGAAGTGTAATGGACCTAAGTGCAAGAAATGACTAGGAGTCATAAAATCCTATATTAAGTTACATTTAAGATTGCAAAGTAACATGTTACTTGATCTTATTAAAGTAAAGAAGTCTACTTGATACTTCTAAATGACTGCAAAGTCATAAGAAGGAAATGAAACTTAATGAATGACAAAAGCTCGATTTGTCACAAGTTTGGACAAATTCAAGAAGTTGACTACAACAATAGTGATGCTTAAGTCTTTTGGATTTACACTAGAAATATATGGTCATTGAAATCTCGTTAGTGGAATTCTCAATTTGATGATGATCAAGGAATTTTGGAATGTCCAAGGTTATCGAGAGGGCCTAGATTTGAGTGGGAGCAAATCGGCTTGGCTAATTCATAATATGTAACTGACATATTTTGAGTGGGAGCTAAGTGAAATCCCTGGATCTCAAACATGAATGTCATATTCGAGTGGGAGCGTAAAATCATTCTAGGATATGTGAACGACATATGTGAATGATGTGATTGGTGTTAATAATATTTAAGTTAGATAAATAAGGATGAAGTTGAAGTTATTAAACAATAAGATCTATCGAAATAGATTGGTAAGTTTAATAAACACTGAATGTCGAATGCTTCCTAGACTTGATTCTGAAAACATGTTCAGAATGTACTAAGCAAGATTCTGAAGAAGTTCAGAATGGAACAAGGTAAGAAAGAAGTTCTTACCGTATGAAGCATTGAGTATTGCAACTATGGTTGAAAGAAAGAGATGTGTTGTATCTCCTATGCCTCAGTCATAGGTTCTTCCATATAACCATGTTGTATACTCAACATAATGTGACCCAATGTTCTGGTTGGAAGGACTAGCTCTTAACTGTAAAAACATGTCTTTAAGTGATTCCTGAGTTGAATTTGTACTTAAGTAGCAAGAAGCAATGTAAGTGGCATAGTTGCATTTCATGCACTAGGATCTACATAGATATAGAAGTAAAAAAGGCTACATCTGATGTGATATATAATGTTATGGCGGGGCTAGCTCGCTTTTAACGTAGAATGATGTGTCCCAGGGCCCAGTGCCCATGAGAAAGCCCTCGAGGTTGATCTAACGTCACTGTAAGCTCTTGGAATCCGGCCTCGTTCTGCTACCATGACTATAGTATATACACAAAGGATAGCAAAGTGTGTTTCGAAGTTTAGATGACAACGTGAAAACACCGTCATCAAAAACACTAGAAACAAAAGTCTTTCTTTGTTGCCAAATAAATACTTCGACCCATTATAAGATAATTGTGTGAATGTCAAAATTAGGAAGACATTAACGATTTGCAAAAGACATAATGATCTGGTAAAACAGAACATGGACATGACGTTTCCCATGAGCATGCATGATCTATAAACGCATATGGTATATGATTTATATGAGTAAAATGCAAGCTAGTTTATTTGTACTCTAGTGCAAGTGGGAGACTGAAGGAGATATGCCCTAGAGGCAAATAATAAATAGGTTTTTATTGTCATATCTCAATTAGTTTATAATAATTTCATACTGTGCTATAACTGTGCCAAGTAGAAACATTGGTACAGGTGTGGTATGAAACAACAAAGTCCCTAGTAGCCTCTATTCATACTAGTTCGTTGGTCACGAAGATGATCTGGGTTTCAAGATCATGGGTATTTATGCCGACTGACCACGAGATCATATCATTGGAGAATGATGTGATTGGACATTCCTCGAAGGATTGCAACACGATCAAGTCATCTAGTTCATTGTTGCAACAGCTATACCTAGACTCCTTCTCCTTAGACCGTGAGCTCATATTACTCACTGTTTCCCTAGGCTGCTTAGACTGCATCAACCGTCATCTGGTAATACGGTGGCCATAAAGGTGTATGTTGGGTATTCCGAAGGAATAGTATATGACATGTGACTGCAAGACTGGGATTTGTTCACCCACATGACGGGCAAAGATACATACGGCTGGCTTGGTGAGATTACATCCATATATGTTGCAACATGTGACTAGGTCACGGGAATGTAATATCACGGTAACAAGAAAACGGAACTTGTTGTGAACGAGATTGAACAAAGGTATAGGATACCTTTGATCGGATCTCAGACAAGTTGTATCGAGAAACAAAAGGAAGAGGATGCTACATATAGACGATTCAAACGACATTGTCATCAGGAATGCATAGGGGTCACATGGACATCCCTGGTCCCTCTGTTGATCATTGATACAGATCATGTCTAGAGCATTCCCGAGCCGTGAGAGGATACACTTAAGGGTACAATGGGAGCGATCATTCGTAAGATGGAATCACAGTAGAGAAAGAGAGAAAGCCGGAATTGTTCCGCAGAGAGATCCGAAGTTGTTCGGAGAAAGAATAAAGGACTAGGATCATTCCGGGAAAGATCCGAAGTTGTTCGGAGTAAATCGAAAGGGAACCGAAAGGTGTTTCGGGTCAAGTCGGGTTTTGTAATATGTATTTACATATTAATTAGTGTAATTAATATTAAATATAATATTAAAATCTAATTTGAAGGGTTATTCTACTAATGGGCCAAACTTCCTAGTGAATAAAGGCCCATGAGGGAAAACCGAAAGGGGGGAAGGGCCAAGGGCCAAAGGGCCAAGGCCCAGGCGCCTTGAGGGGGCCCACCCGGCCAGCCTAGGGCTGTGCGCGGGGCGGGGACCACCCCAGGCCGGCTGGCCCATTAAGGCCCATGCGCCTCCCCCCTCTCCCTTGTTTAGTCCCACATGGGAAACCCAAAGGGGAGGGCACACCCCCTCCCCCTATATAAAGGGGTGCCCATGGGTGGGATTGAACACACCATCAATTGGAGAAGTCCTTTGGTTGACTTCCTCCTTCTCTCTCTCTCCATGCCTCGTGACTATGGCCCCAAGTCTGGGTTGTGCGATCGAGGCACTCCTGCAGTACGCCGTTGCGCTGCAGGGATTCCTAGCCGAATATCAACTTACGCACTCCCGGCGGGATCGAGGAGCCGGAGGTCTCATCGTGCACCGGATGTGTACGAAGACACGAGGCGCAACACTTGGGGCGCTTAAATGTCGTGAGATGGAGCTGTTGCACCATGAAGATGACGAAGGAGCAAGGGGTGACCTGCGAGGAGCTTCGCGACCTTGAGGTCAGCTTCGAGTACGACTACATCAACCACGTTCCCCGCAGAATGTTAACCGCTTACAGACTACAAGGGTATGTACTCTATACGCATCGGCCGTTACCGCATTACTACATAGATAGATCCTAGGCAAGTTTCGGGGTTCTGTCGTAGGAAATTTTTTGTTTTCTGCGTCGATCCCCTACATAAAGAAAGTAAATACAGGGGTTAGTCCAAAAAACAAGTGTCGGCTCACTTATTTTTTATCCTTGGTTGTTTTTCATGTGCCCAACACTTGCCGCTTTTTTCTCTTGCTTGCCAATGAAACTAGGTTTCAGACAGCAGCAAGTTGAGGAGTAGGCCTTTGGTGTCGACACACTAATAACTCGGCCTAAAGGGGTAAGAAACTTAAGCCATCCGACATAAAAATGTAAATATAGAAAAAGCCAATTACTACTGAGGTAGTCCCCGAGTCACTACTCGAGATGTCGAGGTTTCATTGATAATCTCATTGTCGATATACAATTCGATATATGAGAGTTTGAGATACATACACTTCAGCTAAGTGTAAAATGGACGAAGGAGCGCTACACTCCATGGCCTTTTCGACTCTTCTCCTGACCTGATGGCCTTATTCTTCTCCTGTGCTTGAGCATCTATGAGATAATGTGCATCATTGTGCAGTGCCTTGCTCACGATAAATGCCCCCTCCCGTGGAGGTGATAGTTTATGCATGTCGGCAGTGTGTTGCACTAGCCAAAGCACCAAATCCCCTTCCCGAAAAACTCGAGGGTTTACTTTTTGGCTATGGTAGCGTCGGAGATTTTGCTGATATATGGCATATCTGGACAATGCCAATTCTCTTGCCTCTTCGAGTAGATCAACATCATTTTTCCTGGCTTCTTGCACTTCGGCTTATGTGTATTGGGTGACTCTAGGTGAATCATGCACTATGTCAGCTGGTAATACAACTTCTACCCCATATACCAGATAGAATGGCGTATAGCCAGTTGCTCAATTTGGAGTTGACCTTAAGCTCCATAGTACTGCCGGGATTTCATCAATCCAGCATCCAGCTAATCGCTGTAGCGGCTCAATGAGCCGAGGTTTTATCCTGGACAGTACTAGCCCATTGGATTTCTCCACTTGCCCGTTCGATGCGGGATGTGCAACTGATGCCACATCTTCTTTTATCGCTACAAAATCGAGCAAATGCTCCTTCCGCAAAGTTCATGCCATTGTTAGTTATTATGTTGTGTGGGTATCCGTACCTCAAGATTATATCCTTGAGGAATGATACGGCTGTGGGACCATCGCACTTTCTGATTGGCTTGACTTCAATCCACTTTGTAAATTTATCAACCATGACTAGGATATCAGTCATGTTGCCATGTGTCGGCTTAGATGATCCAACCATGTTTAAGCACCACACTACAAATGGCCAAGTGATAGGTATAGTTTTGAGTTCAGAGGCCGGCATATGTATCTTGCTCGAATACCTATGACACCCATTGCATTTCCTCACTAAGTCCTCAGCCTCTTGCAAAGCACTGGGCCAATTAAACCCATGCTAGAATGCTTTTGCGACTAAAGCTCTAGATGAGGCATGATGCCCACATTTGCCCTGATGTATATCCCGGAGAATTTCTTGCCCCTCTGTCGGATCAACACATCGCTGAAGGACACTAGTGACACTCCTCTTATATAACTCGCCATTTATTATAGTATAGGATTTTGCCCTTCTCTGAATCTGTCTAGCGGGGACCTCATCACTTGGTAAACTCCCATCTTTCAAAAAGCTCAAAATTGGCTGTGCCCAAGCTGGTTTAACATGGGCCGGGAAAACAATTTCATCAATTTCCATTGGGTCAGTCGACATAAATTCTATTAGGTTAAGCTAATCAGTTCCTGGGTTTTGTGAGGTAGTCCCCGGGTTTTTCGAAGCAGTCCTTGGGTTACTCAATACAGTTCCCCAATCAATATCCATTGGGACAACCTCTGATGCCGGATTGGCCGGGATATGGATTGACTCGGATTCTGGTGATGGGTTGATAGAAGGTTTTCGGAGGTGCTCAAGAGCTATACCCGGCGGGAATGACTGTCTGGGTGAACCGAGTTTTGATAACACGCCAGTTGCATCATTCTCAGCATGGGGTACATGATGGAATTTGCATCCCTCAAAATACCCACTGATTTTTTGGATGTGAAACAAGGCCATATTTACGTCGAGTGCATCCCAATGACCCAAAACCTGTTGTACTACTAGATCCGAATCACCAAAGCATTGGATCCAACGTATGCCAATCTCTTTCGCTACTTTTATACCATGTAGAAGTGCCTCATATTCGGTCACATTGTTTGATGCAGCAAAATGAATTTGCAATACATATCTCAATTGATCCTTCTTGGGCGAGGAAAGGACTATACCGGCACCAAACCCGGTTTTCATATTTGACCCGTCAAAGTGCATTCTCCAAAATTTAGAGTCGGGCAAGGGTGGCTCATACTGCATTTCATCTCAATCGACGGAAAAGTCAGCCAGTGCCTAAGACTTTATAGCATATATCCTATCATATTGCGGGGCATATAGCCCATTTGGCGATTCGGCTGCTTGCATCTTTGTTACCCATTATCTCGGATATTGGTGCTTCACATGTCACCTTTATAGGGTGTTCTTCAAAATAGTGCTTAAGCTTCTTGGCCGCCATATGCCATCTTTTTATAATGTGGGTAATTGTGTTTTGATGCAGAATGTACCTCGCTTAGGTGATAGACTAGCCTCTGCACCTATTTACCTTCTTTTTCGTGCTCTACCACTATTACGGCACTTACGACTCGATTGGTCGCTGTGATGTAGAGCAACATCGGCTCTTTCGATAGTGGTGAGGCTAACAATGGTGCAAAGGCTAGCATATATTTTTAACTCATGGAATGCACTATCGGTCTGTGGTGTCCAAATGAACTTATCCGAGTTTTTCATTAGTTGGTACAAAGGCAATGCCTTTCCCCCAGCCGACTAATGAAGTGACTCAACAATGTCAAGCAGTCCATGAACTTATGAACATCATTAAGACACTTCGGCAGTTCCATACGCTCAATAGCTTTGATTTTAGTCGTATTAGCCTTGATACCTCGGCTAGACATGAGAAATCTAAGTAATTTTCCGACCGGGACACTGAAGGTACATTTTTCTGGGTTAAGCTTCATTCAGAACCTTCTTAAGTACGCGAATGTCTAACGAATATCATCTGGGAGAGTATGACTCTCTTTGGTTTTTATCACCACATCGTCAACATATACTTGGACATTTTTGCCAGTTTGATCATGAAAGCATTTTTGCATGCATCTTTGATACGTTGCCCCTGCATTACGTAAGCCAAATGGCATGGTACGATAGCAATAAGCCGCGGGATGGGGTAATAAAGGTAGTTTTTTATTTGACCAGCCGAGTTTAATGGTATTTGCTGGAAACCATAATCCACGTCTACAAATGACAAATGCTCACAACCAGCGGTCGAGTCAATGACCTAATCAATTCTAGGCAAAGGAAATGTTGGAAATATGCCCTAGAGACAAATAGTAGTAAGGACTATTATCATATTTCATGTAGTTTATGATTAAGTTTTATATCATGCTATAACTGTATTGAGTGGAAACATCAATACACGTGTGATATACAAACAACAAGGGGTTCCCAGTCAAACTCTAGTCACTGGTTCATTGGTCAACAGATGATCAAGTTTTCTGATCATGTGGCATTTATGCCAGTTGGAAATGGAGTCAACTCATTCGGAGAATGAGATGATGAACCAATACCCCACCTAAACATCGTGACCCGATCATGTCACGAAGTTCAAGTTACAATGATTAGAAATGGATCCTCGTAGACTATTCCTTAGATCGTGAGGCTATATCAATCACTGCCTCCCGAGAGTGCTTAGATAGCATCAAGCGCCACTTGGTAATACAGTGGTTATAAAGGTGTGTTTAGGTACTCGGAGGAAACCGTAGAGGCAATATATGTCAAGAGCAGGATTTTTCCGTCCATGTGATGGGAAGATACTCAAGGGCCCACTCGGAGAAGTTATATCCAATAGTTGCGCAACGTGTGATTTGATCACGGGGATATCGCTTGTCGGAATGAGTCAAGTAGCGTTGTTTGGTAACGAGATTGAACACGACATGGTGATGTCATTGATCAGATCTTGGACAATGCAAGTATCGAGAGACAAAGGGAATAAGACACAACTGTCCCGGTTCAAATGACGAAAGATCTTCGTGGAACGCGCAGGGGTCACATGGCCATCCAGGTCCCTCTGTCGATCATTGGTGCGGGAGTGTCCCGACCATGTCTGGAGTGTTCCTGAACCGTGGGGTATCACGCTTAAGGTCTTGATGATGTTTAGAGAATGTTTATAGGATCGGTAGAATCGTCGAAGAATTGTAGAGAGAAAACCGGAAGGGTTTTGGTAAGTCCGGAGGATGTCCGGAGTGGACGTGGAAGTGTTCCATAACCATAGAGGTTGAATAATATGTGAATGAATGTTAAATATTGATTTAATCATTTATTCATAATTATTTAATAAAAGAGAAAATCAATTAAATGGTCAAAGGGCTTAATGGGCCAATTCCCAGAGGAGAAAGGGCCCAAGAGGGGCCGAACCCCTTGGAGGGGCCAAGGGGAGTGGCCGTCTGATGTCTACGCACTTCTATTCTTGTAGACAGTTGTTGCGCCTCCAAGTGCAGAGGTTTGTAGAGCAGCAGCAAGTTTTCCCTTAAGTGGATCACCCAAGGTTTATCGAACTCAGGGAGGAAGTGGTCAAAGGTATTCCCTCTCAAGCAACCCTGCAATCAAGATACAAGAAGTCTCTTGTGTCTCCAATACACTTGTCAGGTGTATAGGTGCACTAGTTCGGCAAAGAGATAGTGAAATACAAGTGGTATAGATAATTATAAGTGCTAACAGTGATAGAAAATAACTTGATGGCGTGGAAAAGACTAAACGCAAACTGAAATAAAGATGGAAGAAAGCAAACATGTAACAGATCTAGTTGCAAACGAAGTATCAATGCTTAGAAACAAGGCCTAGGGATCATACTTTCACTAGTGAACACTCTCTCATAAATATATCCTCTCTTTATGATACCACTCTTAACTACTCTCTGGTTGAACACTCTAATCGATGGTAGGGCTATAATAGCACACCTCAAAGTCCATCTTTCCCATCTAGAAAACCCCACACTATCACCTTGAGTACTAGATGAGTCCAACAAACACCACAATTTCATAAAGACATCCAACTCCAAATATAACTCGTAACAAGTATTTGTAATCTCTAGCCTAAGTGCCACCATGCTGAGCACGCTGTCACTTTCACACACATGGGGAGAGCAGAGATCTAATAAAGCACTTGAGTAGCAAGGTAGATCTACTAGATTACAAAGCTCATGACCACATCAAGATCATGCATAGATAAAGAGATGAACACATAGCTACCGGTAGAACCCTTAGCCTCGAGAGAGAACTACTCCCTCCTCATCATGGAAATCAGCAACGGTGATGGAGATGGTGGTGGAGATCGATGGAGATGGCTCCGGGGGCACTTCCCCGTCCCGGCAAGGTGCCGGAACAGAGACTTTCTGTCCCCCGAATCTCCCCTTCGGTGGCGGCGGTGCAGCCGAACTTTTCGTGGATTTCTGATTGACGACTTAGCGTTTATGCCTCGGGAGGCTTCTTATAGGCCAGAGGGCAAGGTCGGTGGGCGGCCGGGGGGCCACACCATGCCCTAGCGCGGCCTGGGGGACCCGTGCCATGGGGTGGTGTGGCCACCCTGTGGCCCCTCTCCGACTCTCCTTCTGGCTCCGTGAGTCTTCCGGGAAAATATCAACTTTGGCTTTTGTCCGGTCCAATTCCGAGAATATTGATTTTCTGACTTTCTTGGAACCAAAAACAACAGAAAACAGGCAACTAGCACTATGGCTCTTGTTAATAGGTTAGTCCAAGAAATCATATGAAAAGTACTCCAAAGTGTGGACAAAACATAAGAAAGTAGATAAAACCAAGCATGGAACATCAAAAATTATAGATACATTTGCAATGTATCAACATCCCCAAGCTTAAATCCTGCTCGTCCTCGAGTAGGTAAGTGATAAAAAGAAATAATAATTTTTGAGGTGACATGCACCATCATAAACTTGATCAAAGTATTTGTAAAACATTCAAAGCTAGGATCATAGTACTTCAATCATAACATGAAAGACAAAGTTATAGCAATAAGCAAAAGAAACTATGATGCAACATGAAAAGGCACAAACAAAAGATTCATGAATAACAGTGCTTTGCAAGACGTTTGTTTGTTTCACATAAAGAAAACATAGCATAATAGTATTCAGCTTGTCCCTCAATAGAGTAGCAAATATAAATGCATAGGACACCTTCAAAGTTCATAAGAGTGACTAGATACAATAGTTTAAAACAAGCAATATCAAGGTATGCATCAATCAACAAGTCTTGGGACAATGCACATAGAACTAAGAATGGCCACTATGCTCTCAAAGTAGGTGCATAAAGGTAGAAGGTGGAGACTCAATATATAAGTGGAAGAAAGGCCTTCATAGAAGGAAGTAGGGATTCAAGTCTCATAAAGAGCTTCCAAAAATTATGGTACTTATAGCTTTCAGCTCTCATTGCCCCTATCATAAGCATCTTTAAGGTGATTAAGGTTAAAGTGACACAACTGAGAGGATATGCTTGACAAGTTATAAACCGAAATCTCATGCCCCTTACTTACGAAGACCGATCCTCATGCTACTCAACTTCAGTCACGACTAAGCTCTTGTCATTGTAAGTACATGTGTATCATTAAGAACCGCCAACGAGGTACCCCTTGCACATGATACGGGAGCTTTCCCATAATCAAAATGATAAGGCAAGCAGACAATGAGCATCTCAGCGATCTTTTTATTTGCTATTTGCATAGTTTTTTATTGAGGATACTTCATAGAGTGCTCATTATGGTGATGCTGCAAGTTTCCACCATGATTAGGCATGGCTTAGGCTAGCGGCCCAGGCGTTTCTCTAACACACATACAAACTCCATGATCTTACAAGTTCCACTTTTATTTCACACCGCCGGGATCCGTAAGCAAAAGAACATGATATCAACGGGGTACAAACTACAAGTGCAATGTTGAAAGCGTTCCCCATGAAACATGGTTCTGCTAATTTCAACTTATAAAGCGCAAGCATATACGCAACAAAGAAGGACCCAATGGTTCAAGTTTATTAGATGCAAAAAGTAAAGTGTGCCATCAAGTTCGTGAGAGCTTTAATCACTAGTTTTCTCATAACAAGTTTAATTTGGAAGGTAAACAAAAGCATGAATATACTTGGAATAGCATAAGCTAGTAGGTAGGTATGGTGGACTCTTTGGAATAACTTTGTTTAGGGAGTTGGATGCATGAGTGGAACTCATACTTGGTTGTGGAGGCTAGCAAAAGACTCGGAGCGACAAACTAAGAGAGCAATAATGGCCATAATCATGCAGAGCGACAAAACATCATTGATCAAAGCATAAAGTGATACTACAAGTTGAAAACTAAAGGATCATCAAGGCTATGGTGACTTGGGATAGTCATAACATGGTGTGAGCATGTTCCAAGTCAACCCAAATAAAACATCAAAGGAGAATACCACTATACTATGCTTTAATATGCTAAAACAACGCATGATTCATCCAAGGCACATTAAGCAATCTCAATTGTTTATAACAAGTCATGCTACAGCAAATAATACTAAGTATAAAGCCAAAACAATATCAAGCATGGAATGACAAAGCATAGGCCACAGTAAAAAACAAGCTCTTTTTACCACATAAGCATGAACTTTCCTACTCTTTTCCAAACCAAACCAAACTATTTGCAAACCAATGTATCAAAGAGGGGGTCCAACCAATTTATTCAGCAAACTAAGCAAACCAAGAAAACTAAAAACCAAAACTAAAATGAAAAAGAAGACGCTCCAAGAACAACACAACTGTGCATGAAACAATAAAAATGAAGTGTTTGGAAGAAACCTGGGATTTTTATTGAGGAAGAAGGGGATGCCTTGGGCATCCCCAAGCTTTGACGCTTGTACTTCTTGGATATTTCTTGGGGTGACACACGTGGCATCCCCAAGCTTCATCTTTAGTCCATCCTTCATCTCATTACTCATTCCTTCCATACACCTGAAATTTTTCCTTCATACAAAACTTCACACAATCCTTATTAGCAACATTAGTGCACTCAAGATAAAGAAGTCTTAAGGTTCAGTTCTAACACCAAATAAACTTCCATTAGAACACTAGCTAATGTAGCACTTCCCTCAAAAAGCTCAATTCCCCAAAAGAACTCAAGAAGGAACCAACAAGAAGCAAATGCAGAAAATGGCAGAAATTTGTCAAAACAGACCTGCAGGTAAAGACGATTTTTTTCGAAGACCTTCTGTTGCTCAAATCAAAAAGTGTTGAACTAACGAAAGTTAGATGAGAACCTGGGGCAGAAGCAAAAAAATTCATGCCTCAAAAGGACGTACAGAGATTTTATACAAATTTTTACAGTGAAGCACATAAATCTGTTTCGGGACAACAACTTTTCCAATCATTACTTCTCTCTCATTAGAGGTTAATCTTGGCACAAAAAGCAAATAAAAAGGATAAGGAGCAGTTTTACAGAGGTATCCAAGACTCGTCTAAAACTTTTGGGTTATCTCCCAATAAGTACTTTTCTTTAACGCCTTTAATTTAGGCTTGATAGTTTGAGAAGATGCTCACATAAGAAATATGAATTGAAGTAAAAGAGAGCATCAAGAAGCAAATTTAAAGCAAATTTAAGTCTAACCCACTTCCTATGCATAGGAATCTTGTAAACAAACAAGTCATGAAAGCACAAAGAAACAAGCATAGTAAAGCAAAACAAGTGCAACTTCAAGACTTTCAACATAAAGAGGGGAAACTTAATATTGTTGAGATACATAAAACCATGTTTACCTCTCTCATAATAACTTTCAGTAGCATCATGAATAAAATTAACAATATAACTATCACATAAAACATTCTTATCATGAGCCACATTCATATAATTATTACTCTCCACATAAGCATATTCATTCTTATTAATTGTAGTGGGAGCAAATTCAAAAAAATAGCTATCATTATTATTCTCATCACCATAATCATCAAATATAGGAGGCATATTGTAATCATAATTAATTTTCTCCTCAATAGTAGGTGGACTGAAAATATCATATTCATCATTGTAATCATCATATATTGGAGGTTTGGTATCATCATAAGCAATAGAATTGCTATCTTCCAAAGCTGGGGAACTAAAAAGATCATTTTCATAAAAACTAGCTTCCCCAAGCTTAGACTTTTCCATATCATTAGCAATAATGGTGTCCAAAGATTCATACTAACAACATTGCTATTAGCATGCAAATAAAGTTCCATAGGTTTTTTAATTTTTCTCTTCAAACACTTCATGTCCTAACTCAAGATAAATACTATAAAGCTCTCTAATTTTGTTGTTGTTTTCCATTAAGCCTAACTAGTGAAAACGAGAAACAAAAAGACAAAATTGCAGAATCTAAAGGAAATAACTTCGAGCACTCACACCGGAGGATGTGAGTACCTTTTACCTTACCTCCCCGGCAACGGTGCCAGAAAATAGGCGTTTGCACTGGGAGGCTCTTCTTCTTTAATCCTCCGGTGTGAATACCTTTTACCTTACCTCCCCGGCAACGGCGCCAGAAAATATCTTGATGTCTACGCACTTCTATTCTTGTAGACAGTTGTTGGGCCTCCAAGTGCAGAGGTTTTGTAACACCCTCGAATCGGCCCTATGCAAGTTTTAGCCCTTTCCGTCAAACCCACATAGAAACGATTCAAGGATGCCCACCAGGCACTTTCGTGCGGGTGGAAAACAAAGTAAAATCATTACACAATAGTCCTCGATGGGACCCACAGAACAGTTATATATACAACAGTGACTCAACGAGTCAAGAATACAGATATATAATACAAAGATCCAAATCACCTTGAAAACGATAGAACGTCCGACTACGGACAAGATGCAAATGGGGCTAAGAGCCCTGAAGAATAACCAATGGCGTCCATAACCCTGCCCAGGCCAAGCCGGAAGGGTAACCCTGCTAACAACGGTGATCTCAAACCTGCTACAACAAAAGGGGTGCCGACAAAGGGAAAAGGAAAAAGAGGAGCGTCAGTACTGAGGCCAGTACACGGCGAGGCTAGAATTCGGCGGCTCTCGCCTACATAGGTATGGTCGGCTGAAGCGACAGCGCAGTGGCACTAAACAACCTATAGAGACTCGATACAACTGGCGGTTATCAGAGGGGGGTGAGAAAGACCTATCCGGATCCAACCTGAAGCTAACACCAAACAAACCCATCCTGGTATTTCCCCCTCGAGACCAGACGAGGAAGTCGGACCAAGGAACTCACACAGTTGGCAGTTTTACTCATTCTGTTATAGTTGCAGCAATTACTAATCAGATATAGATAGCATGAGTCATCCTGAAGCATAAGTAGCGGCAGTTTTAATTAGCATTCCGTTGTAGTTGGAACATTTACTAGTCAGATAGAATTGTCTTGAGGAATCCCAAAACCCAGCAGTTGTTGGCACTTTTATCACATTCCATTGGAGTTGCAATACTTACTAGGCAGGTATAACAAAACAACCCAGATCCAGCAGTTATTGGCATTTTTAATGTCCATTCCGTTATAGTTGAATTTGTTTACTAGTCATGTATGAAGTCAAGTTTATAACACTACTTTAGTTATGCTTGTCTATGATCGAGATACTGTGCTCCAAGTCGTCCATAACCGCGGACACGGCTTTCAGAAAGTTTTACCCTGCAGGGATGCACAAATAGCAACACACACTCGATCAACCTCGGAAAAACCAACTCAAAACCCAACGAGGCATTCACGACAAAGCGATCACAGGATTCAGAAATATTTCAGGGGCCACCCCATTAAGCTTCCCGCAACGAAGTTGGCCGACTCCGAGATGGACCTAAGGTTTGTGTCAATGGCTGTAAACGACTGGGAACCCGAAAGTGTGACTGGGCTTGTCGATACCGCGAAAACATTCCACGATCCAAAACAGTACAGGTGCTCCACGCACAATCTTACGTAAAGCAGTAACATGGCATAAGTACATGATAGTAATAAAGCCCCAAACTACTTTGTGGCCCCAAGAAATAAGAATGAATCAAGCTCTGGCTCAAGGGGGTCCATAAGGCCTCCCGGATGTGGATAGTGCGAAAAATCAAGGAACATGTATCAAGTACTCGGGGTCCTACGGGACACAAGTGAGCGTGGAAGAACCAAATAACATCTATTGCCCACCGATGCCTCTGCATTAGTTATATCTAGCATTTTTAATAGTTGTATTTAAAGTCATGGTCATCTCCACCGGTACGCATCTCCACCATTAACATCTGCCAGCATTCCAACAACTGTGGTACTTGACAACACGAGATCACACCTGAGCAAGCGACTATGACTCGCAAGGCCAGCTATCTACCAAACACAGGTAATAGGAGGTGTCCAAGGCAATATAGAGGCTGCACGGGATATAACTGGGGTACGGAAACTAAAGCATCGTGACACGGATAGCAATAGATCAACAGGAGGAAATAAAGACTATAAGAGCAAAATAGGTAGAAGGGGGAGAGATGCTTGCCTGGGAAAACACTGCCGAAGAATCATATCCGGAGAACTTGTCGATACTCGCATCAACTCATCGGCCTAGTCCGCGAAGAAGCAAACACTAGAAGAAACACCGGATGCAATATTTAATACTACGGCAGAAGATCCGACATGATTATGATATGCATGCGAGATGAACAATTTAATATGCGACAGTCGACAATGTCATATTATAAAAATAATGGGGGTCTCGGATAGGGAATCACATTTAGGGTTCGGCAAACTTGGGCTCCGAGGGGTTCGGGGTTCGACAGGGTTTGATGGGAACGGCGGGGATCACTCTTCGGTCCACGGAAGAAGATCTTGTCGCATCTGCGGTCTTCGGATCGGGCCGGTCTTGGCGTTCGGGAAGAAGAACTTGGCATCCTCGAGGAAGTACTTGGCGTATCCGCCTCGCCAACCTTGGCGTTCGGCACCCTACGAAGTTGATCTTGGAGTTCCGCGATGATGTTGTCGATTCCATGTCGAAGGCCTTGGCGCTCCGGATCGGTCTTCGGGTCACATCCATCCAGGGACGAACTTGTTTAGTGCCACGATGATCTTGGCGTTCGGGGATCTTGGCATCAAGGAGCGAAGTACTTGGCGATTGTGGAGATCATGGGCATCGACGCCATTGTCGGGTAGTACTTGGCGAGGTCCTCGGTCGGGGCAACACATGTGGTTCTTAGGTGTGTAACTTGAAAAGGGGTGAATCAGACTGTAGACGCACGGACACAAAGCAACGAGCCTGATGATGTGTTGAGAGGCAGGAACAATAGGGAGTCGGGGATCATCAACCACACCACTTCAACTTCACGAGTATCACTCCCCATCAACACAATATAGGAGACATGACAAACAAGCAGCAGGACTTCTCTGATACTTCCTTCTCTAGCTAAATACCGGCACGCACGGTGGCAGCGACGAGGTGGGGCCGCGGTCCGGGTCGAGGGCGTCGGTGCTGGACGGAGACCACCGGGGCGGAGGCGGTCGAGGGGGAGACCGGCGGCCGTAGGAGGTAGGGCCCGTGAGGAGGCGACGCAGCCGTGCTGCGGCGCGCCAAGGCGGCGACCAAAGGGACAACGGGAGGAGGGGGCGGCGACGTCGGACCGGACTTCGGCGGCGCCGGCGCGGTTCGGCGGCAGGGAGACGAGGTACTGGCGACGGACAGCGGGACGAGCCCGAGCGGCGGGAGGAGGAGGCCGGCATGGGGAAGGGGCCGGCAGCGACGGGCTCGGAGAGGCGCGGCCGGGCTTGAGGAGATGGAGGGGTCGGCCGGCAGGGCAGCTGCGAGCGCGGGGCTCGGCAAGGGTCGACGGATCCGCTTGGGGGAGAGAGGCGGCAGAGCGTCGGGGTTGGCGGTCGGTCGACGGGGCTTCGCGACATGGGCCACACGAGACTCGAGGGAGAGCGGCCGGACGGGGAAGATCTCCGGCGAGGAGGATGGCGGCGGATCGAGGAAGCCTGGGAACACGTGCGGGGGATGGGGATCGAGGCCGCATGGGGCAGGCGACGCGCGGTAGGGGTGGGACCAGGCGCGGGGGCCGAGGTGGTTGTCCGCGTGTGGGCCGCGTGGGGGCGCGCGCGGTGGAAAAGGTGGTGGGGCCAGGCGTGGGGCACTGGGGAGTGGGCCAGGCGAGGGGTTGGGCGTGCGCAGGTAGGGTGCGATGTGTGGTGTGCGTGCTCTGTGTGTGTTGTGTGTGTGGGGTTGGTGGGGAGTTAGGGTGAGGTGGCAGCGGGTGAGTGGTTGGGGGATTGGGACAGGGTGAGGTGGCGACCGGTGCTTGGCTGGGGTGAGGTGGCTGGGGCTGGGTAGATTAGGTTTGGGTAGATTAGGAATAGAACCAGATATTTTAAGACTAGGGTTTTGGAGGTGGCCGGCTGGGCTTTCGGGCCTCACTGGCTGCTTCCCAAAATAATTTAAATATTTCATTTATTAAAAACGAGGCTTTTGCAAACCGTTGGTAGACAAAACAAAATAATCCGGAGACCCGGGTTTTACTTTGAATAAAGACGGGGATGTTTAGAAAACAAAAATCTAGGCGTTTCGAAAATAGTTTAGACAAAAACCATGCAAGATGATGACGATGCTCAAATGCAATGTGGCATGATGACATGAGCATGCGGTCATGATGATGCAATGCACAAAAACATCGCGATTTTCTAGTAGTGATTTTAGCGGGATGCCACAGGTTTGTAGAACAGCAGCAAGTTTTCCCTTAAGTGGATCACCCAAGGTTTATCGAACTCAGGGAGGAAGTGGTCAAAGGTATTCCCTCTCAAGCAACCCTGCAATCAAGATACAAGAAGTCTCTTGTGTCCCCAACACACCCAATACACTTGTCAGGTGTATAGGTGCACTAGTTCGGCAAAGAGATAGTGAAATACAAGTGGTATAGATAATTATAAGTGGTAACGGTGATAGAAAATAACTTGATGGCGTGGAAAAGACTAAAGGCAAACTGAAATAAAGATGGAAGAAAGCAAACATGTAACAGATCTAGTTGCAAACGAAGTATCAATGCTTAGAAATAAGGCCTAGTGATCATACTTTCACTAGTGAACACTCTCTCATAAATATATCCTCTCTTTATGATACCACTCTTAACTACTCTCTGGTTGAACACTCTAATCTATGGTAGGGCTATAACAGCACACCTCAAAGTCCATCTTTCCCATCTAGAAAACCCCACACTGTCACCTTGAGTACTAGATGAGTCCAACAAACACCACAATTTCATAAAGACATCCAACTCCAAATATAACTCGTAACAAGTATTTGTAATCTCTAGCCTAAGTGCCACCATGCTGAGCACACTGTCACTTTCACACACATGGGGAGAGCAGAGATCTAATAAAGCACTTGAGTAACAAGGTAGATATACTAGATTACAAAGCTCATGACCACATCAAGATCATGCATAGATAAAGAGATGAACACATAGCTACCGGTAGAACCCTTAGCCTCGAGAGAGAACTACTCCCTCCTCATCATGGGAATGAGCAACGGTGATGGAGATGGTGGTGGAGATCGATGGAGATGGCTCCGGGGGCACTTCCCCATCCCGGTAGGGTGCCGGAACAGAGACTTTCTATCCCCCGAATCTCCCCTTCGGTGGCGGCGGCACAGCGGAACTTTTCGTGGATTTCTGATTGACGACTTAGGGTTTATGCCTCGGGAGGCTTCTTATAGGCCAGAGGGCAAGGTCGGTGGGCGGCCAGGGGGACCACACCATGCCCTAGCGCGGCCTGGGGGACCCACGCCATGGGGTGGTGTGGCCACGCTGTGGCCCCTCTCCGACTCTCCTTCTGGCTCCGTGAGTCTTCCGGGAAAATATCAACTTTGGCTTTTGTCCGGTCCAATTCTGAGAATATTGATTTTCTGACTTTCGTGGAACCAAAAACAACAGAAAACAGGCAACTGGCACTGTGGCTCTTGTTAATAGGTTAGTCCAAGAAATCATATGAAAAGTACTCCAAAGTGTGGACAGAACATAAGAAAGTAGATAAAACCAAGCATGGAACATCAAAAATTATAGATACATTTTCAATGTATCACTGTCGGCCCTAGTGGGCCTTCCCCACATGGGGCCCATAGTGGGGGCTGGCCGGCGGCGCCTCCCCCCACCTCCTCCTCCTTTAGTCCCACCCCGGGACTTTGAGGGAGGTCGTACCTCCCCTTCCCCTATATATAGTGGGAGTATTTGGCCAGATAAATACACCTAATAATCAATAAAGGTCTTCTCACTTTTGGGAGGACCTCCAATTGATATTTTCTCTTTCTCTCTCCCTCTCTCTCTCGTGACCATGGTCCCAAGTTCGGACTGCGCGAACGAGAGACATCTTCACCGCGGAGCGCTATCGTGCTGCGGGATTCGGATCCAGGAGCTCTACTTCCGCAACTGCTGCTGGATCGGGGAGGCGGGAGTCATCGTCAGGCACCGGACGTGTGTAACTCCCCGCGAGGTGTCGCACTTGAGGCACTCAAGTCGTTGGAGTCGTTGGAGCGCAAGGACTTCATCACGACCTTGAGGTCGGCTTCGGCTCGTCTACATCAACCACGCTCTCCTGAGCGTTGACAATGCTTTTCGGTCTTCAAGGGTAAGTTCGCGAAAAGCCCCTCCCGTTACTGTATTACTAATAGATAGGTCCTGGAAGCATCAGGGGTTCAGGGGCATAGGGTAAAATTTTATTGTTTTCATATGCAGAACCCCTACAATCGTATCAGAGCTAGATCTATGCGTAGGAATGCTAGTACGGGTAGAACACACGAGATGTAGCGTGTGGGCATTGATATTTTAGTTGTTACCCTCCCATGTGTACTTGTGTATACCGTAGTAATGCTTGATGAAGCGGCCCCCAACCGACTTTACGCGTTCATTCGCGAGAGTGGTCCACGCTTGACATACGGCTTGTACCGTATAAAGTGGCTTAGGGGGGTGTCTGTCTCTCTCGCATTAGTTGGTATGCCATTTGCAACGGAGGGCCCCGAAAGGGGTGTAGTAGAGACAACTACTTGATCAGCGTTGTGCTGAAAGTTCGTAGGTAAGAACGGTTCTTGTGCAAAATCCCATTCAGCCACGTAAAACATGCAAAGATAAAGTAGAGGCGTCTAACTTTGTTTTGCAGGGGACGTTGCTTTGTGCTATGGTTGTGGCAAAGGTAAAGTGATTACCTATATCACGTAGTAGTAGATAGTCACGGAGGTGACAGACTACCACGCCGGAATGACACCGGTACCCTCGTGTCTACGGCGCCGGAACCCTGGCACCGGAATCCGGTGACAACGGATGGAGATCACAACGTGAAGGACCATATCACATCGCATTTACATTCAATGTTATTGTTTGTATATCTTATTGTGTGCTAGTATTAGATACTCGACGGTAGCCTAATAAGATGATCCCTGTTAAAATTACCAACGATTGTGTTCCCCCTTAGTGTGCACCACCAAGAAAGTTCTTCGATATGAGGCAATCCATGGTACATGCATGGGTGTCAGACATATCTACGTTTGCATACAGTGGGTGTAAGCCATGTTGCACAGCAAATACACTAAGGTTGAGTTGGAGAGCCTAGCACGCCATAGAAGCGTGGCCTCGGATCACGGATGGTCGAAAGATCGAGCACGAGTTGCATGAATGATGTGACCGATGTTTAGCGTCCACCTTTGAACCCACATTGATGGCCCTGTTAATCGGGGGAGATGTGGCTGATAGAGGTCGTGTTATCACTAGGAACCCTTATGGGGATAGGTGTTTCTGAGTGGAGTTATTATTAACTCATTTAATTATAAACTTAGTCTAAATTCCTTTTGCAGTTATAAATGTAGAAAATGGTTCTCCCTGAGATTACCTTCCCTATTGACGATTGGTTAAAAGGAGAAAAGCTCAAGATAGATGGATCCAACTTCTTTGGATGGGTCATGCGCCTTTTCGATCTCCTTGGTGAGAACAAAGTGGCTGACTACATGATCTACGAGATGTATTTGGAGCCACCCTATTCTCATGAGACCCAGGAGTAGCGGGATATCCGCTGCCGTCGTCGTGTGATGGCCACATTCATATCAGTGATGATGCGCCTCGGGATGGAGGATGAGCTATGGCCAATGGTGGGAAGTCTTAATCCTCGAGTGGTCATGGCACATTTGAGATTGCATTTCATGGAACAAGTGCGCACGTGGGAGTATGAGTTGATGGGGGACTTCCTCTCCATAAAGATGGAGGAGGGCTCCTCACTGGACGATCACTTGTTGAGCATATACGATGCATACATGAGTCTGGCATACTACCTGGACAACTGGTTCGCAAGCTTTTTTGCAATGGGGGTTGTGTTGCGGTCGCTACCACCAAGCTTCCAAGCACAGGTCAGGATTTGCATTATGAGAGGCGACGCAGAAACACTGGATTTCCACGAGTTCATATCACATTTCAGAGATGTGGTGGTTGAACCCGATGTCGCTGGGGTCATCAATGACAAAGGTATATATTTGATATACAATTTTATAAATGTTATAATCTTGCAAACACATTTGCAGTGTAAGTATATTTGATACTTCTTTTGTTTTGCTGAAAAACAGGTCCTTCTGCATGAGAGGTGCTTGCTGGAGAGGAGGTGACGTTGCGTGTTGATGGCGAGCATGATGATGATGGCCGACGACACTCTCCCTCGACATTTATCACTTAGTTTATGTTTTGGATAGTTATTGTAATCAAAAGATTATGAACTTCTTTAGTGTGTCTCACACTTTGTGAGACGGTTATTCATATGAGTTTGTAACAAATAGTTGTTCTACTTTTATGAATTGTCTCTATTCGCGTTCATATCTTGTTTGATTATATATGAATTATCCTTGTTGTTTGAAACTAATTGATAATGCATGAACATTTGTAAAATATTGAAATGCCTTTAAAATACCCAACTTAATGAATCCGGTTGCAAGGAGCCGAGCTATCTCATCACTTATGATCTTTCTCCTATCCTCAACGAAGCGGCAGAGAGGTTGCTTTACCAGCCTTACATCAGGCCTGACATGCCAAGAGTGCTTAGCCAACTCCCTTGGAACACCTTATAGGTCTTGTGTGGACCAAGCAAAAATGTCCCAATTCTCACGGAGGAAGCTGATGAGATCGCTTTCCTATTTGTCACTCAGGACCGCACCAATAGTGACAGTGCACTCTAGGAATTGCTCGTCAATCTAAATTTTCTTTGTATCTTTAGTTGGCTGAAATGACACACTCCCATATGGGTTACTCAGCGCTGACACATTCAGTTGAGCCGACTGAGCCAGTGCCACTACATCGTGAATCCTCTTCTTCTCCTATGCTATCACCAATGACTCGGCCAGATTTGATCCGGCCGAGGCACATTCCATTGAGCGTCTAAAGTCCCCAACAACTGTGATGACCCCATTGGGCCCTGACATCTTCATCTTTAAGTAACTTATGTGAGTACTGGCCATGAACTTGGAAATTGTTGCCCTACCAAGCAGTGCATGATAACAGCTCTCGAGATCCACAACTTCAAACAACAAATTCTCTGTTCTACAATTATCTCTTGTGTCGAATAACACATCAATCCGGACTTGCCTAATTAGATCACATGACAATCCCGGCAAAATGCCATGGAAGGTGGTTTTAGTCCCCTGGAGCATTTCTCCGTGATACCCAACTTGTGCATCGTGTCCTTATACAGTATATAAATACTATTTCCATTGTCAATGAGCACCTTAGAGAACTTCACATTTATGTTTGTCCCGATAAATATCGGGTCAAGCACTAGAGCATATGATCCAAGACTCGGCATAAGCTTGGGATGGTCCTTTATGCTCCAAGTGATCTCTTGGTCCGACCAATACATATACTTCGGCACAGCCGTCATAGCCACATTCACTTCCATATGTCATCTCTACACACTTTGCCTATCAGTTTCCTCTGTCTGAATATGACATAACTCTGGTGATGCTCTATATATTCATTCCTGCCATCATGGTCGGGGTTTCCGTGGTTCCCTTGGTTCTGATTTCCTACTTGATGCATAGTTTCTATCCTCTCCTGGTTCTCATACCTCGGCGGTGGTGGAGGTAAAACTAGTTGTGGAGCATTTCCCCCTGTGAGTTGTGGCTGGGTAGGTGCCTGAGGCGGAGCCATGTCACCCATTGCACGTTGCATCCATGCGCACTGTCGGGTCGTATGGTTCGCTGGTTTACTCAGATTATGTGTGTGAAACTTACACGGCTGATCCAGCATAGACTCGTAAGTGTATCTTGACCTCTCTTGCCATTGCTTCTTTTGCTCTACACTCCACTGTTTCTTCCCATCTGCTTTCTGTGTCCACTGCTGGCCACTGTTCTTCTATCACTGGCTACTCCCAGCACCTAGCTGATCTTGGTTCACTGCAGCAACATGATTCGAACACAACCGATAATCCGGCCTATCATCTCTCCTTTACCCCAGAAATCATTTTGTCGGGATGACCCGACCCCATCCCTGGAGTAATACTCCTCATTCGGCTATGTCAACATAAGCAAGGGTTGGGTCGGATCTCCCAATGCATAGGAATCTACAATCTTGATACTTTCAGCCAACGTAGTTTGCATATCTCTCTGTAGCCTTTGCCACAACACACTTGCATGTTGGCAACTTGTGCAAACCATGAAATTGCCTGTGACTCAATTACTCCTTCACATGAGTTACGCAGTGTACACCACCGAGTCAAGAACTCTCAGTCTGTTTCATTCGGCCACTGTTTACACATTGCCAATTGTTGTGGCCTATTCGGCCTCTTGTACATACTTGTGAAGTTACTGATGAACATCTCTTCAAAATCCAACCAGTAGTTGATACTCCCTGGTGGCAAATTATTTAGCCACACTCTCGCTGGCCCCTCCAATATCTGAGGAACATACCTCACTTCCCATGTGAGGTTGCCCTGAACGATGTGCACAACAGTTGAATAGTCAATTTATTCAATCCCTGGCCAATTGAAAGTTCGGAACATGTGGCTCCCTCATAATCCGAGGTCCAAAGCACGCGGGACCCGGAGGACCTCGTGCCTCCATCATTTCCGACATATGGATTATGTCCAACTTTAACCTTGCATCATCTAGCTGCAAGTTCCCGTTTCCCAGCCGAGGTCCCATTTCATTCCCCATCATATGATGATCCGGCCTCAGAAATCCAGCATGAGCCATAGCCGAATAACCATCATTGTATCTGTTTTGTGTCGGGTGAGCGTACTAGTGCTGCATAGCTGGTCTAGCACTTTGCTGCTGTTGAGGTACGTTCTGTTGCTGGTGCTGCTGCGGCTAATATTGCCCTCCTCTAGCCGAATGATGACCCGAATGGTTCAGGTTATGATAACCGGCATTACCGCGCCTAGCATTTCCCTGACTCGCATTACCTTGGTCGGGATTCCCATGACCACTATTACCTTGGTCGGGATTCCCATGACCACTATTACCTTGGCTTACACTTCCCTGACCAACATTGCCATGTACTGCTTTGCCTTTCCCGGCCATCTTCGGATCATACGGTACCATCTGTTTGTTCATTCTGCCAGAGGTTGCACCCTCGTCTCTCCTCAGACTTGTACCTGGTGATGCTGCTGCCCCAGCCGATCTTGTAGGAGAGCCCCCAGCCGAATGAACGACACGGGAACCACCTGCTCTCGCCGGGTTAGCTCTGAGTAGTTCCTCATTCTACTGGTTTGCAATGCACACCAGCTCAATGACTCTTTCCCGCTGCCTCTACCGAGCTTCACCGGTTAAAGCATCTAACTTGGCTGTTGCTGCATCTTTAGCCCTGAGGTTCTTTGTCGGGTACTGTACCTCGTCAAACCTGCTGACATTGGGTTACCAGAATCTACTGACTTAGGGGCACCTTCTTTATCTATCTCATTGATGAGGTTTCTTTTTACACCATCTATACAAGTCGGACTAGTGTCAATCCTATTAGCCTTATTATACTCACGCAAGGTGATGTTCAATGCCTATTGAGCCTCAGCTACTTTCTTGGCCCCCTCAAGCACTTTCTGCCGGGTCTCCTCCAGCTTGGCCTGTGCCTGAACCGGATCTACTATAGGAGCTACTGGAGTAGTCAAACTCTATATGGCTTGCTGGAGGATATTTTGTGGCCTCTCTAGCGGAGGGAACCTCGAACGAGCTACCTTTGGGGTTGTTTCCCTGTCTTCGGCCGGAACTTTGCTGGTGCCAGCTCTTGGCGCGATCATCATCACCTCGACACAGCTGGCGGGGCGAGTAATACGCGGACCGCGAGACTCGTAGAGAGGAGGATCTTTCGCCACGATGACTTACTGCAGGAATGCGCAGGAGACGCTGACCATGACGTAGACCTTTTGCGCTCTGAAGCTGACGAACTTGCCATTGCGGGGAAGCGAGCAGTTGCTGAAGTTGCCCTCGTTGTCACTGACAAAGTCCAGCGAGCCGAATCGTTGAACCAAGCCAGAGACGATGCGTTTCCCTGACGCGATGAAGTTTCCCGTCTGGATGAACACACCAGCTAGCGCCGCTCCTGGCCCCATGGTGGGCCCCAACTGTCGTGGTGACATCACGACAGATGCCATGCATAGGCTAAAGATGGGGCCTATGGACACTAGTGGAATCCGGGGAGGGATGGTGCGGTGAATCCGCAGACGAAGAACACACGCAAACACACAATATAGCCAGGTTCGAGGCTCTCCTATGGAGATAAAACCTCTACTCCTACCTCTAGATCTTATATTACAATCTCTAGACTAGTACAAATGCTCGTTCAACTCTATTGAGAGGAGAAACAAGATGAAGTACTTATGCTCTCCTCTCCCTCTAGGGTTTACGTGTAGTGCTAATGGACCCACCCACTCCTTGGAGGCCCCGGCTCACCTTATAAAGGGGTGGCCAGATTACATCTAGGGCATACGTGGCCCGAATATTCTCAGGATATGCTTGTCCCGAAATAGAAGTTCAGTGCGCTCCTTTTCTTAGTCACTAGCTTCTGCATGGAAATAGCGAGAGTCCACCTTGTTTGACTGCCAACAGTCAGACAACTGTCACGTCCGTCAACCTCTGCCCTGACCTCACTCTAGACGCCCTTGTCCTTAGCGCTTACCTCCTAGGATTTCGGGGAGAGAGAGAAAAGCGCTGACCTTGGGGTTGGCTCGCTCCTTCGTGAGCACGCCCACCCATGACCCGACCTCACCTGGATGACTCAGCCAGGATAGTACCTGCACATGAAAAACAACGTAGATGCTATGCCGAAATAAGCTATATGTCAGCCAGGTCTTGTTGGGCCAATCCACCTTTGGGCAACTCGGTTGTAACTCGGCCGACCCCTATATACCTTGGCCAGCTTATATCTCAGCTGAGAGTTAATAGCATAAAACCATCACAACTGTAGAAAAATTTACTAAATGATACCACTTTACGTTTTGGATATCAAAATGTACCAGTTAATTTCGAATTTATCGCAAAAAACACGAATTCGCTGCTAAACGCGAATTAACACTTGTTCTGATGGGTCATGCCCATTGGCAGATGTGCATGGCACCATGGAGCATGTGGACGCCAAATTGATGACGTGAACTCGAGCCCACCTGTCAACACAAATAAAAATTATTATTTTTGGACAATTCTAAAATAAAAAGTGAAATTATCTAATAAAAAATCTAATAAAAAGTGAAATTATCTAATAAAAATTCTGGGAGACGGCGCTGGCCTCTTCTCCTTCGTATCTCACTTCGGTAGAGAAAGAGGAAGGACCATCGTCCCGTCTCCACCCTGCTTGACCGTGGCGTCGCTGGAGGACGAGAAAGCTCTCCACGTGCCCCTGTGGAGGACGGCCAGGAGGAGGCGGGGACGGGGCGGGGAGGCGGCCATGCTCCCATGGCATGGAGGCGGTGGTTGATTCCGGCGCCGTGGCAGTGAGGCGTCGTCCTCGATCCCCTCACCAACGGCGGTGTGGCGTCCTCCTGACCTCCGGCGGCCGGGCGGAGCAGAGGCGCACCGGGCGGGCGGACGGAGCAGGGCGGCATGCCGATAGCGAAGGGAGCAGAGCAGCGTGCCGGTGGAGGGTGCTGCATGTGACACAGGCGAGCGGACGAAGAAAGGTGGCGTGTCGGCACACCGAGCGGGTGAACTGAGCAGGGCGGCGCACCGGCAGTGCAATGGAGGGGCGGCCGGCGGCGCGATCGCGGTGGGGGTGCAGGGGGCATGCATGGGGGGGACAAGATTTTCCCATTTATTTACTTTATTTTTAGATATTCAGTTTTTAGGTTTTTCCCAGCCCAACTCAATAAACTATACATTTTTTGCCACCTCAATGCTGACAAATGGGTCCTACCTGGTCAGTTTTAGTGTCAATTCACCACGTCAACCTTAAAGGTGGGTCCCACCATTAGTTTGTGATCAATTCGTGATTAGAGACAGATTTGTGTGTTTTAAGACAACCTAAAAAATGTGGTAGATTTTGGTATTCAGAACGTAAAGTGGTATCAATTAGTAAATTTGGCTATAGTTGTGGTGATTTTATGCTATTAACTCTTCGGCAGCTGATAGATATCTCAGTAGACTCTGTCCTTATACCATAGCTTGACCTTACCTGGGTTACCCCCAACAACTATTGTGCCGGTAAATTTAACATATAATCTTGGTGCTTAGTAGGTGCTCTGACATTGTACTTTGTTTAAGATACATGATATTAAACATATTAGTAAACATATTAATAAATTATCTTTCTGTTGGAAAAAAACACGGGATGTCAAATCCCAAGGGTCAAAGTCAAGTTTTTGTCATAAAAATCTAAATTGACTAAAATATTTGCATGGTTTACTATTTCGTAGGGTTGGTTTTATGTAGAAATCACACGTTAAAGCAATATTTAGTCATGTTCTTATCAAGCATGAGCTAGCTTTTTGACCAAATTCACTTGATCTGAGATTAAATTGAGCAAATATATGATACCACTTAGCTGGAACACCGATAGTTGCACTGTCCATCTTTCTATATATAGGCATGTCATTAAGGTAGAATAATGAAAAAGACGTACCCACTGTGCCTGGCATTGTAGCAAAACAAAGTGTGGGCGAGTACACCACACCAACCACGCTATGTCAAAACACAAGGTAGGCTGTGAGATGAAGCTCACCTTTTTGTCTAGCTGTATGTCGATTTCTTACTTTTTAGACCAATGCTTCACTTCGCGATGATCTACGTAAAAAAGGCATGCTTTGAAGTGATTCTAATTTCAGTCAATCATAGCTCTCCAACATTTTAAATTCATTTAAAATTCATCGAGATTGTTTTTTGAATTTCGTCACAAATGGTTGTAACTTAGGGTGTGTTCGGTTCTAGAACTAGGTGAAATGGAATGGAATGGTCCATTCCAGCAGCATAAAACGGTTTCATGATAGTCTTTGGCTCAGGAAAAACGAGGAGCAAAATGGTTCTTTTTTTATTCCATTAGGACAAAAACGTGGAATAATGGAATGTCTAGAATTTAGTTATGCTCACCACTTTCACACATATGGAGAATATAGCTCCCACATGTAACACCACACTAAGAAAAAATTCAACAACATTTTGTTTGTAGTTTAAGCAATAAGAATAACAAATATATCCTCACAAGCATAACACATAACATAACACACATTTCAATCCATACAACCATAATAGTCATTGGAATAGTCCGAATTCAACCATGTCGAGTTTAATGTCATAATAGTGATCCAAAAGTACTAAATAGACTTCATTACAGTCCATCGAATAACAAAATTCATTATAGTCCATCACCTAATTGAAGTTCATACCACAACTTCAAATTATAGATCACTCCAAAGGTCTTCTCCACATACCTACTCACCCAAACCAACTTTTGTCAAGTTTAAGCATCGTGAACACTTTTCCTGTCTTTAGATTGTCAACAAGATTTGCATAGTAGTGAGCAATATGTCCCTCGTAAAATCCCTTGGTTGCAACCAAAGCATCCTACAAGTCATCGGGTACATCATCATCATCATCATCTCCACCTGATTTCTCAAGAGAATCAACCATAATTTTGAACCCATCTTTGAGAGTTGTGACTAACGAATCATCTTCAATGTACACAATCTTAGTCTTATTTTTTAGTGGTGCTTTGGCAGAAGACTAACCTACATTTGGTGAAGTTTTCAACTCACTTTCATCATCAACATCAATAGATACGAGACCATTCCTGCACCTGGCATATTTCCCTATAGCTGTGGTTGACCAAAAAGATGCTTCTGTTGCGCGAGGGAATGGACGCGGGAGAGGGACATGCTATGGAGGGCCACCAGAGAGGGAGAGGCGCACCACCGGTTGCACAAGAGGAGACATACATGGGGGTAAGGATAGGGTTTTGTGGGGATGTCACGAGGACTTTTTGGGGGGGGGGGGTTAGGGAGCCTTTTTGGTGATCGTTAAGGCCGGTTCCACCCTATTTGACTGATTTGGTCGAACGTATGAATTCCACAACTACCAGGTATATTACCTTTGGTGGAACTAGTCAATTCCATTCCTTCTCCATACCAAACATTGGAATTGGCTCTAGGTGCAGAACGGTTCCGTCCCATTCTAGTACATTCAAGAACCAAACACACCCTTAATCTTACATGTCAACAAAATTTCCATGTTAGAAAGTTTTATATTTAGAGAATCATAACCAATGTGGTTATGAGTTATGTGCACGTGTTAATATAGACAATGACAACCATCCTGATATAGTAAACGCACATTTGGTAGGCTTCTCGAGGGCCATACAGGACTCGTGGAGACGAAGTGGGCTAGATTGGTTTCCTGCCCCACTTCCACATTGTGGCACGCACAAACTTTAAAGCATCCCTAGGCCAGGCCCGCTAGGAACTGCCTATTTAGCCATATTCAGCAAGTCACCCTCGTCGTGCGCTCCATAGGTGCAAAAAGGGAGATTCCCTAGACGAGCTCGGCCACACATGGAGATGGCGGGAGCACGTGCGTGTTGCTGCAAAAAGGGAAAATGGGGTGGGAAGGATTCTGTCACCCCGCCCAAACCCTTCCTCTATTTCCACTCTCCATTCCCCTCCCTATTCTTCCCATTGAGCTCCCTTTCCTGGTCGCCCCACATCAATCAGCTCCCTCATCTCCGATCATCGGCAAGAACAGTGAGTGAGATACTGCGTCCTCTTTGTTACGGCGGCCAAAGTCACGATGCTAAACTAGAATGATGAAGAGTTCTCGAGCCAGTTGTTTCTAGAGGTAAGCTCAATTTCTCCAATTCTTCCATAGGTTTAGGGTTTACTATCGATTTGGGGATTTTCAATTTGTCCTCAGTTAAACTCGATTTCATTGCAATCGCGTGTCTGTTAGGACCTCCCAGACATGGACTATGCTCCTGATTGCATCGAAGATCCCACATTCACCAACATAGTAGTATATTGTCCCTAGGTGTGCCGCGTCCACAAGCTTGAGATTGTCAAGTGTGTTGCATTTGAAGGAAGCAACAATGGCCATAGACTCTATCTCTCCTAAGCGCAGAATGTAAGTTCCTAACTTCTGATTTATCCCATACTAGCTCATCCACAAGTTGTGAGCATGATCTTGAGATATGCAGGAAATTACAAACCGTAGGTTTGTGGCTTAGTTGGATAAGGAATGGCCATAAGTAACACAAAATGCATTACTCTGGGAAATGTATCATGACACCAATAGTACAAGAATTGATGAGAGGATTCAGAATGCAAAGTTGGTAAGGGATCTAGAAGTAGAGAATAACAATATTAAGAATAAGTACTCAACTCTGTTAGTTTATGTGAAGAATGTAACTACCTCGGTGAATTACGCTCTTAGTTAATGCCTGGATGAACGAAAGTGGTTAAAATAGTACGGTGGGGCCCAGGGCCACTCACGGTAGACCTTCCGGCCGTCCTAACCACTTTCAAACAACGGGACAAGAACGAGCGGCGTAATCGGTAGCCAAAGGGATCAACTACATACACAAATGAGTATGTATGCAAGCCACATACAACAGTCCTCATAGCCATTCCATCTAAAAGAAATAGAAAATATTGCAACGCCATACGGCAAGATCCAAATGTCCTGGATAGATCTAATAATTTAGGATAGTTCCTCATACATCACACATCAGAGTATCAGGCGGAAGCGGAAAACAAGATCCGAGTACGGATAAGAAGCAAATTGGCATAAGATGCCCCATAAATAAACACATCCCGCCCACAGATCACACGGATCCCCGTTCCCAGAATCTCTACACCGAATGATCGTTGCCAACATCATCTATCTCTTCCACCCAGTATCCATCTTGCGGGTACACCTGTTCATCTGAATCAAACAATTTATCGTGTGAGACCCTAGGGGTACTCAGCAAGTCTTTATGCCACTAAAGGGGACACAACCTGGGGTGACGCAATTGCAGCAAAAGATAACACCTAACAATTCTACAGATACTCGCTAACCTTCCGCCTAACCAATGATAGACGGAAGTCCGTGAATTAAGAACAACCGTTATAACAGTATAATTAACAGATCCATCCTCCTCCTCGCTTACCAACGAGGAAGCGGACGAACAACCCCCATCATCCGTTGGCAGTTTTATTAACCATTCCATGAGTGTTGCACTATTTACTAGTCAAGTACTTAGTCAATTTAAAAGCGGTACTTTAATTATACTTGTCTATGATCGAGAAACTGTGCTCCAAGTCGTCCATAACCGTGGACACGGCTTTCAGAAAGATTTACCCTGCAGGGGTGCACGAATAGCAACACACACTCGATCAACCTCGGAAAAACCAAATCAAAACCCAACGAGGCATTCACGACAAAGCAATCACAGGATTCAGAAATATTTCAGGGGGCCACCCCATTAAGCTACCCGCAACGAAGTTGGCCGGCTCCGAGACGGACCCAAGGTTTGTGTGGACGGCGGTAAACGACTGGGAACCCGAAAATGTGACTGGGCTTGTCGATACAGTGAAAACGTGTCACGTTCCAAAACAGTACAGGTGCTCCTCGCACAATCTTAAATAAAGCAGTAACATGGCATAAGTACGGAATAGTAATAAAGCCCCAAACTAATTGTGGCCCCAAGAAATAAGAATGAATCAAGCTCTGGCTCAGGGGGGTCCGTAAGGCCTCCCGGATGTGGATAGTGCGAATAGTCAAGGAACAGGAATCAAGTACTCGGGGTCCTACGGGACACAAGTGAGCATGAAAAACCAAATAGCAGATATTGCTCACCGGTGCCTCTTTCATTAGTTATCCCATTACTACTCAGGTTATGTTGTTTAGGTACCTCGTTATCCATCAGACACTCACATACCCTACTCATGCTTTTCTACGACTCGCATGGCTCAAACAACTCCTGTAGTAATGGCTCATGGGACCGGAACAGGCTTAGTGTGGTTTAAAAGTAAAGGCTATGCAGTACTTGGGATTCAATTTAATGCAATCGCGACTCAATGATGCAAGAATAAGATAGAGGCAATAGGTATTGTATGTATGCAAGCATGTGGTAGTGCTTGCCTGGCAGCTCAGTTGAAGCGAGAGATGGATCTGGGTAATACTCCTATGAATCCTGGTAATTCTCCTGCTGGGCGTCTATTCGAAGAAGAACCAAACAAACAAGGGCCAACATAAATAAAGTGCACAAGCATATGAATTAAAATGCGACAAGCAAACAAGCATGCCATGATGCATGATGCACAATTTACATGGTATTTAAGTAGCATGGCAAAAGTGAGGTGTGGATACAAGAAATAAGGCACTTTATCATTTATTTGCCCAAGTTTTATTGTCATAAACGGTTCAGATTTTAAATGATAACATGATGCATGCTTCAATTCAGAACAAGGATTGCATAAATAGAACGGGCTCGTCACGCTGATCGATTTAGACATATTATTTGTCAAATTTGGAGTTATAAAACAAAAGTTATTAATTAAATAAGGAAAAGGGCATTTTTATTGTAATTTTAATCATCTCGAAAATTAAAGTGTTCAAAATATATTTTGAAGTGCATATTTGGATTCCTCACATTTTTCTAATTCCAAGACATATATTATTTGTATTATTTGGATTTGTATTTTAAAAATTATTTGAATCTGAAAAGAATTTGAATTTAAATTAATTTGAAAAAGATTTGAATAAAAACAGACTCAGGGAATTACTTTTTACACCGCAGGCAAACTCAGACACAGGCACTGACGGGTGGGGCTTCGCTGACTGAGCCACACGCGTGCGAAAACGCGTTTTGCACGCGGGTCTGGCTTACCCACAGCGGCTGACAGGCGGGCCAGCGGCGGAAGGGGCCACGTGCCAGTGGGAAAGGCCCCAGCGGCTGACTGGTGGGGCACCAGCTGGACCGCGGGTTGCGGCCAGGAAAGCTAGGGGGGTTTTCTGCTAAACTGTGGGCGTGGCTGACTGGTGGGGCTGAGAGGAGCGCGGGTTGAGGAAAATAAAAAGGTGGGGGGCTTTTTAGAAAATGACAACGGGCCCGGTACTGTTTATCGTCTTCGCGCGTCTGACGCGAGTCTGGCGCACGGCGCGGGGCGGGGGATCGATCCGGGGACGCGGGGGAGTGCGCTGAGGGTGCGAGCCGGTGCGGTAGGGCTAGGGGAGCTGACTAGGAGGTGGGCGCGGGCTAGATAGGGCTTGCGTGGCGCGGGAGAGCGGCAGATGCTGGCGAGCTCTGGCGCGCGGAGGCTGCTCGACGAAACGCACGGCGAGGCTAGACCACGACGAAGAAGAGGAGGTTGTCCGGGAGAGGGAGGGGCTCACCGCGGTTTGCTTGGCGGTGTTGGATCGGTCGGGGAGGCTCTGGAGCGGCGAGGACGCAGACACACCAGCGGGCTAGGGTTTCGGAGAGCGGCGAGGCGCGGGGTTGCTGGGGAGCTTCTCCGTCCACGTCGGCGGCACGGGGCGTCGCAGGGGGGCGTGTTCGATCTTCTCCGCCACTTCACGGTCACGCTGCTCGGCTAGTTCGTCGGGGCGGGTTGGTACCTGGCGGCGAATGGCGGCAGGTGGTGGACGTTGGGGAGGAAGAAGGAGGAGAGGAGGGCGTCTCGGGGTGGATCTGGGCGAGCCCTGAGAGGCGTGGGGAGGAAGGAAAAAGAAGGGAGAGAGGGAGGAGAGCAGCTGGGGCACGACAGAGATAAAGGGGCTAGGGCTTTGCCCTTTTTCTCCCTCGAGCACGTGCTCGGCCGGCTGGGCTTGTCCAGGGGATGGGCAGCGCGGGGAGGGGGCTGCAGGTGGGGCTCTGGCCGGAGAGAGGGACAGGCAGGTGGGGTAGCTCGGCTAGGTGGAGAAAGAAAGACAGGGGAGGGGTAGCTCGGCTAGGCTTAGACATGGCTAGGGTTAGGGCATGGCTAGGCTAGGGTGGCTGGGTGTGGGCCAGGGAGAGGTGGCCAGGTGGTGCCCAGCAGGTTAGAGAGAGAGGGAGAGAGAGTGGAATAGGTTAGGGTTTCAGAGAGAATTAGAGAGAGAGAGGAAAAAGCTAGGTTAGGTTTATTTAGATATTTAGATTTTAATTTTTGATTACGAGACCAAAATAAGAAGATCCAAGGGGCTTGAGCTTGCATGATCTAATGTGGAAGAGAGACACGAAAGAAAGAAAGAAAGAAAGAAAGAGGAAGAAAAGAATTAGGTGGAAAAGATCACACATGTCTCATGCATGTAGATAAATAGAAAATAAAAGAAAAGAATGTGGTAAGATCATCCCAAGTGGAACATGGTGAGTGCTAGAATTGACATGAGGTGGAGGGGAAAAAGAATTCCAAGAAAAGAAAAAGAAAAGAATTGTGGAATAGGCCTCATGTGGTTCATGCATGAGAGAAAAATAAAATAAAAGAAATAGATATAGATGAGGATTTGGAATGGTGGAAGGAAAAGAGATGACCCATGAAGTAAAGATCCACTTAAAATAAAGGAAAAACCAAAGGAGCAAAAAGATGGTGGAGAAATGTGCATGGCCCATGCAAAAATAATAATGCCATGATTTATTATGTGAAAACAATAATAATATGATGGCATTAATCTTATGCATTTCCAAGAAGTGGTAAATAAGCCAAGCAAAGAATTTGGAAGATTGATCCACCCCAAACCACATGAGCTAGGATATAATGTCAAAAGAAAAAGAATTACAAGCTCATAGTTAAAGGGATGGTGGGATTATAAAGTGGTGGAAGAGAAAGGTGGTGGAATGGAAACAAAAGATATGCCCCCAACTCAACTTGGGCATTAAGCAATATATCAAAAGCCAAATACAATATCAAGAGACAAATACAATTATTAATGCATGTGAGAGAAAAACCAAAAGAAAAAGAGTTTTATATGATGCTCAAATGCAAGGTGGCATGATGACATGAGCATGATATAATTATGATGCAACAATAATTTATATGAAGTAGCCATTATCTTACTAGGACAAGTAGCATTACAACTGTTAGACAATTGGGATGCTACAAAGAAATTCATGGATGAAGCCGAGAAAAGGGCGGTGTAGGAGAACTTATCCAGGATGAAGTACAAGGAGAATAACATGAATTTGTAGAAGACCGATATGTTGAATAGTGAAGTGGAGATGCTGAGGCAGGTGTAGAAATCTCAAACGAAGATACTAAAGGTCAATTAGAAAAAATGGCATGAGTAAAAGGAGGTGCTGAAGGAGGAAAAAATAAACTTGAGTACATGTTGTTTGATATGCTAATGTTGGTGAGCCTAATAAGAACAAGTTGGAGAGGATCAAGAAAATCTGTGATTAATGATATAATTTTTTCGTTTCTGCTCGCTATTGTGGTAGGTTGTAGGGATGCCAATGGGTACCCTAAAGGATACCCTTTACCCTCTTTAATAAAAAAATGAACTAAGTTTTAACAAATCACCACTTTTCGATAAAACTAGTTCATTTATTTGAACTAAACTAAAATTGAGGGTACCCTAACGGTTCCAAACTGCCATATCTAGTAGGTTGACTCCATGATCCCCTTTTGCTAATGGTGGACCGACTACGCTAGATTCGCACCCACTTTTCATGTGGTGGTAGGTTGACTCTATGATGCATGTTTGCTAGTGGTCATGCATGTGTTATGATTTTTTCTTCCAATATTTGATTTGAGTGCAAGATATGTATTGACATGGTAAGCTAACCATCTGTAGATCATGGTAATCATATGTAGCCTATTATGAGCAACCAAACACCGTTGATTTGCTTCACCCATCCAAAAGGGTGTTGTCTGTCATACCAAAAAATCGGAGGATAGTTGTCCATCCAATACAACCAAGTGAAAACCGGACAACAAAACCAAAATGTAGAATGACCAAATGCCTTTTCACGGGAACATGCCACACAAAGCCCAACATCCATACATAAACCAAACACGCCCTAATTCAAACAAGCGAGCCATCCGGCGGTGCCAATATAGGCGTCCAAACAACACAACACAACTGCTCCAAAGAAATGTTCGTGGTCCAAGCCTGCTCACCGATAATATAAATTGAATGTAGTTGTGCCTACTTCCCTAATAATGGAATGGGTGAAATCAATGCCATCATTCGTGATGATCGAGGCATGATGATTGTTGGTGGTGCATGGCTGAAGGTGAGCATGCTGAATGCAACGACGACATAAGCGATGGCATCAAGAGAAGGTTTGCAACTATTGGAGAATGTAGGTTGCTCACCAACAATTGTTAAGTCTGAAAGTTTGGAGCTCATAAACGCATGTAATAGAGTGGTTGATCTATGGAGCCCGCACACGGCCATCTCGACAGACTGTTTCCAGATTGCACATCGTTTGGAAAACATTTCCTCTCTTCATTGTCTAAGGAAGGCAAACAAGGTGACGCACAACTAGATTAGCTTTTGATTCAGACTCTATTTTTGTTTGGGATGATGATCCACCCCCTTCAGTTTTAGTTGATGCCTTGAACGATCTATCCTTGCTAAACATTTGATAAAGTGCGCCACTTGAGTTAAAAATATATTTTAGCATTGAGAACTGAACCCCCTCGCGTCTCTCGCCCCCCGAGGGTGACGCCACCGCCCCCTCCACCTACCTCCCTTCATCGCCACCAGCAGGGGTCGCATGTCGTAGCCCTCGTGGCGCCGGTGGCGGCGGACTGCCCTTCCCCGTGTCATGAAGCTTCGGGTCAGGCCCTACAACTTTGTGGCAGCGGTGCTCTTTAGAGGACTCGAGTCCGGCGTGACTAGGTGACCCTAGCGGTGGTGCTGGCCTCGGGCGGCAGGAGCCATGGACGGGAGGGCCGCAGACGCCCGTCCCTGGCCGGATCTACGTGCCTTGGGCCTAGATGGGCTTGGGCAGGACCAGATGGGCTTGGGCGGGCTGGGGCTTTGCCTCGGCAGGGCTCTCTGCAGGCAACGACAATGATTAGCTAGAGCTAGGAGGTGGCATTGCGGCTTTCCCATTGTAGCAACGACGGCTAGGGCTTTACGAGCCTGTTTGGGCCCGACAGGGCCAACCTTCGCCAGGTGTGCCCCAACTGCGTTGCCCGGTCAATGATTGCCTCTCGGTAGTGGAGGTGGGTCCCGCCCGCGGGCTGCGTGGATGTCGTCCCTTGTTCCGGTGATGTCATGTACCTCCGCCGTGCAGGCCACATGTTAGTGTTCACGAAGAGACGATGTTGGTGATTTCAAGATCGTGGTGGCGCATGCTGGTTGGTGGCAAAGCCAAGTCGTGGTGTTCTGATGCGCTAGGGTTTTTTGGGGCCGGAGGTCGGGAGAAATTCCTGTCGGCTTGTCCGACCCTGATGCGGTGCCGCCGGAGGTGGCACCAATCTTTCCTAGGGGGCATCGAGGAAATTCTCTGTCTCCACTTTACTCGAAGTGCCGAGGAGAACCCTAGTACCATGGTCCGGGGCAGCCATACCGTGTGACGGTGCTAGGTACTCGGCGCGTCGGTGCGCTTGGAGCATGGTGGGTCAAAGTTGGAGGGCGCAACGTTTGCGGGTCATCATCGCCTAGCCGATTCACCTTTGTCTTCATTTCTTTTCTTTTGGAGATGTTTGTGCTGCTGCTCCAGAATTACGTTTGGTTCGAACTATTATATTAGTATGGTTGCTATATTAACATAGTGGGGCGAAAGACTATTTGGAGAAGTTAAAAAAACAATGTATCGCATGTTCCAAGCAGTGCACACCTGTTTTTGTTTTGTTTTTTGCGTAATCGTTACAGCGCAGACCTATTGAACAGAGAGGTTTTCCACTCCATCATGGTCTGACCCTTCGCAGACGGCCCACGAAACGACGGCCCATACGCGACGCTTGGGAGCACAGACCTGTCGAACCGAGGGTTTCCACACCTTCTAGAGGATTCGCGACGACCACCACTACCACGGGGCCGTATATACCACCGCCTCCTTTCGTTCGTCTCCTCCTCGCAAGGAAAAGAGGCGCTGCCAAGACACCCCACCCAGCTGAGCTACGGCGGCTACCAGAAGCAAAGCACCCGAAGCTTCTCTGGCCTCGCCATCGGCTGTCGCCCCGCGGGTACGATCCAATCCCACCCCTCCTCTTGCGCTCGCGCTTTGCCCGACCGTGGCGGCTGCGTCGATGTCGATGTCCACATGCTCGGATCCATCTTGCCTTTTCACCATTAGTTTTCTTTTCTTTCGAGTTAGGGTTTAATCGCGTGTTTGGAGATTAGTCCGCGATTTGGGGAGCTCTGTTGCTTTTCAGTGGCGCGGGGCTGGGTTTCCCAAGGGTTTTAGATCGGGTTTTGTGGTCGATTTGCATCAAATTTGACGACTTTACGTGTTTGTGTTGCCTGGATTCAACATGTTTTGAGGTCTATATGTTGAGATTTATGCAGTACAGTTGCTTCTTAGAGTTGCTGACCTCGTAGATCTCGTTTTTGTACAGGTGTAGTTTTGCGATCTAGATCTCGGAACAAGTAGTGACCGGAATATAAAAGGACGGGTCGAAGATGAGTGTTGTGGGTTTTGATCTAGGCAATGAGAGCTGCATTGTGGGTGTGGCGCGGCAGCGTGGTATCGATGTGGTCCTCAACGAAGAGTCCAAGCGGGAGACCCCAGCTATTGTCTGCTTTGGCGACAAGCAGCGATTCATCGGCACTGCAGGCGCGGCCAACTCCACCATGAACCCCAAGAACTCCATCTCCCAGATCAAGCGCTTGCTGGGACGCAAATTTGCTGATCCTGAGCTCCAGCATGATATCCAGTCCTTCCCATTCCGTGTCTCTGAGGGCCCTGATGGGTTCCCACTCGTCCACGCTCGGTATCTGGGGGAGGAGCGCTCATTCACCCCCACACAGCTCCTTGCCATGGTTCTGTCCAATTTGAAGGCTATTGCTGAGGGTAACCTGAACTCTGCTGTTATTGACTGCTGTATCGGTATCCCGGTGTATTTCACTGACCTGCAGCGGAGGGCTGTTATTGATGCTGCAACTATTGCGGGTCTCCGGCCATTGCGCTTGTTCCATGAGACCACTGCTACAGCGTTGGCATATGGGATCTACAAGACTGATCTCCCTGAGAGCGACCAGCTCAATGTGGCATTTGTTGATGTCGGGCATGCCAGCATGCAGGTCAGCATTGTTGGGTACAAGAAGGGGCAGCTTAAGATGCTATCACATGCATATGACCGCTCTCTTGGTGGAAGAGACTTTGATGAAGCCTTGTTTAAGCATTTTGCAGCGAAATTCAAGGAGGAATATAAAATTGATGTCTACCAGAATGCCCGTGCCTGCATTAGGCTACGTGTGGCCTGTGAGAAGCTCAAGAAGATGCTGAGCGCCAATCCTGAGGCACCCATGAACATTGAGTGCTTGATGGATGAGAAGGATGTACGAGGGTTCATTAAGAGGGATGAGTTTGAACAGATCAGCGCCCCAGTACTAGAATGTGTTAAAGGGCCACTGGAGAAGGCTTTGGCTGAAGCTGGTTTGATGACAGAAGATGTGCACTTTGTTGAGGTTGTTGGATCAGGCTCTCGTGTTCCTGCAGTGATGAAGATTATCACTGAATTCTTTGGGAAGGAACCAAGGAGAACTATGAATGCAAGTGAATGTGTTGCCCGGGGATGTGCTCTTCAGTGTGCCATTCTTAGCCCCACTTTCAAAGTGCGGGAGTTTCAGGTATTATTTTGTATGCATATGTTTATTGCCTTTCTCCCGTCCTTGTAAGTTTTTTCTTCAATGTTCTCCAATGTATGTAAATTATAAATACCTCGAGTGTGTTGGAGATACTGCATGCTCCCCTATACACATCAGAAATATTATTGGAAGATGTGTCACCAGAACAGCTTGTTGGTCAGGAGATTTCTGTAGTATATGAAGGCATCATGAACTTAAACTCAATTTATTTTGTCTTTGTTGAAATTGTTCTGTCCACATGTTGCCAGTATCCATAATGTTAAGCTCCCTATATTTCAGTACCTTGCCCCTTCTAATAAGTAGGAATTAGGAATATAGACTAATTCGTTTGGAAAATAAAATTAAACTTATTGTGAGTGATAGAATGTATGATAGCTGACATCCATATTGATGTTGGTGAGCTTGTTCATGATAGTGGAGAGGGCACTTCATAGTTATGTTGGTGAAGGCGCAGTTGCGTTTTCATTTGAATTGCAAATTTAAGCAATTAATTATATCTGCTCCACGAAGGTACACTAAGCTCTCATGGGAAAATAGTTCCTTAAATCCAGTGATCCTTACTGCTGCTTTCAGTTTATTTTGATGTGCATGCCTACACTATCTATTGTCGATGCTACTTGAAATATCTTGTGATTTTAATCGCTGGTATGAATTCCAAATTATGCCAATAAAAGATTCATTTTGTAGTAGACCATTAAGAGGACATCTGCTCTTCATTTCTCAGTAGATGTTTAAGAGAAAATGATGTCGTTTTGACATTGGCTTTGGCATTTTGCAGGTTAATGAAGGGTTTCCCTTTTCAGTTGCTTTATCATGGAAGCCAGATGCTCAGAACAATGAATCCCAACAAACAGTTGTATTCCCGAAGGGGAATGCAATCCCTAGCATCAAGGCTCTGACCTTCTATAGGTCCAATACATTTGCAGTGGATGTTTTGAATGTTGATACTGATGATTTGCAAATAACACAGAAAATTAGCACATACACGGTGGGCATTATCCCCCCCCCCCCCCCCCCCCCCCCCCCCCCCCCTCCTCCTCTCCTCTCCCTTTGCCCAATTTTGTTCAGTATACTTGGCATCTGCCATGTGTTTGAGGGCCTGATTTAAACTCTTGTCCTTGAGCAGTTTCTAGTGGTAGCTGGTTTGATTTTGTTATACCTAACTCTATGCAGATTGGCCCTTTCCAATCGAGCAAAGGCGAGAAGGCTAAACTGAAAGTGAAAGTTCGTCTCAACATCCATGGGATTGTCTCTCTTGAGTCAGCCACGGTAACCTACAGTACCGCGTCTTGCCATATTCTTCTGAAATAGCATGTAACATCTCTCTGATGTTGTTTGTACGCTATGCTTTCTGTATGCAGATGCTGGAAGAGGAGGAAGTAGAAGTTCCAGTTTCAGCTACAAGTGAGGCACCCAAGGATGCTACTAAAATGGACACAGATGATGCACCACGCGATGATGACAATATGCAAGAACCTAAAGTTCCTACAGATACTGTCGAGGGTGCTGCTGAAAATGGGGCAGGTGAATCTGAGGAAAAAACTGTTCCAATGGAGACTGACACAAAGGTATGGCCTGTTCACTATTATTGACAAAGTCTAGGATATACAGGTGGTCATGTGGATGCAACCATGTTTTGAAGAGCTACTTTTCTCTGCCACTTAGTTTATGTTTACTTGGTGTTCTGAATGTATTTCTGTTCATTTTTTGGGATTAGCTGGTACTAAGGCAGTGTTTCATATGACATTAATAATGACACGAATGTTTCTACATGAATTTGCTTATCATTCTTGTGATGCTGATTAATTATTTTATTTAGGGTATCTTGAAAATCTTCTCTAATGAATTTAGTCCATTAATTTTACAGCCTTGTTTTGAAGAGCTACTTTTCTCTGCCACTTAGTTTATGTTTACCTGGTGTTCTGAATGTATTTCTGTTCATCTTTTGGGATTAGCTGGTACTAAGGCAGTGTTTCATATGACATTAATAATGACACGAATGTTTCTACATGAATTTGCTTATCATTCTTGTGATGCTGATTAATTATTTTATTTAGGGTATCTTGAAAATCTTCTCTAATGAATTTAGTCCATTAATTTTACAGCCTTGTTTTGAAAAGTGACCAAACAGGATATTTTGGCATATAGATTCATGATTTTGTTAGTTAGGATCTCCATAAAAGAACTGATAGTTCTTGATAGTCCTCGGTTATAAACCAATATTCTAGTGTTCATGAATGTTATTTTTTGAGGAAGGGCTCAACTTTTGTTTTTTTGGTAGAAGACTTGAATCGTGAAATTATTTGTTTGTTTCAGGTTGAGCCAACAAAAAAGAAAGTTAAGAAGACAAATGTTCCAGTCGCTGAAACGGTGTATGGTGCGATGGCCGCTGGTGAGCTGGAGAAAGCTGTTGAGAAAGAGTATGAAATGGCTCTTCAGGACAGAGTGATGGAAGAAACCAAGGACAAGAAGAATTCTGTGGAGGCTTATGTTTATGACATGCGCAACAAGGTATATTGAGCTGCATGCTCTGATGATTGTTTATGTATGTGCGGTACCTGATGTCATCTTATGTTGTATATTCAGCTCAACGAGAAGTACAATGAGTTTGTCATGTCAGAGGACATCGAAGGATTGATGACTAAGCTTCAGGAGGTTGAGGATTGGCTGTATGAAGATGGTGAGGATGAGACCAAGGGAGTCTATGTCGCGAAGTTGGAAGAACTTAAGAAGGTACGCCTTCCTCACTACGCTATATGTTTTATAGTTTGCTTTTCTTCTCGTTAGTTCTAGACAAGTCTTAACCTTGTTGTCCTGAAGGTTGGTGGTCCTATTGAATCGCGCTACAAAGAGTGGACAGAAAGAGGTCCGGCTCTTGAGCAACTGATGTACTGCATCCGTAGTTTCAGAGAGGCTGCATTGTCTAATGATCAAAAGTTTGATCACATAGACATATCAGAGAAACAGAAGGTATGCTAGCATGATGTCTGGTAGAAATGCTCATCACTCTTGCATTCCCAGTTACATATGTCATGTCCTGTCACACCGCTTGTTCCGCTGTAGTGATTTGTTGTTGTCGTGTTGGTTATGAGTAGATTATCCAGTTTTCAGTTGCTAATCTGTGTTGTTGCATACAGGTCGTTAATGAGTGCTCGGAAGCAGAGGCCTGGCTGTTTGAGAAAAAGCAGCAGCAAGATGCTCTGCCGAAGCATGCTAATCCTGTCCTCCTTGTTTCTGACATAAAGAAAAAGGCTGAAGCGGTTGACAGGTTAGTTGGTGTCCTTCACTTTTTTTGAAAATCCCTATTAAGCGAACATTTATGTACGTGGTGAGCACATTGTGAGTTGTGTCTAGCAATTTTCCTGAAACTTATGTTGTCTTGCAGGTTCTGCAAACCGATTATGACCAAGCCAAAGCCAGCACCAAAGCCTCAGACCCCACCACCAGCGGAAACCCCAGCACCCGAGGCTCAAACACCGGAACAAGAATCAAGTGGAGCCAGTGAGCCTGGCGAGGCGGCCAGCGAAGGAGCTGATCAGGAGGAGGCTTCTGCAGAGCAAATGGACACCGACAAAGCTGATCCTTCTCAAGCATGAGGACTGTCCGGTCAGAGGAAATTTTATGTCAATGATCGGTTGCATTCTCCTGTGCTTTTGGTCTGCTAGGGCAACAAACTAGGAGGAACCGTTGTTTTTACATACGTTGTGAGGATATGTAATGGAACATGGAGAGTTATGCGGTGTTTCTAGCTGTATTGGTCTGTAAGAACAGCCTTTTCTTTTACGACTGGTGAGTTGGACGATGCATGCAGGATTAAGGGCGCCCTTCCAGGTTTTGGTGACCCGTTGTCTCGGTGTAATTTTTATTGAGATGGTCCACAACGTTGTAATTTTACGTATGGTGGTCCATGACGATTCAGAAATTTTTGGTCACTATTTCTTTACTTCTGCTGAAATGGTCTATTCTGTGGACAGTTGTACTCCCTCTGTCTTGGAAATAAGTTACTCAGATTTATCTAGGTGTGCATGTATCTACGCACAAATGGGTTACTCACATCTAGATAAATTCAAGTCACTTAGGGTGTGTTTGGTACACCGGGCAACAAAGATCGGGGTGCCTCTACTGGGCTTGTGCTCACCTCGTGCAGAAATAACCCCTCGGCTTGCCGAGTCGATACCACGCGCGTGACGTGACCCGGTTGCTCCAGCTTGATAGGGGTCGAGGCCCCACACTCGCCCCGTCCCTGTCCCCGTAGAAGTCCACTGCCCCCCGGCCTTGTCAAGGCCACCGGCTCCGTCCTCGTCGGGTTCATCGCCACCCCCATCCTCTTCCCTCCTTTGAGCTACAGAGGCGCCAGCTACTGCTGGCGCAATGCATCGAGCCAGAGCTCGGTCTCCTAACGGCGGGGAAGGTGGGGCGTGGCGGCGACGGTGGCTCATGGTGACGCTCCTCTCGCCGACAGTAGCGCCAGCGACTGCCCTGGACCTGATTGCCTTTTGTCTTTTTAGCCAGGGGACTTGATTGCTGTTTAATAATGTCTAGCCTGGCTCATGTCATACGGGGCATCAAACACAACCTTAATTCAGCACATCTCAACTCATACAACCTACCAAACACAACAAATAAAATATACATGTATGGAGTGGACATAGCCAGACTCAGCTTGTATGAGGTGAGATAGGCCATCCGGGCTACCAAACACACCCTTATTGTTGGATGGAGGGAGTAGATAAGTAAATGCTTGAGCTTGAGAAGCATCTGGTCCAGTGAATCCATAAAACTCACTCGGATAAACCGTAGTATTCAATCATACGAAACAACGAGCGATAAAATCAAAAAGAGATAAAACAGCTGCTCCAGAGGCTCTTTTTTATGCTTCTTCTTCATTGTTCCCTTACAAGTTCAACTTAAATAGAAATAAGTTAAGTACAGTTTTTACAATGTTATACGACGTCATTTGACATGCAGGCTTGTACTCCCCTGTTTAGATATATAAAACGTTTTATCTTTGTTAATCGAATGTATCTAAACATCTTTTAGTGTATAGGTTCGTAGAGGTTTAGAGTGAACCTGTACACTAAAAGACAACTAAATACATTCATTTCACAAAGCTAAAATATCTTATATTTCTGAATGGAGCGAGTACTCTACACTGCTTCACGTCTTGCTGACGTCATCAATAGTAGTCAGTTCACAGAATAATATGAAACTATAAGGAGAGGATTGGACAGAACAAGTTGCTACCGTATTGCGTCGGGTGATGTTCAACCAAGAGCTGTTTGTATCCAGCAATGTCAACCATTTGTTGAAGAGACAGTAGACCATCCAATGATATAAATTGTTGTCAAGTGAAATTCTCAGCAAGCACCAGTGGTCTAGTGGTAGAATAGTACCCTGCCACGGTACAGACCCGGGTTCGATTCCCGGCTGGTGCACGCTTTATTTTTTTTACGTTCGAGCATACGAAAATGGGAAGTTTGTTTTTTTCTCGTCCGTGCAGTCCGCCGCAGGAAGAACAGATGAAGCGCCCGACTCTTGTTTTTCACCGACGCTAGCTACTTTTCTGGGATCGGCCGGGATTTTGGCAAAACAGCTGGGAAGCTGTTCCCTTCTTAAGAGATCTCCACTCTCGTTTATAGGGCGATTTTTAAATCTGCATGACGAAAATTGGTTCAGTCTCGTTTCTAGATGTTGAATTTCTCCGAATTTGATCCAACTTTTATCAAGCGTTCCCAGACAGAACCTAGGACGTTGGAAACCATGTGAGAAAGCGGGACGCAGCGGAATCGGCGGAAAAAACAACCCCGCTTATGGCCCCGCCCTGTCAGCGAGTGAAGCCGAGTCATCCTCGTCCCGCCGCCTCGGCTCCCATGATGGACCGCCGGGCAATGACTGCCCGTCTCGTCGGCCACGCGTCGCCTTAATGACGCTCCACCGCCGGCCCGCCTTCCCGTCCACGCCGCTACACCCCTCCCGTCTTCCCGCCCTTCCCCCTTTCGGCTATAAATGCCGGTGTCCTCGCCGGTTCACATACCACACTCTCACGCCTCCCCATTCCCCAACCATGAACTCCACTACTGGCGAAAATAAGAAGCTCTCGGTGGCAGCAATGGTGGAGAGGTACCTCGGCAGCGGCGAACGGCTTCGGCCGGCGTTCACTCCAGCCGTGGGAGGCGCGGATGCTGCACGACGCCGACTACATGGCGCCGTCGGACTTCCGGTGCTCGCCTACCTAGAAGCTCAGCGCCGGAGGCGTGGAGGTGCCGCCAATGCCTGATGGCAACTAGATGGCCGAGGAGATCCAGCGGCCATCACATCGATGGAGGATCCGGAGCTCGCCGAAGACCCCGGTAACTTGGTTTACTAGGAAAATTTATTCTCCGAGCGCCGGAACCAGCAGCTCGCTATCGGGGGGGATGACCCCTGGCTAGGCCAAGCCAGGCTAAACTGGCCGGCTCCAGGAAGGCCTGGCCGGTTGGCCGCAAGACAAAGAACCACAGCCGGATGGACCGCTTCAGCCGGTCCGCCCTCAAGATTCCCCGGCTGGCCCGTCTAGCCGGGTGACCAGAAGAGCCGGCTGGGTGGCCACCTCTACCCGGCTGCCTCGAATCCGTTGGCAAAAGATACGGGGCTGACACTCCTTGCTGATTGCACCCCTGACCGGACAGGCTGGCGTGCCGCCCTGACGGCGCTACAAGACGAAGGCGCCAAGGCTGGAAGCTGGCGAGTAAAGCTCCGGCTGACGAGTAAAACGCCAAACTGATGAGTAAAGCACCGGGTGACGCCCAAAGCAATGGCGCCGGGACGCTCCATGGTTGCCCCCACCTATACTGAAGGTTTGACCGGGTCCTAACCGACCGGCTGAACCCAGCCAGGTGGCCCGCTTTGTAAACCCAAGGCCTAAACAGTAAACCCTAGAGCCCATATTGTAACCTACCTCTCCCAACCAGTATATAAGGGGGGATGGGTAGTGCTAGGGTTCTAGGTAGACGATTACAAGTTACAAGTTCTCTAGATTCCACAAGTGTAGTAGTTCATCTTCCTCTAGCTCTCCATAGTAGCTAGGGAAACAGCTCAAGGAGCGCTTGTATTGAGCGTTTGCTCCGCATATAGTGGATCCATGCAGGAGTAGGAGTTTTACCTCATCTAGAGGCTCTGAACCGAAGTACATCGTTGTGTTTGCAGTATCTGTGCCCAACCCGTTGCGAGTTGCCACTAATAGCATCCTGATTGTCTCCTTCATGCCATCCCTGATGGCACTGCCGTGTTCCACATGACGACAGTTGGCGCCCACCGTGGGGCACAATGCTTCGGCTGGGGTCATCTTTCGCACGGGACTTCCGCTCGTCGCCGGTGAGCGAGTCGCCTCTGGCCTTGTTATCGTCGGTTTGAGGACAAGTACGCCATGAGGGGGTCCTCGAGGCGTGCGGGAGAGAGGGGTGTGAGACGTACGGTGTTCCGGGACGGTGAGCACACAAGTTTACCCAGGTTCGAATCCGCTGGCTTTGGACAGACCCTACTCCTGCTAGCAATCCAGTAATACGGCAGAGCCGGAATATGGGTTACAAGGGTTTCGCCTGTGCGAGTTGAGATTGTATACTATTGAGATGTCTGGTGTTGCCCTAAAGGCTCTCCCTAGGACGACTTATATAGATATCCGGCCTAGGGTTTACAGGAGATATCAATTCGGCTACGACTAAGAGTTGGTTACAGAGTACATCTTGAACTACAAGTAACATTATGGGCCTAAGTCGGTAAGTCTTCTGGGCCTTCCCGTAGTCGGATTGGACTCCGTCTTCTCTCCCTAACTAGGCCACCCATGAAGCAAAGCTCTAACCCGAAGTGGGCCACCCTGGTCAGTGAGGATCTGTGAGGATACCCGGAAAGTATATCCCCAACAGTAGCCCCTGGAGGCCTCCAAGATCCAAAGTCGGATTTTATCATCGTCCAGATTGATCTTTGCTTGCAGAATCTTGAAGGGTTCCTGAAACTTTATAATAAAAAATACGATCCGGGTCTTAAAAGTAAGTCGGACCTTTCAATTAGTTATTCGGATTTTCCAGCTCGCTTTTAAACTAAGCCAGAACTTGGTCTCTAACACCACTTGACACAAGCATGGTCAAGTCATGTCATCTGACAGACGTTCCGTCAGCACGACCGTTGGTGGGTCCGCTGTTCGCGGAACCGAGGCGCCATTTCAATGCGTGCGTGGAGATCGAGGCAACGCAATCATCGCGCGGGCCCTTCCCAGTTCTTTCCACGACGCGTGGCAATTACACTGTAGCGTTTGGACGAATCTTGGCGCAGGTAGGTGGATATAAGGGGTTTAGATTCCTTCTTCTCGTCTCCACCAGTCCTTCGCCGTTTCTTTCTTCCCTTCCCTCCAGTGCGCCCAGAGCCTTTTCATCCTCCTCCCACAGAGCTCCTAGCGCCGCCACTTTAAGGTCACCTTTTCCACCGGAGGGAAAAATGGCTTCATCCTCTTCTTCTTCTCTGGCGGCGGTGGCGGCATCGGCTGCGGAGAAAGAGAGCTTCCGGGGAATCTGGATCCCCTGCGGCCTCGACGACGACGGCCTCAAAAACGTGGAGAAGGAGGGGCTTCTCGCCGCCGGTAACTGGCGGAGCGGTTCCGGCGAAACCGTCCCCAATCCGCGTGAGGGCGAACGCGTCCACTTCGGCACCCATCTGGACCGAGGTTTGTCCTTTCCTCCCTCGGAGTTCTTCTCCGAGGTGATTGACCACTATGGAGTTCAACTCCATAATCTTCCTCCCAATTCTCTTCTAGAGATGAGCGCATATGCCGCGCTTTGCGAGGGCTTTCTCGGCATTAGGCCGAGTTTGCTTCTCTTCCGATACTATTTCCATGTCCGGAGAAATTCCATTACTGCCGGTGTTCCTTGTATCACCGGTACTATTAGTTTTTCTGTTAGACGAGACCGAGTATATCCCAAAATTTCTGCCAGTGACTCGGTCAAACAATGGCCAGCCACTTTTTTCTATCATAGGGATATTCCGGCTCCCGGCAAAGCTACTGCTTTGCCGACTTTTGTCGACGGAGCCGCCACAGCCCAGCCTTCCTGGGATGAGGCTGCTCTGGCTCTCACCGACGATCTAATCCTCGCTAAGAGGCGGATCGAATATCTTATCAAACACAAGGGTCTAAAGGGATCCGACTTAGTCTAGTGCTGGGTTTCACGTCGGATCCAGCCACTTCAGTACCACGGGGATAGACTGATGCACTCCATCACATCTTCCAAAAAAGACTCTCTCCGCATCAGCCCCAAAGCCTACACCATCCAAGGTTACATAAGCCAGATCAAGTGGCTGATCAAGGAGCGGATCGAGAGGAAAATTCCGGAGATTTCTCTAGACATGCACACGGCGGAAAACCCTGTGGTAGCGGTAAGCTTTCATCAGCACACCTTTTTCGTGTTTCAATCTTTAAGTTATATACTGCAATGCTGACATGTTTTCTTGTTTTCAGCTTGCTGATCTCCCCGAGTCGGAGCTTGCTCCACTCGAAGGATATCCTCCTGAGTTTTCTCAGGAGACTGAAGTGGTCCCACTGCCAGTCCTTGCGCTCAAGAAGCGCAAAGCCCCGACAGTGGCTGTTGGCACAAAGAAAGTGCCCGTTGTGAAGAGGTAACTTTCGTTCACAATTTCCGCCTTTGTACCTTTCTCGAATTTCTTTCTGAGATGTAATGTTTCCGACTTTACTACATTCTCAGAGCAAAGCCTCTCATCAAGGGTAAGGGGAAGGGGATTCCTGCGAAGCCCCTGCGACAGACGAAGCTTACCATAGCTTCCCCTGCCACGGCTCCTCCAACTCCTGCCCCTCAACCTTCTGTAACACCGGCGATTATTCCGTCTCCGGTTGTTGCAGAAGATCCAGCTCCTCCAACGGCACTTGTGATCCTTGGATCGCACACTGACGTCACCGTGGGTGCATCAGCTCAAGATAAGGGTGAACCCTCTTCGGGTAATGATCCCTCGGCTGAAGTCTTCGCCGACAACCTCCTCAGCAACCCTGGACTTGCCAAGTTTGGCTTATCCTGGAAGTCCGCAGAGGAGATCCAGCGGCTGGCCAGGCAAGTCCTGGACAAAAGCCATCTTTCCCCCGAATAGGAAGCGCAAGAAGCAGCGGACGTCAAGTTCTCTGACCTTCTTGCCCAAGTCCACCTTCACGACGAGAGGATCAGGACTGGCGAGCTTCCAACAGCCCCAGTAATTCCTCTTACTCTCGCCGAGAAGGTGGCAGCTGAGGTGAACGCGGGATTAGACAAACTCACCCGCGAACAATATGTAAGTCGGAATTCCAACTCTTGTTTTTTACCTTATGTTATATCATATCCTCTAGCCCCCAAGCATGAAGTAGGATATAGAAATCTGGGTTTATGCTTTCATTAGGATGCCAAAGAACGAACTAGTGTAGCCCCTAAGGCTCGTGCTGATATTTAGCAAAAAATATTAGCCCGAGTCTTAAGTAGCTTTCTGACTTTGGGTATTCTGACTTATAGAAAGTATGTTCCTATAACCAGGAATTGTTAAAAAATGTCTGTGATAAGCGGAGAGAGATCAAAGCTCTCCGGCTTAAAAATGATGAGCTCAAGGTAGCCAAGGATGAAGCCGAAGGTAAACATTTCGAGATTCAAACCTTGTCTTTTGCGTTTTTCAATGTCGAATTTTTCTGAACTGTTGTTCTTTTTGACTTAAAGTGTTGGTGAAACAATCCATCGTTATGATTGAAGAGGCCGAGAACCTCAAAACCTTAGTGGTGGAGAATAAGGGACTTCGCCAAGAGCTGGATAAGCTCAAGGCGGATCATGAAAGGAGCATAGCTCAAGTCCTCGAGTCCTCCTCCATGGCCACTGAAGAGCGCGATCTCAAGATTGCCGCTCAAGATAAGGTTATCTCGGACCTCAAGAATGAGGTTGGCAGAGAAAAGGATATCTCCCAGGCGCTCCGGGATGAACTCCAGAGTCTCCGGGAGGAGAAGGCCAAGATTGACGACGTCATTCTTGGTATGTTCCATCTATCTGACTTATTATTTCTTCGACTTTCATCAATGTCGGTTTTTTCATATCCTTGTTTTGTGTATAGGTCCTCTGAACTTGACGGACTCCTCCTCGTCCGAACCCCGCACTCACCGGCTTACCCAAGTTTGTGATCTTCTTCATGACTACCGCCAGTCCCTTGAGGACATTGGCGAGTCTCTCAGGATTCCGGACATGCCAAACATGTCGGACTTCCAGGTGCGGGAGAAGGCCAAGGAGATGCCGCAGCTCGTTCGGGACTGGAACATGTCCTACACGCGGACTGCTGCACAGAACGCTCTCACCATGGTCATGAGCCACCATGGGAACATGGATATATGGCAAGTGACCAGAGGGTACTCTAAAGTAGACGAAGACGGCCAGGAGCAAGACCTTCAAGCTATCATGCACTCCTACGCCGGATATGGGTGCCACGTAGCTGACCTAACCAGCTACGAGGTGCCCTTCTTCACCCGCGTGGATACTCTGCCACCTCCTCCAGAAGACGCCGAAGAATTTTCCGACGATGAACGGACCACCTCGGATCCGAACATCTCGGCACGATATCAAGGCGGAGTAACCAGCGATCCGACAATTCCTTCATCTCCTCCTGCATCATAGATCAGAAAACTATGTATTATTCTGGAAAGACATGATGCGTTTTGTAAATATTAAGTACTATGACTTTTGCTAGTGCTAAGTTTTTTATCTATTCAGCACTTTTGTCTTAGACTATTTGCGTGCCTGAAATGTTTTCATAAGCACTTAGAATTTTCCGCCTCTACTTATCGTTTATCTGGCTTTCCGCCTCGTCCCTTTCGTGAGCCGGCTAAACCTTCAGCCGGAAACTTTGCCGAGCAACGGAGCTCAATTGCTAAACCAGTTTAAACTCGAAAACAAAGCCGACTTCCAGTACCAACAATTCACTACTCGGAAGATACCCGCATCCAGCAATCAGACAAATAACCCAAGTAAAGACTAGATTTTTTTTAGAGTTATACCCAAAGGTAGCAGTTTTAGAATCGGAAATTTAAACCAGAACGAACATGAGCATAAAGTACTTTCAAGCATTCTGGGATTTTCGACTATGACACGATCATTAGGAAATAAGATGGTAAAAACTTCTCAGGAAAACTTTGAGGTAACCAAAACTTTTATTTCTCACAGAACATGTACATATGTATGATTACAAAGAAAGATAAAACTAAGAATAAAAGGGACGTAGCTGAGCAATATTCCACGGTCTGTCTAATTCATCCGGATTTGTACTGCCTCCAGCTCTCTTTCTCTTCTTAGTAGCAGGTCTTTCTTTGACTGGCTTCATGTCAGTTAAGTAGTACGACCCATTGTGCAATACTCGACTAACTAAAAAGGGCCCTTCCCATATTGGGGAAAGTTTGTGCTTTCTTTGTTGCACAAGCCGGAGAACCAAATCACCTTTATTGAAATATCTAGTTCGGACTCTCTGGCTATGATACTTGCGTAACTTCTGCTGATAGGCTGTAGATCTCATTTCAGCAACGACGTGAACTTCTTCGACTAAGTCGAGATCTATTTGTCGAGAAATCTCGGCATCCTCTTCGATATACGCAGACACTCTAGAAGAAGTATGAATCAAATCACTAGGAAGAACTGCTTCTGCGCCATAGACCAAGAAGAAAGGTGTATATCCTGTTGACCTGTTCGGAGTTGTTCGCAAACTCCAAATTACAGAGGGTAGTTCCTCTGCCCAAGCCCCCGCAGCACGTCTAAGTGGTGCTTCGAGTCTTGGTTTCAAGCCTTGTAGAATTAAACCATTTGCTCTTTCGACTTGTCCGTTAGCCTGTGGATGTGCGACTGACGCAATGTCAAGCCGGATATTTTGCTCGTCGTAGAATTCAGCCAACTCTCCCATGGAAAAGTTACTCCCGTTGTCCGTGATAATGCTATGCGGATAACCCTACCGGATTATAACATCCTCGACAAGTCTTTTGGCTGTTGCTCCATCACAACTAGTGACAGGTTTAGCCTCGATCCATTTCGTGAATTTATCCACCATCACTAAGAGGTGAGTAAATCCACTTGGAGCTTGTTTAAAAGGTCCTACCATATCAAGCCTCCAGACCGCAAAAGGCCATGTTATAGGTATTGTTCGCAGCTGATCAGCCGGAACATGAGCTTGCTTGGCGTACTTTTGGCAGCCTTTGCATGTCTTGACTAATCGTTCGACATCTGCTTGAGCTGTAAGCCAAAAAAACCATGTCGAAAAGCTTTTGCCACTAAAGATTTGGCTGCAGCGTGATGACCACACTCGCCTTCGTGGATTTCTCTTAAGATTTCCACTCCTTCTTCCGGAGATACACAACGCTGAAAAACCCCAGAAACACTCCGTTTATGGAGCTCACCTTTAACAATAGTATAGGCTTTTGCTCGTCGGATAATCTGCCGGCTCAGCACCTCGTCTTCGGGTAATTGGCCATCTACCAAGTAATCAAGGTAGGGTTGAGTCCAGCTGGGAATTACAGCCAGAACTGCTATTAAAGGTGAGTCGGATTTGGTCGGATATTCTTCATCTACTCCCTTTATCGTGGGAACTTTGAGGTGCTCTAAAAATGCGCCATCTGGAACCTCTTTCCGCGCAGAGCCTATTCGAGATAGTGCATCTGCTTCCTCGTTTTCTGCTCGAGGGATGTGTTGAACTTCAAACCCCTCGAACAATTTAGATAGATCATCCACGACAACCTTATATGCTGCCATGTGCTTATTTGCATGAAAAATATCCGATACTTGCTGAGCAACAAGATCCGAATCTCCGTAACACATCAAACAACGGATGCTAATATCCTTAGCAATCTGGATTCCATGCAGCAGTGCTTCATACTCGGCAATGTTGTTTGTCGTTGTGAAGTGTATCTGCAACACGTATAAAAGTTTATCTCCTTGGGGTGATTTGAGCACCACGCCAGCCCCCGAGCCCCCTCGAGCCTTGGACTCGTCGAAAAAGAGGGTCCAATATTCCGACTCAGGGAGGACCATGTTCTCCTTGGTCTCTGTCCATCAGCGACAAAGTCAGCAATGATCTGGGATTTGATTGCTGTCCGGGGTTTGTACTCAATATCGAAAGCTGCAAGCTCTATACCCCATTTGGCGACACGTCCTGTGGCATCGCTATTGTTGATTATATCTCTCATGGGAGCTTTGCTCATCACGGTAATTGGATGCTCCTAAAAATAGTGTCGTAACTTACGAGATGCTAGAAAAACACCGTAAGCCAACTTTTGATAGTGCGGATATCGTTGTTTTGATTCTGTCAGGACCTCGCTGACAAAGTATGCCGGACGCTGCACCAGGTGCTCCTGATTTTCTTCTGGTCTCTCCACCACCATAACTATACTGACAACCCTATTTGTCGCAGCAATGTAAAGCAACATCGGTTCCTGAGGTTTCAGCGCTGCCAGGATAGGAGCAGATGAGAGTACTTTCTTCAGGTCTTGTAGTGCAGCTTCAGCTTCGTCAGTCCAGACAAAATCCTTGGTCTTCTTCAGGATTTTGTATAATGGTGCGGCTCTTTCACCAAGCCGGCTTACAAATCGACTGACCGTAGCAATGCAACCAGTTAATCTTTGTACTTCCTTCAGGTGAGTTGGCCTGGAAATATTGAGAATAGCCTTGATCTTGTCACGGTTCACCTCTATGCCTCGTTGAGACACGATAAAACCTAACAATTTTCCGGCTGGTATTCCAAAAAAGCATTTCTTCGGGTTAAGCATGATGTTGTATTTTCGTAAATTGGCGAACGTCTCCTCTAAGTCAGAAATCAATGTTTCCTTATTTTTGGACATGACCGCGATATCATCCACGTATGCATGTACATTGCGTCCGAGTTGATCATGGAGGCAACGCTGCATCGTGCGCTGGTACGTAGCTCCTACGTTCTTCAGCTCAAAGGGCATCGTAACATAACAGAAGGTTCCGAAAGGGGTTATGAATGAAGTCTTGATTTTGTCAGATTCCTTCATCTGGATTTGGTGATAACCGGAATATGCGTCGAGAAAACAGAGGAGTTCCGAGCCTGCCGTAGAATCGATAACTTGATCAATTCTAGGCAGAGCGAACGGATCTTTTGGACAAGCCTTGTTCAAGGCAGTATAATCAACACACATCCTTAAATCAGTGGTGTCCTTTTTAGGGACCATTACAGGGTTGGCCGACCAATCAGTATGGATAACCTCTTCTATGAATCCGGCTAACTCGAGCCGCGCTAGTTCCTTAGCTATTGCCTTACGCTTTTCATCACCAAACCATCGTAAAGACTGTTTGACGGGTTTAGCGTTCGGGTTTACATTTAGAGAGTGCTCGGCAAGTTCCCTAGGTAATCCAGTCATGTCAGATGGCTGCCATGCGAAGATATCTTGATTTGCTCGGAGGAACTTGACGAGCGCGCTTTCCTATGCGCTACTTAGGCTTGTGCCTATCTGGGTCACCTTGGAGGGGTAATCATCCTTCAATGGCGTCGTCTTCGTCTCTTCTGATGCCTTGAACTCCGGATTTGGCTTTGTCACCTCCTTCTTCGTCGCGGGCATCTCGGACGGATCTATGCTCTTCTTGATCTCCTGGTACTCCTGGGCATGCAGCACGGCTTCGGCAAAGGCGGCATTTCCATCCTCGCACTCTCGCGCTTTCTTCGGGTCTCCCCTGATGGTGATCACGCCGTTGGGACCTGGAATTTTCATCATATTGTAAATGTAACACAGACGAGCCATAAAAGCCCAGTAAGCCGGACGTCCGAATATAGCATGGTATGCGCTCTTGAACGGGACCACTTCGAAGGAAAGTGCCTCCGTTCGATAATTTTTTGGTGTTACAAAAGTAACATCCAAAGTGATCTCTCCCAGGGAATTAGCTTGTCTTCCTGGGACAACTCCGTGAAAAATCACAGAGCTATGGTTAAGCTGTGTTTCCGAGATCTTCATTCAGCGTAGCGTTTCTACATAGAGAATATTGATGCTGCTACCACCGTCCATGAGGGTCTTGGAGAAACCATAACCGTCAATAAGTGGATTGACGATTAAGGCGTATTTTCGTCGCCTGTGTAGCTTAGGCGGATGATCAGCGCGGTCAAACGTTATTGCCACTTCTGGCCAGTCCAGATACTGAGGGACAGCCAGTACTGTTGCGTTGAGCTCGTGGAGAACTGCTTTCTTGACCTTTGCTGGTTGAGATCCGAGGAAGGTGATGTAAGTGTCCTTCTTGGTAGGAAAAGTTTTCTTCCCTTCCGACTTGGGATTTGAAGCGTCAGCTTCCTCCATGTCGGAATCTTCCTTGGTCTCTTTGTCTTTTTCGGGATTTTTCTTTCCCTTCTTCCGCTTAGCTTTGTAGCCCGCGGTATCATCTCTCTTGATGTCGTCGTTAAAACGACATTCAGTGTTGGTGTGGGACGAGCCCCCATTGGCGTCCAAGTGATGCACACATGGGTTATTGGCGATGTCGGCCCAAGTGTAGGTTTTGCCTGGTTGTTGCTCTCCTCTACCCTGGACCCTTGATGTCCCACGGCCACGCCCGCGGCCTCCGCCACGTCCTCCTCGTCCTCCAGACCCAGAAACAGTAGTGACTACTGCCGTCTCTGTGTTGGGTTTTTCTTCTGAGGTGTTTTTGCGCTTCTGAGCCTGTTGTTTTGTCTTTGCTGACTGAGGTACGGCCAAGATGTTGAGTAATCCCTCTGCGTCGTCGTCAGCATCTGCATACTTGCTCGCTGTTTCTATCATCTCTCCCAGATCAGTAACCTTGTCACACTTCAAGCGATGGCGCAGTAAACCAATTGGGAGACCTGCAATGAAAGCTTCAATCGCAGTTTGATCATTTACTCCCTCGCAGGAGTTCTTGGTGTCAATCCATCGTCCGAGATAATCTCGGCAAGTTTCTCTAGCTTTCTGGGTGCAACGCTGTAGGTCTCCAACCGTACAGGGCCTCCGATATGTGCCTTCGAAATTCCGAAAGAACGCACTTTGTAAATCATACCAGTTGTGGATGGTGTTCGCTGGAAGTTCATTGAGCCGATCGTGCCGTCTTCCGCAACATAAGTGGGAGATATCGGGTTGCGACCAGGCTGTTTCCCCCTTTGGCGATGCAGCAAGCTTGGAAGAAGTCCTGTAACCAGGTGTCAGGCCGAGCAATGCCGTCGTAGGCTTGAATATGTCTTGAGATAGCAAATCCTTCCGGGAATTTTGTAGCTCTGATGCGTGGTCCGAAGCACTTTGGGCCCACGTACACGTCATCGTTTTCGTAGCGCTGAGCCTCTATGTTGGAGTTGATCCTGTGCCTTGCGTCGTTCGGGGATAGGGATCGTCCCGAATATCGGCTGTGGCTGCGGTGCCTTGGAGCCAGACTTCGGCTTCTGCCACCACCTCCTCCGCCATGTCGTCCTCCTTGACCTCCTTGGGGGCCGTTGTGATAACTGTGCTGTGGAGAGGGTGGTGTAGCTGGGTTGTTTCTGGCTGATCGCCGGTCTCCGTCCGGAGCGTCATTATTCCGGTTACGGGGAGGTTCTTGACTATGACGAGCCCCCTGCCGGTTTGTGCCAGCGTAGTTTCCGTCGTTCCTTCGTCGGTCATTCCCACCATGGTGAGGCTCAGCCGGACGGTTTTCACGTCTAGGAGGTGGCATTTTCTGACGATCCTCCTCCCGACGTTTCTCTTTATCTTCTCCTTTTTGGGGAGGATTCCTCGGAATCAGTGCAGCGATCGCGTCTTTCTGGGCTGCTGGAGCGACGTTGCTCCAGTTATGTGTACTTCTGCGGTGCTGTCCTGACGATCCGGTTCTTGAATAATTGTCTTCCCTGCGTTCGGGGTGACGATGTTGCGCCCGTTCGTAGTGAGATCTTACGTCAGCACATGCCGGATCTATGCGACATTGGTCGGAATCCGAGACCAGCTTTTGACTTCCTGGCAAGGCGACCTTTTGCTGTTCTAGTCCCTTATTGAGTAGCTTGATACCCAAACGTATCTCCTCTGGTCCTGGATTAGCCGATAGAATTTCGTGAGCTGCCAGGGTATTTTGCACCGGTGTTGGGTAAACCCAATCTCCATTGCTGTCCTTCCGTGGCTTTCCCATCTCATCTCCAAAAAGGACGGCATGGACACGTGGGAATTGGTTGTCATCTATGTGACGCCTCCGTGTCTTCTGATGTATACGGGACATATACTCCTTGTTTGACATGCGCTTCTTCTCCACCTCGATGTTTTTGGCTTCATCAAGGAGTTGTTGACGACGCGCTTCTAGGGCTTGGGCCCTTTCGTCCAGCTCATCTGCAGTAAGTTCTGCAGCTGTAGGGATAGGTGTGGTTAATGCGGCATCGATGAGTTTACGCGCACCTTCAGTGATCACGTGTCCATCCACCGATGATTCTTTTTTCGGCTCGTCTGGGATAAGTGCTCCATCCGAGTCTTCCTCGTATTCCTCGGCAATCACCCCCTCTGTCAGAGGGTCTTTTGCCGGAGTTTTGTTTTTCTTGTTCTTCTTCTTTGCCTTCTTGGCAGCACCGGTAGCAAAGACGGCTTTCGGTCCGTTTCCCGGAGTCAAGCTCTGATCGGTACTTTCGGACATCTGGAGTTCGGGATTGTCACCGACTTCCATATCATCCTGCCGCTTTGGGAGCGTGTTCCCTGGATCCTTCGTCCATGGCTTCTCCATCTTCTGCAGCTTTGGAGTTGTACTCCTCGTCATATTCCGCAGAGAACTTTTGGAAATTTGCCGACGTCATGGACTCATCCGAGGATGCGGGAACATCGGCGTTTGTTCCAATTGCCTCCAACACCGAGTCGGTGTTTTCTCCAGCATCGGCAGAGCCGGATCCGGATCCAACATATCCGACGAAGTGCGATGCGTGCTTCCTGAGGTACCTGCGGCTTTCGCGATCAGCCATATCGAAACTTTTAATGGTTTCGAGGATTGCTTCTGCACTAGCGCCTTGCAGTATCATACATCTTAGTGTGTACCTGAGGAAAGGCCTGTCTGTCCCGACATCGTCAGAGTCGGAATCAGTGTCGCTGATGTGCTCCTCCTGGATTTCGACTTCCACGGGTGGGTAGATCTGGGATCCGGCTTCTCCAAGGAGATCCACTCCAGATTCGATTTGGACCGTGAGGTCTTCTTCAGGCTCGGATTTCTCCACCATCTCCGCAACTGGTGCGGGCTGGGTGGGATTAGGGTTTTCTGAGATCCGGAACTCTGCCGCCTCTGCGGACAAAGGGGACCCAGAAGATTCTTCTGCCTCTATCATCACCGCTGGGGTGGGTTGGGCAGGTTGAGCGAAACCGATGTAAACATCGATCTCGCCAAAAGACATGATTGTATAGGCAGTCACGGCCTCCCTAGCCGGAATCCAAGTCTCGTCGAGAACGATGAGAGGGACGTCACTGGCGTAGAGGATGTGACCGACGGCGATGGTTTTGCCGATTCCGATTCTTGCAGATTCCGCTCGGAACGCAGATCCGAAGCTCACTTGCCCCACGGTGGGCGCCAACTGTCGTCGGTTTGAGGACAAGTACGCCATGAGGGGGTCCTCGAGGCATGCGGGAGAGAGGGGTGTGAGACGTACGGTGTTCCGAGACGGTGAGCACACAAGTTTACTTAGGTTCGAATCCGCCGGCTTTGGACAGACCCTACTCCTGCTAGCAATCTAGTAATACGGCAGAGCCGGAAATATGGGTTACAAGGGTTTCGCCTGTGCGAGTTGAGATTGTAGACTATTGAGATGTCTGGTGTTGCCCTAAAGGCTCTCCCTAGGACGGCTTATATAGATATCCGGCCTAGGGTTTACAGGAGAGATCAATCCGGCTACGACTAAGAGTTGGTTATAGAGTACATCTTGAACTACAAGTAACATTATGGGCCTAAGTCGGTAAGTCTTCTGGGCCTTCCCGTAGTCAGATTGGACTCCGTCTTCTCTCCCTAACTAGGCCGCCCATGAAGCAAAGCTCTAACCCGAAGTGGGCCACCCTGGTCAGTGAGGATCTGTGAGGATACCCGGAAAGTATATCCTCAACACTCGTCCTCACTTTCGGCTCCTTCGACTGCATCCTCGACAACGCATCCTGCTTGAAGGAGGAAACCTTCCCAAGCGGTGGCCCCGTCATGAGCTTCGGCGAGCATTGCGTCTATGTCGCCACCATCACCGAGGATTTCCCTCACGGAGTCGTCACCATCTCTGGCGCACCACCTGGCTTGTCCGCCCCATGTCTCGCCAGCGGCGGCGTCGAGGTCATGATGGCCGGTGCAGGCGAAGGTCGCCGCCCACCTCTAGAGCGCGACACAGGCACCAACGAGGCCATTCCGCGTGAGCAAGATGCAGACCCCTTGGTGGCGTCCATCTAGAACCTCGGCATCCCCATCGCCCCCAAGGTGGACCCAATAGCAGCCACAGCTGCGCTGGAGGCCACGCACCAGAACCTGCCGGAGGAAGCCAGCAAGGTCGTCGCCCGCCAGTGCTGCCTGGATGTGACCATGCGTGAGTACAACACCACCCATGGCTTATCCCGCTTTCCTGATGCCAACCGGCAGGCTCCGCCCAGGGCCTTAACTTGGGCTCGGAGCTGGACCGTGCTGCTGACTCGCATGTCTACGCGGCTTAGCCGCTTTATAGTACTCTGGCCAAGAACATGAGGGCCACAGAAGCATCCGCCGCTGAGCTTAGCCATCTAGAGAGTGACGAGCCGGCGCCAGCAGGCGCGCATCTAGCTCCTCGTCACCACGGCTAACAAGCAGCAGGCCAAGGCAAGCACAAGCCTCGGAGGAAACAACAAGGCCAGCAGCCTTGCCGGGTGGGCGATCCGGCTGCAGGAGGCATCAAGGCCTCCTCTCCAAACGCCACAAAGCATAATAGCCGTCCGCACGAAGGATCAGCTGGCCATGGGAAAAATCCACGCGAAGCCGCAATTGCCACCAATAGAAACCGCGATCCGACTAACGAAGCCGGAAGAACCAACGTGCCACCCAAGTCCCGCCTTTCAGGATGGCTTGGCCCGCTCGAGCCGGAGGAGCCACGGGATGCGCGCGCACGCATCGATCTGTTGGTCCAGTCACGCGCACTGGAAAAAGAGAGTCCGACTGGCCCAAGGTGTTTTGGACCGCGCATCCCGAACGAACCGTTTTCAAAGGGATTTTCGCTCCCAAGGGACATGCTGAAGTACAACGGCACCGTCAAACTGGAGGACTGATTGGTGGACTACACCACCGCGATGGGCATCGCAAACAGCAACCGTCGGGTAGCCATGCACTATGCCCCTCTCATGATCCTCAACTCGGCCAGAACATGGCTCAATAGTCTACCTGACAACAACATCAACGCCTAGATTGACTTCGAACAGGCGTTCATCCGCAACTTCACTGACACCTACAAGCGCCCGGGTCGCCCTGGCGAGCTTGCTCTTTGCGTCCAGGGCAAAGATGAGACCGACCGCTCCTACATCACCCGGTGGACAAGCATGCACAACTCTTGTGAGGGGGTGCGCGAGCACCAAGCAGTTGACTTCTTCATCAACGGTTGCAGAGACAACACTATGCTCAAGCACAAGCTTCACCGGGTGGAGCCCGACACCATAGCCAAGACCATGGCCATCGCAGACAAGTACACCACCGCCGACGCGATGATGAAGAGATCCATCCGGTTGGACGACCAGGGGCAGATCATCGTGGAGGTCGCCATGGACCGACGCCAACCGGACGGAAACAACCATAACTCTAGGCGGCATGACAACCGCCACGGCAAGAGGAAGGATGACCAGTCAGATAACCAATATGGCTCCAGGCAGGTGGCAGTCGTCCAAGAGGACCCAACTGCAGGCGGCAACTGGAGACAGAAGCCTGATGACCGGCCACCCCAGCCCAAGTATACCATTGAATCGATGCTTGATGGCCCGTGCAAGTTCCATAGCGGCACCAATAAGCCGGACACACATATAACTCGCCAGTGCACTTGGACAAAGAAGATGGCAGAGGTATTTGGGCTACCACCGCCACCCCCGCCTCCGCCAGCCGACGGACAGCAGGATAACCGCGAGCGCCAGAACCGCCAGGATAAAGACGTAGGAGACTATCCTCGCCGGGTGGGGAACTACCACATCTTCACCACCGAGCCGAAAACCAAGCACAACAAAAGGCGCCATGAGGCGCAGGTGAACGCAATCATTCCCCTGTCCCTCAGTACCTGAACTGGTCTGAGCAAGAGGTCATGTGGAGCCGGAAGGACCAGCCGGACATGCTGGCGCATCCGGGCACATACGCCATGGTCCTGGACCCCATCATCATCTCCAATAGGCACTTGTGCAGGTTCTCCCGCGTACTTATCGATGGAGGAAGCAACATCAAGCTCCTATACTGCATCTCTCTAGACCGGCTCGGTATCAGTGAATCCCAGCTGGAGCCATCTAGTACCTCCTTCCACGGAGCCATTCCGGGTCCGTCGCATTCACCCATCGGTAGGATCTAGCTGGACGTCATCTTAGACACGGAGGACAACTTATGTGGCGAGCCTATCTGGTTCGAGGTGGTCAATCTCTACAGTGCTTACCATGCCATCCTGGGATGACCAACGCTCACCAAGTTCACAGTGGTGCCACACTACGCGTACCTCAAGATGAAGCTCCCCGTGCCAAGAGGAGTAATCACCATCGCTAGCGACTATAGGCGGTCGGTGCAGTGCGCCACTAATGGCTCCAAGATAGCCGAGGCCATGATCATTGGGGAAGAGAAGCACATCATCATGTAGAACGTGGCGGCTTTGTAGGCGAACATGCCGGTTGGCGAGCCAAAGCTAGCCGGAGAGGCACAGTTCAAACCATCAAAGGGCACCAAGAAGATCCTGCCCAATGAGGCTGAGCCGGAGAAGTTTGTCCTGGTCAGAGATGGCCTCGATAGCAAATAGGAAAGCGTGCTCATCGACTTCCTCTATGAGAATCGGGATATCTTCGCATGGTCCCCAAGGGACATGCCTGGTGTTTCGAGGGAGCTCGCCGAGCACTCTTTACATGTCAGGCTGGATGCAAAGCCGGTCAAACAATCACTACACCGATTCACTGAGGAGAAGAGAAGAACCATTGGTGAAGAAATCACCCGACTGCTCGCAACTGGATTCATCATGGAGGTTTTCCACCCAAAATGGCTGGCAAACCCAGTGCTAGTGCTGAAAAAGAACAAAACTTGGCGCATGTGTGTTGACTACACCAGCCTCAACAAGGCATGCCCCAAGGATCCATTCTCCCTGTCAAGGATAGACCAAGTGATCGACTCTACGGCTAGCTGCGAGCTGTTGTCATTTCTAGACGCGTACTCCGGCTACCACTAGATCCAGCTGAACCTCGCTAATCAGATAGAGACATTATTCATCACCCCGTATGGGGCTTACTACTATACCACCATGCCATTTGGAATAAAAAATGCAGGTGCCACGTACCAACGCTGCATGCAGAAGTGCCACCAATCGCAGATCAGTAGAAACATGCACGCCTACATTGATGACATGGTGGTCAAGACAAAGAAGAGGCAAACAGTCCTCGAAGACCTGAAGGAAACATTCGCCAACCTCCGCCGGCTCCAGATGAAGATGAACCCAAAGAAGTGCGTATTTGGCATCCTAGCCAGCCAACTCCTCAGTTTTCTCATCTCAGAACGTGGAATCGAGGCCAACCCGGAGAAGATCAACGCAATCGAGCGCATGCAGCCGCCATAGAACCTGCGCAACGTGCAGAAGTTCACCGGATGGCTAGCCTCCCACAGCCGGTTCGTCAGTCGGCTGGGCGAGAAGGCACTTCCCCTGTACCAGCTCATGAAGAAAACAGGCCTTCCGCAACCTCAAGTGCATGCTATCCTCTCTGCCAATACCGGCGGCCCCCGCTACAAAAGATCCAATGCTGATGTACATTGTAGCTACCAACCGGGTCATCAGCGTCGTCTTGCTAGTTGAAAGGCCAGAAAAGGAAAGGTGCAGTCGGTCCAGCGCCCAGTATACTACATGAGTGAGGTACTCTCTCTATCAAAGAAGAACTACCCTCACTACCAGAAGCTGGTGTATGGCGTATACATGGCCGCTAAGAAACTGAAGCACTACTTCCAAGAACACTCCATCCGGGTAGTGGAGCTAGCCCCCCTATCGGAGATCATTGGCAACAGAGATGCCATCGGCTGGGTGGCGAAGTGGGCAATAGAGCTCACCAGACACTACATCCGGTATGATCCGAGAACGACAATCAAGTCCCAAGCACTGGCGGATTTCCTCGTCGATTGGGTGGAGACGCGGTACCTTCCTCCATGCCCTGACTCCATGCACTGGAAGCTACACTTCGACAACTCCAACATGTACGGAGGACTCGGAGCCAGAGTTGTCATCACCTCTCCAAAACGAGATCGACTGGAATATGTGCTACAAATCCACTTCCGCGCATCCAACAATGTCGCCAAGTACGAAGCGCTCATCCACGGCCTGAAGATGGCAAAAGAAATAGGCATCAGGCGCATCCTATGGTTTAGAGATTCAGACTTGGTGGTGCAGCAAGTATCAGGCGATTGGGACGCCAAGGACGCAAACATGACACTATACCGCTTCTTCGTGCAGCAGCTATGCGTCTGTTTTGAAGGATGTGAGTCCCACCATGTGCCTCGAGCGAACAATCAAGCTACAGATGCACTCAACCGCGTCGGGTCAACAAGAGCAACAATTCTGCCTGGGGTTGCCCTCGAGCATCTGCGCAAGCCGTCCATCACGCCATATCCAGAATCCGACTCTATCATGCTAGACGCAGACCCTGGGACTGCTGGCTCCAAGCAGCCTGAAGCTGTAGCCAAGGCCCCGGGGACTGCCGCCTGCATCCCGGGGACTACTGAGTCAAAGTTCATGACACTCCCAGCCGGCTCCAGTAGCCCGGGGACTGTCGGCTCCGTCCTTCCACTCGGTAGGCCACCCGATGAGCCCGAGCCGGTTGGGAGTGAGGAAGTCAAGTTGATCATGGAGACCATGTGCGCCATCCGGGAGACAATTTCATGGGGCAAGCCACTCATGAACTTCCTAGCTAAAGGGGAGCTACCTGACGAAAAGGTTGAGGCAAGGCAAATAAAGCGCATGGCGAGCGCGTAGACCATGATCAATAATGAGTTGTACAAGCTTAGTGTTGGAGGAATCTTCCAGCGTCGCGTGAGCCAAGAAGAAGGAATTTGGCTGTTGATGGACATTCACCAAGCCGAGTGCGGTCACCATGCATCATGACGAGCCATAGTGGCAAAGGCCTTCCACCACGGTTTCTACTGGACCACGGCGCTATAAGATGCCGAGCAGCTGGTAAAGGCATGTAACAGATGCTAGCAATTCGCCTAGCAGAAACACACCCCGTCAGGGCACTCAAGACAATCCCCATCACCTGGCCATTTGTCGTCTGGGGCTTGGACATGGTGGGTGTAACTACCTCGGTGAATTACGCTCTTAGTTACATGCCTAGATGAACGAAAGTGGTTAAAATAGTACGGTGGGGCCCAGGGCCACTCACGGTAGACCTTTCGGCCGTCCTGACCACTTTCGGACATCGGGACAAGAACGAGCGGCGTAATCGGCAGGCGAAGGGATCAACTACATACACAAATGAGTATGTATGCAAGCCACATACAACAGTCCTCAGAGCCATTCCATCTAAAAGAAATAGAAATATTGCAACGCCATACGGCAAGATTCAAATATCCTAAATAGAGATAATAATTTAGGATAGCTCCTCATACAACAAACATCAGAGTATCAGGCGGAAGCGGAAAACAAGATCCGAGTACGGATAAGAAGCAAATTGGCATAAGATGCCCCATAAATAAACACATCCTGCCCACAGATCTCACGGATCCCCGTTCCCGGAATCTCTACACCGAATGATCGTTGCCAACATCATCTGTCTCTTCCACCCAGTATCCATCTTGTGGGTACACCTGTTCATCTGAATCAAACAAATTATCGTGTGAGACCCTAGGGGTACTCAGCAAGTCTTTATGCCGCTAAAGGGGACACAACCTGGGGTGACGCAATTGCAACAAAAGATAACACCTAACAATTCTACAGATACTCGCTAACCTTCCGCCTAATCAAAGATAGACGGATGTCCGTGAATTAAGAACAACAGTTATAACAGTATAATTAGCAGATCCATCCTCCTCCTCGCTTACCAACGAGGAAGCGGACGAACATCCCCCATCACCCGTTGGCAGTTTTATTAACCATTCCATGAGTATTGCACTATTTACTAGTCAAGTACTTAGTCAAATTAAAAGCGGTACTTTAGTTATACTTGTCTATGATCGAGAAACTGTGCTCCAAGTCGTCCATAACCGCGGACATGGCTTTCAGAAAGATTTACCCTGCAGGGGTGCACGAATAGCAACACACACTTGGTCAACCTCGGAAAAACCAAATCAAAACCCAACGAGGCATTCACGAGAAAGCAATCACAGGATTCAGAAATATTTCAGGGGGCCACCCCATTAAGCTACCCGTAACGAAGTTGGTCGGCTCCGAGACGGACCCAAGGTTTGCACCAATGGTTGTAAACGACTGGGAACCCGAAAATGTGACTGGGCTTGTCGATACCGCGAAAACACTCCGCAATTCTTAAATAGTATAGGTGCTCCTCGCACAATCTTAATAAAACAGTAACATGGCATAAGTACATGATAGTAATAAAGCCCCAAACTACTTTGTGGCCCCAAGAAATAAGAATGAATCAAGCTCTGGCTCAGGGGGGTCCATAAGGCCTCCCGGATGTGGATAGTGCGAATAGTCAAGGAACAGGAATCAAGTACTCGGGGTCCTACGGGACACAAGTGAGCATGAAAAACCAAATAGCAGATATTGCTCACCGGTGCCTCTTTCATTAGTTATCCCATTACTACTCAGGTTAAGTTGTTTAGGTACCTCGTGATCCATCAGACACTCACATACCCTATACATGCTTTTCTACGACTCGCATGGCTCAAACAACTCCTGTAGTAATGGCTCATGGGATGGAGGAACAAGCTTTGGTGCGGTTTAAAAGTAAAGGCTATGCAGTACTTGGGATTCAATTTAATGCAATCGCGACTCAATGATGCAAGAATAAGATAGAGGCAATAGGTACTGTATGTATGCAAGCATGTGGTAGTGCTTGCCTGGCAGCTCAGTTGAAGCGAGAGATGGATCTGGGTAGTACTCCTGAGATTCCTGGTAATTCTCCTGCTGGGCGTCTATTCGAAGAAGAACCAAACAAACAAGGGCCAACATAAATAAAGTGCACAAGCATATGAAGTAAAATGCGACAAGCAAACAAGCATGGCATGATGAAGGATGCACAATTTACATGGCATTAAAGTAGCATGGCAAAGGTGAGGTGTGGATACAAGAAATAAAGCATTTTACTATTTCTCTAACCAAGTTTTATTGTCATAAACAGTTCAGATTTGCAATAATGATATGATGCATGCTTCAATTCAGAACAAGAACTGCATAAATAGAACGGGCTTGTTGCGCTGATCGATTTAGACATATTATTTGTTAAATTTGGAGTTGTAGAATTAAAGCTATGAATTTATTAAGAAAAAGGGCATTTTATTGTAATTTTAATCATCTCAAAATTTTAAATTGTTCGAACACTATTTTGAATGGCATATTTGAATTCCTCACATTTTTCTGATTCAAAAACATATATCATTTGTATTATTTGGAATTACCAATTAAAAGATATTATTTTCTAGATTTAAAACATTTAAACAAATTCTGGAAAAGATTTTTATTACATAAAAAGATCACAAACTTTTAGTACACAGAGGAAACTAGTCACAAACACTGACATGTGGGCCCAACACTGACTCAGCGCAGGTGGGGCGCAGCGGGTAAGGTGGTGTTTTCTTTCTAGACTTTTCTCACCTCGAGGTTTCCTAGCCACAGAGAATGACAGGTGGGCCTCCGGGCGGCGGGGCCACAGCGGGCGCGCGGCCAGCCCGTGCTAGACACGTGGGCAATCCGGGGCACGGGGGGAACTGGTCTGTGCCGGTCGGTTTCTCCTAGGGGGGTTTGTGCAAAATGGGCCAACGAATCTGAATTTGATCCAAAAACGGGGCTAGCTCGTCTGATTTTCGGAAGACGGTGGCGAGCTATCCCTTGGGAATTTTGCGATGCTGCAAAAAGCAAAGTTGAAGAGGGCAGCAAGGTGCACAACTTTCATGTACAGAGTTTCTCCGGTGGAGCAATGTGGAGCCCGGAAATTGACGAAGAACAGGGACGAAAAACGGCGTTTGAGACTGTCGGACGGAATGCAGGAAATCGACATTTTTCTCTGGTTTTCGCGAGACGATTCCGAGCTCATCTATGGACGGATCTGGGCGTGATATGGCTCGTTGGAAAGAGGGGACTACCAGCTAGGTTTTTCGTTCTCGCGTCGTTCGAAGAGGAGCATCGCTACGATGACACCGACGCGTGGAACGAAGCAGGTCAGGCGCGGCCGCGGTGCACTGTCGGACGCCTGCACTCGGGTTCAGAGCGGCCGGCGAGCGTGGCGGTGTAGCGCGCTCGCATGCGCGGCGGCGGCGAGATGGTCTACCGGCGTGCATAGGAGGGATCTGGGGTGCTCACCGGGGTGTGACGTCGAGGGGGGACGTGGCTGGAATGAGGGACGGGACAGCGGCGAGGAGATGGTGCCCACGGCGGCGGTGCGCGGCGACGGAGATGGCGACGAGCACGCGAGCTGCTCCTCCTCGTGTCCAGGCTTGCAGGGGCTTGAGCAGGTTCACCGGCGGCAGGGTGGCTCGTGGCGGTTGTGGCATGGACATGGCGGCGGCGATGGGGTTTTGGCAATATGGGGAAGGAGGAGGAAGTAGTTGGAGAGGATGAGGATGGGAAGGGGAGGGCACAGCCCGGCTGCTGCCTACTTTATGCACGAGGAGAGGGGCACGGTTCTGCGGGAGTGCGGTGGTACGGCGTGTCGGTCACGTGGACGAAGAAGAGAAACAGGAGGATAGACAGAGGCGTGCAACGTTGGGTTGGGACAGGGTTCAGAGGAGAGAGAGAAAGATCCCAGTGCGCGGCTCGCGATCGGGCTGGCGAGGCGGTTCCGGCTGGCGCGACGGCTGCTGGGGCGTCGACACAGGCGGGTGCGGCGGTGCAACCGAACCAGGTGGCAGGTCGGCTTGGGTCCAGCTGGACCAGGAGAGAGGGAGCACAGCTACTGCTGATTGCACTTGGCCAGGGTGTCTAGCTAGCAAAACAAGCAAACCGCAAGAATGGAGATATGAAGGAGGCATGCCATGCAAGGAGTGCAACACGCTTGCCAGCCGAAGAGTGCAAGGTGGGGTTAAAGATGAGGGTGTAAGTGTGTAGAAGTGGGGTGTCACACCTAGATAGATGATCAGGTTTGGAACATATTTTACAAAGCAAGAAAAATCAAAGGCATTTAAATAAGAGACAAAACCACCTAGTGGTGTTGTTATTTTATGTGGCTAGAGAGAGGTGTTATATTGCATGTGGCTAGAGCTAGAGGTGTTATATTGCATGTGGCTAGAGCTAGAGTGTTATATTGCATGTGGCTAGAGCTAGAGTGTTGCATGCATGGGAATATTTTGTGAAAACAAAATATACCCCATGTATGCATGCCAAACAAAGATCAAGAAAGGAAAATACAAAACAAATAAGCTCTTAGGTGTGACCAAGTACACTTGGCAAAAAGGAAGGGTTTGGGTATGATCCCATGTGTAGATGAATGGAAAAAAGGGTCCATACCAAAATAGATGTGAGCTTGATTTAAATACCAAGAAATAATAGCAATGCCCTCATACCTATTTAGATGGTGCCATATGAAGGATACCCAAAGGAAATTGGCATGCAAAAATGATAGTAGGTTGGAAGGAGTTAAAGAGATATGCCCTCAACTCAATTTAGGCATTTAGCACTAGATCAAGAACCAACTATAATATATCAAGAGGCAAATACAATTAATAATGCATATGAGAGAAGAAACAAAGGAAAAGGGTTTTTATATGATGCTCAAATGCAAGGTGGCATGATGACATGAGCATGATATAATAATGAGGCAACAAATATATGTAAGGAGTAGCCATTATATTACTAGACCAAGTAGCATTACAATTGTTAGACATTTGGGATGCTACAGTGGGCCCCTTTAAAGCAGCGCGATACGGCATGACACACCTGCTAGTGGTCATGGACAAGTTCACCAAGTGGATTGAGGCAAAGCCAATCAAGAATCTAGATGGGCCAATAGTGGTCAAGTTCTTCACCGACATCATCACACGTTTTGGCTACCCCAACAACAACATCATTGACAACATCACAAACTTCGCCAAAGGGGCCTTCGCACGTTTCTATGGAGACAAGGGTATCTGCCTGGACCTAGCCTCCGTTGCGCACCCCCAGTCCAATGGGCAGTGTGCGGTGGCACATCATACCACTGCATGATGTAGTATACTATAGTCGTTGACATAACACCAATTAAACACCGTTCACTAGTATTACATCCCTTAAAGTGGTACAACAAAACATAGCTGGTCCAAGACATGACTATATAGATTACAACTCGACTCCTTACAAAATATCCAGAGAACATTCTAGATTAAATAGGAAGAAACCAACTTTTTACAAAGAAGAATCAGAAATAACAACTCAGAACTATCTGGCTAATAAGACTAGCGTTGAAACTATTTGGCTAATAAGGCTAGCATCTAAACTATTAGGATTGCAATTTCTACTAATGCAATGCCCTACAGAAGTAGGTTTTATGGCTAGAGTATCTACTCCTATCTAATCAAGAACCTCATCTTTACTTCAGTCGATGTATATGTTGACTCCATTGAATTTATTGAAGAACTTGAGATATCGATGATGGTTTCTTGAGCATAAATTGGTGCTGACATCGTCTTCAACGACTTTAGAATCTAGCAAGGGTTAAGAAGGTATGGTTGAGTACGAACGTACTCAGCAAGTTCACTAAAAAGGAGTGTTTGATGCACTATCTACAACCACATACCATAGGTCGTAGGTAATGCAGGTTTTCATAAACGTTTCTTCAAAGGTTACTTTTATTCTGAAAAGTTATGTCCATCACCCTTCACAGGTTTACCAAAACTTTTGTGGAGTCCCTTCCCTACCGTGTTCGTAGCTCCTTCCCGGAAGAGGGAGTAACATATTACAGTTCTTACACTCTACAGAGGTGTGTTGCTTTACCCATGAGAGACCTTAGCCTTATTGCACATCCAAGTTGCATTCTCGTCCACACTTTCTTTGGTGTGGGGCCCAGTCTAAGATCCAAGCCAATCACTGCCCTTCTCCATGACCTCACATGAAGACACGATCCTCCAGGAAATGCCCCACCTCTGTTAAGCCCCCTGCAAGACCGGATATAACCCTGGTAGGTACTTGAAGACTCTATGAGCCGGTTATGCCCTGACAAGCTCCCTTAAAGGTCCAGCTAAACCACTGGCAGCCTCTCAAGATAATCTAGATACCAAAATCACAGGAAACTAAGGGGTTGCACCTATGTGCTAGGTTCTCCCCAAGAAATCCTCAGCCTCATGATCAGGTCATCCGTCCATGCGAAAGGAAGAAGATCCAGCTGACTCCTCTGTCCCATTCTGAATCTCATGGTTAACGCGTAATATACGATGCTAGAATCACTAGCGACATTGGTTGTTAAGTCTTAGAAGATACATTCCTGTACAATGGTGTTTCCATTGCCAGTTATGATAGATTAGCTGATCACCCTGGATTAGTAACCGATACTTCAAGTTAATTATGAAAATAGTATTTTTGACCTTTTTGAAATGCAGGTGATGACAATAGTTGAGTTACAAGCATAGAAAATAATCAAAGGACATGAGCAAGTGTGAACTTGCCTTTTGTGATTGCAAGATTATGCGCTCATGGTCTTCAAGATACTAGAAGATCCAAAATCTGGAAACAGCATCATTGGTCCGATAAGGACTAATTTTTAAAGAAGCAATATGTTTATGCATAAGTAATGCAATGCATTTTTGTAAAATCTCGAGATAAATTCCCAATAACGTGAATGATTTAAATTTAGGTGATACTTTTAAGAATTAGCTATTTCTAAGATTAAGGTGAATTGCTATTTGGTAATTATGGTGGGACTCATATGTTAAGTTGTTAACAGTTAAGGGACTTATTATAAGATTGTAGTTTGAAGTGGCAAAACGAATAACTTTTGAAGAAAAGATTTCTTTGTTAAAGTTTAAACAATCTTTGTGGTTAATCAAATGTGATCGATGTCGTTTGCGCTTATTTGTTAAGCTTGGATTTGAAATGCCTTATGACTTAATTTTGATCAGACAAAAGTTAACTATAAAAATATAAATATTCTTTAGGCATTAAGCACGACTTGGTGTACCAAAGTTAATTTTAAAACATAAGTAGATCTCGGGTGTGATGTGTGTAAACTAAATAACATGTATAATAAAGTAACACATATTGATGTAACCTCCAAAGTTTTGATATTTGGTTAGAGGATTATTCTTTACAAGCTTTCTATAAAAACTTAGAGACTTAAAGATATGCTTAGAGTTCATTTTTAATGACTTCAAAAGAATAAACTTTGAAGAAAAATATACTTTATAAAGGAAAATCATTTCAACTTGAAGTTACACTTTTAGGGTGTCTTATTATCTATAATTATTAAAGAGGAGATAATTATATTAAACAATCATAACATATGTAGTGGGGACTTTATATGTTTTGAATATGTGTCATATTATATTTGGTTCACTTCTTGATGTTTTCTAAAGGGAAAACACAAGTAGTTTTAAGTGTGATGTGTTTAAATCCTTATCAAGTTCCAGGGTTATGATAGGGATAATTAAGAGTCTGAGATAATTCACTTCCAATTTTAGTGAATGATGAGTTTAAATGTGGTTTGTTATTATAAAAATAATTTATCTTATTAAGGAAACTAACTTTAGATGATCTTATGAATCTGTTAGAATTTGAAGTCATGTTAAGAATGGTTAAAAGATAAATAGCATTCACTTCTTTTATAAGTGAATGATGTTTAAAATTTACTTAAAGTTGTTGGGTTTAGTTTGGATTTATAATTTTTAACGAATTTTTATAAAGTTAATAAGTTACACTTAAGTTTTATTATAGATCCTAGTTATGGCTTTGGACTTGGTTTTTTTAATTATAAAGGATTTAAGGTTTTATACATAGAATTGTGATTATTTCTTATTCAAGAAATGTGTTCTAAAGAATTTACAAACTAGGGCTTTTATAAAATAGGCAAGGAAAGAAAATCTTAAAAAAACGTTATAAAAATACTTTTAACATTTTTCTAGTAAAATATACTTACTCATGATCTTCAAAGTGATTTTTATTTATTTTTAAGTATCATTTGTATGTTTATAAAACTCTACAAAGTATTAAATGTATTTGAATATTTGCTTCAAGTTTTATCTGTATAAAATTTAAGTTAACATTTTTATAAAATGGTAGATTGATTTTATTACACATAATTATTTTTTATTGTTTTTTAGGACTTTTACTTATTTTATGATATTTCATTTCGGATTTAATAGTGTTAATATTCATTTGCATTATAACTAGCTTAAACAAGTAATGTTATATTTTTCCTAGACATATATTATTCTTGTGATCATTTTGATATATCATACATGTTTTTAGGATTTTTCTAAATTTTTCTATAGTGTAAATTATGTTCAATGGTATTTTGGTCACTTGATATTTAGATTTCTTTTAAAATCTGGACCTAGCCCATTGGGTTGGCCCAGCCCTGACCCGACCCACTTTGGCTGGTCAAACCAACTCTCTTAAGTGGTATTGGACCATACCGGCCCAGTACACACCTCGCTCTTTCTCACGCTTGCGTCTCTTCTTCTTTCTCTCGCCCCGTCACCTCGCTCGATGCCGACACCGTCACACTCGTTTCCGACCTGGCCCTTCTGCCATGGTCATCGTGGCGGTGCAAGACTACCAAGTCGATGCCACCGCATGGTCCTGTCCGAGCTGATTTGCCGATGGGGTCTTCTCCCTGCCACGCTGACCCCTGCCCGAGACTAGGGTTAGGGTCCGACCACCTCTGTGCTTCGTTGACACCACGTTGGGTTGCTCACGGTGCTCACCTCTTCTCCTCTGGCTTCCCCTAACGCACTGCAGGCGCGGGTTGTAGTGCCCCTCTAGGGGTGTTCCCCGTGCTGCTGCCTCTTCATCGTCACCGGCCACTCCTCTGCTTCCTCTTCTAACTTCTTGCGAGGACCTCAGGTAAGTGTGCTTCCCCCTCTGTGCTCCTTTCCGTGCTCTATCTACCTTGCCATGTCAAGAGTGCTTGCTATGATTACCCCCTGTCTAGGGTTCATCTTTGAACCTATGGTTCATACCCTCTGCAGTGATGTTCAATTAAATTCTTCTGGTTCATCCTACTAGTGATATTCTTCTGGGTGTTAATCTGCTAGTGGTACCTATAGCACCCTAATGATCCTAGACTGTTGCTCTTCTTTTTGTCAGTTAGTACTCTGCTGAATATGTTGTTGCCACTTTGTTCTCAATTAGAGAATCTTCTGTGAATGTGTACTTCATTTATATGTGGATGCTTATACAACAGTGGATGTGAGTTTATTTTGTTGGGTTGTGACTCACTATGATACTAAAGTTGAGATGCCCTTTGTTGAGGTGATGTTAATATTTGCCTCTAAAGCACTAATGTGCTTAGCCTCAGGATTTACTCCTGCTACTGTGTAACTCTTAAGTTCCTAAAGCTAAACTGGTTCTATGATTCATGAGGAAGTAATTATGTAGAGAGGATTTAAAAAGATGATTGATTCCTATCTCTTTTTTATAGGAAGATGATTTACTGGATGGTCTCTGTCAAGTGTGGCTTAATGATAGACATCATTATTTTTATTGTCTTTTCTGAATCAAATGTCTAATCTGATTGCTCAATTGATTCAGGAAGGGGATTATATGATTTTAATAGCTATAGATGAACCTGTTGGTATAGAGGTGCTACCCAGTTCGGATGTGCCCTGTACCAGCAGTGTGATGAGTGTAGATCTAGTTAGAACTAGATCCATGGGTCTGTGATGCTAGTCTGAGACCACCTTAAGTAGAAACCACAAGTTTTCTACTTGATGCTTCTTATTCATGTGTTTACCATGCTCTTGTAAGATTAGATCATGATAACATATATGAACATGTTAGAAATAAATATTTGATTCAAAAGGGTTGGTTTGTACCCTTGAAGCTTTGTGCTTGTTGCCGCGGCCTTCCCCTTGGCTTGATCTTGTTCAACTGGTACTTCAGGTCCCTTGCAACCTTGCTGTCCACCACACCCCACCTTCCCTTCAGTTCACCATCTTGGCTGATGCTTTCTTGGGTTTGTTATGCTGAAAGGTGGTTGTGTTTGTGATGGCTTTGCAAGAACCTGTGTGTTCCTGTGTGGCTTGTGATGAACTGTGCTTAGCTCTGTGAAAATGACTGGCAAAGCCCTGCTTTGCACTGTGCTGTTGGTTCTAAACCACTCTCCTACTTCCCTATTGTCGACACCTCAATGCATGCATTTTGGTCGGTGAGCAGCTTCACTGTTGCTGGGTGTGGATGAGCTCAAATTCTTTTGATTTTGAACTCCCCACCCTTTTTCCTAATTCCTTCCCTAGTGAAACTTGCCCCTTTTGCCAATGAAGTCGTACTGAGGTTGTTTGTGAAAAGAACAGATTCTACATTTGAGGGTTTTGTCCCTTCTTTGGAAAGAATATACTCTGTGATGTTAGGAAACAGTGCACTGCACTGTTAATGATTGAGAGTATTCTAATACTAACCCTCACTTTGTTTTATTCTAGTTTTGTCTCTTTTGCATGTACAGACTTAAGTGAAGCTCAATAAGATTTAGACTAGGTTTAGTCTATTATCTTTTAATTGTAATCCATTTCCTTTTCTCCTTTTGTAAAGACAATATGATGTGTGTATAATATTAATAAAGATTTTCTTTTCCTTCAATATTGTCTTTGTAAAGTACTTTCTTCAATATATATGTGTTCATTCATTGTTTGAGGAAATAAGGAAAGAAATAAGAATTCATTTATTTAAATTACTTTGTTATCTTATCTTAAATTCTCATTATTGTTTAACATATCTTTAATATAATCAAGCAATACTACTAAATTATTTTGGAAAACAATTTAATAGTACTAACTTTTAATTTTTAAATGTTTTTCAAATGATTTACATTGCAAATTTGAATTCAGTTTGTTTCCCCAAAATTCATCAATGTCTAAAGGTCATGTCAAAATTTATAGCAATCACTATCCAAAGAGCCTTTCTTTTCCACTCTATTCGAGATTAGAGTTAATATTTAAGAACTGCCATAATACCCATGGTAGGAGTAACTATGGCAAACAAGTATTTCAAGATTTAATTGTTAAGTTTCTTTTCTTAAGTTGTAGACTTAATTGAGTATTCAAGAGTTGTTATAATGAATACCCTAATGTGATCTCTATAAGATTCTTCGTAAATGTGTGGTGGTTTTAGCTTGGTCCTGTTTGATCTACCCATAGATCAAATTATATTACCCAAAGATAAGGTTTTAGCCAAGGTCATATTGGAACTTACCGCAATCAACTTGATGATCAACTCCAGTTCCACCAAGTTAATAGAAGCTTCCATCACTTTGACAAGTTTTATTTAAAAGCGCAATAGTTATCCTTATTTTCTATGCATGAATGCAATGCACACACATCATCTCAGCTTATCTCTATCCTCTAATGCTGGGATGTTACATAGTGCGAGCGAGAAAACGGTCTGGTCCTAGCCAGAATCAAGCCACGGCTGATCGAGCCACTGATGAGATCCCCCGGATGCTTGATAGAAGAACTACCGGCAGTGCTATGGAGCCTGCGCACCACACCAAACCGCTCCACCGGCTACACGCCATTTTTCCTCATCTACGGAGGAGAAGCGGTCCTGCCAACTAACATCGAGTTCGACGCACCCCGCAAATTGCTATACACTGAGCAGCAAGCCAAGGAAGCGCGTGAGGACATCGTTGATCTCCTCGAAGAAGCGCAAGAGCTGGCCTTGTCCAGGTCCGCCATCTACCAGCAAAACCTGCACCGCTACCATGCTAGCCGGATCTGCAACGTCTCATTCTGAGAGGGCGATCTAGTCCTGCGGCTGGTACAAGACACCAAGGGGATGGACAAGCTGTCTCCACCTTGGGAGGGGTCGTTCATCATCAGCAGAGCGCTGCAGAACAACTCATACTACCTCACCGACTCCCGCCAGGTGGCAAAGAACAAGATGGACCGCTCTGGTGAAGAAACTGAGCGCCCGTGGAACAAGAACTTGCTTTGCCCATTCTACACCTGAGTAAAGGGCGCATGTATCTTACTTTTATGTAATAAACAAGTTGAGGAGCCTCGACATAGTCTCGGGGACTCCGTAATAATCCGGCATTCGCTGCTGCGAAATTTGATGTTTTTTGGCCACATTATTTCTAACCCCGGATCCGGCAGTTCCTCCCGAGGACTCGTCGGATGGCCCAGATGACCGCGCATTCCAAACGGCGAAGTACTGTATGCGGCTCTAACAGTTTCCTCTTTGATTCCGGCTACAGACCGCAAGTCGGCCAATAGACATGGCAAGAGCAGTAGACTTGAAGACCCATACAGGAAAAGCCCCACGGAAAACAAAAACGTCTAGACGTTCTGGTTGCGCTTGCTCACTCGAGGCCGATAGCCAAAACACGAAGTATTGTGTAGTACGCCAACTAAGCCAACCCTTCAGTTCCGGCTAACGGTGGGCAAGGGCACAACTCGAACGACCAATGCTCTCTAAGAAAAGGACTAAGTTATCAGTTTCGTGTGAAACAACAAAGTTTTCAACCAAACGAACAACTGCAAACTATATTTATCCTATGCATATCTAACGCACAAACCATTACCTGTGTTTCAACTTTGCATAAGCCAAAGTACCAGAACCGGATGCTAATAACCTCCCAGACGGCAGGAGAACACAAGGAGCTTCGACCCAGCTGGATTCTCTAGCTGGCCTGAACCTCGGGGACTACACCCTGTGGGTGCGCTCGTGTGCCCCCACATAGAAACCTGCAACTAACAACAATACAAAGGACCTTTAGCCCGGCTGAATTCTCTAGCTGGCCCGAACCTCGGGGACTACATCGTGTGGGTGCGCTCGCGCTCCCCCACACAGAAATAGGCACATAATAAGTGCAAACCAAGAAAAAAAAAGTGCAAGCAAAAGCGCAAGATAGCATCACCAAAGGGAGATGAAGCTCCCAACAGAGTTCAATACAAAGCAAAAGAAAATTGTTCACACCAATAGAGGAAAGGACAAGTCTTCAATGGATACAAATACTCCTGGCATCCCGGGGATCAAGCTTGAGGGTCTATGGAGGGACCAGAGGCATCAGCTGAGGCATGGCTGCTGGAGGCGACGTCGGCAGAGGCTGGCGCATCCGGAGCGTTGGCATCTGCTGGAGACGCAAGCAGACTCAAGTGGTACCCCTCCATGCTGGCCAGATTGCTAAAGTCCCGATCCAGCTGGACGAAGCTCCCAATCTTGACACCGCAGGAGCGGACGTCAGGAACTTCAGCGCGAAGCTGGTCGTAGCCGGTCCCCTATTGAAACCCTCTAGAGAGACTCCGAAGGTCCACATCGGGGTACCAAGACTTCAGCTGCGCCAGCACCATCTCTGTGCCGCCATGCACCGCCCAATCCCGTGCCACGTCCATTAGGTCCGGAGCCGAGGCGAGCTTCTCAGCCAAGGCGGCCATCATAGACGGATGGCAGTGTCGGGCCAAACATAGTCATAATCTTCGAGGGCAGCATCGTGCAGCTGTTTGGCCTCCTCACTGATGACCATCACCAGCTCAACTGGATGAAGATCGCGTCCGGCATCCACCTCGGGGATGTGCGCTAGAGTCTGATCGGTCCGGCATCCGCCTCGGGGAAGCTCCCAGGATACTGAGCTACACCCGACAAACAAGTAGATGTTACGTATCGGCTACGACAAGTGAGGAGCAGATTTGGTTGGGAAGGAGTCACTTATTGACGATGATCTTGGCAATCTAGCACAGCTCCCCCAGAGCCACCTTCTCCCAGGCCTGAGCAGTCTTCAGAGTCTCTGTCTACTGGGCATAGAGCAGCTCAAGATTATTCAGCGCCTCAGTCCAGGTGTCGGCGACCTTCTTGGCTTGGCCAGCCTTGCCCTCCATTAGCTTCTGGTGATCCGCCAGCTCACCAATCTGTTCTTAGCGAGTCCGGTTGGATTCCTCCAGCCGGAGAAGCTCCGCCTTAAGCCTCTCCACCTCCCGGTCCTTGTCCGCTAGCAGAGCTGCAGGAGGGTACCCAATGGTCAACAAGAAATGCGAAAATTCGTGCAACTGGGAGGACATGGCAGAGCAAGCAATCTTACGCCCTAGGTCCTACGAGGTCTTGGCAGCTTTAGCAAAAGCTTTCTGCAATGAAGACGCAGTGAAAAAGAGAGCATAGAGGACAGTAGAAAAGAAGGACATCGAGAACAGCAAGAAGATACTTACTTCAAGAGAGTCCCCTAGAGCCTAGGCCTCACCAAGCCCCTACTTCATCACCTCGACCAGGTGGCGGGCCTGGCCAAGGGTGACGGGCGCCGACTCGGAGAGCTGCGCCATGACAGAGTCTGGCGGCAGCGCAACCGGGGCCGCCCGCCATCCCGTGAGTTGGAGGTCGTCGTCACTGCCGTAAGCCTCATGCGACGCCTCTAGAGCCCCAACACCAACACAACCAGAGCTGGGAGCCACCTCCCGTCTGCCGTCTCTAGCAGCTAGCTGCACGGCACCTTCTGGTGCCGCCTCCATAGGCTCATCCCCCTGATAGGCAGCGGAACCCATCTAAGCCTAGCTTAGGACCGGCTCCGACCCTTCCATCAGTAAGAGGGGAGGAGCAGCCGCACTACCACGCCCGTCCAGGAGCACCTCGACAAGCTTGGAGGCGGCATAGGCCTGGTGCAAGGTCACAGGCGCAACCGGAATCACCGACTCCACTGCATCTGCGGCAGCCTCAGCCGGTGCAGCAGGCCCTTTAGCCCTGAACGGGGGAAGGGAGGACGCGATGGCGATGGTCGCAGAGCCGTCCAAGGACATCGCCTCACTACAGCAAGACGAGAAAGGCATGATAAATAAAGGGCAAGCCAACAACCACAAACAGAAAAAGGATCAAGGGCACGCACTCGGTGATGGCTCTGAAATATAGCCATCTACGTCCATATTTAAACTAGATATTATTCATAATTTTGATGAAATATCTCTCTAAACCCTGCCACTAATGCCTAATATTCAGAGGGGTATGCAATCCTTTCTTTTATATTTTTCTTGCACAGATAATGTCATTTGAAGATGGGGATCACTACATTAAAGTCAAAGATACGAGATTTCCAACAACCAGAAGAAACCAGGAGCCGTAAAGCGGAGGCAGATGCTTTAACGACCAACTATACGACTGGAGCAAAAATTCCAGCCGTATAGCTCCGGGCATATAGTTGGCGCCGCCACCGTTAGGTCAAATAGAACAACTTTCGTGAAGGGACCCCTATATAAAGAAGCCTCGAGCAACGAGAAAACAAGTCAGACCTCGCCAAAAAGTCTCTGCCACAGATCTCCAGCCGCCTCCAGATCTCAAAACCCTTCTCCATCTCCATAGCCATATTCCACCACTTGTAATAGTAGATCTCTTCTTTGATTGGTGACATTGTAAGACTATTGCTATCAATCTTATGATTTTCATTACAATGTTTGTGATTGTTGATCTCATCTCTATGTGTGAGTAATTCTCCTTGGGCTAAGGGCTTCAGCCTAGCCATGTAGTGAGTGTGCATGTTATTTATCATAGATGGGGTCATGTATTAGTTTGTATGACATGATGATTATTGTATCTTCTCTTGCCTCAATCCAAGGACTTGTCAGGTACCCAAGATCCCGAGGGTTGATCCAGGTATAGGGAGTATGAGTAATGACTGATCTGCAGGTTGGGAACCCTAGTGACAGAAGGGGTAGTACGGATGTATGTGAGGGATTTACTTGGGATTAACGGTGACATCACTATGTATATCATTAGATCTCTTTCTTCTATGGATGAGACTAGTAGGTTATTGCTATAAGCGGTTGCGGAGGCAATAGCAATTATGGATGCACTGCCCACATATAATTTATCTTGCTCTGACAAGTACATGCATACTTTATTTCTATCTTTTATTCCCATCAGATGTTTTGCACAGCTACAGGTGAAACCGAATGCCCTAGGCCCTCTCTCTCCATCATCAACAACAACAAAAAGACGCAAGCCATTGGTCCAGTAAAAACACAAAAGGAATTCTAAAACTCCCGAAGGTCCGTTAAAGTAACTTCACTACGCGTTCGCTTCCTAAGGATTCGATAACTTAGGTCTACTAGGGAAAAAGAAGCTACACTACATCCATAATCCGGATCGAAGGTATCAACCCTTTTTTGGCGCCATTGCCGGGGAAGCAATAGCTACCCTGGTGAGGTTATTAGGAACCTTGCTAGTTTTAATTCTTGTTTTTAATTTTGTTAGTTTGCTTTCAGTATTTATTTGATAAACCAAAAAAATTAGTTAGCCTTTAAATTCTTGCTTTTACTATTATTATTCTTTGTTTAAGAAAACCCCAAAACATAGGAAATATGGCTGAAAAGAAGCTTGGGGAGTTTAATTATTTTCATACTCCTATTACTCAACCAGCAATTACTGCTGATGACTATGAAATTAAGCCCCATTATTTAAGCTTGGTTCAACAGAATCAATTTGGAGGCTGTGCTATTGAGGACGTAGGTATGCACTTGGATACTTTCACTGAAATATGTGATATGATGCGTATAAAAGACGTTGACCCCGATGCAGTCAAATTACGTCTATTTCCTTTCTCTCTAAGAGGGAGAGCAAAAGAATGGTTGCTATCTTTGCCTAAAAATACTATTACATCATGGCTGGGATGTACTTCTTTATTTATGACTAAATTTTTCCCACCTGCAAAGACTATGCAACTCCGATCTAATATTACTGGCTTTAGACAGGAAGAGCGTGAGCCACTAGCGCTTGCATGTGAGAGGGTGAAAGAATGTGTAAGAAAGTGTCCTAGTCATGGGATGGAAGATTGGTTAATCCTCCATTTATATTATAATGCTCTTAATCATGTGTCTAAGTCTATGCTTGATACTACAACTGGAGGAACGTTCATGGGTAAACATATTACCGAAGCAAAGCAGCTGTTAGACAATATGCAAGACAACCATGCCCAATGGCATGTTGAAAGATCAAACACGAAGAAGGTGAACTCCATCTCACCACAAGAAAATGAAGAACTCAATACTAAGTTGGATGAGATCATACTAGCCATAAAAGTTAAGGAAACCCAGGTAAGAGCCACCCCTGAAATAAATATTGAAGAAATAGATTTTATAGCTCGTAATGATTATAACCCTTCTTGGAAGAATAGTTACAATCCTAACTTTCAGAAACATTATTCTAGTCCTGCAAGTAATTCTAATAATAATATGGGAACTAGTAATGGTAGTCTCCAAGAAACACTTAAGTCTTTTATGGACTCAAAAAAGAGCAAAACAATATTCTTGTTAAAATAACGGAGAACCATGATGCGATTCTTGGTAAATTATCTAACCAAGCTACTAGTTTGAGAAATTATTTGCAGGCCCTCCAAGAAAGAACGAGGATCGTTGAGGCACAACTAGGTAAGATAACCGAGATTCAAACTCTCATTCTCGCTAAATTTGTAGGTAAAGTTAAGTACAATCCTGTTGAAGAACTCAAAATGATGAGGATCCAAAGGGAGGAGCCGGAAGAACTTGACTATAGTAATGCCTCTTCACCAAGCTACACCATCGAAGACCTCGTGAAGAGGATCAACGTAAAAATTCCGGTAAGTGAAGGTAATGATGAAGCCATGTATCAACACTTTGTTGATCAAGTAGCAATTAAGGTACACGAGCTTGAAGAAGATACAAGAAAATCGCTGAAAAGTTAGTTGTTAAACTAGATGACATATTTGAGCCTACTATTAAGGTAAATATTGGGACTAATGATATAGCTGCACTTTGTGATCTAGGTGCAAGCGTCTCAACAATCCCAAAGAGTCTTTTTAACAAGCTAAATCTTGGCTCTTTCGAAATCACTAAACTAAAACTACATCTTGCAGATTCCACTTATAAACAAGTTGTAGGAATTAAGGATAACACTTTAGTTTACATTAAAGGTTGTCCTGCTCTAATTGACTTTGTTACTGTTGACATGCCTAAAGATACTATTGCTCCTATCATACTAGGCTGTCCTTTCTTGAGAAATATAAAGGCTTTAATTAACCTTTATGAAGGGAACGTGAAGCTGCAATTGCCTTCGCGGGATCCTTTTGTTATCCATTTCCCCAGCAAAAAGAAAGCCAAACATGATGAGAAGGAGGCCATCACTTTGAAGGCCAATTACTTTGGAGTGGGTGTTCCACTCATCTGGACCAAGTGAGTATTGTCAAGATCAAGCTATTAACCGTAAAAGAGCGCTCCATGGGACGCAACCCATCTTAAATAAAGGTTTGAGTTAAGTTTTTAGTTTTTAGTTTAAGTTTATGTTTAATAAAGAGTGCTATAAAAACTCCATTTGAGGAGAAGAAGTTCGGTAGTACTTAAAATTCGGCTACATACATGTTATTGTTGGTCAACAATATTTACTGTCAATTTTCTATCATAAACAAGGTATATCACTAAGTTACAGGAAAAGAAACAATTCTCGAAGAAACAGAATTTTTTTGATGCACTCAGAGAGTTTAATGACCAATTATACGGCGGGAATAAAAATTCCGGCCGTATAGTTCCAGTCTTATAGATATCTTTGCCATCGATTTTTTTTAAAATATACTGAGAGTTTAACGACCAACTATATGGTGGGAATAAAAAATTCTGGCCGTATAGTTCCGGTCGTATAGATATCTTTGTCATTGACAATTTTTTTTATATGTACAGAGAATTTAACGACCAACTATACAGCGGGAATAAAAATTCCGGCCGTATAGTTCCGGTCGTATAGATATTGATGCCTTCGTACGAATTCTTTTTTGATATACGAAGAGTTTAACGACCAACTATACGGCAGGAATAAAAATTTTGGCTGTATAGTTCTGGTCCTATAGATATCGATGCCTTTGTATACTTTGTTTCTCAAGGACAAACAGTTTAACGACCAATTATACAGCGTGAACATTTTGTTCTGGCCGTATAGTTGCGCCCGTATAGCTACGCCTCCAGGAGGAAACCTTAATTTTTTTACAGAAGGCCAACTATACGGCGGGAACACAATGTTCCGCCGTATAGTTGCACCCATATAGTTGTTTCCGACCACAAAATCGCACGGGAAGGTACCTCCAACTCCAAAACTTCAATCTTTTTTCTCTCTTCTACCTCCAAACTCTCCCAAAACCTCAAGAGATCTTCATCTCTACTCAATTTCGTTCGATTTCCCCACACACGAGTAATCTACGTATGTTTCTCCTACGATCCTCCAATTACTTTTTGCAAATTCAACTTCGATCTATTGTCATTATCAATCTAGGGTGAGACCTACTATGAACCAATTGCCATGATTTTCTTGCCTAGATTATTACTTTTTAGGAGATTCTTTAGTGTGTTATGATGAGGAATATTTTGTACTTACTGTTGTTGGATCAAAAAGTATTATTTTTGTCTTTCTTTAATGTTTTAGATGATGAACACAAGGAGCCAAACTCGTGCTCATGCCACCACTAGCGCTTCTCAGGCTGCTGCTCAAGAATGCATGGGGATCAAGTTCAAGGATGAGCCCCAACATGATCGCTTTAACATGATCAAGAATCGCGAAGTGACGGCCACCAAGTGGGGTTGCCCCATTATATTGAACCAACTGGGTATTTCTGATGACTTTAATTTACTTTGCAATAGAGCTGGCCTGCAAAACTTTGTGTACAATGATGTGCCTACTTATCGCCGCTTAACCATTGAATGTTTAAGTTCGTCGCAAAGCACCAGTAAACAATGGCAAGGAGAGGACATTATTTCTTTCCGACTGATGAACAACAACTACACTTTAACATTAGATGAATGGTGCGCATGTTTTAATTTGCCAAACAATTATGTTAATGCCTTACGCGCATCCTTTACTGGCTTAGAACCTTCCCTTGAACAATACTATAATGGAATGAGTTTCACTACTAGAGTGATCAAGGGGAAGAATATTCAGCATCCTGCAATTCGCTATTTGTTCTATGTTATTGCTAACACACTGCAGACACGTAATAAGTTCACGAGACTCAACAAGGACGACATCATAGTCCTCACAAAGGCTGCTTACATCAACTGCGGCTTGTCACTCAACTTCGGCGCCATCCTTGTGTGCTACCTGGAGCACCAAGCCTCCCAAAGCCAAGGACCAATTACAGGTGGAGGTGTCATCACCGTGCTTGCCACTACCCTAGGCATTAACCTAGGTGAGTTGCAACCCATGCTAGGTGAGACACATGTTGGTTTCTCCACTTTGAGAGCCTGTGGAATGCTCACTAGGAGAGGTGGTGTTTATTATCTGCATATTGCTGGAGCTGGGCATCTCTACCCCGCTCCTTTGCCTAATGGTCTTTTCTCTATCGAGGAAGGACGTTTGCTATATGACTTGCAGGTTCAGCAACACCAACCTGAGGAGGAGATTCCGAAATAGGATGAGGACCAAGAGGAGGAGCAAGAAGTTCCTTACCAAGAGGAGCAGCCACAAACCCGGTTCACCACATACCAAGCTTTCCAAGGACTTGGAGGGACTATGTAGAGGATGCATAACCTCTCTTTGAACCTCCAAGAATTAACTAGTAACCTCTCAACTCAATTTGTGAACTGGAGTAACGACTTTTTCCCGCCACCACAATGATTTGAAGGGCTTGCAAAAGCCTAAGCTTGGGGAAGTTTCCTCATGTATCTTTATTTGGCATTCATTTGCTTTTATTTATTTCGAGGTTGTGTTTTTATTTGAGTTTATAAGCACTAATGTTGTTTTCCCCAACACTTTATTTTCTAGTTATTTTTATTTGCTTTCAAGATTTTCTAGCTGAGCTTTGCCGCCAATTTTCTGTTCTTTAAATTCCCTCTGTTAAAAATCACAAAAAGATTTCTCCATTTTTCCTTATTTTCCCTCTTTATTTTCTTTCCACCTCGAGGTCTTCATATGTTTGTAGGAGAGTGATCGACTTCGAGTATCCAAGAAACAAATAAAAAAGGAAGAGAGAAGTGGAACCAAACATGAGAGGTATGCCTTATGACTCCCCACTTTTGAAGTTTGAGAAACCCATGCTAGTTAGTAGTAAATGTTGAGATATTATATTGGTGGAGTGAGCATTTGTATCGTAGTAAGATTTTTCGTTTGCATGGGTATTTAATTGGGTACATTTTGTTCCAGCTCTCATAATTAACCAAGTCTTGCCTAAAATTGCTAAACAATTGTAATAAGAAAAAGTCTCACAATTGAAGGCTTAGGTGTTATAGTGCTTAGTCTTGAAGGTTTATTTCTAAAGACACTCAACACCACTGAAAATGTTGATTGACTTGATAGCTCTGTTTGAAAGGGTTTGTTCGATTGAATTAATGTTTAGCGGTTTTTGTGAGCATGCCAAAGTTTGACTTGTTAATCATAAGAATAATATAACTTTATGGGATTCCAACAACTCTGCTAGCCTACAAACGATCATCATAGAGGAAACTCCTAGATTTCGGCTATGAGTTGATTAAACACTTGTAGCAGCAACGCTATAGTGGGTAAGATTCCTAGCACTCCCCGATAGCTATAATCATGATGGAATCACTCCTCTGGCTATTATGAGTAATCATTATGCAAAAGGAACAAAAACCTTAGTGATGCCACGAGTGTCTATCACAGCTCGATAAACTAATAAATATCTTTGGCATGCTCTCAATTACTTAAAAACTAAAATTCTTGAAGGATAATGAATAGAAAAGTAGTGCTTGAAAAGTCTTGATTTATTTATGTGGGAGAATTGAGATACTCTGGTGTATATGATTTTCATGACAATTCTCACACTCTTAATTTACATGATTATACTTTATTGTTCAAAGGCAAGCCTATGAGTTGATTACATGACATGGAATAAAGTTTACTCATTTGAATCATCCATGCTAACAATAATTTTGCTGCACTATAAGGATGCATAAAACCCGTATGATATGCTTGCCATTACTCTATCTATGCTGAAGTTTTTCATATTTATGAAGTGGAGGAAACATGAGACTATCAATCATGAGTAAGATCACCATCTTGTTATTTCAGTTTAAATGTTGAGTTCCTTTTTGATTTTGATTTTCTTGCTCGAGGACGATCAAGTTTAAGTTTGGGGAGGTTGATGGCTCTGAATATAGCCATCTACGTCCACATTTAAACTAGATATTATTCATAATTTTGATGAAATATCTCTCTAAACCTTGCCACTAATGCCTAATATTCAGAGGGGTATGCAATCCTTTCTTTTATATTTTTCCTGCGTAGATAATGTTGTTTGAAGATGGTAATCACTACATTAAAGTCAAAGATATGAGATTTCCAACAACCAGAAGAAACCAGGAACCGTAAAGCGGAGGCAGATGCTTTAACAACCAACTATACGACCGGAGCAAAAATTCTGGCCGTATAGCTCTGGTCGTATAGTTGGCACCGCCACCGTTAGGTCAAATAGAACAACTTTTATGAAGGGACCCCTATATAAAGAAGCCTCGGGCGGCGAGAAAACAAGCCAGACCTCGCCAAAAAGTCTCTGCCACGAATCTCCAGCCGCCTCCAGATCTCAAAACCCTTCTCCATCTCCATAGCCATATTCCACCACTTGTAATAGTAGATCTCTTCCTTGATTGGCGACATTGTAAGACTATTGCTATCAATCTTATGATTTTCATTATAATGTTTGTGGTTGTTGATCTCATCTCTATGTGTGAGTAATTCTCCTTGGGCTAAGGGCTTCGGCCTAGTCATGTAGCGAGTGTGCATGTTATTTATCATAGATGGGATCATGTATTAGTTTGTATGACATGATGATTATTGTATCTTCTCTTGCCTCAATCTAAGGACTTGTCAGGTACCCAAGATCCCGAGGGTTGATCCAGGTATAGGGAGTATGAGTAATGACTGATCTGCAAGTTGGGAACCCTAGTGACAGAAGGGGTAGTACGGATGTATGTGAGGGATTTACTTGGGATTAACAGTGACATCACTATGCATATCAATAGATCTCTTTCTTCTATGGATGAGACTAGTAGGTTATTGCTATAAGCGGTTGCGGAGGCAATAGCAATTATGGATGCACTACCCACATATAATTTATCTTGCTCTAACAAGTACATGCATACTTTATTTCTATCTTTTATTCCCATCAGATGTTTTCCATAGCTACAGATGAAACCGAATGCCCCAAGCCCTCTCTCTCCATCATCGACAACAACAAAAAGACGCAAGCTATTGGTCTGGTAAAAACACAAAAGGAATTCTAAAACTCTCGAAGGTCCGTTAAAGTAACTTCACTACGCATTCACTTCCTGAGGATTCGATAACCTAGGTCTACTAGGGAAAAATAAGCTACACTACATCCGTAATTCGGATCGAAGGTATCACCCGACGATGCTAGGCGCGGCGGCCGCGACCCACGGATGGCGGTCCCTCTTCAACCCCCCACCGACTGGGGCAGAGTTGGCCGAGGCGGCCCGTTTCCCCATGGCCCACGAGGCGGCGACCTCAACAGGGTCCGTGTCCATGCCGTGTGCGGCTGGTCCAGGGCACAAGCAGAGCGTCAAGCATAAGGCTAAAGAATATCAAAACAAATAAAGACAAGAAATGCATCCACACCGGGTGGAAACTCGGAGCCCTCGTCGGCCCGGGTGGGGAAGCACTCCAGCTCCTGTGGAGGGTACTTCTACAGCTTGAAGTCAGCCGAGAAGGAGGGAAGCTCGTCGTCCCCCATTCCTTCCTCCGCTAGCTGTGCCGTAAAGAGCTACTCAACAGGGGGGAAATAAAAAACAAGAAGAGATCACTGGGGGTAAAATCACCTAGAGAAGAAGAAAAGAGGCTAACCTTCGGCGGTAGCCGGCTGCGATGGTACGGCCGGCAGGAGAAGGTCCAGTCCTCTGCCAGCGTCTCCTTCGATATAGTGGCAAGCCACTCTCGAAGGGCCCCGTACGGCACCTCTAGCCAGGACACCCACGTGGGGTCTAGGGAGCCGGATAGGTGGCACATCTTGTGCGACCGCTGCTGCAGCGGAAGCACACAGCTCGTCATCCAGGACAGCAGGATGTCCCGAGAAGTGAGCCGCTCCTTCTCCACCAGCACCGCCATGCGAGCGGTCATCCGCTCCATGTCAGCCTGGGCACCCAGGTTCTGGACGCTCCATGCCTTCCGGGTGGAGGGCACGTTGGCTAAGACCGACACCCTAATGAGGTCGACATTGGAGACATTGCGGACATAAAAATATGAGCACTGCCACGCCTTGACGGTATCGGGGATATCCAACTGCGGCATCACCGAGGACGGCCGCGGGTAGATGGCACAATAGCCAGTCTCCGTCAGAGGGCCGCCCTTCCCCACCACCTGGACCTTGAAGTTGAAAAACTTTAAGAAGTTCACCGCGTATGGGCAAACCCCCAGGAAGGCCTCGTAGCAGGCCGCATGGTGCGACAGATGCGCAATGGTGTTGGCCCCTAGGTGGTGGAGCTGAAGGTAAAACGACACCAAGATCTCGAGGGCAAACCTACTCAGACGCAGGCCAAATCCGCGGGCGAAGTGGGCAAGGAAGACGACGGCTTCCTCGGGCCGGGGTTAGGCACCCGCTCCTCCTCCGGTGCGAGGCGATGCTTCACCAAGCGCTCCGATGGGATGAATTTCCCCCACCAGTACTTCTGGTCAAGTTCGTCGGTGACGTAGGAGCTGCACCAGCCCCTGGCCTGCTCAGGCAGCATCTTGGTGGGCGTGGTGGCTGCGCTGGAGAATCGCGGTCCCATCGTCGCGAAGAGCAAGCAGCAGCGTCGGTGACCAAAAACGGAGGCGCAGAGAAGCAAAGAGGAGGCAGAGCGCAGAGGGCAGAATCAGTGGGCGCAGGAAGAAGATGAAGTAGGGAAAGAACTCTCCCTTACGCCCCTATTTATTGAGGCAGCGCAACCGCGCCCCCTGCGCTCCCTTCCGCCACATGGCAAGAAACCGCTCCACTACCCCATGACGCTTCAGTTATGGATCGCGTGCGCCAGCATACCTCCCGCAGAAGACCCCGCAGGCGTTACTGTGAAGGTGAAGCGCGCACACGATCCCCGAGAAACCGCTATGATGAAGGCGTGTGCGCACTTACCAAAAAACTGTCGCGATAGACCAAGGGGTCAAACTGACGCGACGTGGCATGGCCAACACAAGCACTGACGTCATCAACCAAGCGATCCATCTCCCCCATCGGTTGCAGTAGCCGGTAGATTCAATTGCCGCTCACACCCTATGGGTGGGCCACCGGTTCCGTAGCCAGTAAACTCCAGCCGGGATAACAAGCGTCTCGAGACGGAAAATGGCAAGCACTACTAGACAAGCACTACAACACGAGCTTGCGACTAGCTCTTCATCAACAATCATTTCAACTCAGCCAATGAGCACGCAAGAACTTCTCCACAAGGCGAAGTCTCAACGCGCTCGGGGACTAGTGTCGGGGGGATGACCCTCGGGTAGGCCAAGCCAGGCTAAACTGGCCGGCTCTAGGAAGGCCTAGCCGGTTGGCCGCAAGACAAAGAACCACAACCGGGTGGACCGCTTCAGCCGGTCCGCCCTCAATTTCCCCGGCTGGCTCGTCTAGCCGGGTGACCAAAAGAGCCGGCTAGGTGGCCACCTCTACCCGACCGTCTCGGATCCGTTGGCCAAAGGTACGGGGGGTGACGCTCCTTGCTGAGCGCATCCCTGTCCGGACAGGCTGGAGCGTCGCCCTGACGGTGCTACAAGACGAAGGCGCCAAAGTGCCAAGGTTGGAAGCTGAAGAGTAAAGTGCCAAGCTGATGAGCAAAGCATCGGGTGACACCCAAAGCAACGGTGCTGGGACGCTGCATCGTTGCCCCCACCTATACTGAAGGCTTGACCGGGTTCTAGCCCACCGACTGAACCTGGCCAGGCGGCCCGCTTTGTAAACCCAAGGCCCAATTAGTAAACCCTAGAGCCCACATTGTAACCTACGTCTCCCAACCAGTATATAAGAGAGGGGGTAGTGCTAGGGTTCTAGGTAGACGATTACAAGTTACAAGTTCTCTAGATTCCACAAGTTCAGTAGTTCATCTTCCTCTAGCTCTCCATAACAGCTAGGGAAATAGCTTAAGGAGCACTTATACTGAGCGTTTGCTCCCCATATAGTGGATCCATGCAGGAGTAGGAGTTTTACCTTATCCGGAGGGCTCCGAACCTGGGTACATCGCTGTGTTTGCAGTATCTGTGCCCAACCCGTTACGAGTAGCCACCGATAGAATCCTGATTGTCCCCTTCATGCCATCCCCGATGGCACTGCCGTGTTCCACACCACGACACTCGCCGCCCACGATGGCCCGCCCGACACACTGCTGAAGCGCCACAATGCGGTGGCTCGCCGTCGGTGGTGGAGCGCACCAAGACGGACGCTCGCGGCCGTCTTGGAGCACATCGCCGTCGGCAACCGCCCTAGGTTGGGCTTCCTCCCTCGCTTGCCGCCGTCAGCCGCGCGGCGCCGTCTAGCGGCGAATTGGCTGCCTAGGAGGATGGACAGCCTCAACTCCTCGTCCTCTGCCTCGGCGTCGCGCTCGTCCGGCTCTGTGCTGGCACAGTTGCCTCGCGCCACCGGCGAGGTCACTCGCATGCCTGCACTTCGGCCTGTGAAGCGGGAGGCAGAGTCGTCGGCGTGCTCGCGCGGCATCGTGATCAACGAAGGCCGCAAGCCCTCTCGCACGCCGAAGCTCGAGCCGCCGGACCAGGCCATCTCAGTCAACGAGGATGCCATCATCATGAAGATGGCGATGAAGCGTTCTCTGAATGACGTCCTGCCCATGCAGGCCCCCGACGCCTACGCCTGGTCCAGGGCGGACTGGGAGTAGGAGGAGGCCACGGGCGTTCAGCGTCTGTAGGAGCAGGCCAAGCACCAGGCCTCGCGCGCTGCTTATCGTTGTCGAAGATGACGACGAGGGCACACCCTCGTCTCAGCCATGGCGCTGCAGCAACGCCGTCCAGAGCAGCTTGCGTCCACCGCAGCCACCGAGCGACGACGATGGCGACGGTACCTAGGACGCCGACTACACATGCTTCTACCGCAACTTCGGCATGTGAACGGTGCCACCGGCAGCATCAGCATCAACATCGTCATCGCTTAGCAGGTTTTTTTATGTTTTTTATTTATTTTCTTTTAGCCTAATGCAGTCAAAATTTGGGTATATGTCCGAATTTGATTTAATATGTACGAACTCGTCTATGTTTAAATGAAATCGTCTATATTCGTGCAAATTTCGCCAAGTTTGATTAAAATTTGGCTAAATACGGGAACTCAGCCTGAAAACGCGAGTGAGAAAACGCAAGTGAAAAACTGGACGTTTTCAGGCCAGATATTTCATCCGTCTGGCGCTAAATAGCGCCGGATTTCAGCTTGGCACGCGCAACTGGTGGAGGTGCTCTAACCCTGTGCCCTGCGAGAAACAAACATCTCGCCGATCCGATCGGAACAGACGAGGAGCAAAACGATCCGTGCAGGTGTCGTCCAGTCCATGATTTCTACTAGTATCTGAGATTCACAAACTCGGCATGAATCCTTTCCCAGAATTACCGCCCACACTGGCACCCCATCTCCTTCTCACATCGCCTACCAATGCAGAATCCTAAATCCACGGCCCACACAATCGCTGTGAATCCCCCTCCCTCCCAGGAGGAGACGGACCACCACTCCCACAGGGAAGAAACAAGCTGATCATCAGTACATTAAGTACTGGCTCGCACTTGAACCCTTCAGCTAAACCTTTTGCCGCGTCTGCAAAATGGCCACGATGGGCGCCTTTCGAACCTTCCTCCTCTCGTACCCGGAGTTCCTCCTGGCTGCGCTCTGCTTCCTCTCCTTGGCCGCCCTCCGCCTCGCGCTCCGGTGGCGTGCCGCGGGCACCAACGTGCCCGTGAGCTGGCCGGTCGTCGGCATGCTCCCCTTCGTGCTCCGCAACCTCGGCCGCCTCCTCGACGCCACCACGGACGCGCTCCGGGACTCCGGCTGCGCCTTCGAGTTCCGAGGTCCCTGGCTCGTCGGCGGCGACTACCTCGTCATCTCCGACCCCGCCGCCGTGCACCACTGCCTCGCCGCCAACTTCTCCCGCTACGACAAGGGCCGCGACTTCGCCGAGATGTTCGACGTCGCCGGCAACGGCCTCCTCGTCTCGGAGTCCGCGCTGTGGGCGCGCCAGCGCCACGTCGTCGCCACCGTCTTCGCCGCCCCCGCGTTCCGCTCCTTCGTCGTCTCCACCATCCAGCGGCACACGGCGGGGCTCCTGCTGCCGTTCCTCGACCACGCCGCGGCCGCCGGGCGCGCCGTCGAGCTCGAGGACGTCTTCATGCGCTTCTCCCTCGACGTCTCCTACGCCGTGGTCTTCGCCGCCGACCTCGACTCGCTCTCCCTCGAGGCCGCCGCCGCCCCGTACCCGCCCTTCGGCCAGGCCACGAGGATGGCCGGGGAGGCCGTCATGTTCCGGCACGTCGTGCCGGCGCGCTGGTGGAAGCTGCTCAGGTGGCTCAACGTCGGCATCGAGAAGAGGTACGCCGAGGCCAAGGCGGTGCTCGACGAGTTCGTCTACCGCGAGATCGGGAAACGCAAGGCGGGGAACCTGCCGGTGCTAGGAGAAGGAGGCGACCTGCTGTCCATGTACATGGCGTGGCCCAGGGATCCCGCCATGACCGACCCGCAGAGGGACGGGTTCCTCCGCGACGCCGCCGTCGGGTACATGTTCGCGGCCAAGGACCTCGTCGCCGCCGCGCTCACATGGTTCTTCTACATGATCTGCACGCACCCGCACGTCGAGGCCAAGATACTCGACGAGCTCAAATCGCTATGCTCCAGCTCCACCTCATGCGGCGGCGGCAGGGGCAAACCAGCTGCTGCTGTCTTCGACGGCGACACGCTCCGGTCTGCATCCTACCTCCACGCGGCGGTGCTCGAGGCGTTGCGCCTGCACCCGCCGGCGCCGTTCGAGGAAAAAGAGGCGCGGGAAGACGACGTGCTGCCGGACGGCAGGAGAGTGACCAAGGGCACCAGGATCCTCTTCTGCATCTACGCCATGGGCAGGATACAAGGGATATGGGGCAAGGACTGCGAGGAATACCGGCCGGAGCGGTGGCTCTCTGGCAGCGGCCGGGTCCGGCATGAGCCAAGTTACAAGTTCGCGGCGTTCAACTCCGGGCCGAGGAGCTGCCTTGGCAAGGACCTGGGGCTCACCAACCTCAAGATCGCCGCCGCGGCCATCATATACAACTACCGGGTGGAGCTCGTCGACGGCCATGTGGTGGAGCCCACGGACTCGGTGGTGCTCCACACCAAGAACGGCCTCATGGTTAGGGTCAAGAGAAGGGAAGCGGCTTTTGATGAATGAATTCAGGCTCTTGTTGCATCTTGATTACAGTCGATATATACACAAATGGAGCTAATCTGGTATTCAATTATGCGTACCATCACCATATAAAAGATCTACTCCACTAGTACTTATTTCTAGAAAAAGAAGTGAGCTTGAGCTGGATAGAAGGTTTAAGTATTAGGAGACTGGTAAGAAACAGAGGTCTACTTATTCAGTAAGATAGTATGCAACACCCACATATAGTTTCTGAATTTTAAAACCTTCCATCCATAAATATAAAATGTTTATGTAATATTTGATTGCGCCAGAATACCATATTCGATGATTTTGAGTATAGAGCACGCTAATATATAGTAGAATCACTTAGCTTGCACATGTATTATGTGATTGCGCCAGAAAGAATAAATTCCAATTGGCTGGCAGTACAAAAATGTTATACAACAGGTCCATCTGCCAGTACGAAATTGCACAGCAATCTAAAGCAAGTGATATCGGACAGTGCTGTGACATGCTATCATGCTAAGGGCAATCCTTCGATTTCTCCTGGTGATTTAACAAATAGGTTAACAATGAAACCTGCAGTATTTCTATCAAGTACTCCATTCGTCAATAATCGTTTGTGTTCACACATTATCAGTAAAACAGAAAGGGTAACAATAGTCACTGCTGTAAAGATGATTGCCTGCACACAACAAACCAGAGGAAACATAAGATAGAAAGCTCAATTGCTGACAAAAAAGGGAACAAAATGAAGAAACTAGAGGCTCAGCGATCAGGCCGTACATTAGATCTAAAATGCCCTTACATTAGTACTTGTTGAATATTGTGATGAATAAAAAAAACTAACCAGAAATGCAGAAGCACAAAGCCCAGGCCGTTCTCGAGGATCCCGGTCGTAGTACTTGCAGCAATAAAGAAGAGCTGCTATGTACCAAATTAAAGGGCACAGGAAACCTAAAAGAAAACTGCAATAATTTTTTAATACAGTAAACAATAATAACAGAACGAACGAATGGAGGAATAGACTTCCTCACCAACACCATCCAATTCCACAACCAAAGAAGGGAAGCCGTCTTTCAAACATTCCCAGTCTTGGGTTTTCTTCATCCCCAAGCAGCGTGTATTTCCCGAGGCACACCTGGCAACGGCAAAATTCATCCGAGTTTCCTACGGAAGCCAGAAAAATGAATTCAGTTAAACCAAGGCATACATTTGCAAGAGACATGTAGTGATAAACACTCTTCATTTAGAGGTCTTTTACTGATCAATGATCATGCTTTTTATGACATGAGAGTGAGATTTGCAACCAATTTCTAACAGATATCTGAGACAGTATAAGAGGATGAGCAGGTTCAAGAAAAGAGTACCTCCCCTCATAAGTACTATAGATGTTCGGTCAAAGAACCAACAGGAAGAATCGTGGAGCTTCTCAGCATTTCGGGACTCCTTGCTGTAATGGCTAATGGAAACTACGATCCAAGACCTATCAGCACATCAAGCAGCTGGGCAGAAGAAGCATGAGAAGTGAGCATGAAAAACTGGTGGCATCTAATTTGGTTCTGCAGAATAAAGTGCATTTAAAACTTAAACTCCTGTGAGACGATGATTCTGTCCAAGTTTTCGCAATTCAGAAATATGTGAAGAGCCATTGAACTAGTTATTCATTACATAAAACTGAAAATCCATTCCTTCAAGATGAATGGGGAGTACAAAGCTCACCGACACAACAATTGTTTTCAGATCCAGCCCCGTCTAAGAGGGTGTTCGAGCTGTTCAACAGAACAGGGGCCCCAAAAAACTGGGGCCCCAAAATTGTGAGTACGGCGTATATGTTTGGCAAAAAAAAAGGCGCATCAGTTTATTCGTCGTGACTTTTTCAGTTGGACTTCGAGCTTCTTTTCTTTTTCCCTATTGGCTATACGCCTACAACCATCACAAGCCAGTTCAATACTTGAAAAAGATAGGGAAACAGTCCCGGTCTGCTACAGCCTGATTGCAGGCCTATTATACTGCTCCCGATCGATAACATTCTTGGTAATCAGTTCGACAAGCTATGCACGTATGTCATCACCCTGGCGCAGGCCTGTCCCGATGCCCTGGACCCTACGCGGCTCAACGCCATTCCTGATGGCAGCATCCCCACCTATGCCCCGACGAGATTCCTGCAATTCTGCAATTCGTACTTGAGGCCAATTCAATATGAATCAAATCGATTAACTTATTCATCAAATCATCAAATTACTGTTTATCTTTAAATTACTATACTGTAGCACATCAAGGTCTTATCGCTAATTCATAACCGTGATGCTGCTAATCCAAGATTTGTAAGATATCCTGGTGCTGCCAATTCGTTATTCACGTACAGCACTTTTGTTGCCTACCAGTTACCCCATTCTTCAATTTTCTTCATAAACCTATAGACTCATTATTCATGTAGGCTTTTAACTCATTCGAAATTATTTTTCTGTGATTTATAAGGCATGAAAATCATGAACTATAGAAATTGAAAGTACAGTATAGTTATATAACAAAGTGAAAGTATGATTACATTAGTTAAGTAAAATTTTAATTCTATAGGGCCTTATTTTTACACTTCACAACGGGGCCCCAAATTCCTGGAGACAGCTTAATGGAAACTACGATCCAAGAGCTATCAGCACATCAAGCAGCTGGGCAGAAGAAGCATGAGAAGTTAGCATGACAAACTGGTGGCATCTAATTTGGTTCTGCAGAACAAAGTGCATTTAAAACTTATACTCCTGTGAGATGATGATTCTGTCCAAGTTTTCGCAATTCAGAAATATGTCAAGAGCCATTGAACTAGTTATTCATTACATAAAACTGAAAATCCATTAATTCAACATGAATGGGGAGTACAAAGCTCACCGACGTAACAATTGTTTTCAGACCCTATCGATCAAGAAAATATAGCAGGGTAGAACTGCATGCAAATTAAATGATATAAGCTTTGTTTGGTTCAAACTAACTTTTCTGGGAGAAAAACAACAATACAGGTCACAAGTGAGGTACAGAGCTTGCCTCAGCAAATCTTGGCAACATAGCTCAATTTTTTGGGCATACCTAAACTGTGGCAATGAACTATTTATTTACTAACTTGGTCAAACTTGCTTAAGAGAATCTACTCCGCTGATATAGTTTGTGCCTGACTTGTACCTGATAAGCTGGCAGACTAATTACTCTTAGGCCTGTACGTGATAGCTCTAGTGCTAACATTGGAAACATTTTCGTCTGAACTGGATTGAACTAAGAGCAGTACAATGTCAGGAATGGATACACGGTCCTGTGCTCTGTGGCCTGTGCTGCCTACTATACCAAAGTAGGAGTTGCAACGAACCAAAGTAAGGTGGATCTACATGACCTTCTCTCTGAACAAAATAAGGATAGAATGAAGGTAAAGATCTAGAATCCAACACCCGGTAATTCACCGCACAACTTGTATCGGTGATATCATCGAACAGGTCCCGTTCCTTCCAGAGAGTCAAGGCCCTGCCTGAAATCTCAGTTACTGGATCTCAAGATCCGGCCGCACTACATTCCAGAATCCACAAGCTACCACATTTCAGGCCAATCTAATCAGGGACCAAGCAAGAACTGAGCTGCAATCTACAGAAGCAAGAAAGGCACGGGGGTAGCATCAACCAGCAAAGCGGAAGCTGCAAACTTACATGACCGGAACGAATCTCCTGCAAGAATAGCCCATGTAATTCTCTGGACTATATGCCTTTAAGCTTCGGCTGGGTGGTTGTTTGCTGAGATGCGGAGGGTTTGGAAGAACAGATGAGATGAGGAGGAACGATTTCTGGCTAGCAGTACTCTCTCTCCTCTCGAGTCTCCGTCCTCTTTCTTTGTCTCGTGTGATTGATTACCCTTTTCCAAGTGCACTTTCCCCCTCCTTTTGTTGATAATCCCAAGTGAATACACCGCTGATACGGGCATCCAACAGGCGCCCTGTAATGTCGCGTCCTAATTTTTTCCGCCGGTTTTAGGGTTTGTTTGGTTTCGTGGGTATAAAGAAATGATTATGGGTACCACTAATCATGTAGTTGTGGGTAATCAATTTTTTTGTTTGGTTGAGTAGGTTGGAAAGTGCTTAGTGGTAGCCATATTTGTGTTTGATTTGAGGGATGAAAGATGGTTGTGATGATATGCCCACCTCTTTGTTGCCGTCGTGCATGCTCTGTAGCCATGGACGAGTAAGCATCCTTGCGACCTGCCGTTGTGCCCCTTAGCCGGCCGCCACGAGAACATCCATAGATATGAGGAGGCGGCAAAGGACAATGTTGCCCTAGCGACCTCATGCTACTTGTTGCCTGGCCATGTAGCTCGCCTCCCACGCTTAACTGCTGGCACTGCATGCCGCCGCCAGTGAACTCCATAGTGTGCGAGAGAGAAACAAGATGGAGAATGACGAGGTGAGCAAAGAAAAAAGGATTCATGGGTGACAACATCGACTTGCCCTAGGGTGGTTGGCCTCAACCACCACTTTTTTGATGGTTGAGCTCAACCGGTTTTTGAGGAAATATGCTTAGAATATGTTTAACCACAACCACCCAAGACCCTAAACCAAACACAAGGTAACCATCTAAAAAGTGGCTACCCACAACCACCCGAGGTATAGCCACTCAACCAAACGCACCCTTAGTGGGCGGCGACAGGTGACAACAAATTCAGACACGGTAAAATGCGGCGTGCGACATTCAGCGCTTCACCAGACACCGTAAAATACAGTGTCACAAACACCTTTTTCAACAAATGTGTAGGAAAGAAAGATCAAACAGAACAAATAAAATAGATTGAAAATAAAATATATTACATGGTTCATAGTACGATAAAGCGATAAAACATCAGCTACACTAAAACTCGTCGTCCTCCTCGTCGGTCGAGTTCTCGACTGAGGTCGAGGAGAGTCGTGCCACCGGTCGTCGTTGTCGTCAATTGTCGATGGACCGGCGGCCTAGCGGTGATGAAGTCCCTCCTCGCCACCTTGTTGGGCCTCCTTTTTTCTCCGCCTTCCTCGTCGCATAGAAGTCCACATTGGCTTAGATGTCCTCCAGGAAGCTCCCCGCCACGTCTCCCTTGCGTGCTCATCCTTCTCGGCGATGAAAAGGTGTCGCTGCCGCGCGCGGTGGCACTGCTGCTCTTCACACGTGACGAGGCATGGTGGCGGCACCACCATCTCTGCTTTCGCAGACGAGTTCATGTCGTGGAAGTTCAAGTTGCAGCGCGACCGACCGAACCATCGCGTCACACGCGTGCACGACCTCGTGCACGATGTCGAAGGTGTCGAGCATGATGCGTTCGCCCCAACCCTGATCTCGGTGTAGAAGTTGTTGGCCGGCCACGTGCGCACTCCACGGAAGCCGGAGGAGCTCAATGGGCCACATCGGTGTAGAGGCATTCCGACGGCGGCGGCGATGCGCGGACGCTAGGGGCAGCAGGAATTGGTGGGGGAGAAGGGGAAACTTCAGATATACAGTTGGTGTGTGTGTGTGTGGCCGCGCTTTATTGCGCGCGCTGGAGTCGGCGTGCAAAATATACCGGGCGCGTTGCCGTTTTTTGCCACGCGCCCAAAAAAAATTATAGTGTGCGCTAGTTTGCTATGTCTGCTAGAGCGCCTACTTCACGCATGCGCTAAATCGGCGGTTTTGACCTGGTGGCCGCGTTTTTCCGTGCCCGCTGGAGATGCTCTTACGACATCTCTAGCTAATCCTTTACTTAGGAGCGTGTTTGGTAGCATGCATCCGATTTTTGGTCTCGTCTCGAAGTGCTGAGGACGAGAGATCAGCCAAAAATAGCCTCTAGGCCATTTTCTATAGCCTGTTTGGTAGTCTAGGTCGTATCTTAGAAGGGTTTCTGTAGCTCGTTTGGTAACCTCCACACAACCACAAATGTCTATGGTGAAGCAAGCATGTGTGTTTGGTTGTGTTGGCACTCGTTTTGGGCTCATAGCTGACCAATGGTGATACACACTCGAAATTATATACTTGGAAGATTATTAATCATCATCGAAAAGCCAGCGTATCAAATCAAATCATGATCAGGTTCAATACGATTATGCTACTGTTCAGAGAAGACTTAGAGGCTGGTATATGGAGGCCTCCACTATGACTCCTTTAATATGATCTCATATGAAAAAGTGCCGAACACGAAAGTTGCGCATCTCGTCGATACAAGCAATTTTGGTTTTTAAGTCACCACGATCCAAGGTAGTATGCAGATTTTGAAGCCAAAATATTGTCTTACGTTTTTCATCACACATAAATGATGACAATGTCTGATCAAGTGCTTAGATAAATTTGCTAAACGATCTTCCGCGACCTGGATATATCTAATTCAGTACGATTGGCAAAAGGTAACCAATATTAACTCGGATGAAAAGTGCAAAACATGAAAGTTCTTCTCTTTTACGACGAACAACTTTTCTTTTGGAGCCATCTTGATCCGAGAAAAAGTATACGACCTCCAGAATTAAAATACGACCAAACAGAACTAAAATTATTCGGTCAAAATCCAAGTTTGATACGAAAACAAGGGAAAAAGACCATCAAAATCAGGTTAGATGGAAAAGTGTCTAACATCAAAGTTCTTCGTAGTTTTGAGACGAACAACTTTGCTCTTTTACAACATTTTAATCCAAGCTTGTTTACTATCCTAAAAGTGGTCCTGAAGGTACAGACAAGTTTTTGACCGAACAGTGACGCAAATTTCAGGTTTGTTTGTTCGAGTTGGACCCTAACTAGGGTTTTTTGATGTGAATCCAACCCTCTTTCTTGCGTGGAAAGTTCAGCCGCTTCTTATATACATGAGACGTGAAGGCCGATTTAACCAACACCAATCGAACAAACAAATATACTACTTTTCCTTGTTCATCTACTTTTTATCTTCCTTCCCTGTATCTTTCTTCTCGTTCTTCATCGTTCTTCAACATTGGAGGTTGCGAATCCACGAGGCTCTAGGGGCGGTCAGGGCGACCTAGGGCAGACCATAGCCACCGCGATGCCCTGACGGGGTCCTTCCCGGGCGAGCGGGATTTCATGTCTCAAAAGCGCCCACCAGACTGTCTTGCGTACCGCGCTTCCGGCGATTGTGACACCCCTAGTTGTACTAATAGAAATTAGGGTTTGATTTGTGCATAGCATGAGCATCATCTTCTTTAAATAAAATGCATGGAAGAAGATAAAACCCTAACCCTAGTTTTTCCTTTCTTCTTGTAAAACCAATTCAAAAAGGTTTTGAATTTTGAAACTAGCAAAAATATATGGAACCCAAATTGTTATAAATGGTTCCTACAATATGTTAAATGTTTGCAAAAGTTCTTGTATTTTGGATATGTCTAAAATAGATTTGAAAATAAAAATACAAGCAAACAAATAGAAACAAAAAAATAAAAAGGATTTTTGAAATAAAAAACTAATCCTAACTCTATCGGGGCCACAACCTAGCTCTCTCCTCCCTTCCCTGCCGCCCATGCGCGCCGCAGCTGGCCCAACCTAGCCCACGCGCAGCCTAGGCCCAATACACCTTTGATGTCCTATCCCCGTCATCTTCCTCACCGGTGGATCGAGGAAGCTCCTCGCTGTCGCCAGCACCGCCGTCCGTCATGCCAGGATTCTTGCCGCCACCCCCGAATGCCTACAAGACCACCCGGCTACCGTAGGACAAACCCTAGCACGTCTTTCTCCCCTTCCTCTTCTTCTTGCGCAGAGACGACCTAACCCTAGCTCATCGGCCATCGTCGTCTCCACCGATTCCAGCCACCCCGAGCCCATCTAAGACCTCCACGAGCTCCGCCTCACTGTCCGTGTTCTCCCTCTGGAAGCACGCAAGTCGGGAATGCCCTACCTCGTCGAAATCGAGCTCGACACTCCGTCGGGCACCGCCATTCATGTGGTCGATTCTGCTCTGCCTGTCCTCCTCCAACCTCGCCACCACCTCTGTCGTGCTCACGGTGAGCTTGCGGTGCTTAGGCACCCCTCCGTTCTCCTTCTCGCTCTCTGTATCACGCCTGCGTCGTGTGCCTCTCTCCGTCGCCGTAGTTGTGCTCGCCATCGGCGAGTCCCACAACCAAATGGTCCATCACCGCCATCTTTTGGCTCCCCACAACCTCGCGCGTCGAATGCGACTAACCACCGAGCCCCGCGCGCGCCCAATCGTCTGCCCCGTGCGCCATCTGGGAGGCCTCCATTGATGACATCATCACGACATCACAATGAGGTCATAATCACCTTTTCTTTTTATTTAAATGTGTTTGTAAATTGTTTTCTAGAATTAATAATATCCCCGTGGGCCTTTCTTGTCAGGTTTTTAATCTTTTTAAAAAATAATTTCTATAAGTAATAAAAGTCGGACATGTGGGTCCAGGTTATAAATATTTAATATAATCCAAAAATGTTTAATTGTTTTAAAAATGATTTAAAATGGATTTAAAATTGGTAAAAATCATAACTAATTCATTTTAAATCAGAAAATATGTATAATATATCAAAATATTCAAAAAATGAGATCTACACAATAGACTTATAATCATGCATTGTTAAGAAACTTACAGAACAAGTTTAATTAGAAGAACAAATGAACCCCCAAACGTGACTCCAAGGTTCCCCTTATTCTAGGGTTTGTACCCCTCGGTCCCCTCTTAAAATGCTAAGCAAGCTTTAGGGTTTCATTTCAAATCAATTTAACTTGTCATATCATCATCCTTGCTTGAGCATTGCACAAATTCTATGTGTTGATTGTTGCTTTCCTTTCTGGTGTTTCTGCTTCTTCTCGGTAGACCTCAGAGTTGATGTGAGCAACGAGATCGAGTCCAAGATTAAAGACCAAGATTAACACCATCGAAGAGAAGTACTTGATCAACGATGAAAAATGTCAATCAGATGAACCCTGAAGATCTATAGTTGGGTATCAATAGGCAAAGGCAAGTAAAACCCCACACATGATAAAATCCTATGCTTTCAACGTACTTTAATTATTGCCATATGCATACGATTCTAAAGCTTTTATCGATAGATACACTAATCTTATCTGATGCATGTTACTTTTGTAGCCTATATTCCCTGATCCACTGCTCCTAGCATATCTATGGTTTGGCTTAAGAGCTTCACTAGAGCTGTTATATTTGCTGTGCTTAGCCAAGCTTAGCTGTTACTGGTGGTCCATCCGATTAATGAATCAGAGCTGCAAATGAACCTAGTATGATAGGATGATGTGGTATGATCAGAGATGAAAGTTAAACATGCTAAGGCTTGTATGTGAGGCCATAGTGGATTGTGGTTTTTGCAGTCCCATACTTGCTACCACTAGGACCTGAGTTCTTGCCTCTTGAACCAAGATGAGCGTACAGCCACACGGGGTCCTAGAAATCCCCTCTACCAACCAACTTGCCTAGTAGATTCTATGAGTCACATAGTCCGGGCGTTCCATTCGAGATATGCATTATGGTTGTTCTCGAAGGCGGTGAAGGAGGTGTATTCATACAGTTAGGTAAGCGTGGCCGGGAACAAGAGAGGCACGACCTCTATAATCTTGTTCCCCGCACACATCTCTAGGGACCGACTTCGGGACTTGATCCGTTACAGCGGCATCTCCTTAGGGCGTGACTCATGGTCTCGGCAAAAGCAAGATAAAGGTCGTGTCTAACCACCCTCTATCGGCCTTCCAAGGAAGAGGGCTACTACTAGTGGCATTAAGAGAAGGTTAGTACGTGTAGGTAAAGTTGTGCACCCCTACAAAGTATTAATCTTTTAAAAAAGCCATGCCCATGGTTATGGAAGACTTGGGAATGGATTCAAAGATCATAGAGAACTATAACCTAATCATAAAATTTAGCAAGTAAGTAAAGTGTGTTCTAAGGATGCTTCCTCAGGGATTGAGGGGGTGATTCTAGTTGGTAGGTTCAGTTGATAAAGATTCAGTGGATATCAAAGATGATCAAAGCTAGAGATATCGTTTTTCTTATCTCCTTTTAAAAGATTCTCTTAGTCGAGCTTCTATGCCTCTCTCTTTTACAAAGAAAGATGGCATTATGCAAAATAACCCCACCATCCACAAGTCTTACGGAGTACACCCTGTACTCAGCCTTGCTTTGTTGATATTTTTGCAGCAGCGTAAGTGTAACCTCAGAAGATGAGTTCGTTATGGCATCAACATCGACGAGTAGCTTGGGGTTCCCGGTCGGCAGCCTGGAATCTATGGATTGGGACGTCATCGTTATTCTTCATGCCTCTTAGGCCGTTTGTTAAGTTTGATATACTTAATAGCATAATTTGCCTTCCGTTGTTTGATGTTTGTGGTTAGTGACCTCTACTTGTAATATTTTGGTTCTTTGCTCAGTTATGAGCTTGCTGTAATAATTTTTGTGTCATAGGGTCACTATAATGTTACCGATTCTTTCTCTGTATGCTTCCGATATTTAGGTTAGGCTTATATTACACAGAGGTCTGGAATTTGTCTAGCCCTAATCCCGGGGGTGTCACAGCTATCCTCCCTCGGCACTTGCTGCAGCGCATCGTGCTCGGCGCTGAGGGTACACGATGGACGTGTTGGTTGCATCTAGCCTAGGTTTGTGCTCACCTCTTCCCTCCATGGGTGACTTTACCCTTCTATCACAACCCAAGGTAGTACTCAGCATCTCAAGCAGTTCATTGTCACAAGCAGTTCATCATCACAAACCTAGCTACTACAAATGGTAGTTCATCAGTTCACCCCTAGTTAGTACAAATCAACAAGAAGTTATACATTTCTATAGTTTTATGGATCATAAATCTTGTTTGGCCTTCTTATTCTTCTTCTTCTTCTTCTTGTTCTTCTTGTGCTCTTCTTCTTAGATTATGGAGGGACCCCTATCATTCCTCATTGATGTTGCCCCTCCGTCCTCTTGGTCTTCCAAGCTTCATTATTAGATGGCTCGACACACCATTGTCAATGCCATCCTCGCCAGGAATTACACTTGCCTCATCCGACACAAATTCATCAAGGCCATACCCCAAGATCCAGTTGTGGAGAATGTAATGTGTAAGCACTAGCTTTACCTGAGTGAGGAAAGGGTGGAATGACTTCTAATCAAGGATCTTTAACATGTTCTTTAAAGCATAAAATGCCCTCTCAATGCCCTAATGCTAGAGTGTCTGGGATTGAACAACTCCTTGGAAATTCTAGGGTTTGAACCTTCCAGTGAACTCGTTAAGATGGTACCCGGTTGACTGAAGGATAGAAGAATCCCAAGGCGATAACCCTATCTAGCATCTCCTTGGTAGAACTTCCCATTAGGGATATTGATCCCATCAGGTCTATACATGCTATCAGGAAGGATGGTTGCATCATGAGAAGATCCTTCCTAACCAACTAGAACATATGTGAACTTCATATCAAAATCACAAGCAACACGCACATTCTGGCTGGTGTAGTACTTTCTTTCCCTATAAGCTACGGACTGTGATCTCGAAACTATAGTTGGTGACTTGATCATCTCTTCTATGAGCTCCCAATTGCATATAACAATTTCTTGAAATAGCGTGATAATGTTTCCATGCTTCTTCTGAATGTGTTGTGGATGACCCTAAACCTCTGGTTATGACCTAACACATGAACAAATGGAAGAAATTCACTGCCTAGGTGGGTAGTTGTGCATGGCTCGCGAGTCCAACATGTGTCTAACGCTGACAGTTAGCCAGTTTTTCCAGTGCCAAACCATTAGTGAGTCACAATTTCCGTTGGGAGTACTAAGACCACCATCTCGAACCCTATCCTGCATATCCTGCCTCGTCTCTCCTATCAGTCCTGTCTAGACGTTGCCACCGCCCGACCCGACACCACTCCGCCCTCATCAGCCATGCGCGTGCTCTCTCTCTCTCTCTCTCTCTCTCTCTCTCTCCGGGGGGGGCGGCGGCTGCCGGTGGCCAATCATGCGCTCTCTCCCACGACGGCGACCACTAGCGCACATGGTGGAAGAGGGCCTAGCATCCAGGGAAATCGAGGGAGTAGGTTATGGATGAGGAACCGACTGTGTATGCGGCCTGAGCGTGCGGTGACTCCCCAATGGTGGTCTTGGTCCCGAGTAGCGACGCAGCTCTACGCGCGGATAGGAGTAGGGTGGCGGCGCAGCTTGGCTTCCGTGATGGTGACACCACTCCCGACACAGGTCTAATTCCATGGAACAGATATCCTCGAAGCTCTCCAAGAAGAACACGCCCGCATCTGACACCAACACCAGCGCCACTTGCTGTACCGCAAGCTGCGCGGGGCCCGATGGAGGAGGGGCTACGAACGGGGCATGGAAAGCGGAGCCATGGGCAGATCTCTCCATCGAGCCCTCGCACACCACTCGACTCCACGAATGGTCCAACCGCACCGCACCCGGAAGAGGAGGCCCCGGAGGAGGGGTGACAGCTCCGTCAGTGGTGCACGAGGATAGCTGGAAGGCTACAACGGGTAGGTGGAGGCCTTGGGTCGCCGGGAGCACCACATCTAGGGCAATCAGGGGAGGAGGTTTTGGATGAGGTTGCTCGACCAGGACATCTATGTTGTATTGTGTGTTTTTTTCTGCCAGTAATGGACGACACGCAAGTGCATATAGGAATCAAAGAAGATTTCATGCTTAGGATCTTCTATTTGCCGTTAGTCAAACACTAATCTTAAAGCTCACCAAATAGTAACTATTGGGTGCATATAAAACTCTAGAGGCTCACTTTTCGCCTTGTGCTTGTAACCCGGAGTCTGTGTTATAGCTAGTTGTGCATGTCACTGCAATTGTTGTAGGTGTGGAACCATGTACTCCCTCCGTTTCAAAATATAAGATGTTTTAGCTTTGTAAAGAGAGTGTATCTAGACCCCTTTAGTATGTAGGTTCATTTAGATTTGGAGCGAACCTACACACTAAAAGTGGTCTCGATGCATTTGCTTCACAAAGCTAAAACATCTTATATTTTGGAAGGGAGGGAGTACTTATCTAGCTCTATCCAGTTTGTACTTAGTCGTTTGAGGTTGGGAGGGAAACCTACTGCTGATACTAATTTGTAAGTCGGAAGATGACAAGGTTTCATGTGTCATGTGCATGGAGATGCTATCTATCCTGCATTGGCTAGTCGGAAGAGGTATGATAGCCAGAACGATCCAAAGGTTAGTAGGACGTGTGAACACCGTCATACAATCTGACTAACACAATGGAATCCTTAGACCTAAGTGAACAGTTCCACAGCAGAAAACAAAAAAATTCCTACGTTGGAACCTCCTAACGCCCAAGATCTATCTACGTAGTAATGCAGTAACGACCGGAGCATATAGAATACATACCCTTGTAGACCGCACGTGGTTAACGTTCCGAGGGGAACGTGGTTGAAGTAGTCGAACCCGTAGCCGACCTCAAGGTCGCGAAGCTCCTTGCAGGTCACCCCTTGCTCCTTCTTCATCGTGCAACAGCTCCAGCTTACGACATCCAAGGTTCCTCAAGTGAGGCCCCTCGTGGTTTCGTACACATATGGTGTGTGATGATGACCTTCGGTTCCTTGATCCCTGCCAGGAGTGCGGAAGTAGATCTCCGGCTTGGAATCCCTACAGCGCAACGGCGTGCTGCAGGTGCGGTGTCTCCTGCTCGGACAGTCCTTACTTGGGACCGTGCCAACGCATAGAGACGGGAGAGAGAGAGAGGGAAGGAGAAAGTCAACCAAAGGACTTCTCCAAATATTGGTGTCTCTATTCCCACCCATGGGCACCCCTTTATATAGGGGGGGGGGTGTGCCCTCCCCTTTGGGTTTCCCATGTGGGACTAAACAAGGGAGAGAGGGGGGAGGCTCCATGGGCCTCATGGGCCAGACGGCCAGGGGTGGGACCCACCCCACGCACAACCCTAGGCTAGTCGGGTGGGCCCCTTGAGGTGCCTGGGCCTTGGCCCTTCGGCCCTTGGTCCTTCCCTCCTTCGGTTTTCCCTCATGGGCCCTTTTTCCCTAGGAAGTCTGGCCCATTAGTGGAATACCCCTTCAAATTAGATTTTAATATTATATTTAATATTAATTACATTAATTAATTTGTAAATACATATTACAAAATCCGATTTGACACGAAAAACCTTTCGATTCCCTTTCGATTTCCTCCGATCGACTCCAGGTCTTCCCCGGAACGATTCCGGTTCTCTCACGGAACTTTTCTGCTTTCCTTTTCTATTTCATATGGTGATTCCAACTTACAGAGGATCTCTAGCTCATCGTACCCTTAAGTGTATTTCCCCACGCCTCGGGAATGGCACGAACATGATCTCCATCAATGATCAATAGCGGGACCGGGATGCCCATATTGACCCCTGTGCATTCCATGATGACAATGTGGTTTGAACCGTAAACAGTCGTTTCCCATTCCCTTTGCCACTTGATATCTAGTTCATCCGAGATTTGATCTACGATATCTCCATACCTTTGTTTGATCTCGTTACCGATGAACTTGTTTTCTTGTTTCCGTATCATTGCATTAGTCACACGCTTGTAAGCTTCGTTAATGCAACATCACCGAGATGGCCACATATGTATCCATCCATTACATGGATTGGCAAATCCTGGTCTTGATATGTACTCCTCTACGTGCTCCTTTGGGAAACCTGAGTAGCACCTTTTCGATCACCAAGTCACAGAGTGATACTTGATAATCATCTAAGCTCCTCCAAAACGGTGATTTGCATTATCTCACAGTCTAAGGACAGGTTGCGAGGTTTCCTTAGTTTATCATTAATGGTGAACTTTGTAACTAGATCTCATTAAGATACAACTGGTTGGGTTGTTTGTCTATCACATCATTCAACTAATGATGTGACCTCATTGTCAATTGGCATAAATGCCCATGATCTTGAAACCCTAGATCATCCTCATGACCAATGAACTAGTTCGCTAGAGGTAACTGGAGACACTGTTTGTTTACATACCACACGTGTATTAACGTTTCGTATTAATACAGTTATAGCATAATATGAAACTATTATGAACTAATTGAGATATGACAATAAAAACCTATTTATTATTTGCCTCTAGGGCAGATCTCCTTCAGTCTCCCACTTGCACTAGAGTACAGATAATCTAGCTTGCATTTTACTCATCATAAACCATATCACATATGCGTTTATTGATCATGCATGCTTATGGAAAACGTCTTGTCCATGTTCTCTTTTACCAGATCATTATGTCTTTGCAAATTGTTAATGTCTTCGTAACTTTGACATTCACACCATTATCTCATAATGGGCCGAAGTATTCGTTTGGAAACAAAGTGAGACTTTGTTTCTACTGTTTATAATGACGGTCGTTTTTCACTGTTGTCATCTAAACTTCAAAACACACTTTGCAATCCTTGGTGTATATACGACATTTATGGCAGCAGAATGAGGCCGATTTCCAGGAGCCTATAGTGACTTTAGATCAACCTCGAGTGCTTTCTCATGGGCACTGTGCCCTGAGACACATCATTCTACGTTAAAAGCGAACTAGCCCCGCTATAAAAATATACATCACATCAGATGGATCCTTTATACTTCTATATCTATGTAGATCCTAGTGCATGAAATGCAACTATGCCACTTACTTTGCTTCTTGCCATTTAAGTACAAACTTAATTATGGTTCAGTGGTTAACTCAAGAATCACTTCAAGACATGTTCTTACAGTTAAGAGCTTGTCCTTCCAACCAGAACTTCGGGTCACATTATGTCGAGTATACAATATGGTTGTATGGAAGAACCTATGACTGAGGCATAGGAGATGCAACACATATATTTCTTCCTTTTAACCATCATTGTAATACTAAGACTAACTCAATGCTTCATACAAGTAAGAACCTCTTTCTTTTCCTTGTTCCATTTTGAACTACTTCAGAATCTCATCTAGGATATTCTGAACATCTTTAGAATCAAGTCTAGGAAGCATTCAACTGGGATGTTTATTAAACTTACCAATCTATCTCAATAGAGCTCATTGTTTAATAACTTGTTTAACTTCATCCATATTTACTAACTTAAGTGTTATAATACCAATCACATCATTCACATATGTCGTCCACATATCCTAGAATGATCTCACGCTCCCACTAAAATATGGCATCCATATTTGAGATCCAGGGATTTCACTTAGCTCCCACTCAAAATATGTCTGATACATATTATGATTCAGCCAAGCTACTTAGCTCCCACTCAAAATATGTCTCTTACATATTAAGATTTGGCCAAGCTAATTAGCTCCCACTCAAATGCATGTCCTCTCTATAATCTTGGACATTCCAAAATTCTTTGGTCATCATCAAATTGAGAATTCCAGCTACGAGATTCCAATATCCATATATTGCTGGTGTAAATCCAATAGACTCAAGCATCGCTACATTGTAGTCAACTTGAGACAAATCGAGCTTTTACGTCTTCATTAAGTTTCATTTCCATCTTATGACTTTGAAGTCATTCAGAAATATTAAGTAAACTTCTTTACTTAATAAGATCAAGTAACATATTACTTTGCAATCTTAAATGTAACTTAATATAGGATTTTATGACTCCTAGTCATTTCTCGCACTTAGGTCCATCACGCTTGTTTGTAATTCGTAGGTATGTCTTGTTCATAAACATGATAAGTGAATCAATAATATATTTCCACGAACTTGTAGAGTATATATTGTTGAATCCTACTTTCTTTAGTAAAAGTATTTCCTAAAACTTTTATGATCATTATCATTAGTTTCTCGTCTATTTGTAGAGTTCGGTTTCACAAAACAAATTCCGCTGCGCCACTCAACAATTCGGAGGCAAGGTCAAATACCTTGTTTTTGATCTTTTACTTTCTTCCACCTGTATCTTCATCAAAACACGTCAACTTTAGACAATAGCAGGTTTGTCCTTTGTGGAAGATGCATTCATAGCTTCCTAAGAATGCTCTACAAAGACTTGTTTATTTGCCACAATTTTAGCTTATCGAAATCTCGAGAAACTCGAACATGACATAACACTTATGGTGTTGTTTCCACGAATCTTTAGATGTTCCTTTGTATTTCAACCGAGTGTTCGCTCATTTTGATCTCTAACTCTAAATGATAACTATAACCCTGATAAGAGATAATATTATAACATATGTGTCTAATACATAATGATTATGGTATTTAGACATTTCAATACACTTTGAAATTGCCCCTATTATCACAATTTGTGAAACCTCTTTCACATGCCCTTTTATGCTAAAATTAACTTAAATACTTTAGTCATGTCGATCAAATCGAAGAGACTTTTGTATTCTTGTTAATTCAATATCCTCCTTCACTTTGAAATCTTTTGAACAATTCAAAACAATTTCAAACTTATGTTTCATTAAGTAAATATTCATATTCACTTAAATCCACAATGAAGTGTGAAATATTGATTTCCACTCACTGCTAGAGAAAAGCTTATAGCAGCACTCCTTACCGCCGACGAAGTGGGCACGGGATCGCCGACAGTAAGGGCTTCCAGACCTGCGTACAGTTACCACCGGCGACACACTGGTCACGCCGGGTTACCACAAGTACCGCCGGTGAACAGATCCCATGCACGCCAAGGATAGGGTGGGCCGCGTGCCCCCTATCTGGGCCGCCACGTACCACCGGCGAAATGGCCTGCAACGCCAGGGGTAAGTGGGCCGCGAGACCACCTATGTAATAGCGTCTCTCAACAAACCTCCCAACGAAAATCTGATCCCCAAATCTCGCAATCCCTAGCCGCGGCCCTCGCTCCGCCGTCATCGTCCCGCGTCCGATCCCCCTCGCCGTCACCGTCGCCGTCCAGCGTCCACCAAAGGGAAGAAGCAGGAGGCCAGTCCCGGGCTTGTCCGCGCCGCCACCTCTCCCATCTGCGCCGCCACCTCGTCGATGACCACCTCCCCCATCCACGCCGCCACCTCATCGACGACCACCTCCCCGTCTGTGCCGCCACCTCGTCGACGACCACCGCCCCCATCCGCACCGCCACCTCCCCCATCTGCGCCGCCACCTCGTCGACGACCACCTCCCCCATCTGCGCTGCCACCTCGTCGACGACCACCTTCCCTATCCACGCCGCCACCTCGTTGATGACCACCTCCTCCATCCGTGCCGCCACCTCGTCGACGACCACCTCCCCGTCCATGCCGCCACCTTGTCGACGACCACCTCCCCCATTCGCGCCGCCACCTCGTCGACGACCACCTCCCCCATCCGCGCCGCCACCTCGTCGACGACCACCTCCCCCATCCGCGCCGCCACCTCGTCGACAACCACCTCCCTGTCCGCGTTGTTACCTCGTTGACGACCACCTCCCCCATTCACGCTGCCACCTCTTCGACGACCACCTCCCCCATCCACGCCGCCACCTCATCGACGACCACCTCCCCCATCCACAGGTACACGTCACCAAGTTCCCCCATCCGCAGGTACACGTGACTTTAGAGTATGCTAGAATTGCAAATTGTGTGTCTTGATTGTGTTTTGCTCGAATTGCAAACTGTGGCGGCTTGATGGCTAAGAATGTTTTCCCGTGGGATGATAGCTAGAATTGCTAGAATTTTAAATTTATGGTGTCTTGAATGTCTGAGAATGTTTTTTGTGTGACCACAGCATATGCTTGAATCACGAGTAGTAAATATGCATAGAGTAACTTATATGAGCTCGGTTAAAATATTCATACTGCATAGAGTAAATATGCATAGAGTAATAGTGTTTCTTGTGTGGTGAGAGCATTACTAGAATTTCAAACTTATGTTGTCCGTTCTGAAGGTGCAAGTATGTTACTCTACTATTACTACATCATATTGCTAGAATCACGAATTTAGAGTAGCATATACACTGTTTTTGCTAATATGTTTGCTTGTCTCTGTTTAAGTAGTATGTCGTAGTGGGAGCCTAAGTACTGTGGTGTGTATAAGAAGCCGACGAGGATCCCCACTTGGGAGGCTAGGATCACCATCGATGGGATTAGGCGCCACCTTGGGACATGGCAGTCCCCCGAGGAGGCGGCACGTGCCTATGACTGCATGGCAGTCCAGCACAGAGGGGCTAGGGCGACCCTCAACTTCCCCGAGGATCGAGCTAGGGCCATTCAGAATAGGCCCGTGGGTATGAGAGTCGCCACGAGGGTGGAGGAGCAGGAGCATCGACTAGTCGAGAGACAGCTTGTTGACCCCTTGGTCCAGACGCTCCGCGCGGATCCTACGGTGATGGCGCAACAGTATGAGGTCTTGGCAACCATTACGCGCCAGCAGCCCGTCCAGGAGGCGGGTCCCTCTACGTCCAATGGCGTGGGTTCCTCCACCGCGCGCCCTCAGGGCCCGTACTACCGATTCAGCCCCGACGACTTCACCGTCACACCCACGTCGTCTGCTGACCTAGGTTCCTTAGGTTTGTCGTCCGATGACGACGACGATGCCTGATCTAGCTATACTCTATCATATATTACTTTAAGACTTATTCTGCTAGACTTTGTCATATATATTAATTATCCTGCTAGACGTAGATCAGCTACTTGTGTTATATATTACTTATCTTGCTAGACTTTGTCATATATATTACTTATCCTGCTACTTAATTACATTATAACTATGTTTACTATGCCTCTTCTTTCTGGATAAATATATAGAATGGATCAAGTGTGCAACAACTGTGCACAACCATTGGGCAAGTGCCTAGATAAGAAGTTCCCCATAGTTCTGAACCATGCACAACCATTGGCTAGGACGGTATGTGCTCTGTGAGATACGGTATGTGCTCTGTGAGATACACAGTATCATGGATGTATATATATAGAATTGAAAATAAACCATGGACTTTGTTGTATTGTTATTGTTTTACTCAGTCAATCCCTTGCGCTTGGCGACGGGACTTCATGGACCATTTCCATAGAAACACGATGGACGATGTCGTGTTTGAGGTCACTTCTTATCAATATATGTAGATTGGATTATAGCGAAGACGCGTGCGGCAATTGTGGTCAACATAGTTGGCATTACATGGACAGGAAGATCACCATACCGCTTCCTGCGAACTTTGGTGTTAGGACGGTATGTTCTCTGAAATTCATGTAGAGAATGTAAATATATATATGTTCAATGAAAATCACGACTAATTGTTCTGTCCTATGTGTTTGTGTAATATTTGCTAGTTGGAGTCCAAGTTTGAACCATATGGTCACTTTCTACACTTGTGTGAACTGTTTGAATGTTATTGATGCATGGTTTGAACATTTGTGTATTCCCTGTATCTGTTGTGTATATTCTGTCATTATCATGTGTATTATGTCAATATTACAGTGTATTCTGTGTAATTTCGATCTGTTTTTTTACTCCTGGTAATATTGCCCCTGGCGAAATACATCTGCGCGCCGGCGGTAGAGGCCTATTACCACCGGCGAATTCCTACGGCGTCGGCGATGAGGACTTACCCCTGGCGTATATAGCTGCTCGCCGGCGGTAGAGGCAAATTACCACCGGCGAATTATGAAGGCGCCGATGATGCGGACTTACCGCCGGCGAGGTGGTCGCCGACGAGCACCAATGCGCCGGCGATGACCCTTTTGTGTTCGCTGGCGGTAGGGTTTTCTCTACTAGTGACTATTTTGTTGAAAATACGACACATCCCTATGTATAAGATTCAACATTAAGTATAAGTAATGATTTCCACTATCTTGTTGAAAATACGATACATCATTATGTATAAAGTTCAACATTTCTTCGCATATCACCGTTTTACCAGAATGCGGAGTTTTAGTCATTCTGCCCAACGAGGCATGGTTTTGCAAAGTCTCTAGATCAAGCATCTAAGACCCCGATCTTCATTTAGAATGACGAACATGTAATAAACAAAATGACTTAAACAATAGTGTCATATCATAATCAAACTTTGGATATCTTTTAGCATTTTAATCCTTTTATAAATGTTTAAACTATTGTCATTAACATAGTGTTAAGAATAACTCATTTATAATCGTAATGTGACCATAACGGTATTGTTCATAAGAATAGTACAACTGTCTTGTAACTCGTTCAGATGAACAATCGTCTCGCCAAAAGCAAGACACACAAACAAGGATTACAAAATTATATTCAAGTCACTAATCCAAATGATAAACCTTTGAGGAAAGGGGGTGATGTCGGCCATCAACTGTTTTGCTTGTCTTCATCAAGCCACATTGCCTGAATTCTAGCAATTCTCAAGCAGACCATCCTGTTTTTCACAGAACGGGACAAGTATCCAATACTTATATAAACTGCAATGAGTTTTGCAAGAATTTCATTTATAACTTTGTATATCTAACATATACCCTTTTTCATTCATGACCTCCATTGCAATCAAGCCCTTCTGAGAGTTCATAACTCTAATGCAAGATTGCTAAGTGTTTCTCCAAATATTCCCTTTTTCATCCATCATGGAAGAAAACTCATCCAACAGCTCATACTTTATGTGCCTGATCTTGCAGAATACAAGATTGTAATCCAACTCTCCAATAATTGAGCTCCCACTAAAATTGTCATCCCCTGGACGATTTTAGTGATCACATGATCCCAATCCTCTGCACCTCCCTGGTCGTCATGGCCATCAGTGCAACATCAAAGGTAGACATTCCCTAATGTCAATCACATCAACCATGTGACTCATGCTTGACCTTTCGGTCTCTTGTGTTCCGGGGCCATGTCTACACATGCTAGGCTCACCAAACATAATTTGTGTGTATTTGCTATGCAACATGGCTTACACCCACTGGATGCGGATGTAGATATGTCTAGCCCCTGATCGTCACGGCCGACTTCATAACGGCAAACTTTCTTGGTGGTGCACACACAAGGGGAATAGTATCATTGGAATTATTTAGGGATTATCTTATTTGCTACCGTTGAGTATCTAATACTGGCATATAATAAGATATAAATCAGGTATCAACATCACATGTAAATTTGTGATATGATATGGTCCTTCTCCTTGCGCCTTGATCTCCATCGAGCGCTCAGGTATGATCTCCATCTTGCCCCTGGTTTGACGCCAAGTCCACGACGCCACCACCCGGTCGTCCATCGGAACAATGACTATTACTATACTACTTAGTAATAGAAAAGTAAACTACTTTACCTTTGTAACAACCAATGCCATATCATAACACAAGCCCTCCTGCAAAATAAAGTTAGGCGTCTCTACTTTATCTTTTGCAAGTTTTACGTGGTTGTTAGGGCTTTCGCAATAGAACCGTTTCTAAACTATGAACTTTCCAACCACGACATGGATCCAGTAGTTGTCTCTACTACACCCCTTTCGGGGCCCTCCGTTGTAAATGCTATATCAACTATTGAATGAGAGACAGACACCCGCTAGCCACTTATACAGAACAAGCCGTATGTCGAGCGTGGAACCAGTCTCGCGTACGAATACGCGTAAGGTCGGTCCGGGCCGTTTCATCAAACAATGCCACGATATATACAAGTACACGTTAGAGGGTAACAACTAAGGGATCAATGCCCGCACAAAACGTGTGCGTACTGGCCGTACAACACTCCTACGCATAGATCGACTCTGATACCACTGAACGGTTCTGCAACAGAAAACAAAAATTTTCCTACGTTGGAACCTCCTAACGCCCAAGATCTATCTATGTTGTAATGCAGTAATGACCGGAGCGTATAGAATATATACCCTTGTAGACCGTACGCGGTTAACGTTCCGAGGGGAACGTGGTTGAAGTAGTCGAACCCGTAGCCGACCTCAAGGTCGCGAAGCTCCTCGCAGGTCACCTCTTGCTCCCTCTTCGTCGTGCAGCAGCTCCGGCTTACGACATCCAAGGTGCCTCAGGCCCCTCGTGGTTTCGTACACATACGGTGTACGATGACGACCTCCGGTTCCTTGATCCCTGCCAGGAGTGCGGAAGTAGATCTCCGGCTTGGAATCCCTGCAGCGCAACGGCATGCTGCAGGTGTGGTGTCTCTTGCTAGGACAGTCCTTACTTGGGACCGTGCCAACGCATAGAGATGGGAGAGAGAGAGAGAGGGAAGGATAAAGTCAACCAGATGACTTCTACAAATATTGGTGTCTCTATTCCCACCCATGGGCACCCCTTTATATAGGGGAGGGGGTGTGCCCTCCCCTTTGGGTTTCCCATGTGGGACTAAACAAGGGAGAGAGGGAGGGAGGGGGGAGGCGCCATGGGACTCATGGACCCCACCCCGCGCACAGCCCTAGGCTGGCCAAGTGGGCCCCCTTGAGGTGCCTAGGCCTTGCCCTTTGGCCCTTGGCCCTTCCCTCCTTCGGTTTTCCCTCATGGGCCCTTTTTCCCTAGGAAGTTTGGCCCATTAGTGGAATACCACTTCTAATTAGATTTTAATATTATATTTAATATTAATTACATTAATTAATATGTAAATACATATTACAAAATCTGATTTGACCCGAAACACCTTTCGGTTCGCTTTCAATTTCCTCTAAATGACTTTAGATCTTTCCCAGAACGATTCCGGTTCTCTCACGGGACTTTTCCGGTTTCCTTTTCTCTTTCATATGGTGATTCCAACTTATAGAGGATCTCTAGCTCGTCGTACCCTTAAGTGTATTTCCCCACGGCTCGGGAATGGCACATACATGATCTCCATCAATGATCAATAGCGGGACCAGGATGCCCATATTAACCCCAGTGCATTCCACGATGACAATGTCGTTTGAACCGTAAACAGTCGTTTCCCATTCCCTTTGCCACTTGATACCTAGTTCATCCGATATTTGATCTACAATATCTCCATACCTTCGTTCGATCTCGTTACCGATGAAATTGTTTTCTTGTTTCCGTGTCATTGCATTCTGTGACCTAGTCACACGCTTGCAAGCTTCGTTAATGCAACGTCACCGAGATGGCCACATATGTATCTATCCGTTACATGGATTGGCAAATCCTGGTCTTGATATGTACTCCTCTACGCGCTCCTTTGGGAAACCTAAGTAGCACCTTTTCGATCACCCAGTCATGGAGTGATACTTGATAACCATCTAAGCTCCCTCCAGAACGGTGATTTGCATTATCTCACAGTCTAAGGACAGGTTGCGAGGTTTCCTTAGTTTATCATTAATGGTGAACTTTGTAACTAGATCTCATTAAGATACAACTGGTTGGGTTGTTTGTCTATCACATCATTAAACTAATGACGTGACCTCATTGTCAATTGGTATAAATGCCCATGATCTTGGAACCCTAGATCATCCTCATGACCAATGAACTAGTTCGCTAGAGGTAACTAGAGATACGGTTTGTTTACATACCACACGTGTATTAACGTTTCGTATTAATAAAATTATAGCATAGTATGAAACTATTATGAACTAATTGAGATATGACAATAAAAACCTATTTATTATTTGCCTCTAGGTCATATCTCCTTCACTAAGGGGGTCACAGATCCGAGTTGTGGAAGAGTCAGCTTTGATTCCATCTTTCGCTCAGTGTAACTAGGAGTCATAAGGGTGGTCTTGGGCCGACTTCGAAGAAAGCTGCGTGATGTGGATCAGCCAACATGGAATTTGCCCCTCCACCACGGAGAGATATTCTCTAGGCCCACTCGTGCGATATGATTCGGAAGCATGGTCATGCGCTACTCGATCAAGTGTTGATCGAGGTAGTCTGACTTAGAGAAGTCAGAAGGAATCGGTTATCACTGCAATGAGAGAACAGAGTTAGACCGACACTGGGATGATGGAATCTCCCATGCGGTTTACCACCAATATCATGAGGAAAATGGACTCGGACAGATCGTCAGATTGAGGGCACTTGCGGATACTAGGAGTTGGCAAGTCTTGCTAGAGGTTGCTACCAATTATTAGCTCTAGTCAGAAGATCACTGAGCTACGACTTTGACTGAAAGACTACTGAGCTATGTCTACCTTACCCTAAGTCTAGGAGATTGCACACTTAAGAGAGTGGAACTAGTTGGATAATGATCCGACTATCATAATTCGGCAAGTTGGACTTGCTCGGATAGGGACACATGTCAATGAGTTGGACCCACTTTGACTAGGATTTAGGACCAAGGGACACAAGTTTCATGTGCCTCACCTACTGGCCTATATAAAGGAAGGTGGACGGCAGTGGATAGACAATCTAGTGCTTCCACCTAAGGGTTTCGCTAGAATTGGTCATTCCCACCTTCCTGTCCCACGACAAAAAGATTGATGCTAACACCTAACTTTTTGTTGTTCCACCTTGTACGTGTGTGAGATGGCATAGGCACTGCACTTGTGGTGCTCGTTGGTGTTGGGCGGCGGAGTAGGAGGCGGAAGGAGGAGGAGCGCCGGAGCTGGTGAATTGGAGGCCCTAGGTTCGACTGAGCTTCCTCATCTTCCGCAACCATGCATCGAGACGAAGGAGGACGATACGAAGGGGAACATACAACACCACCACGACGCGCTTCCTCAGCTTCCGCAACCATGTATCGAGAGGTACAAACTATTTCCCCTAACCTTACCCGAATCTTGGAGTGGCTAGCCAGAGTCTCACTAGAGTAGATTTTTTTGTTTTCATCCTGGCTCTGATCGTAGCCCGACATAAACCACTTCCCCTTAACCCTGTGACAAGTGCAAAGAATGCCGCTCTGGTAATCCGGAGCATTTGGAGGGCCTCTACATCGTTGAAGTTGAAGATCTAGTTCATATTTGCCATCCTCTCCTGATCACGGGCCAACATAGGACCGTACGTCAGTCGAGGAAAGGCAACACACATAAAATCTCTCTTGCAAAATAGAAATATCTAGGCCTGAATGATAGCTATAGGCTTAGCTTCCTGATGGATAAGTTCCATCTTGTCGAACTCATGATGCGGTTCTACCACGAGTTCTTCCTAAATCGATACTACAACTAGAGTCGAAACAGGAGGGGAGAGGTATTCACGGTGGTTTACTGATGGCTATGAAATACAACCATTTTTATCTATGTTTAAACATCACATTTGTCAAGTAATTGATGAAATCTCTCTCTAGCCTTGCCACTAATGACTAATTATTGTATATATATGCAAATCCTTTCCTTGATTTTTCTCCTTGTAGAAATGGACACATTTAATTAATGAGAAATCACGAGTTGTTAATTTCCCCAAGTCAAAGAGGCCACAAAGTTTTAAAAAGTACTGGTATGGATAGAGCCCATCCATACGGTGTGCCCGTACCATGTGCCACTGCCTTCGCTAGGTCAAACCAGGGAACTTTCATGAAGGCACCATATATAATTCAGATCACAACAGCTAGAAGTCCCAACACATTATTGGAAAATGACACATCTGAAGCCATTCACAACTGAGGAGAGGAGATCCACCGCACAACCACCACCATAGCCATCACCATAGTCATCCCTCCTCTCTATCACCATTTACCCCCCATAGCCATAGTCATCTACTTGTAATCTTGATCTCATCGCGATTGGCGACACTGTAAGACTATTTGGTATTTGTCTTAAGAATTTCTTTATAAAGTTTATGTTTGTTGATCTAATCATGAGTGAGTAGTCCTCACGGGTTGTGGGCTAAGGCATGGCCTAGCAACGGAGATGGGTTTGTTGCATAGAAAACCAATAAAAATCCTACAAGATAAGCGAAATAAACCCAAGATCCAATCTAGTAGTATGATAGTAACAAGGTGGATTACATCAACATACCCTTTTAGATACACGAGTCTATAGATCGTGGTTGGCATATATAAAACTTGCATCAGATAAATCTGATGAAGTACCACAATGGACAACACATCCGCAGTATCGACACATACGGCTTGATGGCATATCCTCCAACTTTATCTAGCAAGGTGATGGAGAGGTGGATGAGATCCCCACATCACGACGGTGTGGTGGTGGATATGATGGAGAATTCTGGAAGTAGGGCTTCAACGTGTACACAAAACTTCAAGGAGGAGGAAGAGATCGCAGTAGGGGCCTGGCAGCAAGGGCTTGAGGTGCGATGCCCCAGCCCTCCCCTCCCTCTTATATAGGCATGGGGGCTACCTTGGCCCCTCCTCCATGTCCTAGGGTAGGCCAGAAAGGGGGACAATTCCCCCCAAGTTAACTCCCTGCATGGGCCTTGGGAGGGGTGGTGTACTGGCCCATGTGGGTATGTGAACTCCCCTCAGGCCAAGTGGGACGTTCGGGATAGGTGGGACCCACTATGGTGCCCTTCGGAACCTTCTAGAACCTTCGTACAATACTAGAAAAACCCAAACTTTTCCGGTAATCCTAAAAATACTTTCCCATATATGTTTCTTTATCTATGGACCATTCCGAAGAGCCTCATGATGTATGGGATTCCATCCAATACTCTAAATCAAAATTCTATACCATCAATTTATCTCATTAAACCCTAGCAATATCAAACGTTAAGTGTGTAACCCTACGAGTCCGAGAACATGCATGTATGATTGAGACTCCTATCCAACCAATAATTATTAGCAGGACCTGGATGCCCATGAAGACTCCCACACATTCAACAAAGATCACTGTCGGTTGAACTACGATGTCGAGGATTCCACTAATCTGGTATAAAATTCCCTTTGTCTCTTGGTATGCTACTTTCCCAAGATTCGATTGTTGGTATCACCATACCTGGTACAATCTCATTACTGGCAAGTTCTCTTTACTCGTTTCGTAATAAAATATCCCCATGAGTAAACTCATTAGTCACATGTTTGTAAGTTACTTAGGATGTGGTGTTACCAAGAGGGCCCAAATATACCTCTCCATCACATGGAGTGACAAATCCCAGTCTCCATGCAACCCAACAAGTACTTTCCGAGATACCTGAAAAACACCTTTATGATCATCCAATTTGATGACCACAAAGCATTCTTCCCATACTAGGGAGTAACATGATCTCATGTTCTAAGGAAATGATACTTGACATTTGCGAAAGCTATATCAATTAAACTTAGTGACACGATCAAATGCTACACTTAGTTTGGGTCTATCCATCACATTATTATCCTAATGACAAGACCTTGTTACTAAGTGACAACTCATGTCCATGATTAACAAACCTTAACCATCTCTTAATCAACGAGCTAGTCTAGTAGAGGCTTACTAGGGATACCTTGTTGTTTATATATCCAGGCATGTATTTGATTTTTAGGTTGATAAAATTATAATATGGAGAATAAACACTTCTCAAGAACAATGGAAGTATGATAATAATAACTTTATTATTGCCTCTAGGGCATATTTCCAAAAGTCTCCCACTTGCACTAGAGTAAACAATCTAGTTGATACTTGCATATTTAACACCTATGGCATTTCGGTGTTATTCATACACGTTTCTCGTGGTAAACCTAATATATGGGTCTGAAACTTTTGAGTCCTTGTGTATTTTCATGTCTTTGTGTCTCTACACAACACTAATTCTCAAATGAGATGACATTGTATAAATTTGGACCTCTAGTGAGATCTTAGTTTCGTAGAAGAAAAACTATGTTGACACTATTGTCGTACAATAGATCTTCATATTTCTAGCCCACTTGGAACTACACATAGTTTGATAACAAACTTTATGACACAAATACTTTCCTTTTATTCTACTAGACCAGTCTTATACTCGGCCTTTGTTGTAGTATTTGCCACAATGTTTAACTCTAGAACTCATCCAAATCCATTATGAAATGTTCTTCCATTCCACTGTTCCACCTTATTACTTAATACATATCCTATATTTAGATAAACTTTATTTGTATATGTGAAAAAACTAGTACCAATGCAACACTGACTATTTGTCACTTATACATACAAAACATATTCTTAAGTTCTTCCAAAGGGCATAAGAATATCCTTAATATTTTCCAATGATCATCTCATGATTCACTCTGGTATATGCTCATAACATCTAGAGTATAGGACACATATAGATATGTACATATCATGATATATATGATTGATAGAATCACTCATGTGGTTTCACTCACCAAGTGTCAAAACACTTGAATCTTTCTTCAACCTCTTCCATGCGTCAATAACCTGTCTTGTCGTTTCCATACTGAACTCATTCAATATTTCAGCTATATACTTTGGCAAAACCATATTATCGCGTCAACCTATCTATATAGACATCGATGCCTAATATTCTAGTTTTGCCTAAGTATTTCACAGAAATCCAATTTTATTGAAAATTCTTAATTTGCGTCAATAAAATATACATCATTTCCAATCAACGATATGTCTTATAGATATAGTATCTCAAATATGTCTTACCGCTCCCACCAAATTTCTTGCAAATTCAATCATATTCATCGTCTCCGATGAAACTAAACCTTTTAACAATTTCATCACGGTGAATATTCCAACTCCATGATGTTTACTTCAACCATTGAAGTGTGCATACCTTTTAACATCCTTTGAATCAACAAAACCCTTTGGACCATGTCATGTATATATCCTAGGTAACCATTATATTAATATAATGTTGTTTTGTTTGTTCAACTACCATATCTCAAATTTCAAATATGTAGTGGTTTATACAATAATCCGTATAGACTAAATATCACTACGAAAGATCAAATCTTGTCGTAGTCAATTCCTTGAACATGGTCGTAAACTCTTTTTCAACACTCCGACCATTTCATAGATGTGCAACATCCACGTCCATTTATTTATAGATCCAATTACAATCAATAGGTTTCACGCATTCTGAAGAAGCTATCAAGTTCAAAAACTTACATTTTTATATATGGAACCTATGATGGATTTTATGGCTTCCAACCATTCAAATGGAGTGAGGTCCCATCATCACTTCTTTTCATGTAGTTGGTTCATCATTGTCAAATAATAATGATTTGTACTCAAATATCACTATTTAATTGCTACCCGACCCATGTGGTTCAATAGGAACTTAGATATCCATGACCACAACCTTTGAGGCATGTGAGCCATGAGGATTGTGGCTGCTTCTTGGAATCTTTCCGGTGTTGCGCTACTCAGCATGTGTTGATCAGGTTCAACAACCTTCTATTGTCCTTTACTTAAGTTTTGTGAGAAATGCCTTCTCAAGAAACTTGTCATTTGCAGCAACAAAGACGTTTGCATTTGGTGTTATGGTGGATGAATACCCAATGGTTTCTTTGGGATAACCTACAAAGATGTGCTTATCTGACTTTGGTTGTAAACATTTTACATATGCCTTGCAACCCATTTTTTTTATAGAAAAACACAACTTGGGTTTTATCCCATGCCATAAATCATATGGTGTCATTTCAATAAATTATGATGGTTCTCTATTCAGTGTAAAAGCAGTAGTTACGAAAGCATAATCCTTAAAATATAATGGCTGTTTGTAAATGACATCTCAAATATTACCATGCCCAACAAGGTTTTATTACATCTCACGAAAAATCATACTCCTGTGGTGTTTCAGGAAATGCAAGTTTGTGGAACAATTCCTCAACTCTTAGATGTTTGCTAAACTTGTTTCTCAAATATCATCATTTATGATTCAATCACAAATACTTCATGCTGAAACCTTTGAACATTTTAAAAATGTCTCATACTTGTTTATCATCAATTAGATATACACATATATATCTACTCAAGTCATCGATTAAAGTATATGAAGTAGAAATATCCACATCACACGGTTACTAACATGGGTATGATTACTCGGATGAACATTATTCGCTACCCTACATTGGGTAAAAGGCCTACGGCCCATGAAGATTCTAGATAACAGCCCAAGGAAGCAGCCAACAAAGGGTTTGATTGTATTAGGAAAGAGACCATGGACCAACATTATGTTGGTATTGTAATCACGCATGTATGAAACCTATCCGCATACAGCTTTGAGACCTGACCTATTATATATAGGATGGGAGAAGCCCAAGCGAGGGTACCGAAATCTAGAGGACAACTTGTAATAACGTGTTTTCCCAATGTTCATGCGACTTTGCCTTCATAGTTTTCCTGACATCCGACGAAATCCCCAGTGTTCTCTTTTCCGCGAAACCCCAAGTCCATCACCATGGACATTGCCGAGGTTACCTCTCGTCAATTGGCGCCGTCTGTGGGAAACCTGAACGCTGGAAACACGGATTCGGCAGAACACTCTCCACCAAGCATCAATTCGACAAAAGTAGATCCACACCCACCCACCCATAAAGCTACACCAATAGAAGAACCAGAACTTTCCATCAGATCCTCAATGGAAGTCGAAGCACAGATCAAAGCAGGTGACGAAAGCAGGCAGATCGAGATGAATCCAAGGGATCTTGACGGTCTTTATGACAATCTCTCCTTTGGATCGGACCCATAGTTAACCCCACCACATAAAGCAAACTCGGAACCCGTAGAAAGCATCGACTTTGGAATTTGAATGGAAGAAATCTATCCAGAACAAAAACTGATGGACTTCACTGGCTCATCTGATAGTGTCTCCATCGGTGCAAACGACGACGTTACCAGTCCATATGCCACCCAGCACCAAGTATGCGTGATCATCGGAGATGCCACGACCCAGCAAGACTCCAATGGTAACCCAATTCTTAATCCCGATGATATTCTTTCAAGCCATAATGCAGGAAGTGAAGACAACAAAGGAAGTCAAGGTAACGGGGGAGACCAACAACCAACCGCGTAAATCGAGAAGAACACCTGCGCGAGGGTGAGAGGGAAACCCTTAGCTTACCAGCTAGTGCATGGGAAAAGGCAAGAGCAGCAATTTCGGGTGCGGTCCCAATTACAATGGATGCTACCCACGAAGATATATTGGCATACCAATATCTGCTTCATCGCAAAAAGAGATACCTCCTCCGGATGCAGAGGCAGCTCGACGAAAGGAAGAGGGCAGTTGACGAATCTAGCCTACGGCGAGCGCAGTTAAACTCCACCCGAGGATCAAGGAGCATAATAAGAGGAGCATCACCAAGGAGAGGAACATCTAGATTACAAGATATCCCCGAAGAACATAGGAGCAGAATAATCCGAGACCTTGATCTGTCATTCATGTCCATAGACCAAGCTGGAAATATCAAGGCAAAAACATCTCAGGCGGCCATCATAGCCGTGCAAACATATCTAATTACAACACAACCCGCACCCGACGATCCTCACGTGGCCCTTCACCGCTCTGCCCTGATGAACCTCGGTACGGTAGGCAAGTCTCTCGCGCAAGCAGACAAAGGAACCACATGACAACCCGACAGATCCCTCGGACTGGAGGTCATACCCGACGATCATGATCGCCACATCGGATCCACTTTTCATAATTAGAACCGTGAAACAACACAAGAAACAAAATCACTCAGCGACGGATGGACCGATCCAGAGAAGAACGCAACACCTGAAGGTACAATGACAGCGAAAGCAAAGAAGAACAAGAATTATGCGGAGCCAGTTGCTTTACCCGACGGGTTCAGAAAACTCTGGTGCCAAAAGATTTTAAGTTACCCCAAGATCACCAAAAGTAAGAAGGTCTTCAAGAACCCGAAGCTTGGCTGACAGATTACCTGGCAACCATCAGACTACAAGGCGGATCCAAAGCAATAGCAATACAAAGCTTGCAGCTGCACCTAACTGGTGCGGCACACTCTTGGCTAAAGCAATTACCTGAGGAGAAGTTTATCAGTAGCTAGAACAATCTTGAGGAGAAGTTTATCAGGACTTTCCATTCCAAGTTCAAGCGACCCACGTCTTTGGAGCACTTACGAGCTTGCAAGGAAAAATAGGGAGAATCAATACGGGCCTTCGTCCAATGGTGGAACATCATAAAAGATTCGGCTGAAGCCATATCCGATGAAAGAGCAATCGACGCCTTCAACAACGGACTTCGTCGGAAGGAGTTCATAGAAGAACTAGGACGGATAAAACCAAATACAATTTCGCAGCTGATGGACATAACCAATCGATGGGCTGATGGAGAGGACGCAGTACACAACAAAAGAGCCCATTCACCTGAAGACGACACAGACAGGCACAATAATGATCGGAGACGACGAACCAATGATGGACACCATACGCCAAGTTATGTTGCAGCAAGTTTCTTTGGAGGGGACAATCGACGAAGTGACAATTACAACAACAGATACCACAACAATAGGGACAACATCAGTGGAAGCCAGTCGCAACAATGATACAAGACGACAAATCGAGAGCCACCCATGTAAGCAGGGCAAATGCTGGAAGGACCCTGCAATATGCACTACTACGTCGACTCAACAGGGAAGAGGCGGTCAAATCATCTCCTAAAAGACTATCGAATATTCTTAAAGATGCAAGAACTATGCAATGCAAGGGCAGCCGAAGCAGCAAACTGAGGCTATGCTATCACACCTGGCGCTCTGGCCATCGGCGCGCCACCGTCACCGCAGGGGCATCCGCTAGTAGGGCAGCCGCAAAGTACAATACACCAAGACGATGAATACGCTAGGTCAAATGTTGCAATGTCGATGATCCAGAAGGGGCCACCCTCTAATAGAACACAGAAACTGATCACTAGGCAAGTAAATTTGGTAGTAACAAAGCCACCTCCTACACTAGAGTATCTCCATTGGTCAGAACAAGAAATTACTTTCAGCAGAGCTGACCATCCGTTATGGGTCCCTCAGCCAGGCCAGTCAGCACTAATAGTGGAAGCGCAAATCAGTAGGTTCGACATGAGCAAGGTCTTCTTGGATGCAGGAAGCAACATCAATCTGATTTATGCCAAAACTCTATGGGCCATGAACTGGTCCATGAAGAATCTAGGACCAACAGACACAACTTTCCACGGGATAGTTCTAGGGAAAGCAGAAATTCCAATGGGCAAAGTCCACCTCAACATAGTCTTCGGGTCAAAAAATAATTTCAGATGAGAAAAGATGGAATTTGAAGTCATGAACAGGCCATCCCAATACCACGCGATCCTGGGACGACCAACTTTCACTAGATTCATGGAAGTACCTCACTACACATATCTAGTGCTAAAAATGCCAGCCCCTAATGGGGTCATAACAGTCAAAGGAAGTTTCAGCCGCGCGGACAGCGGCGATCGGGAATTTAACAAAATCTCGGGATCTTTCGGGATGGAGGCAGGACTTGGACAGCTGAAAATAGCGGACGAAGAACCGATACATGAAGCACACACCCACAAAAAGAAAATAGCGGAAGATCAAAAACGCAACGGTCTCGCAAAAGCAGCATACACGACCTCCAATAATGGTCCCGCATAAAGAAGACCCACTGATTGACAAGACACGAGCACCAGGACACGGAAGAGGATGAAGATCCCCAAGAACAGAAGCCGAAGTTCCTTCAAAAAACCTGCATTTAGACGCACTTTATATTCAATAAAGGCCAATGGCTAGGCGATCACACCCTCGCAATGTACTCCTACCCATTATTATTAATAAACAAGGAAAGTATTCCGCGAAATACAAAATTCTATGGCCCACGAACATTAGTGTGTCGGGTCCCCAGATTAAAATAATACAGCATGCGATCAAAATCTCGTATAAAACATACGACCTTTTTGATAAATGTCTATACAATATTTCGGCTATACAGTACAAGGATGCACAAACAAGCAGTCAGATCTCGAAGTTAACAAACAATTCTTCGTCTGCTTCTAAGAACCTATGCACAATCCTAATGGCGGGTCTACGAGCGGTGGCATAATGAGGCGCCATATAAACAAGGTCGCCATCGGAAGGTGGAGGCAGACCCGAAGATATAACGTCCATATCCAATGTCGGGTGATTAGCATGCACCCAAGAGAGCATGAGCTTGTCACCCGCCACAAGCTGAAGCTTCATGTAATGGTGGATCCTCTCACCTTGCCGAAACTTCGCAATTAAATCTGCCAAGGTCTGAGGCTGAGGATCCTGAGGAAACATGGCATTGTAAACAATAGCCAGAGATCTGTGGCAGCACTCAACAAATTGCTCCAGCTCCGATATGCGATCCTGCAGCAGCGCCACAGTGTAGGCACGATGGTGATCAGTCCAAAAATCTATTTCAGAACTTCGAGAGGCAGACACAAGAGCGTGCATCCGGTTGTGCAGACGCCAGGTTTCCTCCCTCTCGCACAATCGAATGCCTACAAATCAGGGAGAAATTAATTTCTAGCAAGACGGGAAAAGAAACCGAAGAAAAATACAACTTACACAATAGTTTTTCGATTGCCCTGGAGATTTCCTCCAAGAAAAAAGCCTCGCGGTTGAGGGCCTGGCATGTTTTCGATTAGGAAACATCCACCATCGCTCGAACAACCCGTAGTTTTCCTTCAAGTTTTTTCACCTATTCTATCTTTTCAGCATACAATGGCGGGTCCAGCGTACGCACGATGGCGGAACTGGTCGCACCTACTACAGTGGAGAACGGAACAACACCTGACAGTTGCACGGGACCAGAAGGAGCCGAAGAATCATTCAAGATTTGACAAGAAAAAAATATATATGAAACACTCACATACAAAAGCAAGCTCACACGCATATATTCAAAAGTTGCTTTCTCGTAAAAAGAAGCACAGGGAGCCTGGATTAGTTCAAAGTTCATTACAATGAAGGAAGACACGATAAAAGTTACAAAACTTAACCTATGACGCCGTGTCCTTCAAAGATAGGGTGGCACTAGCGGAAGGAGCACTAGCTACAGGAGTAGCCGAAGAAGGGGCACCCATCGTAGCAGGGACAACTGAAGAAGTGGCAGCAAGGTTCTCTGAACCCGAGCCCAGACCTAGGAGTAGCCCAGAATATTTTCTGGCCCTCTTAATATAAGGCTTCAGGTCAACTGCTTGGCCATTGGGGGTGACTGGGACTGAGGAGCTAACCTTCTCCCAGTCGACCTTCTCGCCATGTGCCATCGCTAGAGCCATGAAAGTTTTGGCACCGCTTCTTGACTGCGTCAAACTATAACCAACAAGAGGGCCGGGATCAACACTGAAAATGGTGACAAGATCATGCAGGTTGTTCGACACATCCTTGGTTGGAAATATTTTGGCGTCAAGATTCTTAAGGGCACGGCGGGAGCGGACAAGAAGGTTGTGCCCACGAACATTGTTGGCCTCCAAGGTGCTAACAACATCTGATAAAGGATCAACCTTCTTATCTTCATGCAGCGTCAGGTCTTGGCCAGTCAATTCTGAAAATAAAATAAGAAGGAAAGGAATGATTACCAAAGGGAAGAAATGAAATAAAGACACGCAAGAGAAGAAAAATTATGGGTCAGAGAAGCATTAAGGGCCTCCAAGCGCTTCCAAAGATTCTCATCTCGAATAGCGGCTTGCTTGGCCAATTCTTCGGCATCAACCTTTGCTTTCTGCCTGGCAACCTCCAAAGCCTCCTTAGCAACCCGCAGCTTGGCCTCCAGGTCATCGGCACGCTTCATCGCCTGGTCCCGAATAACTTCGGATTCTTTGGCCGTTGCTGCATAACGGGATCATGAAAACCAAGGAAGAAAACCTCACAAGTTAATCCCGAAAACAAAACAAGGGCATACCTTTCATTTCTTCGGCTTCATCATGAATCTTTATCAATCGAGAGGCCATGTCGACCACCTCGCGCATCAAAGGCTGAAGAAGAACATCGCAGCAAAAGATATCAGGGCAAAAATAAAAGAGGCTACAGGTAGAAAAAGTTACAAATTACATAGTGGCTTACATCTCTCATATCCACATCAACAGGGTTTTCTGATATCACCACCCCTTTACTCGTTGCTCTCTTCCTTTTTTTTGTGGCGGCGGCTTGGATGAAGTGGCGGCATCTTTCTGGATGACCTTCTCCAAAGGAGACAGGAGTTTTTCCTTCAGCTCCATTGACGGTGGAGGAGATTTCTTTGCAGAACAGCCCACGGATGCATGAAGAGGAGATGCATGAGGATCCTCATCATTACTGCAAAGGAACAACACAAATTGGAATAGGCATCATCAGTAAAAACACCCGGTAAAAATGGAAAAAGAAGCAGTCGAACACTTACGAAGACACATCCTGCGCAAGGCAGAACAAATTCACCTAGGCAGGAGCAGCCACAATCGGAGAAGTACCAAAAGGCTTGGAAGCAGTTGAGTCATCCGAGTCCTCGACCCTTTCCACAGCATAAGGGCGCTTCCTCTTTTCGCCAGCATGCTCCACACAGAAATCTCTAGAGCCAGCCGAAGGAAGAGATTGTGTCTTTGAAGAAGATTCAGATGCAGAGAACTCCCCTTCCTCATCCGCGGTAGTCCTAGTCATAGGGAGATCGTCGGATGCGGAAGAATGGGCAGGGGGCTCACAGCTTCCAGGAAGAGGAGGAAGCGAGTTAAGATGATCAAAATCCTACACAAGCAGAAGAGGCGGAAAAACGCTTGTCATCAAAGAAGAGTGCAAGTGCATCTACAAAAAAGGAGAACGGAATAGGTGAAGGCAACAGAAATATACCTCGGGAAGCCGGTTTTTCTTGCCAAATGTCTCCACAAGACAAGTTGAAGGAACCGACTTTTTTGTGGTCAAAGTGGTGAAGCTCCAGACTCTTTTCTCGTATACCTTGAGTACAAGGTCTTCCAAAGAAATTCTCATCAGGTCCTTCCTCCCAGTGTACGCCCACATGCCGGAAAGCCGGGCTTGCAGCGGCTGGACACGGATCTGCAAAAAATATGCCAAGATCTGGAGACCCAACAATTCTTTGCCAACCTCATGCCGCAGCTCAGAAATACGATCAAAAAAGGGCTGGATTTCCGCCATTTCCTCGGCAGAGGATGCTGATCCCAGGAGTCGAGTTTACGACCAACTTTCTTAGGCTCAAAGGGGGCTAACCCGAAAGATTGGCCTTTGAGTGGCTGGTCCTTGACATAATACCATTTATACTTCCAACCTTGGATAGAATCCATGAGTTTGAAGTCCAAGTAATCACTGTCAGATCAGACAGAAAAAATGGCGCCACCAACATCATGGACAATGGTGTCAGTGTCGTTGCGACGAACATAGAAGAAGTATTTCCAAAGGCCCCAATGGGGATGAATCCCAAGGAAACACTTGCAAAGAGTGACCAAACAAGCAACATGGAGAATGGAATTGGGCGTGAGCTGATAAAGCTGGACGCCATAAAGAAACAAAAGGCCACGAAGAAATTCGTCGACAGGAAGAGAAAGACCACGGAAGAGGAAAGAAAGGAACATTACCCTCCAGCCAGGCTCAGGGATGGGAGCAGCTTCTTCTCTGGGTAGCTTGAAGGAGCCCTTTGTCAGAAGGCCGGAGTTTCGCACCTCGCGGAGCTCCCGCGTCGTGCACATGGTAGGAGTCCACCCGACAACCCTTTTTCTGGTGGCCTTCGCGGCGGCAGCAGAAGTCCTAGAAGCCTTGCTTTTGCCCATGGCGGCAAAAGGGGAAAGAAGGGCACACAAACTAAAATTCGCGAGGAAGCAAGAGCAGGAGTTCGCAAGGGGGCAAGAGCTCAAGGAGGAAGGAGCAGAGGGAGGCAAGGTGAAACAGTAAAACACATATCCTTTCCCTTATAAAGAGCAACGGCGTAAGGACCAACCGTTCGATGCAAAATCAAAACGACAGAGGATGCCACGACGATGACACGTGTTAAAAAGGTATCGTAAAGGAAAAATTAAAAGAAGATATGACTGCGGTAAAAACAGAGAACATCATGTGACACCTCGATTTTGCGCGGGGAGGGGACGTGCTGTCAAGAATCTCCGCTGAATACGCCATCATGCTTCATCATTACTGCCGCACAGGCCCATGTTCGACACGTCCCGTCAAAGCGTGTTTTCTGGAAATTAACATCATTAGATACGTCATCACTGATGTCACAACAGGAGCACTCCAAGAAATTGTGGCATGTTTAAGGATATGACCTGAAGAAATTAAATTGGAGTCGAAGTAAATTCCTCCAGGATAAGATTTGAGACTAGACTCGAATATACAATATTACGACTATAGCCTCGGGGGCTACTCCTATCGGGAGCATTGGTCGTGCACCCAACAAAAAGTACAGAAGCACTGGCGCCATAAAATTTCCGAGCCTATGTTTTGATACATATATATCTAAACATAGCCTCGGGGGATACTCCTATCAGGAGCACTGGCGCACACCCGATAAATAAAAACAAAAGAGACATTCAACGACAGATACTCCTATCGGGAGTAGTTTGCAAAAAGTAAAAAACTCTCAAATCGCACCCGACGCGACAAAAATCTGAATGCCATGTTTAGAAACATGAAGGTAAGACCCCAGGATTCGTCCTATGTGGCTTGGTAATCGCACAAGAATGCGCTCTACCAGTAAAGTATCCGTATCAACAATACGATGAAAAATCTCGACGGTCACGTTGGGTACCCAATAAAATAGAAACTAGAATTCAGTATTCGGTAAGACCTCAGCGGCTCGAACTGAATTACACCAGTTACAATTCCGGATTCGAGCCTAGGGACTTGAGTTTGATGTAGGTCAACCCTGTTTTTGCCTAGGAGCAATTAAATAATTCCCGATCTGTCGGAAGCATCAGACTCGTTGTACCAAAATCCCTACAAAAATAAAAATCAAGAAATAGGAAAGAAGGAAAAAAGAAAACTTTGAGACTCAACTTGAAAGTGCGGTTCAAGTAGTCTCGGGGGCTACTGATATGGGTATGATTACTTGGATGCTCATTATTCACTACCCTACATTGGGTAAAAGGCCTATGGCCCATGAAGATTCCAGATAACAACCCAAGGAAGCAACCGACAAAGGGTTTGATTGTATTAGGAAAGAAACCATGAACCGACATTATGTTGGTATTGTAATCACGCGTGTATGAAACCTATCCGCATATAGCTTTGAGACCCAACCTATTATATAGGATGGGAGAATCCCAACCGAGGGTACCGAAATCTAGAGGACAACTTGTAATAGCGTGTTTTCCCAATATTCAGGCGACTTTGTTTTCATCATTTTCCTGACATCTGACGAAATCCCCAGCGTTCTCTTTTCTGCAAAACTCCAAGTCCATCACCATGGACATTGTCGAGGTTACCGCTCGTCAGTTACACTTAACGGGCTACATACATCAACATGTATGATATCTAATAAGTCAATCATTCATTCTTATTGTGGCCTATGAATGGAGTTTTAATCATCTCTAGGAAAGTCCCACAAGCACCAATTGATTAAAAAACATGACTCCAAAAGTCCATCAACATGGAGTTTCTTCATGTTTTTTCCAATATGCTTTAAACATCGGTGTCACTCATAAGTGATTTTCTAATCATTTGTCTTACGACATTTTAGCATCAGTGTTATGGATGGGATTTCTCCAACAAGATTTATAAGAGTTTATCCATCTTATATGGAATACAGTAATAAGTTGAACCACCAATGTTATCATAATACCAGAACAAAACAAATATTATTAAAACAAATCTTGAAGGCTAGGTTTGATGCCAACGAGAAACACAATAACACTTTATTGTTTTCGATGAGCATCATCCCATATTCTCTTGATAGTTACTTAGGCCATTGCAGTTCTTGTATTGTGTTGCTTTGTATGCCACTTCATACTAACCAAACAGGTATCCAACACCCCAAGAAACTTTGTTTAACAAGCAAAGAATGCACCCACAATATGTATATCATATATATACCTGAGCTAGACATTTCCAGTCTTTTTTTAACAAAATATTTTTCAGATTCTGTTTTAGCATTTCCAATGCTTTCATAAGAACTTTTCAACATGAATAGTGGCATAATACACATGGCACATAGTCCAAAGCATGTTAGTCAAATACTAATACCCTTAGATTTCACTTTTGAGGTGGATCACCATCATCCAATGTTTGGCGTTCTTTAGTTTCCATTCCTTAGTAATCTTTTAGTGCAATAAACATTTTATTTACATCTTCTATTCATCTATCATGACAGACGAAAAGAACCAGGACGACGTGGATAGCAGTTTGAGCCAAAACAATCTAGCGCTATTATTTACTCCTAATAAGAATAAGAATAATAGTGGAGCAAATCATGGTAATATCTCTTCAATTGAAAATTCTTTCAAAACCTTCATACAAACTCAGGTAGAGAAAAATAGTCTCCTTACGAAGATATATCTGATATCATTATTGGTAAATTGAATAACTGTTGGGAGGATACCCCCGGGTAGGGTCACGCCGGGGTATAAAGGCCGAGTTAGCCGAGGTACGGCAAGGTCAAAGCAAGTGCTGGCCGAGTCACCTCAAGGCAGGCCGAATCACGGAGTAACCCGGACCAGGGGATGTCCACCTAGTTGGGTCTTAGCCGACTTATGTCATATGTCGGCAAGATATATCTAACTTGTATGCAGGTACAGGCATGGCCGGATTAACCAGGCACGATCCGGGTTATATCAGGCTTGCAAGAGAAGGAAGGTATCTCGCTGGTCAAAAGCAGGTCACTGTACGCAGAGCATGAGCGAAGCGGACAGAGGCTAGAACCACCGAGGCGTGGCTGACAAGGGTGACGTTGCCTGTGTCGGATGACGCTGGCGCCGCAGAGGCTCACGTAGCCTCTGCATGGCTTACGACGGGGAAAAGTGACCCGGTCGGTTTGCTATTTTGGGAAGAGGCATATTCCTTAGAATATACCTCCACGTATGCCCTAATTGGAACCTAGCCACCCCTATATAAGGAGGCTAGGGCCTCTGTAAAAGGGGTTGATCTCTAGTGGATTGGTCTTTACTTGTTCGATTGTAGTGTCCTGAGAGCTAGCTAGTGGTGAGAGTAAGAGAGTTCCTTCTTCCTCCTCTCCCCAATACAGCTCAAGGAGCACTTGTAACCTTGGAATCTCATTGAATACAAGGCAACTGTGTGTGGAATCACCACACTATCCCTCCCTGGATTCCTCTAGTGCATTTAGTCCCCACCTTTAGCCTATCCATGGCATCTGTTGTGACACACCATGACAGTTGGCGCCCACCGTGGGGCTAGCGGCGCTAGCAGGAGTAAAGATTCGGACGGAAAATCTCATCGGCACCGGCGAACGCATCGTCTCCGGGCTTGTTCAGCACTTTGGAGCGCTGGATTTCGTCAGTGCAACGCTCGCTGCTTCGGCAAGCGACCTCTCCCGCGCAACGGCCTCTTCGTCAAGCTTGGCGCGCACAAGATCTATGTTGCTGTCGATGTGTCGTGCGTTCATCTGCGGTACGTCGTTGAAGGAGGCGAGCCACCCCTTAGTGCGGCTCGCGGGGCGCGTATCGCTCGCTCCCCTGACCGCGCCGAGGTGATGATGACTGCGCCTGGCGCTGGCGCGAGCAAGGAACCGGCACCATATCCGGAGGTAACACCCAAGGCACCGAGGAAAAGTAGAGGTCCTCCGCTAGAGAGGCCAGAGAATGTGCTGCAGCAGGCAATAGATAGTTTGGCAAGCCCGGTAGCAGCAGTGGTAGATCTGACTCAAGCACAGGCCGAGTTAGAGGAGACTAGGCAGAAAATTCAAGAGGGTGCGGAAAAGATAGCCGCGGCTCAGCAGTTGTTGAACATGATGCTGCATGAGTACGCAAAGGCAAATAAGGTAGATGTTGTAAAAGTAAAGGGGAGAAACCTTATGAGTGAAATGAACAAAGAAGGTGATACTAGGATTAAGGAATCAGAGAACTGTCTGTCCGTGGGGCTGCCGAAGTACAGTACCCCGGCAAAGAACCTCAGGGCAACAGATGCAACTGCATCCGAGTTAGAGGGTTTGACGGGTGAAGCCCGGCAGAGACAGTAGGAAAGGGTCAATGAGTTAGTTCGGATCGCAAACAGACAGAATGAGGAGTTGCTCAGGGCAAACCCAGATAGAGCTGGGGCCTCCAAGATCATTTATTCGGCCGTGGGTAACCCGAAGAAATCCGATGGAGCTGCATCGTCTCCTCATGGAGGTCCTAGGATAGAAGAGGTAGTAACCTCGGCCAGAAGGAACAAACAGATAGTCCCATATGACCCGGCAAGGGCAGGGAAAGGAAAAGCAGTGCAAGGAAATGAGGATCGACAAAGTGTGAGCCGAGGTAACCGTGACCAAGGCAATGCCGGTCAAAGGAACGCTGTGAACGGCAATGCCGGACAGCATAACCCGGCGGATGCAGGGCAACCGCAGTAGCGGAATATACCACGACAAGAGCGCAGTGCCGACCAAGGTATGCAACAGAGAGCAGGTCCACAGGAGCAAGATAGATATAATGATGGTGATTCAGAGATGGTGAAAGCAGGGTATCCCAGGCTAGACTATCACATGATAGGGTCGAGATTGGGAAGCAGGAACTTGATGCCTGATGACGCCAGGTTAAAACTAGATCGGCTGTATAGGTCGGAGCAGATTGAGTGTCAAGGTCCTCCAGGTCCAGTGTGTTTTGGGCCCCGGATCATGAAGGAGCCTCCAGTACCTAACTTCCAGATACCTAGAGGCACTAAGACATATGACGGCAGCACAAAGCCGGAGGATTGGTTGATTAACTATGCAACATCGGTGAAAATCGCTACAGGCAACTTGAGATGGGCTGTGAGATATGTACCTCAGATGCTGGAGGGACCAGCGAGGCTATGGATGAACAATTTGCCACCCAGAAGTATTAACTGTTGGATCGATTTTGAGGAAATGTTTGTTAGTAATTTCTCAAGCACGTATCAAAGACCCAACAGACCACAGACCCTAGCAATGTGCAAACAGAGACCGAATGAGACATACCGGGAATTCTTAACCCGCTGGTGCACAGTGCAAAACTCATGTGAGGGTGTGATTGAGTCACAGGCCATATCTTGGTTTGTGCAAGGGTACATATATGCAAGCATGCTAGGGCAAAGGTTGCAAAGAGATACGCCAACTACTTTGGCAGAAACAATCCGGATTGCTGATTCATATGCGTTGGGTGATCCGACTCAGCCTAGGCTCATGTCAAACGAGTCAAGCGAGGAGTATTATTAGCGAGATGGGGTCGGGTCATCCCGGAGAATGATTACCGGGGTAAAAGAAGAGATGACAGACCGGATTACCGGTACAGTTTGCAACAAGTTGCTGCTGTGAATCAGGACCAACCCGGAGCAGGAAGCAGTCAATGCTAGAAAACTGGAGGACAACAATGGACACCAAGAAACGATGGAAAGAAAACTTCGACACCAGAGCAGAAGAAACAGTGGTAGGAAAAGAACGACCATCCGAGGTACACTTATGACGCAATGCTGGATCAGCCGTGTAAATTTCACATGCCAAATCTGAGTAACCCAGCGGGTCACACAACACGACAGTGTGAGTGGATGAGGAAAATAGAACAAAGTGGTTTAGGGAATGCTCAGTCACCTCGGAATGATCAACCTCGGCAGGAGTTACCCCAGCAGTAATTGCTCTCCGGAGCAAACACGCAACAGTTAATGTTGCCACCCCCTCCACCGAGGTATGAAAACCATGAGAGAAGGGATGCAGTGCATCAGGTGGAGAACCAGAATCAACCGGATCAAAGATACCTCGGGAATGAGGGGAGAAATGAGTATAGAGAGCATCATCAGAGTTACTGTGTGTTCACCACGGAAGAGACAGACAGAAAGAGCTTGCAGTGCCGACATATGGAGGTAAATGCAGTTATGCCGGCCGTGACGAGGTATATGCCTTGGTCGGATCAGGAAATTACCTGGAGCATCAAAGATCATCCGAAGCTTATGCCAAGTCCTGGTTCGTATGCGCTGGTGTTGGATCCAACATTCATTGGGCCTAACATCAATGTGAGGTTCTCAAAGGTGCTAATTGACAATGGCAGCAACATCAACATCATGTACGTGGACACAATGCGCAAGTTGGGTATCTCGGAGAACATGCTCCAAGCTACAAGGACAACTTTCCACGACATTGTGCCAGGCATTTCCTGTGAAACCATTGGCAAGGTCCGGGTTGACGTGTTGTTCGGCACGAGAGGTAACTGCCGGATTGAGAATTTGGAGTTTGAAGTTGTTAATTTGGAAAGCGCATATCACGCGTTGCTTGGCAGGCCAGCCCTGAACAAGTTCATGGCAAGTACTCACATTAGTTACTTGAAGATGAAGCTGCCCAGGCCAAATGGTGTGATTACCATAACTGGTGATTTCCGACGTTCCATTGAGTGCGCGTCAGCCGGGTCTAACCTGGCCGAATCACTCGTGATCGCGCAAGAGAAGAGAAAGATCCAGGAGGTGGCGGCATTGGCTCAATCGGTGCAACAATATATGCTGGTGCTGAGTAACCCGCATGGTAGTGTCTCTTTTCAAGCGACGAAGGATACCAAGAAGGTGCCTGTTGATGATATGTTCCCAGAGCGCACCATAACAATTGGTGCCGGGTTAAATGACAAATAGGAAAGCGAGCTCATCAACTTCCTCCGTGAGAATCGGGATATTTTTGCTTGGTCCACACAGGACTTGCAAGGTGTTCCGAGGGAGTTGGCCGAGCACTCTTTAAATGTGAGACCCAGAGCAAAGCCTGTGAAGCAACCTCTCCGCCGCTTTGCCAAAGACATGAGAAAGGTCATAGGAGATGAGATAGCTCGGTTGCTAGCAGCTGGATTTATCATGGAAGTGCTTTACCTGGATTGGCTGTCTAATCCGGTGCTGGTGGAGAAGAAGAAGGATGATCCGAATGTGGCAGTGGTTTGGCGTATGTGTATCGATTACACGAACCTGAATAAGGCTTGTCCAAAAGATCCATTCCCACTGCCAAGGATAGACCAAGTCATAGATTCTACTGCTGGGTGTGAATTGTTGTCATTCATTGATGCATATTCTAGTTTCCACCAGATACCTCTAAACCCAAGTGATCAAATAAATACTGCGCTTATCACCCCGTATGGGGCTTATTTCTATCGCACCATGCCTTTTGGTTTACGTAATGCAAGGGCAACGTACCAAAGATGTATGCAGAAATGTTTACACAACCAGATCGGTCAAAATGTGCAGGTATATGTGGATGATGTTGTTATAAAGACCAAGGAAATAAAAACGCTCCTTGACGATATCAGATAAACATTCGCGAACCTAAGGAGGTTCCGAATGAAGCTTAACCCGGAGAAATGTACCTTCGGTGTCCCGGCTGGAAAATTACTCGGATTTCTTGTCTCCAGCCGAGGTATCGAAGTTAATCCAACTAAAATCCGAGCCATAGAGCGGATGGAACTGCCGAAGTGCCTTAACGATGTCCAAAAGTTCACTGGTTGCCTGGCATCCTTAAGTCGGTTTGTATGTCGGTTGGGAGAAAAGGCACTGCCTCTCTATCAACTCATGAAAAAGTCAGACAAGTTCATTTGGATGCGGCAGGCCAATGAAGCTTTTATCCAGTTAAAGAAGATGTTAGCCACTGCACCAGTGTTAGCCTCTCCACTATCAAAGGAGCCAATGTTGCTCTATATAGCCGCAACCAACCAAGCTGTAAGTGCAGTAATTGTGGTAGAGCGCGACGAAGAGGGTAAGTCAGTGCAAAGGCCAGTATACTATCTGAGCGAGGTATTATCTGCTTCAAAACAAAACTATCCCCATTATCAGAAGATGGCATATGGTGTGTACATGGCAGCTAAGAAGCTAAAGCACTATTTTGAAGAGCACCCCATCAAAGTAATATGTGAAGCCCCCATATCCGAGATAATGAGCAACAAGGATGCAAGTGGCAGGATTGCAAAATGGGCAATTGAGCTAGCCCCTTATGCGCCACAATATGACAGGAGAGAAGCAATCAAGTCTTAGGCTGTGGCTGACTTTTTTGTGGATTGGGCCGAGGTACAATATGAGCCACCATTGCCAGATCCGAATTACTGGAGAATGCACTTTGAAGGATCAAAAACAAAAACTAGGTTAGGCGCCGGAGTTGTGCTTACCTCGCCCAAGAGGGACCAGCTGAAATACGTGCTACAGATCCACTTCGCAGCATCTAACAATGTTGCAGAATATGAGGCACTTGTGCATGGGCAAAAAGTGGCGAAAGAGGTTGGAATACGTCGGATCCAGTGCTTCGGTGACTCGGATCTCGTAGTCCAGCAGGTCTCCGGGCAATGGGACGCTTTGGATGCAAATATGGCATCATACAGATTTCATGCGCAAAAGATATCGGGATACTTCGAGGGATCCGAATTCATCATATACCTCGGGTGGAAAATGAGGCCGCCGACGTATTGTCAAAGCTCGGATCAACCCGACAAGCAATCCTGCCAGGGGTAGCACTAGAGCACCTCAGGCAACCATCTATCAGGCCATCCCCGGAATCCGACTCAATTTTTATCCCGGCTGATCTAGAGCCCGGAGCTGTACCCATGGACATTGATGTGGGAAGTGGTTCGCGAAACCCGGGGACTGCCTTGGCAAACCCGGGGACTGCGAAGCATGGTCTGGTTAAGGTTATGCCGGTGGATCAGATGGAAATTGATGAGTATGTGTTCCCTGTACGAGCTATACCAACTTGGGCACTGCCCATATTTCAATTCCTGAAATATGGAACTTTGTCCAGTGAGGAGGTGCTTTCTAGGCAAACTCAGAGGAGGGCAAAAGCATACATGATCATCAATTCCGAGCTATACAAGAGAAGTGTGACAAATGTCCTCCAATGATGTGTGGACCCGGAAGAAGGGCTTGACATCCTCCGGGATATACATCAAGGGGAATGTGGACATCACGCCTCGTCCAGAGCCTTGGTAGCAAAAGCTTTCTGTCATGGGTTTTACTGGCCAAGTGCCTTGGAACAAGCAGAGGATATGGTAAGAAAGTGCAATGGTTGTCAAAGATATGCTACCAAGACACATATGCCTATGTCGGAGCTCAAGACCATACCAATTACCTGGCCATTTGCCGTATGGTGTTTGGATATGGTTGGCCCGTTTAAACCAGCAAGAGGGAACATGACCCACATCTTGGTCATGGTTGACAAATTTATTAAATGGATTGAGGTGAAGCCAATAAGAAAATGTGATGGAGCTACTGCCGTGACATTCCTCAGAGATATCATCTTGAGATACGGTTATCCTCACAGTATCATAACAGATAATGGCAGAAATTTTGCTGAAGGAGCATTTGCGTGTTTCTGCCGGGATAAGAAGATCCGGCTGGACGTTGCCTCGGTAGCCCACCCTGCATCGAACGGACAAGTGGAGAGATCCAACGGATTAGTGTTATCTGGAATAAAATCCCGGCTCATTGAGCCGCTGCAAAGATCAGCGGGGTGCTGGATAGAAGAACTACCAGTGGTGTTGTGGAGTTTAAGAACAACTCCGAATCGATCAACAGGCTATACGCCATTCTTTCTGGTATATGGGGCAGAAGCTGTATTACCAGCCGACATAGAGCATGATTCGCCTAGAGTCACCCAATACACAAAAGCCGAAGTGCAAGAAGCCCGGCAAAATGACGTTGATCTGCTGGAAGAAGCGAGAGAATTGGCATTGTCCAGATCCGCCATATATCAGCAAAATCTCCGACGCTATCATAGCCAGAAAGTAAACCCCCGAATTTTCTGGGAAGGTGATCTAGTACTCCGGTTGGTACAACGTACCGCTGGCATGCACAAGTTATCCCCCCCCATGGGAAGGGCCATTCATTGTGAGCAAAGCATTGCACAATGACTCTTATTATCTTATCAATGCAAAGCCACAGGAGAAGAACAAGGCAGACAGGTTGGGCGAGGAATCTAAGCGTCCATGGAATGTAGCTCTACTTCGTCCTTTCTACACTTAGCAGAGAAGTGTGTGTATCCGAATCTCTCATATGTCGGTATGTATGCCGACAATGAGCTTATCAATGAAATGTTGGCACCTCGAGCAGTAACTTGGGGACTGCCTTAATAATATTTGTTGTCTTCTGTACTTGTTATAATTTTTATGTCGGCTGGTTTAAGTCGCTTCTGCCTAAGCTGGATTAGTAGTGTGTGAGCACCAAAAACTAACTCTTCGAATTGTTGCTGTCCAACAAGATTTGGCTTCATGGCAAGCAAGAGAACAAGTTTGGAATTGCGTAGCACATGAAAAACGACTAAGGAGAAGAACGTAATCGAGCCGACATTTGTTATTTGGACTAACTTTGTGTTTACCTAGTTTTTGCTATGCTGAATTATTTTGAGCTAGTCTTAAAGTTTCTAAGTATTGTTAAATCAATTTTTGAAACTCGGACTCGTAAGTCATAAAATCGAACCAAGGTAGACACGAGTCGAGCCAAGAAATTGGGGGAACAAGAAAATGAAACTCGGGGACTACGCCCAAGTTAATCCGGCACGAGCAACTTAGTAGCAAAATATAACTTATGTGCTTAATACATTTGCACCCAGCATACCGGGGATTTGATAAACTGCAAAGTGTTTTTAATCAAGGAGCAGCAGGGAGAGGTAACTCAACGCCAGCAGGTGGAACTCCAGCCTCGGCTTCAGTGTTATCTTCGTCCTCTTCAGCGTCCGAGGCCTCACTCTCATCTTCTTCGCCCGAACCATCTTCGACATATTCGTCGTCAACGGCATCGAGAAAGCTTAGTCCCTCGTTCCATTGATGGATGGGGGCATATTGAATAAGGTTATGGGCACAAGCCTTGCGCCGAGCTACACAATCCGGTTCAGTGGACCACCTTGACCCAGTGCGCATGCGCTTGAGAAGATCGAGATTAATTTTCTCGTACCATGTGAGCACGTAATGGAGAACGGTCTCTGCTTCGGCACGTCCGGCGGATTCCCTCCAGAGGTCAAGCTGGGTCTCGCACTCCATTAACTTGCTGATTAGAGCAGCGGAACCCTCTGGAGTGTCTTCACCTGGCCAAAGGGCATTGAAGACCTGGATTGCGGCGCTTAGGATATCCTTGCCATGGTTCTTCATAATCTCGACGCGAGAAGACAAGCTGACCAACAGGTCCTCTAGATCAAGAGGAATGGTGCCAGGACCAGATGGAGTACCCCTCTACTGGCGGAACTTGGTAACAGCGTTGGATGCAATGGCATCACCCTCTGGAAATTTGTTTGAAAAAACAAGACAAGTGAAATAAGGTCGGAGGTTGACCCAGAGAGATTTATGCCGACTAAAGAAAAAGAACTTATGAGAGATATGGCTGTGGATCCAGGTCAGCTCCGTGGTGCAGTTGTCACGCCTCTTCCGGAGTTGCACAAGTTCAGCATTTGCCGACTCAAGCTTAATGTCAGCCTCCTTAAGCAATTCTTGGTCCTTGGCAATTTGGAGGTTGAGGCGTTCTCGCTCTTTAGTAAAGTCTTGGCCAGCTTTATCCATCTCGGATTTCTTGGAGCGCCTTGAGTTTCTTTATCTCTGCCTTGAGCTTGGCAATCTCATCATCCTTGGTCCGGAGAAGGGCGAGCTCATCATTTTTCTTCTTGACTTCGGCCTGATGCTGTCCTGCTTGTTCGAGAAAATGCAGCATCATATCAGGCACGAGCACACTATCTTCAAGAGATACTGAAATTGTTTGTTGACCCGGCAAAGCCGAGGTATGGATATTTGCCGAGCCAAGGAGACAAGGAGATAGAGCACAGAGGAAGATTAAACAAAAATGACTTACCCTTTATTTGGTCCAAGTTTTTCCTCATAAGGATGTTCTCAGCTTCCACTCCAGCTGCGCAATCCGAATGATGAATTAGCACGGCAAGAAAAATAAAGTAAGGTGGAAAAATGCTATGGAGAAAACTTACCCCTCTTCTCGAACTCAGCCAGAAGTGTAGAATGTTTCGCGCGCAGCATCTTGTGAGTGTCCAAGAGACGCTGAAACTCAGCGCTCCGGCGATTGGTGGTCACCTGAAAAGAGTACAAAAGGATAGCTTAGTCATGTGCATATTCGAAGTGTACAAAATCTAGGCCAAGTGGAACTTAACCCGGCTCTAGGTGTGTGCATATTCGAAGTGTACAAGATCCGGGCCAAGTAGAACTTAACCCGGCTCTAGGTGTGTGCATATTCGAAGTGTACAAAATCCGGGCCAAGTGGAACTTAAATCGGCTCTAGGTGTGTGCATATTCGAAGTGTACAAGATCCGGGCCAAGTGGAACTTAACCCGGCTTTAGGTGTGTGCATATTCGAAGTGTACAAAATCCGGGCCAAGTGGAGCTTAACCCAGCTCTAGGTGTGTGCATATTCGAAGTGTACAAGATCCAGGCCAAGTAGAACTTAACCCGGCTCTAGGTGTGTGCATATTCAAAGTGTACAAGATCCGGGCCAAGTGGAACTTAACCCAGCTCTAGGTGTGTGCATATTCGAAGTGTACAAAACCCGGGCCAAGTGGAACTTAACCCGGCTCTAGGTGTGTGCATATTTGAAATTACTAAGGAGCTATGCTGTTTCTCTAAGGAGCATCTGGCCGAGTAACAAGTTACTCCCCCGGAGGCTCGGGGACTAATGGTTATATCACTAATATCTAATACATATTAAGGTAAAGGCGAAATAGCGTACCTCCATCATCCGACCTGCTAGGTTGATTGCCTTGGCAGCTGTGTTCATCTGTGCAACAAACTCGGCAGGCCCAAATTTCTCAGGGAGATCGTCGTTATGAACGAACTCCGCCTTGTTCCAGTTGTTAACAAACTCGATCAAGGCCGGAGGATAGCGTTCTCTGCTGAGCATGTGGGGTGCGACCAGACCCTTAGAGTGGGCCTCCCTTCTCTCAACTTGTGCAACGGCAGGGCTGGTGTGCAAGACAAGTTGCGCATCCGCTGACCCGACAGAGGTCTCTTTCTTTGGTGGGGTCTTCTGCAGAAGCATGGACGCGAGCGTGCGCTGTCCAGCCTCGATGGTTGCTGCCCTGGCGGCATCAGAAGCTTTCTTGCCCTTGGGCTACTGCTGAGAAGTTGAGGTTTGGGCGGCGGATTTTCCCTTGGGCATGGTCTTGGGCGCAGCCTTGGTGCTAGCCTTGGTGCTGGATGTGTCTTCTCGCCGAGTCTTAGAAGACTCGGACGAGGCAGAAAGAGTTGGTGCTGCTAGTACTTGTGTTGCTGGCGCAGGTGCTGGCGCTGATGTTGATCTTGGCGGGGGTGCTGAAGGAACCTCGGTGGTAGCTGGTTGTGGCTAAGCCGAAGAGGAGCTGGGAGCAACCGCAGCCTCGCAGAACCACTTCCCCCTATTCCGAGGTTGCCCTCCTCTTGACGAGGTGGGCTAGAACCCGGAGCAGCCACTGGACCCTCTTGAATGGGGCTCAGCGGGCGAGAATCATTGCCATGAGGGGGAGAAGGGCTATGTCGAAGCGGCGAGGCAATGCCAGATCCGCTCTGAGGGACCTCCACCGCAGCCCTGCCGAATCAAACGACGAACAATAAATACAACAAAAGGAAGGCACGAAGCAAAAAATTGGATAAGGAAGAAATGGCTTACTCATCCGAGGTCAAAGGATCCTTGGGCTTCTGAGCCCTCCGGGTTATGGCCTTGGTTGTAGGCTTGGTGGCAGCTTTGTCTGCGGACTCCTTTCGCCTTTTGGTTGGCTTAGAAGGTCCGAAGGAAGAAGTGGATGCGGCTCCCCTTTTCTTTGGTGCGACCGGGACTGGCTCACCCGTGGCAAGGGGAGGATCTTCATGGATCTGCCCACCGGGGTTAGCTGATGCCGGAAAAACATAAGAAAGGGGGACAGCGTCAAATGCCTCCATCACCTCAACGTCGGAATCATCTTCATCGTTAGGCCAATCTCTAATGGAAGAGAGTTTACCGGTGTGCCGTTTGGTCGCATCAGGAAACAGCAGGAACATATCCTGATCTGGTTCCTCCTCGTCCGGGGTATCTCGATTAGGCGCCCACTTGAGAGAAGGCTCGGTGCCATCCTCAAGAGTTTGCTGAAGAAACATCTAAGAAAGAGAAAATGCAAAGGAATCAAACATACAACAAAATCCGATGTATGATTTAACTCGGAAAAGAATTGGAACACGAGAGTTACCGCAAGAGGAAGCCTATCTCGGCAGAAGTGCTCGATCCCTCACTCCCAATCAGCAGAGAAGTTTTTGTTGGTAGTAAAGAGGGCCTTGACCCGATGGTAAATCTCGGTGTTGCTCAACTCGAATGAGGAGGTCCGGTTGGGGTCAAGGCGCCAGCTCATGTGACAAAGTTTATGCATGCGTTTCTGGAGGGGAGAGATCCGGCTGCGGACGAGGGTGATCATTGCATCTTCGTTGCGCAGTCCTAGATCCTTCAGCTCCTGGAACCGTTTGTCGACTTGGTTCGCCATGACTGTGGGTTTCTTGGGGATCTGGTCCCACAGATCTGGATTAGGAGGACCCGGAGCGTAGGGGCGCAGCTGGATCAGATCTTCATCCGTGCCATTTCTGACATAGAAGAAGGTTCGGGCCCAGCCCTTGCAGGATTCAAGCCCCGTGACTCGGGGAAAGATGGACAGCTTCCGAGGAGAGATAGATGCAGCGCCGAACTGTGTAAGTTGCTTGTCGTCCGGTTCAAGCTCTCTATTCGGAATTACATTCCGGCAGAGACCAAAAAACCGGATCCAGAGCTCCTTAGTGGGCCACAATCCGGCGTAGCCCTCAATGGTGGAAGCAAAGGCAAAAAGAGAGGTGATGGCATTCGCCGGGAGGTGATGTGGTTGAAGCTCGTAGGTGTTGAGTCAATCATGGAAGAAGTCACTGACGGGGAGGCCAAACCCACGTTGGAAGTGGGAGAGAAACACTACAAACTCACCCGGATTGGGTGAGGGAGCAAGCTACTCGGCGGCGAGGCGGGCGATGACGCCCTCCAGGATACGCCGGGTGCGGTACAACCAGTCAAGGTCGTCCTGGCAAACCCAAGACCCAGCCCAAGCGCCGCGGTCGGCGTTCTCCGCTTCCTCCTCCATTTCCTGCTCCACGACGGTAAGTTCTTCCTCTGTCATCTCTAAGTCGCTGTCCTCACTGGCCCTAACGGTGGTGGGGGGCAGTGGCCTAGACTGGTGCGGACCCGTGGCGGAGGAGATGCACGGGGGTGGCGGCGACACTGGTGCGCAAGGGACGGCGCAGCGACGGTGCAGCTAAGCAAGTGCGGCGGCGGCGCTATCGCTGGAGAGGAAGAAGAAGAGGCAGAGGGGCGCTAAGGTGGGGAAAATACCCAAGGGGCGCGCCCCTCCCCTATTTAACCACGCCCCAGAGGGGTAGTGGGATCGCGATGTGCGGATGGGCCACACCGTGTGGCCGTGTACGATCCGGATCAACCAATCAGAAACGAGCCATAGGAAGGGCCACAGGGCGCAGAAGATCCCACGACGTGACGTGGTGATACAGTTAATGAAGAGACAGACACGATGTGACGTGAGCAACAGTAATATCTGACAATAACTGTGGCGGTTACTGGCGCAGGCCCTTAAAATGAGGTAAAGTAATGATTACCCTCCACATGGGGAAGCGTACAAGAGAAGGAAGAATAACTCGGATGAGTATGAGGTAACCCGGCCAGCGAGTGAAAACTCGGAATGTGCCAAGGGAAAAGATAGTAAATGAAATCCGAGATAGGAGATAACTTAGAAAAGGAGCAACAGGCTCAGTAAAATTGAACCTCCTATGGCCTTAGCGGCTAAGGCAGCTAAGACCGCACCAGCTTCGGGGACTAATGTTGGGGGGATATGTAACTACCTCGGTGAATTACGCTCTTAGTTACATGCCTGGATGAACGAAAGTGGTTAAAATAGTATGGTGGGGCCCAGGGCCACTCACGGTAGACCTTTCGGCCGTCCTAACCACTTTCAGACATCGGGACAAGAACGAGCGGCGTAATCGGCAGGCGAAGGGATCAACTACATACACAAATGAGTATGTATGCAAGCCACATACAACAGTCCTCAGAGCCATTCCATCTAAAAGAAATAGAAATATTGCAACGCCATACGGCAAGATTCAAATGTCCTAGATAGAGATAATAATTTAGGATAGCTCCTCATACATCACACATCAGAGTATCAGGCGGAAGCGGAAAACAAGATCCGAGTACGGATAAGAAGCAAATCGGCATAAGATGCCACATAAATAAACACATCCCGCTCAGGGGGGTCCATAAGGCCTCCCGGATGTGGATAGTGCGAATAAACAAGGAACAGGAATCAAGTACTCGGGGTCCTACGGGACACAAGTGAGCATGAAAAACCAAATAGCCGATATTGCTCACCGGTGCCTCTTTCATTAGTTATCCCATTACTACTCAGGTTATGTTGTTTAGGTACCTCATCATTCATCAGACACTCACATACCCTACTCATGCTTTTCTACGACTCGCATGGCTCAGACAACTCCTGTAGTAATGGCTCATGGGATGGAGGAACAAGCTTCGGTGGGGTTTAAAAGTAAAGGCTATGCAGTACTTGGGATTCAATTTAATGCATTCGCGACTCAATGATGCAAGAATAAGATAGAGGCAATAGGTACTGTATGTATGCAAGCATGTGGTAGTGCTTGCCTGGCAGCTCAGTTGAAGCGAGAGATGGATCTAGGTAGTACTCCTGTGATTCCTGGTAATTCTCCTGCTAGGCGTCTATTCGAAGAAGAACCAAACAAACAAGGGCCAACATAAATAAAGTGCACAAGCATATGAATTAAAATGCGACAAGCAAACAAGCATGCCATGATGAATGATGCACAATTTTACATGGCATTAAAGTAGCACGACAAGTGTGAGGTGTGGTGCAAGAATTAAAGCATTTTATTATTTAATTAGCCAAGTTTTATTGTCATAAACAGTTCAGATTTGTAAGAATTTCATGATGCATGCTTCAATTCAGAACAAGGACTGCATAGATAGAACGGGCTCGTCGCGCTGATCGATTTAGACATATTATTTGTCACATTTGGAGTTGTAGAATTAAAGTTATGAATTTATTAAGAAAAAGGGCATTTTATTGTAATTTTAATCATCTCGAAATTTTAAAGTGTTCAAACATTATTTTGAATGGCATATTTGAATTCCTCACATTTTTCTGATTCCAAAACATATATTATTTGTATTATTTGGATTTATATTTGAAAAGTTATTTAAATCTGATTTGAATTTGAATTTAAATTAGTTTTGAATTTGTTTTATTAAACAGAGGGGTGGACGGTCTTTTTACACACAGGCAGAGCCAGACGCAGTCACTGACGATTGGGCCATGTGCTAACTCAGCAGCAGGTGGGGCGCAGCGGGTCCGCCCGGTTTTTCTCACCCACGGGGAGTTGACCCGCAGCGACCGACGGACGGGCCCGGCCAAGTGCGGGGCCACTTGCGCGCGCGGCCAGCAGGGGGCGACACGTGGGCGATCTAGGGCAGCGTGGGCGGGAAAACTCCAGAGCGCGGGGGTTTTCTTGCAATACTGCCCGAGGCTAACAGGTGGGCTCCTGGGACAGCGGGTTTATGCGGGAAAAAGGCCAGGGGCCCAAGTGCAAGAATTTCATCGGCTGCTGCTGCGTGCTGACGGTCAGGCTCTGACGGCGGCGGATCTGGCCGTCTTACGTTGACGGTGGCGACGAATCGGCGGCAAATCTCGCTAAGCCGCAAAAAGGAAAACGAAGAGGGGACATCGGGCTACAACTTTCGTGCAGGGAGAAACACTGGAGGGTGGCTGTGCTGGCCGGGCTTCGCGGGGGAACAGAGAGGGCAAACGCGTCGAGGCTGTTGCCTACAGCACGCGCACGGCTCGCGGCGGCGCGCAGAGTGCTCGACGGAGTGCGGCGGGGCTACGGCGCAGGAGGGAGGGAAAGACCATGTCCAGGGGTTGCGGGAGCTCACCGTGGTGTCACTGGCGTGGTCGTACGCGCGGAGGTGGTGTGGATCTGGCGCCGGGCTCGCGGACGGTGACCTCGGCCTTCCCCAGTTTGCGGCGGCGCCCGGCTTGTTCCGGCGAGGCTGTGGTCCCGGGCTGGTACGAGGCGAAGAAGGGGACGTGGACGGACTCGTCGGTGCTCCTGGCAGGGCTTGGGGAGCGCCGGGGCGCGCAGAACTCGAGCGGAACGTAGCAGCTAGGGTTTTGGCTCTAGGTGGTGGTCTTTTCGTCTAGGGAGGAAGAAGGGGAAGTGGAGAGGAACTTGGGCGGCTCACGGACGAGATCTGAGGTGGGTGAGGCAGTAGAGACGGAAAGGGAAGCACATGGGTGGTGGTAGCTTTGTAAAAAGTGAGGAGGGGGGTCGGGTAGGTCTTCTCTTCCTCCTTCTTCTCTTTGTCTTGGAGCCAAAGAAAAAGGGGAAGGGCAGGTGAGGTGAGACGGCCAGGTGGGGCCAGCATGATAGAGAGTGAGGGAGGTGTGGTAAAAGTTAGGGTTTTGGATAAGAACTAGGTTAGAGGTAAATAGAGAGAGAGAGCTAGGGTTAGTGACTTAATTTGTTGTGTAGGTTTTTATTCTTGTGTAAAGGATCATCCCAAGAGGAGCTAGTGATTGCTTTGGAACTATTATGAGATGAGGTAGAAGGAATACCCCAGGAAAAGAGAAAGAGAAAGAAGTATGGGAAGAGCCCTCTTTTGAAAACATGCATGGAGATAAATAAAAGAAAAAGATGTGGATGAGAATAAGGAGAATGATGGATAGATGATGTAGATGATCTCCCCAAGAAGAACCACTAAAACAAAGGAAAAACAAGTGGTTGAAAGGTGGTGATGATGGTTGCATGGCCCATGCAAAAATAATAAATGCCATGATTGGTTTTGTGAAAACAATAATAATATGGCATTATACTTATGCATTTTCCAAGAAGTGGAATCAAGGCCAAGCAAGAGAATTTAAAGAACTAGATCCACCCTATTTCCCATAAGCTAGATAAAATCAAAAGAAAGACAAACAAGCTCATGGACTAATAGGATGGTGGAATTATAAAGTGGTGACAAAGAAAGGTGGTGGAATTGAAATAAAGGATATGCCCCCAACTCAACTTGGGCATTTTAACAATATATCAATAACCAAATACAATATCAAGAGGCAAATACAATTAATAGTGCATATGAGAGAAGAACCAAAGAAACAGGGTTTTATATGATGCTCAAATGCAAGGTGGCATGATGACATGAGCATGATATATTTATGATGCAACAATTATATATAGGAAGTAGCCATTATCTTACTAGACCAAGTAGCATTACAATTGTTAGACAATTGGGATGCTACAACTCTCCCTCACTAAACAGGAATCTCGTCCCGATTTTCTAGGAAGAAGAAGACTCAAAGAGGGTAGGATACTTGGCATGAAGCTCATCTTCACATTTCCAGGTGGCTTCATCAACGGAATGGGGCGACCACTGCACCTTGCAGAACTTGATGGACTTGTTGCGAGTCCTTCTTTCTGCGACTTCAAGAATTTTTGTGGGGTGTTCTTGATAAGACAGATCTTCTTGGAGATTGATGAGTTCATGGTCCACGGTCCTGCCGGGATCCTTGAAGCACTTCTTGAGTTGAGAGATGTGGAAAACATCATGGACTTTGAGTTGTTCAGGGAGCTCAAGAGCATAAGCAACTTCTCCTCTTCTTCCACGAATTTTGAAAGGACCGATGTATCTAGGAGCCAGCTTTCCTTTGATACCAAAGCGGTGCGTGCCTCTCATGGGAGTGACATGAAGGTAAACGAGATCACCAGGGACATACTCCATGTCCATGTGCTTTCTGTCAGAATTGCTCTTCTGGCGACTTTGAGCAATCTTCAGATTTTCAAGAATGATGCGAACTTTCTCCTCCGCTTGAGTTACAATGTCGGGGCCAAACAATATTCTTTCACCTGCGCCCAACCAACCAATCAGAGTTCTGCACTTGCGACCATAGAGAGCCTCAAATGGTGCCATCTTTAGACTTTTCTGGAAGCTGTTGTGGTAAGAGAATTCAGCATAAGGAAGACATTCTTCCCACTTCATGTCGAAAGAGATAATGCAAGCACGGAGCATATCTTCCAGAATCTGATTGATCCTTTCGACTTGTCCTTGCGACTGAGGGTGGTAAGCTGTGCTGAAGTTTAATTTTGTTCCCAAAGAATTTTGGAAACTTCCCCAGAACTTGGAAGTGAAGATGCTCCCACGGTCTGAACTGATCTCAAGAGGAACTCCATACAGAGAGACAACTCTGCTGATATAAAGCTCAGCCAACTGAATTGCAGAAATTGTTTCCTTAACTAGAAAGAAATGAGCTACTTTGGAAAACCTGTCAATAACAACAAAGATTGCATTGTTACCCTTCTGCGACCTTGGAAAACCAGTGATGAAGTCCATCTCTACTTTCTCCCAGTTCCATTCCGGAGGCTTCAATGGCTGTAGAAGACCGGAAGGTTTCTGATGGACAGCTTTAACTCTACGACAAACATCACACTCCGAGACATACTTGGCACAATATCGTTTCAAACCAGGCCACCAATATTGTGTTTTTAAGTCCATGTACATCTTAGTGCTGCCAGGGTGGATAGAAAGAACAGAATCATGCGCCTCCTTGAGAACTTGCTCTCTTAAACCCGAGTAGTTCGGAACAAACATCCGGTGTTCGAAGAAAAGAGTGCCTTGGTCATCTACGTGGAAAGACTCATACTTCGGAAGTTGAATGTTGGAGATGATCTTTTTAGTGTAAGGATCACCAAGCTGAATGGAGCGAACTTTTTCTTCCAAGAGAGGTGTTGCTAGAAGGTTCAGAAGATAACCTTGATCCACAATTTCAAGGTTGAGTCTGCGGAATTCCTTGCACAAGAGAGGCTGTTGTTCTTCCACCATGAGATTGTTGACATAAGCTTTTCGGCTGAGAGCATCGGCCATGACATTGGCTTTGCCCGAAGTGTAGTTGATGGTCAAATCGAAATCATTGATTGTTTCAATCCACCTCCTCTGACGAAGGTTGAGATCAGGCTGTGTGAAGATATACTTCAGACTCTTGTGATCAGAAAAGATCTCACAACGGTTGCCAAGCAAGTAATGCCTCCATAATTTCAAAGCAAAGACAACTGCTGCGAGTTCTAGGTCATGTGTAGGATAGTTGATCTCATGCATCTTCAACTGCCGAGATGCATAAACAACAACTTGTTTTTCTTGCATAAGGACCGCAACCAATCCTTGCAATGAAGCATCACAGAATATCTGGAAAGGCTTTGATGTATCTGGAGGAACTAAGACTGGTGTGGAAGTGAGCTTCTCTTTGAGTGTTTCAAAGCTTGCTTGACATGCAGGAGTCCAAAGATATTTCTTGCCTTTCTTGAGGAGATCGGTAAGAGGCTTCGCAATCTTTGAGAAGTTTTGAACGAAGCGACGATAGTAACTGGCCAAACCAAGGAAACTCCGGACTTCTTTGACATTTATGGGTGGAAGCCAGTCCATAATTGTCTTAATAGTTTCTGGGTTGACGGCAATGCCCTTGGCAGAGATGACGTGACCAAGGTATGTGACTTGAGGCAGCTAGAATTCACACTTGGAGAACTTTGCATATAGGCGGTTCTCACGAAGCTTGTTTAGGACACACCGAAGGTGTTCTTCATGTTCTTCCTTTGACTTAGAATAGACTAGAATGTCATCCAGATAGACCACAACAAACTTATCAAGATACTCCATGAAAACCGAGTTCATAAGCCTTGAGAAAGTGGCAGGTGCATTAGTGAGACCGAAAGACATGACCGTGTACTCATACAGGCCATAGCGGGTGGTGAAAGCTGTTTTAGGAACATCTTCCTTGCGAATCTTGATTTGATGATAACCACTTCTCAAATCAAGCTTAGAGAATACCACCTCTCCAGCTAGCTGATCGAAGAGATCATTAATCCGCGGACGGGGATATTTATTCTCGATTGTTTTAGCATTGAGTGCCCGATAGTCAACACAAAGTCTATCAGTCTTGTCTCGCTTCTTCACAAAGATAGTTGGGCTACCCCAAGAAGAAGTATTGTGCTGAATGAAACCCAACTTCTCTTGTTCATCCAACTGACGTTTGAGTTCAGCCAACTCAGCAGGACACCAGAATCAAACAAAACTCATGCATGAACTGAGTTAACAGGAAGCATACCCATCTCAACTCCGGAGGCATGCTCAGCTTGAGCGACGTTGACACAGTTGGCACGAGCAACCGTAGATCCAGGCTTAGTGTTGATGTTGAGAGCCTGAGGTGGAGGTGCACGAATCATAGGAGCACTTGCCGCAGGTCTTGGAGTGGTGGTGGAAGAGCTTTGTTGTTCATTGGACAATTCTAGTGTTGATGCCCAGTGTTTCCACAAGTATAGCAAGCACCAGGTGGACGTGGAGCAACGTAGCCAGGGACTCCGCCAGGCGCTCCAGGGTAGTTGTGGTTGTAGCCCCTGGGAGCCGCAGTGAAGGAGTTTGGTAGCCTTGGTGTGTAGCTTGACGGTCTTGGTGGAGCAGGGAGCGACGGTGGGGTGTTAGGAACCCAGACACGACGCTTAGAAGGAGCTGTCATAGCAGAAGAGCTTGCTGTATCACGGCTGTGTTTCTTTGACTCCTCAAACACTTGCCTACTTGCTTCTTCCTGAAGTGCTGTGTGTTGAAGTTCCAGAAAAAGATGCCGGCCTTGCATGAGTGATAGCATATTTGATGGAAGCATTGAGGCCTTGCCGAAACCTCTTTTGCTTTTTCTTGTCATCAGAGATCTCATCGCCACCATAACGAGAAAGGTTCATGAAGTTTCTGATGTAGGTGTTGACATTGTCAGTGCCCTGCTTGAGGTTGAGAAACACTTCCTTCATCCTTTCCATGACAATTTCTGACAGATATTGCTCTTTGAAAGCAGCAGTGAATTGCTCCCAAGTAGGCTGAAAACCAGAAAGATCTGCCTTGAGGTAATTTTCCCACCAGAGAGCTGCATCTCCCTTCAGAAGGTGAGTAGCACATTTGACCCATTCTTGCTCGGGAACATCCGCAGTCATCAGCAACCTTGACACTTCACGAAGCCAATCATCCGCATCAAGTGGCTGATCAGACACTTCAAATTGACGTGGGTTGAACTTGAGAAAACTCTTGATGTCTCCTCGCTTGGGAGGTGGAGGTAGCGGAACAAACTCATTCCTCCTCACGCTTTCCTCGAAGCGCTGCTGGTTCTGCTGCATAGTGCCCAAAGCATTTTCAATACTTGCCAAAGCAGCCCCCAGTTCAGGTGGTATGTCCTCCTCAAAATGGCGTGGTGGTGCCATCCTGTGATTGATATAAAACACAAGTCAGTACTATAATGGAGAATGATAATAATCCAAAATAGTACCAAAATGGAATTAATCAAGATTAAAGGATGCAATTCACTGAGATGATATTAAAATATCAACAAAGTTCAAGGCAACTAGAAGATATTAAGCATAACGCACACGACTGAACAAGGAGTGTGGTACACAAACTAATAAAGAAAATTTTTCCGCAAATTTCGGCATTAAAATACCACTATATGCGCAAAACCACTTAACGAATCAAGATTAGTAACTCTACTAGTTCAATATACAAGAGCAAATGATAGAAGTAGTGGTATGGTCGCGACTCCATCCCGCACTCAAATCATTACTCCGCACATGAATCAGTAAAACACATATCCCAACACCTTCTTCTTAAGATGAACCTAAAGATTAGTAACTACGGAAAATAACACCCCAACAAGATAACGTCGGATAACAAAGAGTAAGATAGATCACGTCGGTATACAATGAATCAGAATAGATCGCGTCGGTTTACAAAGGCCTGTCGGTATGGAATGTACCAAAAGTTGATAACCAAAAGGCAGATAGTGATAACATTTGGATGCAACAGATAGACAAGGAATTCACACACACACACACACACAACCTATGGTACTACGGAACCCAGAACACGTGAATCCTAGTTTGAATTTTAAGAAGAGGATTGAAAACGTTACACTTCCTTACCAGAAAAGGGTGGGTAAGAAGAAAAATGGAAGCAGTCTTACTCTCACTTTTTGTTTTTCCCTAGTATACATAGCTACCAAAATATTTGCTAGACTGACAACGACCATTTTGGCTGAGACCCTGAAGGGCGGGATGGCTCTGATACCAATTGTAACTACCTCGGTGAATTACGCTCTTAGTTACATGCCTGGATGAACGAAAGTGGTTAAAATAGTACGGTGGGGCCTAGGGCCACTCACGGTAGACCTTTCGGCCGTCCGAACCACTTTCAGGCATCGGGACAAGAACGAGCGGCGTAATCGGCATGCGAAGGGATCAACTACATACACAAATGAGTATGTATGCAAGCCACATACAACAGTCCTCAGAGCCATTCCATCTAAAAGAAATAGAAATATTGCAACGCCATACGGCAAAATTCAAATGTCCTAGATAGAGATAATAATTTAGGATAGCTTCCCATACATCACACATTAGAGTATCAGGCGGAAGGGGAAAACAAGATCCGAGTACGGATAAGAAGCAAATCGGCATAAGATGCCACATAAATAAACACATCCCGCCCACAGATCTCACGGATCCCCGTTCCCGGAATCTCTACATCGAATGATCGTTGCCAACATCATCTGTCTCTTCCACCCAGTATCCATCTTGCGGGTACACCTGTTCATCTGAATCAAACAATTTATCGTGTGAGACCCTAGGGGTACTCAGCAAGTCTTTATGCCGCTAAAGGGGACACAACCTGGGGTGACGCAATTGTAGCAAGAGATAATACCTAACAATTCTACAGATACTCGCTAACCTTCCGCCTAACCAATGATAGACGGAAGTCCGTGAATTAAGAACAACAGTTATAACAGTATAATTAATAGATCCATCCTCCTCCTCGCTTACCAATGAGGAAGCGGACGAACAACCCCCATCATCCGTTGGTAAATTTATTAACCATTCGATGAGTATTGCACTATTTACTAGTCAAGTACTTAGTTAAATTAAAAGCGGTACTTTAGTTATACTTGTCTATGATCGAGAAACTGTGCTCCAAGTCGTCCATAACCACGGACACGGCTTTCAGAAAGATTTACCCTGCAGGGTGCACGAATAGCAACACACACTCGATCAACCTCGGAAAAACCAACTCAAAACCCGACGAGGCATTCACGACAAAGATATCACAGGATTCAGAAATATTTCAGGGGGACACCCCATTAAGCTACCCGCAACGAAGTTGGCCGGCTTCGAGACGGACCCAAGGTTTGCGTCAATGGCTGTAAACGACTGGGAACCCGAAAGTGTGACTGGGCTTGTCTATACCGCGAAAACACTCCGCATCCAAAACAGTACAGGTGCTCCACGCACAATCTTAATAAAACAGTAAAGCATGGCATAAGTACAGAATAGTAACAAAGCCCCAAACTACTTTGTGGCCCCAAGAAATAAGTATGAATCAAGCTCTGGCTCAGGGGGGTCCATAAGGCCTCCCGGATGTGGATAGTGCGAATAAACAAGGAACATGAATCAAGTACTCGGGGTCCTACGGGACACAAGTGAGCATGAAAAACCAAATAGCCGATATTGCTCACCGGTGCCTCTTTCATTAGTTATCCCATTACTACTCAGGTTATGTTGTTTAGGTACCTCATTATTCATTAGACACTCACATACCCTACTCATGCTTTTCTATGACTCGCATGGCTCAGACAACTCCTGTAGTAATGGCTCATGGGATGGAGGAACAAGCTTCGGTGGGGTTTAAAAGTAAAGGCTATGCAGTACTTGGGATTCAATTTAATGCATTCGCGACTCAATGATGCAAGAATAAGATAGAGGCAATAGGTACTGTATGTATGCAAGCATGTGGTAGTGCTTGCCTGGCAGCTCAGTTGAAGCGAGAGATGGATCTGGGTAGTACTCCTGTGATTCCTGGTAATTCTCCTGCTGGGCGTCTATTCGAAGAAGAACCAAACAAACAAGGGCCAACATAAATAAAGTGCACAAGCATATGAATTAAAATGCGACAAGCAAACAAGCATGCCATGATGAATGATGCACAATTTTACATGGCATTAAAGTAGCATGACAAGGGTGAGGTGTGGTGCAAGAATTAAAGCATTTTATTATTTAATTAGCCAAGTTTTATTATCATAAACAGTTCAGATTTGTAAGAATGTCATGATGCATGCTTCAATTCAGAACAAGGACTGCATAGATAGAACGGGCTCGTCGCGCTGATCGATTTAGACATATTATTTGTCACATTTGGAGTTGTAGAATTAAAGTTATGAATTTATTAAGAAAAAGGGCATTTTATTATAATTTTAATCATTTCGAAATTTTAAAGTGTTCAAACATTATTTTGAATGGCATATTTGAATTCCTCACATTTTTCTGATTCCAAAACATATATTACTTGTATTATTTGGATTTATATTTGAAAAGTTATTTAAATCTGATTTGAATTTGAATTTAAATCAGTTTTGAATTTGTTTTATTAAATAGAGGGGTGGACAGTCTTTTTACACACAGGCTGAGCCAGACGCAGTCACTAACGAGTGGGCCATGTGCTGACTCAGCAGCAGGTGGGGCGCAGCGGGTCCGCCCGGTTTTTCTCACCCATGGGGAGTTGACCCGCAGCGACCGACGGACGGGCCCGGCCAGGTGCAGGGGGCGACACGTGGGCGATCTAGGGCAGCGCGAGCGGGAAAACTCCAGAGCACGGGGGTTTTCTTGCAATACTGCACCGAGGCTGACAGGTGGGCTCCTGGGACGGCGGGTTTAGGCGGGAAAAAGGCCAGGGGCCCAAGTGCAAGAATGTCATCGGCTGCTGCTGCGCGCTAACGGTCAGGCTCTGACGGCGGCGGATCTGGCCGTCTTACGTTGACGGTGGCGACGAATCGGCGGCGAATCTCGCTAAGCCGCAAAAAGGAAAAACGAAGAGGGGACATCGGGCTACAACTTTCGTGCAGGGAGAAACACCGGAGGGTGGCTGTGCTGGCCGGGCTTCGTGGGGGAACAAAGAGGGCAAACACGTCGGGGCTTTTGCCTACAGCACGCGCACGGCTCGTGGCGGCGCGCATAGCGCTCGACGGAGTGCGGCGGGGCTACGGCGCATGAGGGAGGGAAATACCATGTCCAGGGGTTGCGGGAGCTCAGCGCGGTGTCGCCGGCGTGGTCGTACGCGCGGAGGTGGTGTGGATCTGGCGCCGGGCTCGCGGACGGCGACCTCGGCCTTCCCAGTTCGCGGCGACGCCCGGCTTGTTCCGGCAAGGCTGTGGTCCCGGGCTGGTACGAGGCGAAGAAGGGGACGTGGACGACCTCGTCGGTGCTCCTGGCGGGGCTTGGGGAGCGCCGGGGCGCGAAGAACTCGAGCGGAACGTAGCAGCTAGGGTTTTGGCTCTAGGTGGTGGTCTTGTCGTCTAGGGAGGAAGAAGGGGAAGTGGAGATGAACTTGGGCGGCTCACGGACGAGATCTGAGGTGGGTGAGGCAGTGGAGAGGGAAAGGGAAGCACATGGGTGGTGGTAGCTTTGCAAAAAGTGAGGAGGGGGGTCGGGTAGGTCTTCTCTTCCTCCTTCTCTTTGTCTTGGAGCCAAAGAAAAAGGGGAAGGGCAGGTGAGGTGAGACGGCCAGGTGGGGCCAGCATGATAGAGAGTGAGGGAGGTGAGAGAGGTGTGGTAAAAGTTAGGGTTTTGGATAAGAACTAGGTTAGAGGTAAATAGAGAGAGAGCTAGGGTTAGTGATTTAATTAGTTGTGTAGGTTTTTATTCTTGTGTAAAGGATCATCCCAAGAGGAGCTAGTGATTGCTTTGGAACTATCTTGAGATGAGGTAGAAGGAATACCCCAGGAAAAGAGAAAGAGAAAGAAGTATGGGAAGAGCCCTCTTTTGAAAACATGCATGGAGATAAATAAAAGAAAAAGATGTGGATGAGAATAAGGAGAATGATGGATAGATGATGTAGATGATCTCCCCAAGAAGAACCACTAAAACAAAGGAAAAACAAGTGGTTGAAAGGTGGTGATGATGGTTGCATGGCCCATGCAAAAATAATAAATGCCATGATTGGTTTTGTGAAAACAATAATAATATGGCATTATACTTATGCATTTTCCAAGAAGTGGAATCAAGGCCAACCAAGAGAATTTAAAGAACTAGATCCACCCTATTTCCCATAAGCTAGATAAAATCAAAAGAAAGACAAACAAGCTCATGGACTAATAGGATGGTGGAATTATAAAGTGGTGACAAAGAAAGGTGGTGGAATTGAAATAAAGGATATGCCCCCAACTCAACTTGGGCATTTTAACAATATATCAATAACCAAATACAATATCAAGAGGCAAATACAATTAATAGTGCATATGAGAGAAGAACCAAAGAAACAGGGTTTTATATGATGCTCAAATGCAAGGTGGCATGATGACATGAGCATGATATATTTATGATGCAACAATTATATATAGGAAGTAGCCATTATCTTACTAGACCAAGTAGCATTACAATTGTTAGACAATTGGGATGCTACAACTCTCCCTCACTAAACAGGAATCTCGTCCCGATATTCTAGGAAGAAGAAGACTCAAAGAGGGTAGGATACTTGGCACGAAGCTCATCTTCACATTTCCAGGATGGCTTCATCAATGGAATGGTGCGACCACTGCACCTTGCAGAACTTGATGGACTTGTTGCGAGTCCTTCTTTCTGCGACTTCAAGAATTTTTGTGGGGTGTTCTTGATAAGACAGATCTTCTTGGAGATTGATGAGTTCATGGTCCACGGTCCTGCCGGGATCCTTGAAGCACTTCTTGAGTTGAGAGATGTGGAAAACATCATGGACTTTGAGTTGTTCAGGGAGCTCAAGAGCATAAGCAACTTCTCCTCTTCTTCCACGAATTTTGAAAGGACCGATGTATCTAGGAGCCAGCTTTCCTTTGATACCAAAGCGGTGCGTGCCTCTCATGGGAGTGACACGAAGGTAAACGAGATCACCAGGGACATACTCCATGTCCATGTGCTTTCTGTCAGAATTGCTCTTCTGGCGACTTTGAGCAATCTTCAGATTTTCAAGAATGATGCGAACTTTCTCCTCCGCTTGAGTTACAATGTCGGGGCCAAACAATATTCTTTCACCTGCGCCCAATCCAACCAATCAGAGTTCTGCACTTGCGACCATAGAGAGCCTCAAATGGTGCCATCTTTAGACTTTTCTGGAAGCTGTTGTTGTAAGAGAATTCAGCATAAGGAAGACATTCTTCCCACTTCATGTCGAAAGAGATAATGCAAGCACGGAGCATATCTTCCAGAATCTGATTGATCCTTTCGACTTGTCCTTGCGACTGAGGGTGGTAAGCTGTGCTGAAGTTTAATTTTGTTCCCAAAGCATTTTGGAAACTTCCCCAGAACTTGGAAGTGAAGATGCTCCCACGGTCTAAACTGATCTCAAGAGGAACTCCATACAGAGAGACAACTCTGCTGATATAAAGCTCAGCCAACTGAATTGCAGAAATTGTTTCCTTAACTAGAAAGAAATGAGCTACTTTGGAAAACCTGTCAATAACAACAAAGATTGCATTGTTACCCTTCTGCGACCTTGGAAAACCAGTGATGAAGTCCATCTCTACTTTCTCCCAGTTCCATTCCGGAGGCTTCAATGGCTGTAGAAGACCGAAAGGTTTCTGATGGACAGCTTTAACTCTGCGACAAACATCACACTCCGAGACATACTTGGCACAATATCGTTTCAAACCAGGCCACCAATATTGTGTTTTTAAGTCCATGTACATCTTAGTGCTGCCAGGGTGGATAGAAAGAACAGAATCATGCGCCTCCTTGAGAACTTGCTCTCTTAAACCCGAGTAGTTCGGAACAAACATCCGGTGTTCGAAGAAAAGAGTGCCTTGGTCATCTACGTGGAAAGACTCATACTTCGGAATTTGAATGTTGGAGATGATCTTTTTAGTGTAAGGATCACCAAGCTGAATGGAGCGAACTTTTTCTTCCAAGAGAGGTGTTGCTAGAAGGTTCAGAAGATAACCTTGATCCACAATTTCAAGGTTGAGTCTGCGGAATTCCTTGCACAAGAGAGGCTGTTGTTCTTCCACCATGAGATTGTTGACATAAGCTTTTCGGCTGAGAGCATCGGCCATGACATTGGCTTTGCCCGAAGTGTAGTTGATGGTCAAATCGAAATCATTGATTGTTTCAATCCACCTCCTCTGACGAAGGTTGAGATCAGGCTGTGTGAAGATATACTTCAGACTCTTGTGATCAGAAAAGATCTCACAACGGTTGCCAAGCAAGTAATGCCTCCATACTTTCAAAGCAAAGACAACTGCTGCGAGTTCTAGGTCATGTGTAGGATAGTTGATCTCATGCGTCTTCAACTGCCGAGATGCATAAACAACAACTTGTTTTTCTTGCATAAGGACCGCACCCAATCCTTGCAATGAAGCATCACAGAATATCTAGAAAGGCTTTGATGTATCTAGAGGAACTAAGACTGGTGTGGAAGTGAGCTTCTCTTTGAGTGTTTCAAAGCTTGCTTGACATGCAGGAGTCCAAAGATATTTCTTGCCTTTCTTGAGGAGATCGGTAAGAGGCTTCGCAATCTTTGAGAAGTTTTGAACGAAGCGACGACAGTAACTGGCCAAACCAAGGAAACTCCGGACTTCTTTGACATTTATGGGTGGAAGCCAGTCCATAATTGTCTTAATAGTTTCTGGGTTGACGGCAATGCCCTTGGCAGAGATGACGTGACCAAGGTATGTGACTTGAGGCAGCTAGAATTCACACTTGGAGAACTTTGCATATAGGCGGTTCTCACGAAGCTTGTTTAGGACACACCGAAGGTGTTCTTCATGTTCTTCCTTTGACTTAGAATAGACTAGAATGTCATCCAGATAGACCACAACAAACTTATCAAGATACTCCATGAAAACCGAGTTCATAAGCCTCGAGAAAGTGGCAGGTGCATTAGTGAGACCGAAAGACATGACCGTGTACTCATACAGGCCATAGCGGGTGGTGAAAGCTGTTTTAGGAACATCTTCCTTGCGAATCTTGATTTGATGATAACCACTTCTCAAATCAAGCTTAGAGAATACCACCGCTCCAGCTAGCTGATCGAAGAGATCATTAATCCGCGGACGGGGATATTTATTCTTGATTGTTTTAGCATTGAGTGCCCGATAGTCAACACAAAGTCTATCAGTCTTGTCTCGCTTCTTCACAAAGATAGTTGGGCTACCCCAAGAAGAAGTATTGTGCTGAATGAAACCCAACTTCTCTTGTTCATCCAACTGACGTTTGAGTTCAGCCAACTCAGCAGGACACCAGAATCAAACAAAACTCATGCATGAACTGAGTTAACAGGAAGCATACCCATCTCAACTCCGGAGGCATGCTCAGCTTGAGCGACGTTGACACAGTTGGCACGAGCAACCGTAGATCCAGGCTTAGTGTTGATGTTGAGAGCCTGAGGTGGAGGTGCACGAATCATAGGAGCACTTGCCGCAGGTCTTGGAGTGGTGGTGGAAGAGCTTTGTTGTTCATTGGACAATTCTAGTGTTGATGCCCAGTGTTTCCACAAGTATAGCAAGCACCAGGTGGACGTGGAGCAACGTAGCCAGGGACTCCGCCAGGCGCTCCAGGGTAGTTGTGGTTGTAGCCCCTGGGAGCCGCAGTGAAGGAGTTTGGTAGCCTTGGTGTGTAGCTTGACGGTCTTGGTGGAGCAGGGAGCAACGGTGGGGTGTTAGGAACCCAGACACGACGCTTAGAAGGAGCTGTCATAGCAGAAGAGCTTGCTGTATCACGGCTGTGTTTCTTTGACTCCTCAAACACTTGCCTACTTGCTTCTTCCTGAAGTGCTGTGTGTTGAAGTTCCAGAAAAAGATGCCGGCCTTGCATGAGTGATAGCATATTTGATGGAAGCATTGAGGCCTTGCCGAAACCTCTTTTGCTTTTTCTTGTCATCAGAGATCTCATCGCCACCATAACGAGAAAGGTTCATGAAGTTTCTGATGTAGGTGTTGACATTGTCAGTGCCCTGCTTGAGGTTGAGAAACACTTCCTTCATCCTTTCCATGACAATTTCTGACAGATATTGCTCTTTGAAAGCAGCAGTGAATTGCTCCCAAGTAGGCTGAAAACCAGAAAGATCTGCCTTGAGGTAATTTTCCCACCAGAGAGCTGCATCTCCCTTCAGAAGGTGAGTAGCACATTTGACCCATTCTTGCTCGGGAACATCCGTAGTCATCAGCAACCTTGACACTTCACGAAGCCAATCATCCGCATCAAGTGGCTGATCAGACACTTCAAATTGACGTGGGTTGAACTTGAGAAAACTCTTGATGTCTCCTCGCTTGGGAGGTGGAGGTAGCGGAACAAACTCATTCCTCCTCACGCTTTCCTCGAAGCGCTGCTGGTTCTGCTGCATAGTGCCCAAAGCATTTTCAATACTTGCCAAAGCAGCCCCCAGTTCAGGTGGTATGTCCTCCTCAAAATGGCGTGGTGGTGCCATCCTGTGATTGATATAAAACACAAGTCAGTACTATAATGGAGAATGATAATAATCCAAAATAGTACCAAAATGGAATTAATCAAGATTAAAGGATGCAATTCACTGAGATGATATTAAAATATCAACAAAGTTCAAGGCAACTAGAAGATATTAAGCATAACGCACACGACTGAACAAGGAGTGTGGTACACAAACTAATAAAGAAAATTTTTCCGCAAATTTCGGCATTAAAATACCACTATATGCGCAAAACCACTTAACGAATCAAGATTAGTAACTCTACTAGTTCAATATACAAGAGCAAATGATAGAAGTAGTGGTATGGTCGCGACTCCATCCCGCACTCAAATCATTACTCCGCACATGAATCAGTAAAACACATATCCCAACACCTTCTTCTTAAGATGAACCTAAAGATTAGTAACTACGGAAAATAACACCCCAACAAGATAACGTCGGATAACAAAGAGTAAGATAGATCACGTCGGTATACAATGAATCAGAATAGATCGCGTCGGTTTACAAAGGCCTGTCGGTATGGAATGTACCAAAAGTTGATAACCAAAAGGCAGATAGTGATAACATTTGGATGCAACAGATAGACAAGGAATTCACACACACACACACACAACCTATGGTACTACGGAACCCAGAACACGTGAATCCTAGTTTGAATTTTAAGAAGAGGATTGAAAACGTTACACTTCCTTACCAGAAAAGGGTGGGTAAGAAGAAAAATGGAAGCAGTCTTACTCTCACTTTTTGTTTTTCCCTAGTATACATAGCTACCAAAATATTTGCTAGACTGACAACGACCATTTTGGCTGAGACCCTGAAGGGCGGGATGGCTCTGATACCAATTGTAACTACCTCGGTGAATTACGCTCTTAGTTACATGCCTGGATGAACGAAAGTGGTTAAAATAGTACGGTGGGGCCTAGGGCCACTCACGGTAGACCTTTCGGCCGTCCGAACCACTTTCAGGCATCGGGACAAGAACGAGCGGCGTAATCGGCATGCGAAGGGATCAACTACATACACAAATGAGTATGTATGCAAGCCACATACAACAGTCCTCAGAGCCATTCCATCTAAAAGAAATAGAAATATTGCAACGCCATACGGCAAAATTCAAATGTCCTAGATAGAGATAATAATTTAGGATAGCTTCCCATACATCACACATTAGAGTATCAGGCGGAAGGGGAAAACAAGATCCGAGTACGGATAAGAAGCAAATCGGCATAAGATGCCACATAAATAAACACATCCCGCCCACAGATCTCACGGATCCCCGTTCCCAGAATCTCTACATCGAATGATCGTTGCCAACATCATCTGTCTCTTCCACCCAGTATCCATCTTGCGGGTACACCTGTTCATCTGAATCAAACAATTTATCGTGTGAGACCCTAGGGGTACTCAGCAAGTCTTTATGCCGCTAAAGGGGACACAACCTGGGGTGACGCAATTGTAGCAAGAGATAATACCTAACAATTCTACAGATACTCGCTAACCTTCCGCCTAACCAATGATAGACGGAAGTCCGTGAATTAAGAACAACAGTTATAACAGTATAATTAATAGATCCATCCTCCTCCTCGCTTACCAATGAGGAAGCGGACGAACAACCCCCATCATCCGTTGGTAAATTTATTAACCATTCGATGAGTATTGCACTATTTACTAGTCAAGTACTTAGTTAAATTAAAAGCGGTACTTTAGTTATACTTGTCTATGATCGAGAAACTGTGCTCCAAGTCGTCCATAACCACGGACACGGCTTTCAGAAAGATTTACCCTGCAGGGTGCACGAATAGCAACACACACTCGATCAACCTCGGAAAAACCAACTCAAAACCCGACGAGGCATTCACGACAAAGATATCACAGGATTCAGAAATATTTCAGGGGGACACCCCATTAAGCTACCCGCAACGAAGTTGGCCGGCTTCGAGACGGACCCAAGGTTTGCGTCAATGGCTGTAAACGACTGGGAACCCGAAAGTGTGACTGGGCTTGTCTATACCGCGAAAACACTCCGCATCCAAAACAGTACAGGTGCTCCACGCACAATCTTAATAAAACAGTAAAGCATGGCATAAGTACAGAATAGTAACAAAGCCCCAAACTACTTTGTGGCCCCAAGAAATAAGTATGAATCAAGCTCTGGCTCAGGGGGGTCCATAAGGCCTCCCGGATGTGGATAGTGCGAATAAACAAGGAACATGAATCAAGTACTCGGGGTCCTACGGGACACAAGTGAGCATGAAAAACCAAATAGCCGATATTGCTCACCGGTGCCTCTTTCATTAGTTATCCCATTACTACTCAGGTTATGTTGTTTAGGTACCTCATTATTCATTAGACACTCACATACCCTACTCATGCTTTTCTATGACTCGCATGGCTCAGACAACTCCTGTAGTAATGGCTCATGGGATGGAGGAACAAGCTTCGGTGGGGTTTAAAAGTAAAGGCTATGCAGTACTTGGGATTCAATTTAATGCATTCGCGACTCAATGATGCAAGAATAAGATAGAGGCAATAGGTACTGTATGTATGCAAGCATGTGGTAGTGCTTGCCTGGCAGCTCAGTTGAAGCGAGAGATGGATCTGGGTAGTACTCCTGTGATTCCTGGTAATTCTCCTGCTGGGCGTCTATTCGAAGAAGAACCAAACAAACAAGGGCCAACATAAATAAAGTGCACAAGCATATGAATTAAAATGCGACAAGCAAACAAGCATGCCATGATGAATGATGCACAATTTTACATGGCATTAAAGTAGCATGACAAGGGTGAGGTGTGGTGCAAGAATTAAAGCATTTTATTATTTAATTAGCCAAGTTTTATTATCATAAACAGTTCAGATTTGTAAGAATGTCATGATGCATGCTTCAATTCAGAACAAGGACTGCATAGATAGAACGGGCTCGTCGCGCTGATCGATTTAGACATATTATTTGTCACATTTGGAGTTGTAGAATTAAAGTTATGAATTTATTAAGAAAAAGGGCATTTTATTATAATTTTAATCATTTCGAAATTTTAAAGTGTTCAAACATTATTTTGAATGGCATATTTGAATTCCTCACATTTTTCTGATTCCAAAACATATATTACTTGTATTATTTGGATTTATATTTGAAAAGTTATTTAAATCTGATTTGAATTTGAATTTAAATCAGTTTTGAATTTGTTTTATTAAATAGAGGGGTGGACAGTCTTTTTACACACAGGCTGAGCCAGACGCAGTCACTAACGAGTGGGCCATGTGCTGACTCAGCAGCAGGTGGGGCGCAGCGGGTCCGCCCGGTTTTTCTCACCCATGGGGAGTTGACCCGCAGCGACCGACGGACGGGCCCGGCCAGGTGCAGGGGGCGACACGTGGGCGATCTAGGGCAGCGCGAGCGGGAAAACTCCAGAGCACGGGGGTTTTCTTGCAATACTGCACCGAGGCTGACAGGTGGGCTCCTGGGACGGCGGGTTTAGGCGGGAAAAAGGCCAGGGGCCCAAGTGCAAGAATGTCATCGGCTGCTGCTGCGCGCTAACGGTCAGGCTCTGACGGCGGCGGATCTGGCCGTCTTACGTTGACGGTGGCGACGAATCGGCGGCGAATCTCGCTAAGCCGCAAAAAGGAAAAACGAAGAGGGGACATCGGGCTACAACTTTCGTGCAGGGAGAAACACCGGAGGGTGGCTGTGCTGGCCGGGCTTCGCGGGGGAACAAAGAGGGCAAACACGTCGGGGCTTTTGCCTACAGCACGCGCACTGCTCGTGGCGGCGCGCATAGCGCTCGACGGAGTGCGGCGGGGCTACGGCGCATGAGGGAGGGAAATACCATGTCCAGGGGTTGCGGGAGCTCAGCGCGGTGTCGCCGGCGTGGTCGTACGCGCGGAGGTGGTGTGGATCTGGCGCCGGGCTCGCGGACGGCGACCTCGGCCTTCCCAGTTCGCGGCGACGCCCGGCTTGTTCCGGCAAGGCTGTGGTCCCGGGCTGGTACGAGGCGAAGAAGGGGACGTGGACGACCTCGTCGGTGCTCCTGGCGGGGCTTGGGGAGCGCCGGGGCGCGAAGAACTCGAGCGGAACGTAGCAGCTAGGGTTTTGGCTCTAGGTGGTGGTCTTGTCGTCTAGGGAGGAAGAAGGGGAAGTGGAGATGAACTTGGGCGGCTCACGGACGAGATCTGAGGTGGGTGAGGCAGTGGAGAGGGAAAGGGAAGCACATGGGTGGTGGTAGCTTTGCAAAAAGTGAGGAGGGGGGTCGGGTAGGTCTTCTCTTCCTCCTTCTCTTTGTCTTGGAGCCAAAGAAAAAGGGGAAGGGCAGGTGAGGTGAGACGGCCAGGTGGGGCCAGCATGATAGAGAGTGAGGGAGGTGAGAGAGGTGTGGTAAAAGTTAGGGTTTTGGATAAGAACTAGGTTAGAGGTAAATAGAGAGAGAGCTAGGGTTAGTGATTTAATTAGTTGTGTAGGTTTTTATTCTTGTGTAAAGGATCATCCCAAGAGGAGCTAGTGATTGCTTTGGAACTATCTTGAGATGAGGTAGAAGGAATACCCCAGGAAAAGAGAAAGAGAAAGAAGTATGGGAAGAGCCCTCTTTTGAAAACATGCATGGAGATAAATAAAAGAAAAAGATGTGGATGAGAATAAGGAGAATGATGGATAGATGATGTAGATGATCTCCCCAAGAAGAACCACTAAAACAAAGGAAAAACAAGTGGTTGAAAGGTGGTGATGATGGTTGCATGGACCATGCAAAAATAATAAATGCCATGATTGGTTTTGTGAAAACAATAATAATATGGCATTATACTTATGCATTTTCCAAGAAGTGGAATCAAGGCCAACCAAGAGAATTTAAAGAACTAGATCCACCCTATTTCCCATAAGCTAGATAAAATCAAAAGAAAGACAAACAAGCTCATGGACTAATAGGATGGTGGAATTATAAAGTGGTGACAAAGAAAGGTGGTGGAATTGAAATAAAGGATATGCCCCCAACTCAACTTGGGCATTTTAACAATATATCAATAACCAAATACAATATCAAGAGGCAAATACAATTAATAGTGCATATGAGAGAAGAACCAAAGAAACAGGGTTTTATATGATGCTCAAATGCAAGGTGGCATGATGACATGAGCATGATATATTTATGATGCAACAATTATATATAGGAAGTAGCCATTATCTTACTAGACCAAGTAGCATTACAATTGTTAGACAATTGGGATGCTACAGGATACCCCCGGGTAGGGTCACGCCGGGGTATAAAGGCCGAGTTAGCCGAGGTACGGCAAGGTCAAAGCAAGTGCTGGCCGAGTCACCTCAAGGCAGGCCGAATCACGGAGTAACCCGGACCAGGGGATGTCCACCTAGCTGGGTCTCAGCCGACTTATGTCATATGTCAACAAGATATATCTAACTTGTATGCAGGTACAGGCGTGGCCGGATTAACCAGGCACGGTCCGGGTTATATCAGGCTTGCAAGAGAAGGAAGGTATCTCGCTGGTCAAAAGCAGGTCACTGTACGCAGAGCATGAGCAAAGCGGATAGAGGCTTGGACCACCGAGCCATGGCCGACAAGGGTGACGTTGCCTGTGTCGGATGACGCTGGCGCCGTAGAGGCTCACGTAGCCTCTGCATGGCTTACGACAGGGAAAAGTGACCCGGTCGGTTTGCTATTTTGGGAAGAGGCATATTCCTTGGAATATGCCTCCACGTATGCCCTAATTGGAGACTTAGCCACACCTATATAAGGAGGGCTAGGGCCTCTATAGAAGGGGTTGATCTCTAGTGGGTTGGTCTTTACTTGTTCGATTGTAGTGTCCTGAGAGCTAGCTAGTGGTGAGAGTAAGAGAATTCCTTCTTCCTCCTCTCCCCAATACAACTCAAGGAGCACTTGTAACCTTGGAATCTCATTGAATACAAAGCAACTGTGTGTGGAATCACCACACTGTCCCTCCCTGGATTCCTCTAGTGCATTTATTCCCCACCTTTAACCTATCCATGGCATCTGCCGTGACACCACCACGACAATAACCAAGTTGTTGCTATTAAAAATGATGTGCACAATTTACATGATAAAACAAAGACCATGGAGTCACAATTGGGCAAGATAGCCGAGAGACAAACTCTCATACTTACAAGATATGCGGGAAAGCCCGAGCCTAATCTAGTTGAAGACCACAAGATGATGTGGGTTGAAAATAAATATGAAGAACCTGAAGAGTTAGACTATAACAATGCTCCATCCCCATATTACACCGTGGAGGACCTTGTTAAAATGATTACTCTGAATAACCCAAGTATTACGGGAGGTAATGAAGCCATGTACCAACACTTTATAAATCAAGTTTCAATGAAGATACATGAGCTAGAAAATGAGTATAAGAAGTTATGTAAAAAGCTCCCAACTAAGTTAGATGATATATTTGAACCTACTATAATGAGATTGCTACACTTTGTGATCTAAACGCAAGTGTTTCAACTATTCCTAAAAGTTTATTTGATAGGCTTAACCTTGGTTCGTTTGAAATAACTGAACTTAATCTCCATCTAGCTGACTCCGCCTTTAAACAAGATGTGGGCATAAACTAAGCATTGTACACTAAATAAATGCACCCCATGCTTGACATTTTTTGGGGTGGCACAAGCAAAAAGCACTTGCAAAATTTAGTTACCCGACATATGGGAAATCGTGACACCATTTTTTGTGGCAGCCACTTATACTCCATGGCAGACATGATATTGATGATTATACGTGCATGCCAATATTGTAGCTAGTTTTGAAAGTAAGAGTTTCAAACCATGGAGATCTATTTGGTTGAGGTCTTAATGCCCCTCATCACTATCTATCAAGAAATACTTATAAGCTACTCCCGATCTCAATTAAGAGTGTATAAAGAGGGTTGTTATGTGCATAAACAAAAGACTAAAGAGTAAAGCAACAAAGAGACAAACACGATGTAAATGGTAATGAAACTGTAGTAGGGTGAAGTGTTATCGGGGATTGTAGGATCCACCTCTAGCACTGGTATTAATCATGATTAGGATAAATCTATGTCTTTATTCATGACATTGGTGGGGATATATCCATACATGAATGATCACAAAAGCCATTTGTTATTTAATCCCTAATAACCACTACGATAATCATAATCAATCCACTCCGATCCCTCATAATAAGGATTTCCCCATGGATATTGATATGAGATTAGTGAATCGCTCCTTATCCCCTTGAGCTTATGAATAGCACGCCGACACGTTATGTCACTTGGCATCATATGTATTACCATATACCTAAAGGTAATTACCTCTCTAGTACCAAAGGCAAATATTACATGGTCAATTTCACATAATATCTAGAAATAAAACCAACACATAATCATGAACCAAAGTTATAGATCATCTTTATTTCATATCATAATTTTTTTAGGGTTTATCCATATCCCCAAGAACAAGATAAACTACTCCATCATGGAGGCAATCAACAATATCATCATGGATATATGAAATGAATACGAGTAGATGGATGATAAAAAGTGCAAATCCACAATAGCAATTGGAATCTACAACAAGATGGGGGTAAATGAGATGGGAATGGTTATGTTGATGAAGATGCAGCGGTTCATGATGATGGGGATGCTGCCTTGGAACCATATGATCCGTGTACTATCAAGGGTGATGCTCTATGCAAGTTCACCCTCTAGATCCCTTCCGAAGGCGAGGTTTCTACTTTTTTGGTGTCTCTGAATGTCGGATCTCAGATTCGTCTTCGCGTGGTGAGAGTATCTGACGAGGTGAAAAGAGCTATCATACAGTATGGAGGCACAGGTGGGGTCTTCCCATACCGATGCTCGTTAAACCTTCTGTCACTCCTCTTCGTGATGCCTTTTATCCTAGGTGCATGGTAAATCATAATAATGACTTTTATTACTTCAAAATATCATAGTTTTGTCCAACATGATAGATCAAAGTGATATGTTCATCAATGCCTCAATATTTTTGGATCCTCTGGAAACATGCATAAAAGGTGCGCACGAGCGTCGTAATATACCAAAATCCTACCACTACTCATGAAAAACACAAGGTTCAAAATGGCACTCATAAACTTCTCCAAGCTTAGACTCTTGCTCGTCCCTGAGCAAGATAGGACATTCAAAGTACACGGTTATCATGTTCATAAAGCTCAAGTCATTAAAATGCATGAGGCATTTTAAGCAATAGTTATGATATTGGATATAGAATCACATCGTGAGCTCTATCACACTTCCACATCTCAAATGATTAGAGGCTTCCACACCTTAGTAATAATAGTTTATATGAAGATTAATTACTAGCATACCATAAAATCATCAAGTTCAACCGAACGAGTCTGTGAGGTGACCTCAAACATGTTTAGGACTTCACACATCCACATGGGATTCAAAACTATGAAAACTATTTTTTGTTTACTCTCATGATCATGTGTATGTCTATTGCCATGTGCACATGTTTTAGCTACATTTTTTTATTGTTGCTCATGCAAAGGAGCTAGACATATTTTTTATTCTCACGAGAAGACTCAAAGCAAATCAATACATGGTACTAACTTCAAAGTCGAGCATGAAGTAATTCACGGTTGTGGTTTGAGTATCTACCTCAACTTGTACTCACTATATAATTTCTTCTTGATAGCACAAATTTCTTTATTTTTATTGCTTTCATAATTCTTTTACTTTGAATATTTTTCATTTTACAATCAAATTAATGATTATAACATGCTACCAAAAATTCTAATCATTTCTATCAATAGTATTTGTGTGGAAGACCCTAAAATAATCGCAAAGTAAAGATATAATAGCACTCATCCTGATTCATACATCTAATACACTAATGATAAAACTAAGAATACTGCAAATATCCTAAAGGCTCGAAAATTCATTGGATATAATTCTTTCCTTCACCGAGGAAGTTGAATATGCAAGTAATTCAAAACTTTGAATTTAAACTAATATGCATGAGGGAAAGTAAACATGCTAACTTTAAGATAGATTATAAGGTGTTATAGATCTCCCCAATCTTGGAATCAAGCTAGGTGGGCTCAAATAATCCCTTGCGATTATTTGATACTGTGGTGCTCCTTTATTTTGAAGATGAAGCTATTGCATCATATAGCTTTGCATAGAGAGTGTTGTTCGTCGCTTCCAAGATCATAATGTGGATCATGCGTTGCTCGTTAATTTTCTCCAACTGAGCGATACAGCATGATTGGAGTGCCACTATCTTCTTTTGAATTTTTAGTGAACAAAGAGTAATGTCAAGATTGGCTTCCAATCCCTTTATTATCTTCTTATCCATCTGGTATAGATAGAGACGTAGCAGGTCAATATGTTTAGTAGATCTTGGAGCTTTTACCTTAATTTTCTTGATGCGACGGTTAAGGCTATCGAGAGAGACTTGAATCTCTTCTTGTTCCAACTTCATCTTCTCGGGTGAGAAACCGTCATCCTACTAAGGGGCTAGGTGCACCTCTTCATGATCATCCCCCTTCCCTATAAGCAGGTTAAACACCTTAGGCCCTTCTTTCATCCTCTCCCTTAGCTTGAACCCATCATCTAGACCAAACTAGTTCAGCAAAAGTTCTTCTTCCTTCTTCTCTTCAATGGCATTCTTCTAAAAAAAATTGAGATTGCGAAGGATCCCTTTCTATCCGCCCTTGCTTGAACAATCTCCTATGGCTGAGACATGGTCATGAGGTTACTTGAGAGAGGTAGCATTGATGATATATCTTTGACATGAGGAGAAGAGAGAGACTTATCGGAAGAGTTTATGAGGCGTGAGGAACATGAAAATATCGTAATATTGGTGAAGAAACCGAATAAGAAAAGAATCCCAATGAATAGGGAGAATCCAAATGAATAGGGAAAAATAAACGAATACGGAAAATCTAGATAACAAATGACCACTGGTACGGGTGACGCCCGTACCATCATCCCGTACCCCATATACTGACACAAAATTTCCTTTGGCGATACATCGACAAAAACTTGCCAGTAACTCGATACGGGCGGGATGTGCCCATACCATCTACCCATACCGAAAGCACTGACCTTCGATAGGTAGTAGATATATATATATATATATATATATATATATATATATATATATGTTTTTTAACCCAAAATGAAAGGACCAAAAACAAAATTATTGTCGATACATCAGGATGCACACGTACAACGTGGTTATATATACTGACTCCATGGAGAAAGAAGAAAAGAGACCAACTTGACTGGGAGTTTAACGACCATCGTTACATGCAAGGGCCGTCGTACTATAATGACCCAGGGATTTAAATTATAGGAAGGGTAGAAGTGTGATTTGATGTTTTGCATAACATGCATCTAGAAATTTATGGTAAATTTGAAAATTTCAAAAGTTGATTGATTTGATTCTAGTGAGGGTTAGTTTGTAACCAAATGGTCACTAGGAATTGAGGTCAAGTTCAATACTAAACACAAGTGTTTTGAAATTCAGAATAGAGGTTTGACCTAAGTCAAATTTGAATCCAAATTTAAAAACTTACACCCATACAAGCCACAAAAATATAAATTCAAACATCACATAACCTTTTAGTAACATAATTCAAATGTAAGCTCAAGTAAATGAATCAAAGTGATATTTATTCATAAGTAACATGAGTACAAGATCCTTTACAGGTCATAAGACCCAAATAAAAGAAAGAAAAGCTAATTACAAACTACGAAACCTAGACTAGACCTATAAAATTAGGAAAAATAATTATAAATATATAAACCCCAATTTTCATAGAAATGTGAAAATTCTAAAGTAAAATACTTAATATACCTAGTGGATGCAACAATAAATAAAATAGCAAAGAAAATGCAATAAAACCCTAAAAGGGGAGAAAATCAATAAAAATAAAGAAATCGAGTCAGTAAAATTCAAACACGACATACACTAAGTGCATTGCATATAATTTCATTAGAGCATCTCATATTTGCCAGTGAAATATTATCGTTATCGGATGATGTTGTGAATTCTAGAACGTGAGGTCCAGGGTAAAATAAAACCTTAAAACTAGATGATCTCGCGGTTACCAGACAAGTTCATTCTTGCATCACCTTTGCGAGGCCAATATTGCAATCTTGTTGCAAGTGAAATCTTACGTGTCCTTTGGATTATTTGTGGAAATGTTTTCAAAACATTATTATTACTTGCATTCAAAACATAATACCATTTTCAAAATGAAATGAATAAATGGTGTGTGATGGAATCATGAATGTATACATGGTTGAAAGATAATATGGTGAAGATTCCATTGTACTAGGAAAGTTAGGGTTAACAACAACATAAGTCAGTCATTCTTGCGCCGTATAGTACCGCGCTAACCAAAAGTGTTGTTATGGTGCAAGCTATTCAGAAGTACCTTATTCCTTTCATCCGTCCTCATATATCTAGTCGGGTTGTGAACAAGAGTGGTGATCGGCGGGTGGAAGCCTATGACATTCATATCCAATGCTTCATGATAACGACTAGGTATATTAGAAGGTAGGGTAATTGAACGTAGGTCCCGTGACTAAAATTTGTTACATTGGGTGGGCATCAGTGTCATGGAGGGGGACTTAGCATGACTCGGTCAAACATGGTACCAAGACACCATATCTAAGAAAATATGGAATGAATAATAAGGCTAAGGATGTTTGTGGGAAAAGTAGAGCACCTCTCAAGAGTGTATAAATGTGACATGTTACTCCCTATCTATGGAAAGGATTATGATTGCAGCGTGGAAAGGATCCATGAAAGTTCAGACAAACCATGAAGACTGACAACTTTAGAGTTTTTAAAATAATCTAAAACTTACCTTTTCTAAAAAACATTTTCGAAAAACCTGCACAAGTCTTGGATCTTTGATCAATGACTTTCAAATAAACATCAGACTAGCACCATAGAACTTGCTGAGTATACTCGTACTTAATCTATTTTTAAACCCTTGCTTAGGTTGTGAGAATACTTGACGACCGACATGAAGAGTATAAACAACAACAGAGTATTAGATTAGTAGGAATAAGATTGAATGTAGATATAGGAACCACTATAGCACGCATAGGTAGATGAGCTAGCAATAGTATAGCTTCTACAATAAGTTGCTAGCTCCAATGGTTTTAAGCTTAGTGTTATCATTGATTAGGAAGCTATCCCTTCTGCATTTGAAATTTTATCATGTTGTGAATCCTCATTGGATGAGGAGGATCTCGAAGCTTTTGTACACATTTGGCTCTTGGTATGAATAAATAAAATCTATTGGACCTGCAGTGTTTCTGTTGTACCACTCCGAGGGATGTAATATTTACGGATAAGGACTTCCGTGAGTGTCATATCAATGACTTGTACACTGCAACATGCAATGGTGTACTGGGTAACCGCACGTATTATCCGCCTATACCAACCTCTGAAAACTACTAATCATCTTAAAAAACACAAGGGCTTCAAAAACAAAAACAAAAACAAAAAGGCAAAATAGGCATAAAAACATAAATAAGAGTATGTTTAAACTTACCTTGCTTATGAGATCCTCAAGGGATGAGTTTGGGGAATTTACTTCCCTTTAACTTTTGCATTACTTTCCTTTTTGCCTTGTGTATGGTTGGTCGTAAGTAATTGCTAAACACATTACAAAAAGCGTTAGAAAACTTTTTCTCTAGAGTATGGTACCTAGAGGTATATATTGATGTTACCCTCTTTTCAATTGAATCTGGTACCTCAGGTTGTTCTTCCTCTCTTTGCATAATATGCAACTCAAATTCTTGTAGAAGCAAAGTGCAATGAATAATACTAGGCATAACATATTTATTTTTAAGAATCTCTTTTAAGCTATCACGATCAGTATAGACTCTAAATTTTGAGTCAATAATGTAAGGTCTAAACTTATCATAGGAGAATACAACTACAAAGAGTTCCTTCTCGGCCATTGGGTAGTTCCTTTGGGCATCATTAGGAGTGCTACTAGCATGATCAATGATATTGAGTTCATCAACATCATGCTGGCAAAGAACAACCCCAACAACTTCATTGCTAGCTTCACAAAATAAATCAAAAGGCTTTTTCCAATTATGTGGTTTAATAGTAGGAGCATTTAAAAGAGCTTGTTTTAAAGTGGTAAAACTAGTGAAACAAATTTCATCAAAATTAAAACAAGCATTCTTCTACAAGAGGTTAGTTAACGGTCTAGCAACTTTAGAGAAGTTCTTAATGAACCTCCTATAAAAACCAGCATGACCAAGAAAACTTATTATACCTTTCACATCATGTGGAGGTGGTAGCCTCTCTATGGCTTCTATTTTTTTCTCTATTAACCTCTGTACCTTCACCTAAGATCTTGTGACCGAGAACTATTCCTTCATGTACCATAAAGCGACATTTATCTCAATTGAGGATAAGGTTAGTGTCTACATAGTGTTGCAAGACTTTGTTAAAATTGTTGAGACAATGGTTAAATTAAGTTCCATAGACAAAGACATCGTCCATGAATAATTCCATGATAGTTTCGACAAAGTCTACAAAGATAGCAGTCATACATCTCTAGAAAGTAGCAGGTGCACTGCATACCCAAATAGCATACGATGGTAAGCATATAAACCAAAGGTAAAACTAAAAGTGGTTTCAGTTGATCTTCTGGATGAACAAATATCTGAGAAAATCCAGAATATCCATCTAGATAACAGAAGTAATAATGCTTTGCAAGTCTCTCTACTGTTTGATCTATAAATGGCAAACGGTAGTGATCCTTTGTAGTTTATTTATTTATCTTTCTAAAATCAATGCACATTCTATGCCTAACAATAGTTCGAGTAGGGATTAATTCATTGTGTTTATTTTGCACAACAGTAAATCCACCCTTCTTAGGAACACAATGAATATGGCTTATATAATCGCTTTGCGCCACATGATAAATAATAGCTGCATCTAGGAGGCAAATTATTTCTTTTCTTACAACTTCCTTCATTTGTGGTTTAGCCTTCTTTGAAAGTTTGCAACCGGTTGAGCGCCTTCTTCCATAAATATTCGATGGGTGGCTATTGAAGGAATAATACCTTTCAAGTCATGCATACAATACCCAAAAGTTTTATGGTGCATTATTCTCAATATTGTCATCATATTCTATTCTTACTTTTCTATAGGATTAGCACTTACAATAAGAGGGTATTTGTTAGTATCATCAAAAAATCTGTATTTTAATTCCTTAGGAAAAAGTTTGAGTTCAGGGGGTGGAAGTTCCTCATACCCCTTTCTTTCTAGAACTTCATGTTCTTCATTCATGGGAGAATAAATTATGGGAGAGGAGTCAAGATACTCAACGATCTCCATCTTACCAATGTATTCGGGGATATTATTGTTTTCAACCAAGCTTCTTTCTAGATCATTGTCTGGTGCTTCATAAAATAGAGTAGTAAGATGTGTAATAGTGTTTTCTTCTTCTTCTTGCTCTTCAAAATTTTCAAATGTGGGCTTGTGTTGAAACATTGAGAAATTGAATTTAATTTCATCTTCCCCAAACTTGAGTGAAACCTCCTCTTTCTTGCAATCAATATTTTGTCCCGCGCTATTCACAAAGTTCGGCCAAAAATAATTTGACAATAAGTGTAAGTAGGCATATCAACTACCACAAAATCAATGGAGTACTCATAAGGGCCAATGGAGATTGGAACATCTTTAATGAATCCCATGGGGAATCTAAGTGTTTAATCAGCACACATAATTTTCATATCTGTATTCAAGAGTTTGGCTGGTTCAAGTTCATCTTTGATGTATAGATAGAATTCAAAAGGAATGACATTAATAGCAGTTCCTATACACAAAGGCCATAATAATAAGACTCACCGAAGGTGCATGGAAGAATAGGCTTACCAACATTTTTAGCTTTTATCTTTCCTTCAATGAATTGGGAAGCTTCAGTATCAAGTTCAAGTATCAAGTTCAACTATGTTACAGTGTGCAAACATAGCCAATATTTATTCCTTGCTCACTTATCTTTCTTCTTCTACATTTCCAAGAATAATTTCTTCTACCTTCGCTTCTTCTTCTTGCTCTTTTAGAACTCTTTGTTCCTCCTCCGATTGTTCTGCAAGATGTTGAGGTATTGTATGTTGTTCCACTATCCATGGAAAAGGAAATGGTTCCACATAAGGAGGTCTCTTCCTTGGTGGGTTCATTACCACTCTAGCTACTGCTTGCACTTCAACTAGTTTAGGTGGCGGAGTATATTGAAGCCAGTCCTTCTTTGGTGCTTGAATGTGTTACGTCAAGACTAAAGGATTTGCAGAATAATATCTTCATCAAAATTAAACTCATCAACAAATTATTTTACCTTACTAGTCTCTTTCTAAGCATTGAGACATCATATTCTACTTCCATTCCTCCTTCGCCTCCTAAATCAAAACCTAGTTTCTATATTACAATGACTTTTTCTAGAAGTGCCCAAACTTGTGTTATAGTGAATTCCATAAAATCTCCACCCGAAGCTAGATCTATTTAATTCTTATTATCTTGATTAAGTCATCCATAGAAAATATGTAAAACATACCATTGTGGTAAATCATGATGGGGGCATTTATTAATCATACTCACATAACTTTTGTAGGCTCTTACCAAACCTTCACCTGAGCGATTCTTTAAGTTTGTAACTACGCATCTCACTCCAGCTGACTTCACCTTCTGATAAAAGAGGGATATGAATTCTCCTTTTAGCTTTTCCCAAGTACTTAACCATTCTGCAGGGAAAATTCTATACCAAGCAAGAGTATTATTGGTTAAAGATTAGCTAAACAATTTAAGTTTCAGTTCATTGTTAGAATAGCCTTTCAGTTTAAGGGTCCAACATATCTCAGTAAGATGATTTAAATGAGCATAAGGATCTTCATCAAGATCGTCTCTTGTGAATCTTTTTTCATGTAGAATGGAATTTAAATGAGGGTTGACCTCGTACTCTTCAGTGCTTTCACTCAGATTTTTTTCATGTAGGCTCTATTAAACCTCCTGACATATTCAGTTGCATCGAGCTTGTTCATATGCCCGAGCGCAGTCATGGTATTTACCTGAAACTAGTAAACAAATTTAGTAAAACAAATAATAAATTAGCAACTAAGAACAAAGACCAGAAGTGCTTAGCTCCCCGACAATGGTGCCATAAAATAGCATGATGACTACCAGTGCACAGGAATATTGTAGCTAGATTTGAAAGTAAGAGTATCAAATGATGGAGATCTATTTGGTTAAGGTTTTAATGCCCCTCATCACTATCTATCAAGAAATACTTGTAAGCTGCTCTTGATCTCAAGTAAGAGTGTTTAAAGAGGGTTGTTTTGTGCATAATGAAATTACTAAAGAGTAAAGTAACAAGGAGACAAATGCTATGTAAATGATAATAAAATTGCAGTAGGGCGAAGTGTTCTCGGGATTGTAGGACCCACCTCTAGAATTGGTATTAATCATGATTTTGATAAATCTATGTATTTCTTCGTGACATGTGTGGGGAGAGCTCCATAAATGAATGATCATAGAAATCCATCTGTTATTTCAACCACTGCGATGATCATAAGCAAGCCACTCTGATCCCTCACAATTAAGGGTTTCTCCATGGATATTGATATGAGCTTAGTAAATCTCTCCTTATCCCCCTTGACCATATGAATAGCACGCTAGCACGTTATATTACTTAGCATTGTACATACGTACTACCATATACCCAACGGTAATTCCATCTCTAGTACCGAAGAAAAATATTACATGCTCGACTTCACATAATATCTGGAGAGAAATCCAACATATAATCTTGAACTAAAGTTATGGATCGTCTTTATTTCATATCATAATATTTCTAGGGTTTCTCTATCTTCTCAAGAACAAGGTAAACTACTCACTCATGGAGGCAATCAACAATAACATCATGGATATATGAAATGAATATGAGTATATGGATGATAACAAGTGCAAATCCACACTAGTAATTGGAATTCATCAAGATTAGAGCAAATTAGATGGGAATGGTGGTGGTGATGAAGATGCAGCTGTTGATGATGGGGATGATGCCTTGGCCTTTGATAATCCATGTAGCAGCAAGGATGATGCCCTCTGCAAGTCCCTCCCTCCAAATCCATTCTGTAGGTGAGGTTTCTACCTTTTTTGGTGTCTCTGAATGTCGGATCTCAGATACGTCTTTGCGTGGTAAGAATATTTGATGAGGCAAAGCGGTCGCCATACGGTACGGTCGTGTGGTACCAGCGAGGTCTGCGTGTACTTACGCTCATTAAACCTTTTCTCGCTCCTCTTCATGATGCCTTTTCTCCCAGGTGAGTGGTAAATCATAATAATAACTTTTGTTACTTCAAAATATCATATTTTCGTCAAACATGACAGCTCAAAGTAATATGTTCATGAATGCCTCAATATATTGGGATCTAGTGGTAATGTGCATTAAAGGTGCACTTGAGCACCGTAAAATAGCAAAATACTATGACTACTCATACAAAAACATAAATATGCTTAAAAATGCACTCATCAGATACATGCACATATATGTGCCGTGGTAGGTGGCATACAAGAGCGACACTTTTTCATCCCGTGTTTGAGAAACAGTGGAATTCCCTCGTGGCGTCGTCCATTGCAAGCGCCGTTAGTTGTGGTCGTACGCTGTAGAATGGTCAAGCACAACCCTCTGACTAGTTAGGCTTGTGTAGCTGACAGATGTGACCACGACTGCCCACTTGAGCATGTTCCTTTATGCCGGAGATCGACGTATGGGCCCTTTGTGCAAGTTCAGCCCACGTGACTAGCGCATTTGTTCAACAACCCATAAACCAAACCCTAGATCTCACCAACTACCCACCGCATTTCCTATATAAAACAGGAAACCCTTAGTCCCCTTACTCTGAACTCCTCTCTTTTACGGCACCACACTCGGTAAGGACAACCCTAGATATGACCATAGTCATTTCCAAAAATATTTTGGAAAGTTCTCACCAAATCACATCTCTGTTTCTAACTCTCCTTCAAAATCCAGTGATGCCTCTAAGCATAAGGTATCTTCGTCTTCCTCATCTCATCTACAAATCAATTTGATGTCTAATAGATCTTGTTATTGTTCTTGTTCTATCTCACAATGTTGCACAATTTCTTCTTCTAATCGATTTGTTGTCTCTTTCAGATCCACATTGGGATGGCGGGCTCACAGGATAGTGTGCTCAATGCTGCGGTCATCACAATACCAGGATCGCGGGATGGTAGGCTCGTCGCTACGGCCATCACAGTACCAACCTCATGGTATGGCGGGATCGCTGCTACGGCCGTCACAGAACCTGACTCATGGGATGGCGAGCTTGTCGTTGAGGCTGTCACAGTTCTAGGCGTTGAGCATGGTGGCCTCGTCACTTTGGTGGATGGCATGTCCCCCCCCCACACTTATAGTAGCCATGGAGCAGAGTTTGAGAGGCGCTCAAGAATAGGTGGTAGGATCGATGGAGAAATTTACGATGCCTCCTTTTGTGCTTGTGATGGGGATAAAGGAGATATTGTAAGTTTCTCCACTTATCGTTCATAGTTTTAATTTTCTCTTATTTTCGACTTGTAGAAATAGAGAGGGGATCAAATCTGTAACGGAAATAAAATATATCATGTTTTCATCAAAATTTTGAGTTGAATGGTATGAACAAATTAATTTGTTTATACTGATTATGATTAATATTAATTTGCCGCAGAATGTATACCAAGCATGCCATAATATTTTGTATATATCACTACACTAACATAATGTGATGCGATCTAGTGTACCGAGATGATGCCGCGGAAGCGCTAGCTCGGCGGATAACGATGTGCCGAGCCAAGAAAAGCGCCACCGATGCACTTTCCCTGACATAGTTATCTCTGATGGCTTTTTTGCCGTGCCAGTGCGACCGCAGCAATTAGGCATGTGCGTCGGTGTCTATAAGAGACCGGGCCCAACGTCCATGTTGTAGTGGTAGTGCAAATCAAAAGGTGTCCTACACTAATTGATCTTATCATATTTGATATGCCTAAAGATTTATTAATACCTATAATCCTTGGTACGCTATTTTTAAGCACCAATGAGGCCTTGATAATCTTAATGAAGGGAATGTGGCGTTTGAATTATCCTCGCGAGAATCTTTTGTTGTTCATTTTCCAGGAAAAAGAAGGCCAAAAAATTCGACGATGGGATCATAACACTGAAGTCCAACTACTTTGAGTGGGAGTTCCACTCCCAAAACTCAAGTGATCACCATCATGGTCGAGCTAAACGATCGAAAATATAAATGCTTCATGAGAGACAACCCATATGAATTAAATTTTATAAGTACTTTACTTAATTTTTTTGTTCGAGTAAACTAAAGAGTGTTCAAAGATCCGAGGAGGAGAGGTAAAACTTGCTCCAATTTATTCATGATTATATGGCAAATTAAAATAACGACGTTTTACTAAATATTACTGTCATTTTGGAATCCCCACTAACATTTCACGTCATGAGAATAAATTTCAAAGGAAAAAATAAGTTTCAAAAAACAACTAGAAGTGTTAACAAGAGCTGGCATGGACAACCTGTCCGTACCACGCCCCCGTACCATGCTGCAGAGCCTAATTAAAAAATAAGATGGAGACAGATCCTTTAACGAGTATCAATATGGATGGGAAGCATCCATACGACGTGCCCGTACCACATACATGACCAAAACAACGAAGTTAAAAATCTATCGAAGGTTATTGCAAGTTTAACGAGCATCCCCGTGGGCGGGAATCCCCCATATTGTGCACCTGTACTGTTAGCACCGCCAGGGTGAAACCCTAGTGCGTGTTATTTTGGCACCGATACAGATAGGTGATGCATGTAAAATTCATACATGAACTTTGTAATTTATTGTCACATATTCCAATATATTTGCATTTATATAGTGTTATGTCCATATTTTATATTGATTTTTAGGGATTTACCAATGATCTTTTTTATTTGGTTTATAATTGTGCAAGACAGGAAAACCCCGTTTTGTGTATTTTTAGCTTTGACGGATCTTGATGAAGTTAAATGGACGTGAGATTTTCCAAGGATTAGTTTTTCATCAGGACAAGGAGCCGGAGTGCTTGGATGACCAGAGGGAGGACTAAGGCCCAAATAATCCCATGTGGCACGGTCAACACCCCTGGCCGTGCCACACAAGCAATCTTGGCTGTCAAGCCTCAGACATCATCGATTCCACTACAATTATATTTGTTTTTACCTAAACCTTATATAAAAAGGGTCCCAATGTGATATTAGAGGAGAACGTGTAGCATCCCAAGGTTCTAAAATCTTGTAATGCTAGATGTTTATCCATTATGCTACTTGTATACTTGCTAATTGTTTCCATTATATAATATAAATGCTCATGTCATCATGCCACACTGCATTTGAGTATCATAATTAAATCTTTGTGTTATATCCTTGTCTTGTATTTTATTCGTATCATTTATACATGCTTCTGATAATTATACTTGCCTCTTGTACTTATCTCTTATTAAATTCTATTTGCTTCTTGATATCATGTATTTGCCTCCCTCTATTTTACTCCTACCTATTCTCATTCTAGTTGGTGCCATAGTTGATGGAACCATAATATCTAATGTTTATTACTGAGTCTTGGTATTTGATTAATGATATAATTCCCAAGTTGAGTTGATGGCCTATCTTTTTAATTTATTATACATACCTTCTTGCTATAGTCCCTTGTGGTGATATCTTGCTCCACAAATCTACCATGCATGTATATTCTGCTTCCACTTGCTCTATATGTATTTAATTCCTACCCATATACTATGTGTGGAATTCTTGCCACCTTTGTCCGTATATATCTTTTCTACATGATCTTGTGGCCATTCCACCATTTAAATGCCATGTGAGCTCCTTTTATTTGAATTTGGGTTTTAATCAAGATCATGGGCTATTTGGATGGTTCCAATATAAATATACTTGTCCACGTGGTTTGTGACATGGTTTGATATAAGCTATGCTTCCATATGTTGATATATGTGTATTTCTCTTCTTCTTATGCAATAATCCATTTTAAATGGATTTAATCATCTCTACATGCTCACACACATGTTGCTATTTCGTTTTCACAAGGAGGTGTATGGTAGCATGCATGGCCACCTTTGCATGGCTATGTGAAGTAGAATCCTTCATTTCTTTCTTTAAATGGCTTTATTTGAATCTTGGTCTTGTTTTAATATATATATATATATATGTGGCTATATGAATTTATTAGTGGAACATACACACTAGCATGGCCACCTTTTATTCATGCGTGACCATTATTTAATTATGCCATATGAGGTGAGAAAGCTTCCATAATTCTTTTGTGGAACTATTCAAAATTTGGATGTGTGCTTGAAGTTAATCACAAAAAATATTTAAATTTATTGCCTATGCATGGGCCATGCAAGCATTACCACATTCTTCTTTTTCTATTTACTTCTATTTGAATTTTTCTTGGATTTTGAGTGGTTCTTGATTCAAACAAACTTGTCAAGATGAAAATAATTAAACCTACACTACTCTACACCTAAATACAAGCTGGCCACCTAAAAATAATCTACCTAATAACTAAAACCTAATCTAACCTGAGGGGTTCCTCACAAGCATCTACCTAATGCCCTAAGGGCATATTCCTGTACCCTAAATCACCCCTCTCGACCATGACCTGGTCACAAGTGACCAATCCATCTAACCACCCTACCCACCACCTAAACCCTACCCGCCCAAGTCACCCCTCTCCCATGTGATAGCCATGGCACCCTTGGCCACCATTATGCCACATCACCCTAATGCCCATCCCCCTTTCTTCCTTATTTGCAAAGAGGATCAGCAGTAACCTAGGTTCTCTCTGGTCCTAGCTAACCCAACCCAAGCAAAGGAGGAGTGATAGAAGCTACCCTAGCTAGCTAACTGATCCTCCCCCTTTGAGTAAATCCCCCCTTCATCTTTGTGACCCACATGTCCTCCCCTAGCTTGATCTCAGCTTGCTAAGCTACCTAGGCCTTGGCCATGACAACCAACTAGATCGCCACGACCACTTATACCTACTGGTGTTGGAGAGTAGGAGAAGAGGAGCATATGAGTTGGGGAAGGCCTATGACATTGCCTGCTACTCCCTATACATGGAGACGAAGAAGGGGAGTCACCGGAGCCGAGGAAGCAGGAGGAGCCTGAGGAGAAGCTCGAGTCATGAAGCGCGAGCCCCGTTGTTGATCACACCGTTGTGCTAGTGCAATCTAACCCCATGGACAGACGTGGTGAGCTCTCGCCGTCCTCCTAGATAACCCGTGTAGATCCACGCCGTCGTCCCAGCTCGCTTCAGCTTGTGGGTTGAGCATTGTCGTTACGCATCGCGTCCAAAGAGCCTAGCCCCTGTGTCGAACACCCCTCTGTATCGCTGCCACCGCTAACCTTGCCATCAACTACAAGCTCGTCGTGCCACCAATTTTCGTTCATCGTGGCTGGGCCTCTGTAGCATAACCCGCATACACCCAGCAACCTAGCATCAATCCGAGAGCTAGCCTAGTGGCCAGCGACCCAGGTCCTGAGCGCTGTGGCGCGAGATGGACCCCATGTGCGCATGTGTTTTGTATGCCACTACACACTTTGTAACATCCCAAAAACTTCAATCCAAGCTTATCAAGATCAAATCAATCAAATTTGGGGTTAACAAATACTTTTCCAAAGTTAATAGGAAAGCATTCATATATGTGTGCATTTAATTTAGGAGTTGTTTGAATTGCCATGATTGAGTGATCCAATGCTTGTAAAATGTTTCTTAGGTGATTTAAACATCATCTACATCATTCCCAAACTTTTCCTAAAGAAAATCAAATCAAAAAGAATTAAAAAGGAGGAATGGTCATTTTGGCAAATTTAACTCTCATGCCTACTTTGGCTATTCCTAGTACTCAAATTTTAACAGAAACAATTCTTGATCTTTGTATCCCTTGCTAGTACACATAATGAGGTACCAAGGCCCACCTTTTGATCTGCTAAAAACATTCTGTTACATATTTTAAATTGTATTTGAAAATTGAATCTAATGCATATGCATAGATCACCCCTATTTCAAAACCCATCTATCTGAGCTCCACTTTCAAAACCCTTGCAACCAGAGACTACCTATCACTAGTGGAAATCACTCAAAAAATTTGAAACCAAAATTCAAACCTTTTTCTCTTTCGGCCATTTCATCAAACAGCTTGTGTGCACAAATCTGGTCAAATCTAAAACACTGTTTTGAGCAGTGATCTTGGTCACCATTTGTGCCTAACCTTGTCCCCTGGTTCCCTCAGTACCAGCCCTACCCTTTGCTAGCCCAGCCACACCCTGTGCACACGACCAAATGGTCATGGCCATTAAGGCCGAGCACCATGAGCACCCCCACCGGCGACATCGCGCTACAACAGCCGCCAACCCCTCTCGCCATGTCTAGCATGCCGCCAGTGGTCCACCTCCACCGCCCAAGCAGCCCCAGGCCAGAGACAGAGGGCAGAGCGGCCAGGAACCGCCGCGCCCGGAGCTGGTCGACCATGCCGACGCCGCCCCCAGAGCACGCCTTGTCCCCGCTCGCACAGACCGCCCCTTGGCACCAGCCCGCACCCACCGCTCCGCCTCGACCTGGAGAACATCCCAGACATCCCCGTTCAGCGCCCAAATCCTCACAGCCACCGCTCGCCGTGGCCACCGCCACCTCTGCTGCGCAGAGCGCCACCTCGCCCAGACCGTGTGCCACCGCCCCTACGGCCACATTTAAACTCTAGAGCACCGCTAGGGAACCGCCTAGCGATCACCACCCCCAGCCATGCCTCTACCTCGCCGTAGCCATGTTGCCACCGTCGACCGCCCATCCCGCTCGGTCTCACCGTCGAGCCTATAAAAGGAGCCCTCCCCAGCCTCTCTTCTCCACACCATTCCACTCCCCTCACCTCCCTGGACCTTACCCACCTCTAGCCGGAGCAAGTGGAGCAGCAACTCGCCGGAATTGGAGCCGGAACAGCCGCGGCAGGAGGAGAAGGGCGCCGTTGATTGCGACCGCCCCAAGCTCCACTGCGACGACGCCTCGCCTCGCTGTCGTCTTCCACGTCGTTTGCCAGCCTCGCCAACCCCGCTGGAGCCCTGGTACGCCCCCAGCAAACCCCCACCGAGCCGCTAGGGTTCGAGCTCGCCGTCGACCTGTTCGTCGTCGACGACGACCCTCAGCCGTAGATTCCTATTCTAATCGCACGACCCACAGCGCGCGTACCGTTTCGCATTTTAAGTGTCGCTGACACGCGGGACCCCCCTGTCAGATGAACCCCGCGCCGCGGAGCGCCACTGGGCCGACCCATTCCTTTTCCCGCGCTAGCCCACCGATTCAAATATGGATTTTTCTTTTTTAGTTAAATCTAGTTTCTGTCCAGAATTTCAAAAATCAATTCTGTGAGTTTTACAAATCCGAATTGCATGAAACTAATTTTCCCTGAAAGGTATGGAAGTAATCTACCCAAGCCCATTGGATTTAATTCAATTAGAGTTATATATCTCTCCTAATAAAAATAAGAAGACAGAAGCTTTTGCAACTTGCACCATTTTTATAAAATCAACCAAGTTAGCTTTTGAGTTGATTCCAACTCTCAAAAATCAAATTTACCATATCTATCAAAATATGTAATAATATTAAGGTTTACATGCAGTGAATTTGGACTAGTACCAAAATAATGCTATATAGGCATTTCTAGTCACTTTAAATCATTAAATAAGGAACTTAAACCAAAGAAATATGGATCCAACACTTAAATCTCATTCCCACATGTTAAAATATGTGGTGAGGACATGTGTCCACATGATCCCATATTTTGGTGGTGAATATTAAATTTTATTTAATTTTTCAATGAGTAGAAATTACTTTTCTGAAATAAAAAGAAGGAAACTTTTGATTTAAACTTGTGATGCTTGTGATGATAATAGATCATCAATTGTGTGTCTTAGAATGCTATCTAGCCTAATTAAGTATTGTTTGGTGATTGTGCACTCCCTATGTATTTATAGACGATAGTACCGACCAAGCTTTCGAGGGGGAGGAGTTCTACCAAGAAGAAGAAGAAGAAAAAAACTTCAACCACTGCACCAACCAAGGAAAGCTACTATTAGGAAGCTAGCACTATCTAAGTGCAAGCCACCATTAACAATGCCAGCTACTATTAGCAATCTAGCACTATCCAAGATTAACCCTTGCAAGTTAGCACTTGCAAGTGTAGTACTTAGCAAACTAGAATCAAACTAGATGGTTTAGCCAAGATGCCTTAAGCATACTTGGATCACCCCCCCCCCTTATTTAACTAATAGTACCCCAAGTCCTAGTTACAAGTTTTACCCCTCTTAGGTTCTACAAAGTTCTTTACTTTTTTGAAGGTAGCATAAAAAGTATAAAACTTGACCTATCTAGAACCCTTTAGATGTCATTCTATGGCATGAGATTGAACCCATCTTTACCACCTTAGTGAACACTCTTAACTTAGTAGTTTAGAGTAGATCAAAAACCTGAGTCACTTTAGATGGGAACACTTGGTGAAAATGAATTATGAAAACCTTGGAATGATGAGTCATTCTATTGAGATGTTTTGACATGTGTTGAGAAACACAAAGGATTGATGTTGATGAAAATGTTGAGGCATGAGCCTTAACCCTTTTATAAAACTGATGGTTGGATTCGGATGCGATACCATTCCAAATTTACCGTACAACCACATTACCTAAATTGGGTAAGGCTTAGCTGGAAATTTATATGCATCAGTATTAGTTCCCTCACGGGAGAGGTTTGAGCTGAGGCTACCTCTCGATGTTGTCCACCTATGCAGTGCCCAAGATGACTGATGGTCATGGTTGGGAGGCCATGCTCATAGGAGAGGTGCTTATACTAGGGTGTGTAAAGGGAAGGTTATGTTTGATTATCTGCATACTAGGTATGATGATTCAGGGTTATCCCTGATAGATGTATCGAATCTTGTGGTGAAAGTGTACCACCTCTGCAGAGTGTCAAACTATTCGAATAGCCGCGTCTGCGGTTATGGACAGTTGGAATGGCCATACTGTTTCGTTGTCAGATGTTTTCTAAGTACTTTGAAAAGAATGATGAACCTTGACTTGACCACAACAGGGTTGTGTTTATGACAATAGCTTCCAACTTAAGTGATTTTTGAACTTTACTTTATCTTTCTTTGCTTCAGAACTCAGCGTAGGTTTCAAACTTAACTTGATAGTTAAATATAGAGTTAGCATTTTTAACTTAGAATTATAATACTTGTTAGTGGTAGTTTGCGAGTACTTAAAGAGTACTCATGGCCAGACTATGAAGGAGATTATCAAGATGATGGTCTGCAGGACGGCTATGATAACTAGGACTATCTGCCTTCGTCAGCATTGCCTGTGCCCCTGAAGATGGACCCCACCACTACACTTATCTTTTATTTCCGCGGCTTGTTGTATTAAGACTGGATCATAAGATCCTTATTTGTGTAAGAACCTTATGTATGGTTTGTAATGGATGATGTACTGTGATATCCAATCCGTTATGTCTCGCAAAAATGGTAATCCTGGGATTGCGAGGTATGGCATAACGGGCATCTGGGATTAAAAATCCGGGTGTTGACAAGTTGGTATCAGAGCCATCCTGACCATAGGAGACCCTAGTTAGAATGGACGTCAAACAAAAACTTAGTTTTCAAACCAAAGTTAGTATTTATGAAAAACTATCTCCTCTCTTACCCTTGTGGATTCTTTATCAAAAACTTCAGGATCCTCAAAAATTCTTACACTACTACTTAAAATTTGACACACTTGATCACCTCACTAACTTCCTCATCCTTAATTCTTGTAGATGGAGACTCAGTTTAGCAAGTTTTACTAGTTGGGCAACGGAGGTCAGCTGATCTTCGAGAGGGATCTGGATTCAATGTCAGTGTTACTGGGACGCCCGCACCCAGAGTTTCTTGGAGCTCAACTTCCAGGACCCCCAGGAGGAGACTTACAGTGGCTAGTCACCGCAGATCTTAGAGGAAGCATTGAAGCACCAACTTCTGGAAGAATTCAGTTCTCCGTGAGAGAGAACAACTGGCTAGATGGATTAGCCAGGGCAAGGCATGAAGCTCTCGCACGTCTATGTGCCCTCAGCGTCAACAAGACCCAAGGAACCCGTTTTGCTCACTATGCAAGACGTGACTTCATGGGACTGCCAATGGAAATGCCAGGCCACCCCGAGTTGAGGCGTCAAGTGGAGAACCTTGACTTCTTGCTTCACGATAGACAGAAGGAACTGGACAATGCCAGAGAGTTAGCCAACCAGAACCGTGCCATTGCCGACCAGAAGGCCCAGACTTTCGCACTGCTTGTCCAAGACAGTCAGTCTCTTCGCCGCCAACGTGCCAAGAAGGATCGCACCATCGCCCGTCTTCGCAAGAAGGTGGCCGACCTCGAGAAGACCTTCAAGGAGAAGGAAGCTCAACTTGCAGCAAAAGAACAAGAAGATGAGGGTGAAGACATCCAGGGAGACATGGATTCTTACCTCAGCAACGATGATGATTTTCTGGTGGAGGATGCCGTAGACTTCTACACTGATGATGAGGACTCCGACTTCATCGACGATGAGTAGATGCACTAGAGCATGGTCGTAGCATGAGATGTATCGATCTCAATGTATCTTAGCTTGCAGAATGGTTCTTCAAACCATCTGTTTTCCCTTTGACTGTTGTGGTGTGTGTTGTATCGTGTGCTTGCTTGCATGAATGAAAATGAAGTTAGTTGAAAAACCTGAGTCTAACTCAAAGTTTTAGTTTTGAAAACCCAAAACCCATGAACCTTAGAATTTCCCTCTTATCCCTATATCTATCTCAATCTTCAGATGACTCGTGGAAACCAAGGAGGGAGTAGCTCATCGCAGGACCCAATGCTGCAGATCTTGCAGAATCTCATCGCAGACCGTGAAGCAAGCAGGGCAGTACGCCAAGCCAACTTAGCAACACTTCAACAAATCGCCCAGATGGCTCTCAACAACCAAGGGCATGGAAATAAGGATCACCAGGGATCCAAACTCAAAAACTTTCAAAACACTAATCCCCCAATCTTCAACCAATCTGAGAACCCATTAGATGCTGATGACTGGTTACAGACCATGGAGAACAACTTAGAAGTTGCTAGGGTTGATGAAAATGAGAAAGTTCTCTTCGCCACCCACTATCTGGCAGGACATGCCAGAGCATGGTGGAATAGCATCCGCAATATGAACCATGGTCAAGTGATGACATGGGAAGCATTCGAAGTCAAGTTCAGCTGCACCCACGTACCGCAAGGTCTAGTCAATAGAATGAGAGATGAGTTCCGCGAATTAAAGCAAGGAAGAATGACTGTGGTGGAGTACCGTGACAGATTCCTGTCACTTGCCAGATATGCACCTGATGAGATCAACACGGAGGCCAAGAAGAAGGAGAGATTCTTGAACGGACTGCATGATGAGATGCAGACTGTCCTCGTCAACATCCATTTCGATGATCTCGAAGAGCTAGTCGACTCTGCCATCCAAATGGAAGGGAAGATTAACTAGGAAAACGACAACCGCAAGCGTCGTATGATGCAGCAGTCTGGATCCAACAGTCACCAGAAGTACCGTCCCAACCCTTCACCAGGATATGCACCAAGGAACAACCGACCCCCAAATTCTCGCCCAAGCTACCCCAACCGTAGCGGAGGCAATGTGAAGTTCGGAGGAAACAATCACAACTCCGATAATACCAACAATTTCAACCGTACACCTCCCAAGAACAACAACAACAGCAACACTGCACCTAGAACCGGTAGCAACGATGTGCCTGTCGCAGTCAAGGACAAGTCCCAGATCACTTGTTTTGAGTGTGGAGTGAAGGGTCACTACTCCAATGAGTGTCCCAAGAAGACTACAACCAATGCCAATGTGAATGCCCCAGCTCAGCAGCAGCGTCGTGTTCAGCCAGGAAGGAGATTTTCCCCAGGGAACCCTCACAACCGCAATGGCCGTCTCTTCCACATGAATGCAGAAGAAGCCCAGGAAGCACCAAATGTAGTGCTGGGTATGTTTTCTGTCAACTCAGTTTTAGCAAGAGTATTGTTTGATTCGGGAGCATCGCATTCATTTGTCACCGAAGAATTTGCATGCACTAGTAAGATTCGTCCAACCAACCTGAAGCATGTCATGATAGTTCAAATCCCCGGTTCAACAACCAAAGCTAGAAAAATTTGCAAAGTTGTACCTATCAAAATATATGGGATAGATTTTTATGCCAACCTAATTGTACTTGGAACCAAAGGTTTGGAAGTAGTACTAGGTATGGACTAGATGTCAAGGCATAAAGGATTGATAGACTGTGCTAAGAAAGCCATCACCATGACCAGTAGTTCTAGAGTAACAGTAGAGCATATCTCTGAAACCTTACCCCGTCAATTCAAGTGCAACCAGAGTGTAGCTTTGCCTACCATTGACCAAGTTAGAGTAGTCTGTGAATACCCCGCCGTATTCCCAGATGAATTGCCAGGTATGCCACCGGATAGGGATATTGAGTTCATTATCGAACTAATCCCTGGAACTGGACCTATAGCCCAGAGACCCTATAGCCTGAACCCATCAGAGTTAGTGGAACTGAAGAAGCAGTTGGATGCTATGCTAGTCAAAGGTCTGATTCAACCAAGCGCATCGCCATGGAGATCACCAGTGTTATTCGTCGACAAGAAAGATGGAGGCAACCGTCTGTGCACAGACTACAGAAAATTGAATGATGTCACCATCAAGAACAAGTACCCTTTGCCAAAGATAGAGGATCTATTTGATCAGTTGACCGGAGCTCAGGTATTCTCAAAGATTGATCTTAGGACTGGTTATCACCAACTTAAGATCCGTGCAACGGATATTGCGAAGACCGCCTTTACTACTCGCTATGGTTTATACGAGTATACGGTTATGTCTTTTGGATTAACCAATGCCCCTGCTTATTTCATGAATCTCATGAATAAGATCTTTATGAATTTCCTAGATAAGTTTGTAGTTGTGTTTATCGACGACATCCTTATCTACTCCAAGTCATAAGAAGAGCATGAGCAACATCTGAGAGTTATCCTAGAAACCCTGAGGGAGCATCAGTTATATGCCAAGTTCAGCAAGTGTGAATTTTGGCTGAAAGAAGTAGGATTCCTAGGACATATTTTGTCTGCCGGAGGAGTATCTGTTGATCCCACAAAGATCAAAGATGTTAAAGAATGGAAAGCCCTAACCACTCAAACCCAAGTCCGTGCCTTTCTCAGATTAGCGGGATATTACCGCAAGTTCGTAGAAGGATTCTCGAGCATAGCCCGACCAATGACCCAATTGTTGAAGAAGGACAAGAAGTTTGAATAGACAGACAAATGTGAAACCAGTTTCCAGGAGCTGAAGAAGAGATTGATATCAGCCCCAATTTTGGTCATGCCAGACATCAAGAAGCCATTTGATGTGTATTGTGACGCATCCAAGATTGGTCTAGGATGTGCATTGATGCAAGAAGGCAAAGTCATCGCGTATCTATCTCGACAACTGAAGCAGCATGATCAGAACTATCCGACCCATGATCTTGAACTAGCAGCTGTAGTCCTAGCACTGAAGACATGGCGTCATTATTTGATGGGAAATCGATGTGAGATTTACTCAGATCATAAGAGCTTGAAGTATATCTTCACTCAGAAAGAACTGAATATGAGGCAAAGAAGATGGATAGAGTTAATCAAGGATTATGACCTTGACATTCACTATCACCCCGGCAAAGCCAATGTGGTAGCGGATGCTCTTAGCAGATTGCCGTGTAGGCTTAACACCATGATCAAGGAGAAGCAACCAAGTTTGTATGAAGAGTTGGAGCAATTCAGGACTGAATTAGTTAGCAAAGGATTCCTAGCTAGCATTGAACTTCAACCCACTTTGTTTAGCCAAATCAAGGAAGCCCAAAAAGGGAATGAAAGTATCGACATAATTAAACGTCGTATTGGTACAGGAAAGGTACCTGGATTCACCGAAGACAAAGAAGGAGTACTGTGGTACACAGGACGTATCTGTGTTCCAGCAGATTCGGAGCTGAAGGAAGTTATCATGAAGGAGGCTCATGATACTCTTTATTCTATCCACCCCGGAGGAACAAAGATGTATCAGGATTTGAAGGAGCAATTTTGGTGGCACAAGATGAAGAGAGAGATCAGAAGCTACATCGCCAAATATGACATCTGTCAAAGAGTCAAGGCAGAACACCAGAGACCTGCAGGACTATTGCAACCATTGCAGATTCCGGAATGGAAATGGGATTCCGTCGGAATGGACTTTATCACCGGCCTACCTACTTCTAGTAGCGGAAATGACTCAATCTGGGTCATAGTTGATAGACTGTCCAAGGTATCCCACTTTATACCTGTCAAGACCACTTACCAGAGTGCAAAGTTAGCAGAGCTATACATTGCTAGGATTTTCAGTCTGCATGGAACCCCCAAGACCATCGTATCCGATCGAGGAACCCAGTTTACCTCAAGATTTTGGCAGAAAGTACAGGAAGGTTTAGGAACCAAGTTGAACTTCAGCACATCATATCATCTGCAAACAAATGGACAGACTGAGAGAGTCAACCAAATCCTAGAGGATATGCTTAGAGCTTTTGTGTTGGAATACGGATCAAAATGGGAAGACTGCCTGCCTTTCGCAGAATTCTCATATAACAACAGTTATCAAGCTAGTTTGTAGATGGCACCATTTGAATTCCTTTACGGAAGAAAGTGTCGTACCCCTTTGAATTGGTCGCAAGTAGGAGTGAATCAGATCTTCGGACTCGACATTCTCCGAGAAGCAGAAGAGAAAGTTCACAAAGTCCGTGAGCACCTCAAGACTGCCCAATCCAGACAGAAGAGCTATGCTAACAAAAGAAGGAGAGACCTGACTTTCAATGTCGGAGATTTTGTATATCTCAAGGTTTCACCTTTGAAAGGAACTCAATGCTTTAGTCTGAAAGGAAAGTTAGCCCCCAGATATATTGGACCTTTCAAGATTCTGAACCGCCGAGGAGAAGTATTGTATCAGTTGGAACTGCCTGAAGAAATGTCAGCCATCCACAATGTGTTCCATATCTCGTTACTTCGCAAATGCTTGGAAGTGCCTGAGAAGACTGAAGTTTTCAAGAACATTGATCACAGAGCTGTGGAAATCAACAAGGACCTGACCTATCGAGAAGTACCCATCCGTATCTTAGAAGAAGCCTACAGAACCACCAGGACCAGGAGTATCAAGTTTCTCAAGATTCAGTGGAGCAACCATACCGAAGAGGAAGCTACTTGGGAGCGAGAAGATTACATTAGGACAGAGTTCCCATATCTCTTTAGTTCCTAGTTTTCTTTGTAAATCTCGGGACGAGATTTTTTTTAAGGGGGGAAGGTTTGTAACAAACCAAAAACTTCCATCCAAGCTTATCAAGATCAAATCAATCAAATTTGGGGTTAACAAAAACTTTTCCAAAGTTAATAGGAAAGCATTCATATATGTGTGCATTTAATTTAGGAGTTGTTTGAATTGCCATTATTGAGTGATCCAATGCTTGTAAAATGTTTCTTAGGTGATTTAAACATCATCCACATCATTCCCAAACTTTTCCTAAAGAAAATAAAATCAAAAAGAATTAAAAAGGAGGAATAGTCATTTTGGCAAATTTAACTCTCATGCCTACTTTGGCTATTCCTAGTACTCAAATTTTAACAGAAACAATTCTTGATCTTTGTACCCCTTGCTAGTACACATAATGAGGTACCAAGGCCCACCTTTTGATCTGCTAAAAACATTCCGTTACTTATTTTAAATTGTATTTGAAAATTGAATCTAATGCATATGCATAGATCACCCCTATTTCAAAACCCATCTATTTGAGCTCCACTTTCAAAAACCTTGCAACCAGAGACTACCTATAACTAGTGGAAATCACTCAAAAAATTTGAAACCAAAATTCAAACCTTTTTCTCTTTCGGCCATTTCATCAAACAGCTTGTGTGCACAAATCTGGCCAAATTTAAAACACTGTTTTGAGCAGTGATCTTGGTCACCATTTGTGCCTAACCTTGTCCCCTGATTCCCTCAGTACCAGCCCTACCCTTTGCTAGCCCAGCCACACCCTGTGCACAAGACCAAATGGTCATGGCCATTAAGGCCGAGCACCATGAGCACCCCCACTGGCGACATCGCACTACAACAGCCGCCAACCCCTCTCGCCATGTCTAGCACGCCGCCAGTGGTCCACCTCCACCGCCCAAGCAGCCCCAGGCTAGAGACAGAGGGCAGAGCAGCTAGGAACCGCCGCGCCCGGAGCTGGTCGACCATGCCGACGCCGCCCCCAGAGCACGCCCTGTCCCCGCTCGCACAGACCGCCCGTTGGCACCAGCCTGCGCCCACCGCTCCGCCTCGACCTGGAGAACATCCCAGACATCTCCATTCGCCGCCCAAAGCCTCACAACCACCGCTCGCCGTGGGCACCGCCGCCTCTGCCACGCAGAGCGCCACCTCGCCCAGACCGTGTGCCACCGCCCCTATGGCCGCATTTAAACTCTAGAGCACCGCCAGGGAACCGCCTAGCGATCGCCACCCCCCACCCATGTCGCCACCGTCGACTGCCCATCCTGCTCGGTCTCACCGTCGAGCCTATAAAAGGAGCCCTCCCCAGCCTCTCTTCTCCACACCATTCCACTCCCCTCACCTCCCTGGACCTTACCCACCTCTAGCCGGAGCAAGTGGAGCAGCAGCTCATTGGAATTGGAGCCGGAGCAGCCGCGGCAGGAGGAGAAGAGCGTCGTTGATTGTGACCGCCCCAAGCTCCACCGCGACCACGCCTCGCCTCGCCGTCGTCTTCCACGTCGTTTGCCCGCCTCGCCGACCCCCTGGAGCCCTGGTACGCCCCAGAAGACCCCCACCGAGCCGCTAGGGTTCGAGCTCGCCGGCGACCTATTCGTCGTCGACGACGACCCTCAGCCGTAGATTCCTATTCTAATCGCACAGCCCACAGCGCTCGTACCGTTTCGCGTTTTAAGTGCCGATGACACGCGGGACCCCCCTGTCAGCTGAGCCCCATGCCGCGGAGCGCAACTGGGCTGGCCCATTGCTTTTCCCGTGCTAGCCCACCGATTCAAATCTGGATTTTTCTTTTTTAGTTAAATCTAGTTTCTGTCCAGTATTTCAAAAATCAATTTTGTGAGTTTTACAAATCTGAATTGCATGAAACTAATTTTTCCTGAAAGGTATGGAAGTAATCTACCCAAGCCCGTTGGATTTAATTCAATTAGAGTTATAGATCTCTCCTAATAAAAATAGGAAGACAGAAGCTTTTGCAACTTGCAACATTTTTATAAAATCAACCAAGTTACCTTTTGAGTTGATTCCAACTCTCAAAAATCACATTTTACCATATCTATCCAAATATGTAATAATATTAAGGTTTACATGCAGTGACTTTGGACTAGTACCAAAATAATGATATATAGGCATTTCTAGTCACTTTAAATCATTAAATAAGGAACTTAAACCAAAGAAATATGGATCCAACCCTTAAATCTCATTCCCACATGTTATAATAAGTGGTGAGGACATGTGTCGACATGATCCCATATTTTGGTGGTGAATATTAAATTTTAGTTAATTTTTCAATGAGTAGAAAATACTTTTCTAAAATAAAAAGAAGGAAACGTTTGATTTAAACTTGTGATGCTTATGATGATAATAGATCATCAATTGTGTGTCTCAGAATGCTATCTAGCCTAGTTAAGTATTGTTTGGTGATTGTGCACTCCCTATGTATTTATAGACGATAGTACCGACCAAGCTTTCGAGGAGGAGGAGTTCTACCAAGAAGAAGAAGAAGAAAACTTCAACCCCTGCTCCAACCAAGGCAAGCTACTATTAGAAAGTTAGCACTATCTAAGTGCAAGCCACCATTAACAATGCCAGCTACTATTAGCAAGCTAGCACTATCTAAGATTAACCCTTGCAAGTTAGCACTTGCAAGTGTAGTACTTAGCAAACTAGAATCAAACTAGATGGTTTAGCCAAGATGCCTTAAGCATACTTGGATCACACCCCCCCTTATTTAACTAATAGTACCCCAAGCCTAGTTGCAAGTTTTACCCCTCTTAGGTTCTACAAAGTTCTTTACTTTTTTTGAAGGTAGCATAAAAAGTATAAAACTTGACCTATCTAGAACCCTTTAGATGTCATTCTATGGCATGAGATTGAACCCATCTTTACCACCTTAGTGAACACTCTTAACTTAGTAGTTTAGAGTAGATCAAAAGCCTGAGTCACTTTAGATGGGAACACTTGGTGAAAATGAATTATGAAAACCTTCGAATGATGAGTCATTCTATTGAGATGTTTTGACATGTGTTGAGAAACACAAAGGATTGATGTTGATGAAAATGTTGAGGCATGAGCCTTAACCCTTTTATAAAACTGATGGTTGGATTCGGATGCGATACCATTCCAAATTTACCGTACAACCACATTACCTAAATTGGGTAAGGCTTAGCTGGAAATTTATATGCATTAGTATTAGTTCCCTCCAGGGAGAGGTTTGAGCTGAGGCTACCTCTCAATGTTGTCCACCTATGCAGTGCCCAAGATGACTGATGGTCATGGTTGGGAGGCCATGCTCATAGGAGAGGTGCTTATGCTAGGGTGTGTAAAGGGAAGGTTATGTTTGATTATCTGCATACTAAGTATGATGATTCAGGGTTATCCCTGACAGATGTATCGAATCTTGTGGTGAAAGTGTACCACCTCTACAGAGTGTCAAACTATTCGAATAGTCGCGTCTGCGGTTATGGATAGTTGGAACGGCCATACTGTTTCGTTGTCAGATGTTTTCTAAATACTTTGAAAAGAATGATGAACCTTGACTTGACCACAACAGGGTTGTGTTTATGACAATAGCTTCCCAACTTAAGTGATTTTTGAACTTTACTTTATCTTTCTTTGCTTCAAAACTCAGCTTAGGTTTCAAACTTAACTTGATAGTTAAATATAGAGTTAGCATTTTTAACTTAGAATTATAATACTTGTTAGTGGAAGTTTGCGGGTAATTAAAGAGTACTCATGGATTTTGTCCCTGGCTATTACCATGGCCAGACTATGAAGGAGACTATCAAGATGATGGTCAACAGGACGGCTATGATAACTAGGACTATCTCCCTTCGTCAGCATTGCCTGTGCCCCTGAAGATGGACCCCACCGCTACTCTTATCTTTTATTTCCGCTGCTTGGTGTATTAAGACTGGATCATAAGATCCTTATTTGTGTAAGAACCTTATGTATGGTTTGTAATGGATGATGTACTGTGATATCCAATCCGTTATGTCTCACAAAAATGGTAATCCTGGGATTGCGAGGTATGGCATAACGGGCATCTGGGATTAAAAATTCGGGTGTTGACACACTTGTTTCTCTAAACTCGAAGACGATAAATAGCATGCAGAAAAGTCAGTTAATAGTCGGTCGGAACATTTTATAGAAAACCCCCTAGGAAAACTAAGTCCGAACCCGCAGACCAGATCTGTTACTTTTTTATGCAACACCCCCGGACCTTTAACCGCTTGGACTAAAATCCATGCGCATGCAATTTTCTTAAATCCAGGTCACTAGACTTTTTTGTCAGCCCGTAACAGTCTAACGGTCTAAAAGCTAAACCTTAACATGCTAACGGCTAGACTCTAAACTACTGCTTGTTGTTGCCATATAAATGATGCTTACGAAGAAGAACAACAGTTGTTATGTAGAAGACTTCGTCATCGTTGCTGGTCCTGTTGCCTTCCGTATTCACTCCACCAATCCAATCGTCGCTCCTGTTGCCTTCTGCCTTCACTCCACTAGAGCATGTAGCATGATCGGTTACGAATACGATCTCCCTGCTCCTGACTTCCGCGTGCTAGTAAGCCACTCTTGCAGGCACCCTTGCACGACAATCAACGAGGGCGGTCTCTCCGTGCTCGAGTCGGCACATTCTTCGTCTGAGCTGGAAAATCTTCACATGGCCGAGAATCAAAAAGATGAAAACTCTGAGAGGATCGAGTCAAAAGAAGAGGGAGATGAGGGCACCGCGAGAAAGGGCGAAAGCGGGTAGAAGGAAGAAAAATATTAGAGCTGAACGGAGCACCAGGAGAGACGTAGAGATAAGACGGGTTGGAGTATAGTGGCGGGCAAGGAAAAACCTCATAAAAGAATGCAGGGTGACCTTTGAAGACATACCATTTGCGGCCGGGCACGATGGTTGTAGGCATAGGAGGGAGTGCTGCAGACAGGAGTGCACCCCCATGGTTTACCCGAGGGCAAAAAATGTACACCATCGTCTTCTTATCGCTGTAGGTTCCGGAAGAATCGTTTTTACTCAGAGCATACGCGTCGAAGAAAGAGTAGCCTCACTAGCGTCGTTCGTGTGAGGAGTCTTGAAAATGGGTCGAGGTAGTCAAAGAAATCCACCCCGAGACGAAGCGAAAGCGCCGGTAGCGAACCCTCCTTATTTATGCGAGAGGAGTAAACATAGGGCATCTCATTAGCGGAGCCAAAGAAATTCATCCCGAGATGAAGCGGCACAAATACCTAAAAAAATGCAAACAAATGTCAGTAAAAACACGAAAAAACAACCAAAAATAAGATCAAACCTAACGTATAAGAAGCAAAATAGTAGAAAAGAAGAGCGGAATGCTTACCTTAAAATGATGAATAAGCGGATCAGACACGAGGATGACCGAGATGCCGAAGAACTCGTAGCAAGACACATTCCATTAATTTTCAATGTGAACAATACAATGAAAAATAAAATAAGCGTTAGATAGAACCGTAAAATAAGGTAAGCAGAATACAGAAAGAACCGTGAAACACGTACCTTAAAATGTTGAAGAAAGTAAGAGGACGTAGAGATGACGAAGACACAGACGGACTCATAGCAGGATGACTTCGATCGTTTCCAAAGGTGACCAATGCAGAGAAAAAGATAAAAATCATTAGATAAGAGCCATAAACTGAGATAACCAGAAGGCCTAAAATTCTTACCATACAATGCGTAAACTGGACATGGAGAATGTTTCCTCTATAGCAGCAACATGACGCCGACGGTCGTACGCGCTGATGTGAGTCCGCGACATCACTGCCTATCCTCTCCCCATGATGGACGTCGGTCTAACGTTGACGATGGGCAAGTGACCTAGCAGAGACGACGCCGAGAGAGAAGAGGATACAATGATAGAACTCGTAGAATGAATAGTGAAATAGAAATACAGTTGAAGGAGACATATATAAGTGAGAAAGGGATGAAAGCTAGGAGTTCGTGCTATCGGCATAGTCTTGTGGCACTAGCCATCTTCCAAGACACGCCGATAAGCATCATGTAATGGAGACACGGATTCTATCCAGATACACGCGTACGATTTAGGACCCACCGCACGATCTCGTTGCGAGAGCCCGCGTGCGTGCACGACATGGAAGCACTAGCGCGGATCTCGTATGGACCCACTAGCTCGATGGCGAGAGTTTATGCTTCTAGCTCACCTATCGACCACGAGAAACTGCATCCAAGCAGAGTTGCCGACACCACGTCTACTTCCAACTTAGCTCTCGGCAGCAAGAACGGCCGTACACGGAGAGATAATGCTGCGAGTTGGTTCGGCAGTAGCGAGAACCCACGGGCATCTATAGTCTATATTGCCATCCTGGCTATAGATGTCCGCGAGGAACCGCGGCCGTCTAGAGCCAATGATCACGACCCTCTCTAGCCTAAGATTCCAGGTCGTATCTCTGCCGCGAGAACCTGCATCCGCCCATGCATTCTGACACCACCTAGCCTGCCATTTCGGCTCTCCTCTGGGCAGCAAGGGCTCACTTCGCCACGTCGTCTCCCCTCAGGCTTCACCACCCGGCGTGTGCAGAGGCATCATGCCTAAAACAACTCTAACCACGTAGTCCTACTGTCGTACGCTAATGGCAGGCCCTTGGTGCGCGTGCAGCCCACCATCCACCGACATGGGGTACGATGGTGTGGGTGATACCCATCCGCGGTAGGGAATCTGGTGCCTTAGCTCGTAGCGAGTCCCGCTTTCTGGAATAACACATATCCGTTGTGATGGTGCCGCGTGTCCTTTTGGGCGTCCATCCCACGACCGGAAAAAATCTGGATTATATGGATAACAGTTTAGGCCAAAACATTCTAGCGCTATTTGATGAGGGGTAACCTCGACAATGCCCATGGTGATGGACTTAGGGTTTTGCGGAAAAGAGAAGGCTGGGGATTTTGTCAGATGTCAGGCAAACAAGGGAGTCAAAGTTGTCTAATTACTTGATGAACAACACTATTACAGATCTCTTGGGGTTTTTTGGTACCTCCTCATAGGCTTCTCCCGTCCTATATATAATAGGCCGGGCCTCAAAGCCATATACCAACAAGTTACATATATATGATTACAACACCAACACAATGTTGGTTCATATTTACTTTCCTAATACAACTAAAACTTTCATCGGATGCTTCTTGGGCCATCATCTTGAATCTTTATGGACCGTGAACCTTTATGCATCCAGGGTAGCAAATCATAAGCACCCGAATAATCATACCCATGTCAGTAGTCCCTGACACTCTACCCGAACCGTAGATTCTGGTTGAGTCTCAAAGATATTTTCAGTTTTTCATGTTTTGAGATTTCATGAATTGTTTCTACTTTTATTTTATTTTATAGGGATTTGGTACGACATTCCTGATGCATCCGATGGATAGGGAATCAGCTAATTGCTCCTGGCCAAAAACACTGTAGACCTACATCAAATTCAAGTCCCCAGTCCTGAATTTGGAATTATAACTAGAGTAATTCAATCCGAGTCATTAAGGTCTTATCGAATACTGTTATTTTATCAGGTACCCAACGCGTCCGTTAGGATTTTTCATCATATCATTGATACGGATATTTTACTGGCAGAGCGTATTCTTGTGTGATTACCAGGCCACATAGGATGAATCCCAGGGTCTTACCTTTGTGTCTTGTATACGGTATTCAGAGTTTTATCGCATCGGGTACGATCTATGATTTTTGTATCGACTTCCTTGTTTGGCTGCTGGAATTTCTAAAATTTATCTAACTTTTTGTTTTAATGGTTTATATAATCTCCCTATGGGAGTAACCTTTTGAGGATACACCAAAGTAAAACTCGTAGGTTTGGGTGATGACTGCCTTGATTCTATATGCATAATTTAATTTCTGTCGGGTGCGTGCTAGCACTTCCGATGTGTGTATCCCCTAAGGCTATGTTCGGATGCCTGTATCTGGACATATGCTCATAATTGTTGTTAGTTGTATCAGAATAATGCTTATAGAGAAATAGAGATCCCCTGTTTTGTTGACAAAAAGGTATAAATAAAGACTCGGAGTATGAAGAACTTATCTTTTATTTATATTCTGAAGCCGATGATACATTATTTGGCGAATTTTGGCCTGGCCATTGGCCTTAATATTTTGGCTAAGAAGCCAGGACATAGGCCTTATTGTAATTTAAATTGCGAGAAAACATAAATTCTTAGCATAAAAGCGCCGTAGTTGTGCGACGTTCCAAGGATTGGAGTATTTGACTCATGTCTTCTTGTCTTGTAGTTGATATGCTCCTCCGGAAATAACTTCTGTAACAATGTAAGGACCTTCCCAAGGAGACTCCAATTTACGGTGACCATCTTGCTTGAGGTGAAGAAGTAGGCCCCTACAACAATGGACCTAGGACACAACCGTCGACTATGGTAGTTGTGCAATGTTTGCTGATATATAGTAGCTCTTTGTAGGGCAGTGTCGCGGGCTTCATCAAGTGCATCAACGTCATCTTCAAGTTCTTCTCTTGATGCCTCTTCATCATATGTAGCTACTCGTGGACATTCGTGCGATACTTCGATTGGAAGGACGACTTCAGTGCTGTGGACCAGAAAGAAGGGTGTTTCTTGTGTCGAATTGTTTGGAGTAGTACGCAAACTCCAAAAAATAGATGGTAATTCATCAACCCATGATCCTTTGCCCTATCGAGTGGTGCTAGTAACCTTTTCTTGAGGCCAATAGTTACAAGGCCATTGGATTTTTCCACTTGTCCATTGGTTTGCGGGTGAGCTACTGAGGCGTAGCTTACTTTGATACCCATCTCCTTGCAGTATTCCTTGAACTCACTAGAAGTAAAATTAGTTCCATTATCAGTCATGATGCTTTTCAGTACGCCAAATTGGAACACTATGGATTTGATAAAATTCACAGCCGAGGTTCCATCCTGGCTGGTGACATGCATTGCTTCAATCCATTTAGTGAACTTGTAGACTGCTACTAGCAGAAAGACGTGTCCTCCTGGAGATGATTTGTGAAGTTTACCCACCATGTTGAGTCCCCACTGAGCGAAAGGCCAAGCAAGATGTATGGGATTTAACTCGGCAGTAGGTGCGCCAGGTTTTGCCGTGAATCGCTGACATGCCTCGCATGTTCTGACTATATCATTTGCATCTTGTATTGCTGTGAACCAATAGAATCCTACCATGAACGCTTTAGCGGCAATTGCTCGACTACTAGCGTGATGGCCACATACTCCTTCATGTATATCCTTGAGTATAATTTTCCCTTCATCGGGTGTTACATATCGTTGTAGCACACCCGAAATACTTCTTTTATATAACTCTCCTTTGATGATTCTAAAGGCTTTTGATCTTCGAGTGATTTGCCGAGCTTGTGTCACATCTTCGCGGAGTTGTCCCCGAGTCATATATGCTATGTATGGTTGCATCTATGTAGGCTCTATTATCATGACCTCATCGACTTCTGGTTCTTCTTCGAGGATTTCCCCTATACTCTTGCCTATTGGTGGAGCCCTCGAGTCCTTTTGCGGCTTAATATTTTTCCCTGTCTTGGGCGTTATGACCTCAGAGACTCTCTTAGCCTTGATAGAATGCTCAGTTATTTCCTCCCAAAAAAACCTGGTGGCACTGGTAGGCATGAGGACCCAATGTTTTCTAGATTGTCGGCTTCTTCATTGCTTGCTCTTCCTATGTGTGATACTTCGCATCCGTCAAACTGAGCCTCCATAATACTATACAGATCATGGTAGGAAATCATGTTATCGCTAATAGTGTCGCACTTGTTCATTGCTTACTATGCTACAAGATTAGAACCACCGAATATTTTGAGGCGAGTTACACCGCAAGCCTTAGCCATACGCATACCGTGAAACAGGGCCCCACACATAGCTTCATTGGACGCATTTGCGAATCTCATCCGAAGTATGTATCGCATTTTATCGCCTTATGGTGATACTAGTATGACTCCTGCCCTTGCTCCTTCCGTTATTTTGATCCATCAAAGTATATTGTCCATGCGCTAGAAAGGACTGGTGGGCCCGCACATTGTAGTTCAGTCCATTCAGTGATAAAACCAGACAGAACTTGTGATTTAATTGCTTTGCGCTTCTCATACGTGATATCTCGGGGGGAAATCTCAATGCCCCATTCAGTGATATCTCGAGGGGAAAGCTCAATGCCCCAAATAATCTGCTAGCCAAGCTCCGGGCTCCTATAGTCCATCATACTTTTGGAAGTTAGGCGGAAGTTTGAAGCCCTTGGGTACTATGGTTTTACGAATCCGTTGGGTAAAATAGCTGGCTCCATATAACTAGTAATCATCTTCATTATCCCCATTGTAGTATCTTTAGCCGTGGCCTTCGTCCCCTGATCCGTCGTTTCTACGATGCGTATTTTCATTTCTTGTTCTATTTCGCGACTTGAACCCTGAAAAGTGCACCCGATGTGGTGACTGAGATCTTCGGGTGTGCCCCACCCGCCGAGGGCTACTGCGATGACGTGGGGATCTATCAGGTTGATGCGTGATTCCCTATTCTACTTGCACGAGGGTTGCTCCTACCATGCTGAGGTTCATTAGGGCTGAATGATGGAGAGCTGCTCGTGGATCGTTGGGTGTGGGTTGAGTTCTAAGTAGATAGGTTTGTGAGGTTACAATTGTTGCTTGGGCTGTTTTCGATATTCCCCTTCTTGGCGGTGCTCCTCCAGGTACGCTCCCTGATCCTCGGGTAGAGCTTAGTTGTGCCCGTCTTAGGCTGGATTCATCGGCTAGCCTTTTTCTTTTTTCGAGTTGTCTTTGCATTCTTAACAAATCTCTCTTTTTGAGATGAAGCAGGTATTGGTATGCTAATAAATCTTCATGTGTAGCATCGGTCGTCATTGGCACTACACCCGAAATTGCATCCCTTATTTTTTGCCACGCTTCTGCTGGTAATCAGAGAGTTCGCCTCTCGCCTTCGCGTGGTTCTCCTCCTCCTTGGATTATGCGGTTATCCATCGGGTCGTTTCCGTGGTTCCCTTTGTTGCTATGATTTCCTGCATTGTCATCCGATAGAATATTATCGGGGTTGAGAATAGGGCTACCGTTAGAGTCGCGTTGTGCCAAAGGTTCCCCAATGATCACACACACTTGGTGGCGTGTTATGTATGGACTGGTGATGTTGTTGTTGGATCCGAAGGAGACATTGTCTAGGGGACCAGTGAAGTCTAGTAATTTCTGTTCTAGGTAGATCTCAGCCTTTCTAATTTTGAAGTCAATACTTTCTCCTCTTTCTTCGGGTTCCATGTTTTCTGAGCTTGATCCTCATGGTGTAGTTGGCTGGTAGTTTGGCCCAAGGGAGAGATCATCATAGAGACCATCAAGGTACCGTATATCTATTGTGTTTTGATTGTTTTCGTCGGCTTTCTCCACCTGTAGCGTGGCTTCTGTGGGTGATCCGAGGGGTGACGCAGCTATCACCGTAGGCGTAGTTTTTTCAACCGCCGGTCCTGATGGGATCAGAACCGAGAGGTGTGATTTTTTTTGGATCCTCCACTTGGAAGTGCAAGCTTCTGATTATGAGGTCGGATTCGCCATTGAAATTGGTGGGTACCGAAACAGGGGTGGGTAGGCGTGGATCTGCTTCCATTGGACTATCACTTGATGAAAAGGGGTCCTCCGCATCCATGACCCCAGTGTTCAGATTTCCCACAGACGGCGCCAATTGATGAGGGGTAACCTCGGCAATGTCCATGGTGATGGACTTAGGGTTTTGTAGAAAACAGAACACTGGAGATTTCGTCGGATGTCAGGCAAACAAGGCAGTCAAAGTCATCTGATTACTTGATGAACATCACTATTATAGATCGCTTGGGGTTTTTTCGATACCTCCTCGTAGGATTCTCCCGTCCTATATATAATAGGTCGGGTCTCAAAGCCGTATACAAACATGTTACATATGTATGATTACAACACCAACACAACGTCGGTTCATATTTCCTTTCCTAATACAACTAAAGCTTTCATTGGATGCTTCTTGGGCCATCATTTTGAATCTTTATAGGTCGTGAACCTTTATGCGGCCAGCGTGGCAAATCATAAGCACCCGAGGAAGCATACCCATGTCACTATTATTTATTCTGATGTTTTAATTCAACATTAATTCCTATCATATTATAGCTTAACCCAAATAAAGTAAATTAAATATATTTTTGGATCATAAAAATGGAAGTATTAATAATATGACCTTGAAAATTATTTTTGAACAATTAAATTTTTGTAATGGTTTTAATCCAATGAAAATACTTTTCCTTAAATAATTCATAACTTTAGTTCTATAAATCCTGATTCGACAAATAATATGTATAAATCGATTAGTGAGACGAGACATTTCGAACTATATTCATGTTTGTAATTGCATCATACATTATGTAGAACTTGAATATTTAGGACTGTTTAGTCAAGGAAAAGTTTATTAATAAAATTGGATTTAATTTATTTCTTGTTGGTAATGCCTCACCCATGTAATATCTTGCTATGCTATACTTGTAACATCATATCATCATGGCATACCATGTATTTTTTGCTGCATGTATTTCATATAATTGCGTAATTTACCTATTATGGTCCTTGTGTATTTAGTTTTTATCCGGATAGATGTTAAGCAAGTAGGATACCCCGAGCCAGCTGAGTATTACCTGGAACCTAGTTATTTCACCCCTGAATTTCCAAACAAGCATTCCTATGCTTGCATTTATATTGATAGCACATATGTCTCTCTCTTTATTCTTGCATAATGAGTCTCGTTTCTATATCGAGTTACAATCCCAAGTACTGCACAACTTTTACTTTGTAGCCACACTATACAGCTTGTTCACTCTATCCCATCAGACATTACTATATGAGTTGATTGAGCTATACGAGTCGTAGAACTATGTGTAGGGTTTTCGTGGAGTCTGAGGTAGATAACGAGGTACCTTAACAACTAAACTATGTAATAATAGAATAACTAAAAAGGAGGCACCGGTGAACAATATCTGAGATTTGGCTTTTATCCGTTGACTTGTGTCTCGGGTGGTGTTTGGTCCTTGACTATCGCACTATCCACATGGGAGAGACTTTATGGGATCTCCCTCGGCATGATCTTAATTTGAAGTTTGTTTTGGGGGCCACAATTTGTTTGAGGCTTTATTATTATCTTGTACTTTTGTCATGTTTATTCCCCTTTTACTACTATTTCTCGAGGAGCGTTTACTACTGGACTGTTTTGGAATGTGGAGTTCTTACACTGTCTAGACAATCCCATTCACACTTTAGGGTTTCTAATCTTTTTCATCCATTGTTGTGAACCTCTGGGTGCGCTGCGGATCCCGACCGACTTTGTCGCATGTAGCTTAGTGGGGTGACCCCCTAAAATAACCTTTAGGGTTTTGTGGTTGCTCTATCATGATACCTCTTTTCTTTCCTTTTGTTTTTCCCTGAGGTTGAGTGTGCGTGTGTTGCTACTTGTGCATCCCTGTAGGGTAAATCTTTTTGAAAATTCATGTTTGTGGTTATGGACTACTTGGAGCATAGTTTCTCGATCATAGATAACTCGAATTAAAGTAGTACTTTTAACTTGACTAAATGTTTCTAGTAAATAATGCAAGTCTCATTGAATGGTTAATAGAATTTCTAACGGGTTGGATATTCTTTCGTCTTCTTGTTCGGTAAGTGAGAAGGTGGATGTGATATGCTTTACTTTATGTTATATATATATCTGTTGGCTTTGAAAAGCGCTCTCGTTAAACGAGTGCTATAGCATGTCTCTATAGAATTGTTCTGGATATTTATCTTTTACTGCAATTGCGTCAACCTAGTCATACCTTTAGATGCATAAAAACTTGCTGTGTACCTTAGGGTCTCACATCCACAATTTGTCAGACTGTCGGGCTTTTCCGCATGATGGCTACTCAGTTGATGAAGTTGAAGTGGAAGGTGTCGACCCCCTCGAGTAGATATTCCGGGGCTTTCGATTCGGACATATGTGGATTGGGGATTTGTTTTAGGCGTCTTACGCCATATTTGTATCTTAATTCATACTTGGATATGTTGATATGTGTTTCCTCTTGCGCTTGATGACCGATGATTGATGTACGAGGAGATGTGTCCTATATGATATTACTATATGACATATACTTGGATCTTATCGTAATGATGTTGCAATATATTTCAATTTTTTTAGATGATTGTACCTACTCTTGTATGGTAGTATCTCATACGTGCCCATATGTGTACGAGAGACGCATACCTTACATGATATGTTAGTTTCCTGTACCGCTTCATCTTAGTGGTGGGACCACCACCAACGTGATAAAGCGACACGTGTCCCGAACATACGAGCCGAGGTTTACAGTATGGAAATGCAGAAACCAGGAAATAGAGTCAGAACCAACGAAGATTGGAGGGGGAACCACCACCTGAGCCATCCTTAGTTTGATCTCCACCCTCTCCAACATCATCATCATCGTCTCCATGATGAAAATGGAGTAGTCCACCCCCAAACTATGGGTTCGTGGAAATAGCTTAATATCTCTCTCTTGTGTTATTATTGTTTAGAATCAATTGAGCTTTCTCACATGATTATGATCATATATGTAATACTTATGTGGTGGATCTTTGTTTTATGAGATGATATTTAAGATTGGAATTCAATTGTGTTTATGAAGTATTGATAGATGCATATTATATACCCCATTCTTAAGTGCTTGTTATGATCAAACTAGTATGTAGGGGTGTGTGTGGGAACATGTGCATTAGATGTAGTAGCATGGTGGTAGTGATTGGATAGTGAAAAACATTCGAGGTCTACTATGGTTTTTACCTTTTTTGTTACCTCACTAGGGATAAAGTGAATGCATGTGTTATAATTATCTAGTGACAACAAAGATGATCTTGTTTGCTCAAGATAGCACATTTGTTATTCAAACATCTTGTCATAGCTAAGGCTATATTATATTTATTCTTATTCTAGATTGTATTGAGTTTTCCCTTCCCATTGTAGAAGTGAGATGTGTTGCATCATCTTTATATTAGGCTGTGATGCTCATATGAGTGATAATCAAACACCTAATGAATTTTAGCAATATTATATTGAGATTTCTATTTTCGTACCCTCGATTTGTTAGTTGTACTCAGTTTTCCCCAGCCGCTTAGTTTTTCCTCACTTTTGCCCATCTCCTTGTACGGAACTCTCACATGGTCTGAAACTCACCGTCCACCAGCCTTGCCGTTACATGCTGACAAGTGGGGACGCATTCAGTCAGGTCCCGTAGTGGACCCTCGCCATTACGTGATGACGAGTAGGACTGCGTTATATCGGGTCCTGTAGTGTACCCATGGCGTTACATACTGACAAATGAGGCCGCGTTCAGTCGATTCCCTTAGTGGACACCTCTCTCAACTTATACAGATTAGCATCAGACCCACAGCTTATCCACGTGAGCACTAGACCTATAGCTTATCCACGTGAGCGCCGGACCCACGGCTTATCCAGGTTGGCATTGCAAGATGGGACCCTGAGCCATCGCCGCGCCCGCGCCCGTGCTGTTGCTTCATTTTCATATAGTGAATTGTAATGCATATACGAAAATTATACACCTTTGAACTCTTTTAAATCGCACTTAGGACATGATAATGTTGTGCTAATAAAATCTTCATCATTTATCATTTCAATGGAGTGAAATATAATGCATAAACTTGCGTATACAAAAAATATACACCTTTGAACTTTTTGAAAAATCGCACTTAATACGTGATAATGTCGTGCTAAGAAAATCCTGAGAGATTATCATTTTCATAGGGTGGAATGTAATGCACAAACTTGCATATGCAAAAATTACAAACCTGTGAACACTTTTAAATCACACTTAATACATGATAATGATGTGCTAATAAAATTTTGAGTTATTATTTTCTCCCCCATTTTCATAGAGTGGAATGTAATGCATAAACTTGCATATACGAAATTTATACACCTTTGAACTCTTTGAAATTGCACTTAGTACGTGATAATATTGGGCTAAGAAAATCTTGAGAGATTATCATTTCCATGGAGTGAAATATAATGCATAAACTTGCGTATACAAAATTATACACCTTTGAACTCTTTGAAATCACACTTAATACGTGATAATGTTGTGCTAAGAAAATTTTGAGAGATTATCATTTTCATATAGTGGAATGTAATGCATAAACTAGCATATACGAAAATTATACACCTTTGGACTCTTTGAAATTGCACTTAGGTCATGATAATGTCGTGCTAATAAAATCCTAATCATTTATCATTTCCATGGAGTGAAATATAATGCATAAACTTACGTATACAAAAAATTAAACCTTTGAACACTGTGAAATCGCACTTAATAACGAGATAATTACGTGCTAGCAAAATTTTGAGAGATTATCATTTTCTCCCCCCATTTTCATAGAGTGGAATGTAATGCATAAACTTGCATATACTAAAATTATACACATTTGAACTCTTTGAATCGCACTTAATACGTGATAATATTGTGCTAAGAAAATCTTGAGAGATTATCATTTTCATAGAGTGGAACGTAATGCACAAATTATACACCTTCGAACACGTTCCCTTCAAATTATATTCAAGTTCATTTATTTATGGAGTTAAAGTACCGGTGGCATACTCGTTATTTTGCATGGATAGAGGGGTGCCCCCGACAGATATAGACGTTATCTTGTCAGCTAGATCACAGAGGATCAACGGTTGGTAGGCACGATCCGTGTGACAACTATCTCGACCAATTAGAGCGTAGCAGCAAAGATGAGCACATGTGCGAGAGATTGATACAAATAGAGGGGAAAACTGAGTAGCACTTAAGAACCAAGGGCAAAACTGAGTAGAACTTAAAAACCAAGGGCAGGACTGACAAAGGGATTCAAATAGAAAATAGAAAAAGATTTAAAAAATGGAAAATGCGTCTTTTATATAATAAAATACATCTTGGCATACATCAAACTATTTGAAATTCAAATATACACCAGTTTGATAATTATTGCCTCATTTAGACAAACTATGTTTTGGAGAGGGATGTTTTGGAAAGAGGCGTGAGTAGAAAGCCATGAACCTTCATAGGTAGTAGGTGATTTGAGAAGTGGTTATTTAGGTTAAAACTTGGTTTATACACATTTCTTATGGTGGCAGGGCACATAATAAGACTCCCTGGGTAGATGCCACTATGTTTTGCACTTTTTGAATTTGTTGTGCATAAAATGACTCAATTAGCTAGCTAAAACCTATTCGTTGACTCTCTGTTGACCAGCCACCGGAGGGTAAAACTGAGTATATTGCACACGGTAGTGTTTGTACTAGAGGACAAAACTGAGTACAACCAAACTATCAGTGTTACACTCGAGGGAAAAACTGAGTACAACTGAGCCGCCAGGGTTAGACACGAGGGAAAAAACGTGACTCATGGCACACGTGTGCAGTGCACGGGGCGGTAGTGAACACGTGTGGCCATGCACGGTAGTGCAACGAAACGTCGCTTCCCTTCTCCTTTAATAGAGGCCTCCCCACTCTCACTCATCACTCACTCGCTCACTCAACCATCTCCATTGTCCCATCACCTTCTACATACCCCCAAGAAAATCCCAACCACACCGGCGATGGAGAAGAGCGGCACGGTGGCCATCGGCACCTCCAAGGCCACCAGTGAGGAGGCCCCCATCCTCGTACATGCCCCCATACCCATCCCCACATCTGCCTTAGCCGCTGGCAAGGAGGCCCCCGCCAGTCTCGGGAAGATCCCACTTGGCTGGTACCCCTACGAGGAGGTTGTTTACATAAGGCCGGAGAACCCCTACGACACCAGCATCGCCGACCCATGGTCGGAGGTAACCAGGGTTTTCACCCCTTCCCTTGTTCTTCCCCTGTTCCCATTGTTGGATGCTAGATCGTATGTTATTAGGGCTTGGTTGTTCGTATTTTTATAGTAGCTAATCCTCTTGTGTTAGATCTTGTATTTTGATGAATCCCCCTGTTCGTATTTGAACCCCCCTATTCGTAGTTGGGATCAATATTCGATTTGGTTTGAGATTTGGGGAATAATTAGGAGATCTCAATCGGTTAATTTATGCAAATAATCAATCCTGATAATCAAAGTATCTCAATCATGTCCTTATTGCACTCCACTATTTTTTCCAACAGGAGGATAACAATGTTATCCACAGCGACGACGATTCCAAGGACACCAAGAGTCCTCATGTGTTGACGAGGCGGAAGTTCGGCCAGTACAACTTCTTCGCTGACGACGTGTACAGGTGCCCCTTCTGCCCCACCAGGAGGCTCCATGCCACAGACTTCAACTCCCTCGTGAAGCATGCCGAGGACGTGAGGACCTGCGGCGAGTCCATGAACGTCCATGGATTCATAGCCAAGCATCAGGAAGTCGGTCTTCACCTCTACAACCTCTAGAAGGTGGATATCGAGGATGGTCGCATGCCCCCGATCAAGCCCAAGGCGCCCAAGTTCAAGGGACTAGGCAACAAGAAGTGGAGGAGGCGCTAGAGGGAGGAGGCAGAGGCCCTCCTGGCAGAGGCCATGAGGGGCCACGGATCTGCTGCTGCTATAAAGCAGCTTCTTTTGTCTTGTCTGTGTTGACCTTGTCTGCTGACCTCGTTAAGTACCGTACTAGATAACCTACATTAGCTGCTGAAAAGGAAATGGACGTCACCTAGAAGGGGGGGTGAATAGGCATTTTAAAATTATTACGGTTTAGGCTCTAATAAATGCAGAATAAAACTTAACGTTTAATTTATCAAGCCAAAACCTATATCCACTAGTTTCACTAAGTGCACCAACAACCTATGCTAAGAAAGACTAGCAACAAGGTGATAGCAAGATATAGTACTTCAAGCACGAAGGCTATCACAATGTAAATTGCATAGGTAAAGGGCTCGGTTGAGAGATAACCGATGGACGCGGAGACGATGATTTGTTTCCCGAAGTTCACTTCCAAAGAAGCTACGTCTCCATTGGAGAGGTGCAGGGGCGCAATGTACTTCGAACGCCACAAAAGGCTCACCCTATTCTCCCATGAGCTCGCCACAAAGGCCTACTCACGTTCCACTATGGGACACTTGAGGGCGGTCACCGAACCCGTACAAGGCTTGGAGCAATCTCCACAACTCAATTGGAGGGCTCCCAAGAAATGCCACAAAGGCTCCACAATGCCACAAAAGGCCAACGAGCTTGGGGAACCTCCACAACTCAATTGGAGCCCCAAGAACAATGCCACAAAGGCTACAAAGCCACAAAAGGCAACAAGGCCACAAAAGGCTACAAGACCACAAAAGGTCAACTATCCAACCACACAACCGTCTAGGGTTCCAAGAACCCAAGAGAAACAAGCCCAAGGGCTTGAACTCGCCGAATCTCCGAGGAGAACTCAAACCTATGCACCGAATGCAAGAGGCAAGTCCTTCTCTCTCAAATTCCACCAAAGCTACAAAAGCTATTGGGGGAATAGGAGAGGAAGAACACAAGAGGAGAACACAAAACTCTCCAAGATCTAGATCCCAAGGATTCCTTCACAAAGAAGGTATTTGGCTTGGTGGGGCTTGTAGATCTAGATCTCCTCTCTCAAATCCCTCAAAAAGATGCAAGAATCATAGGAGGGGAAGGGGAGAGGGCAAGCTCTTCAAGGTCAACAATGGAGGAGAGAGAGAGCAAGAACCAAGAAAAAGCTTGTTAGGGGCGAAGGGGAAAGGGGAGCTCCTTTTAAAGGGCTCCCCGATCTGCCCGTTACCCACAGAATCGCGCACGGCCGGTAGTACCGGTGGGTGGCCGGTACTACCGGTGGCACCCAGCCAACGGTCAGAAAACAGCGAGGCAAAGATCAAAAACGCGATCTTGGCCGGAACTACCGGTAGCAAGAATATCCTAGCGGTACTACTGCCTGAAAATCCGATCCAAGTTCCGTCAAATAGCGCTAACCAGGTAGAGAGGGTACTGAACCAAAATTTGGGTTGCCGGAAGTTGGGCCGGAATTAACACCGGTACTACCGGCGGCATTTCTGACCGAGCGGTACTTCCGGCATCTGGCCGGTACTACCGGTGGCCCACCGGAACTACCGGTCAGGCAAAAACTTCAGAACCAGAACTGCCACAACTTTTGCATCTGAACTCCAAATGAGATGAAACCAATTTTGTTGGAAAGATAACGACGTGTAGAATCCAACCAATTTTGTTCGAAATATTGGGTATCACCAAGGGAGAAAATAGCATGAATATATATATGAGATACCTCCCAAGGTGTGGAGCCATAAAACCCGCAAGATCAAAAACACAATAAGATATGCAAGGGAAATCCGTTTTTGATGAACTAGAGCTTGTTATGAAGATAACCACAAGCTCTAGAACCTCACATGGACAAGAACTAAACAACAACCAAGAAAGATGATGCTATGAATGCAAAGGTTTGAGCTCTCTTCGAAAGATACGAACAAGTCACCCACTCGAGAGCCCCTCTTGATAGTACGGCTATCTATCCTAAACCCGGTCTCCCAACGAGACCGGTAAAATAGAAACCCTATCAAGATCATACCTTTGCCTTGAGCATCCCACTTGAGCTTGATGAAGACGATCTTTTCACCTTCAAGATGGAACACCTTTCTTGATTGCTCGTGCTTGCTCTTGCTTGATGAAGACTTGTGAATGGCTCCCCCATAATCCATGGGCAAACCTCTTCTTTGACCTTGTCTTCATCACTCCATGAACGCCGAGGAGGCAAGCTCCAAGCATGAGATCTTCTAGAGATGGTGCATCTTGAGCTTGCACAACAATTCTTGATGATGTCTTGAAGATAGCCATGAGGAACTCCATATTCTTCTTCTTCTTCAAGACATACTTGATCTTCTTTTTCTACTTGATTCCAATAGGCACAAAGCCCTTGCACGATGCCTTTTCTTTTTCATCCTTGAAACCAACACATGGTCCAAGCGATGCCAATGGACAAACCTACAAGTGAAACTCAAATTGCACATTAGTCCATAGGGATTGTCATTAATTACCAAAACCACACATGAGGGCATACCTGCCCTTTCAGCTGCTTTATCTACATCTGCTCTGTTTACTGAATTTATTTATGGTGCTGGTTAGTTTTACTGCTCTAGATTTGCTACTAGATTGGGGAAAATGAGGGGAAAAGGAACAATGAATAAAGAGAGAAGCTGCTCTAGATTCGCTACCTTTTTGGGCAAAAAAACACAACTGTTAGCGAGAGAGGGGAAAAGGCGCTCTTAAAAAGGCCAATCATAAAAATAACAAAAAATAAAACTTCCAATTTAGGTGATAGGGTGCACGTAACCACCGAACGCGCCCCACATGGTCCCACACCACGTCCCCCATAATCAGCGAGAGATGGATGGCTGGTCCGCTGTGTATCCTGGCCCCACCTGTCAGCATGTAACGGTCGAGGCGACGTAAAGTAACGCTCAATGCACGACCCACCCCAACGGGGTCCCACCAGTTAGCATGTAACGGTCAAGCATTTGACCTGACAATATCCCCCCGTCCGAGTGCATGTGAGGGTTTCAGAATGGAGGGAGGGCAAAAGTGAGGAAAAACTAAACGGATGGGGAAAACTGAGTACAACTAACGAACCAGGGGCACGAAAATAGAAATCCCTATTATATTGTCTAAGAGCTATTATATCACCACCACACTTTATGAGACATGAGATAAGTAAACCCATAAAGCCCGAAACCAGTTTTACTTATTTTACTATCTTTTATATTTCCTGGAAGAATTAAATCAGAAAATACAAAAACACTTTTACTTTCTACAAGTATAAACAAAAACCCTAAAGAAATTTACTTCACTGTTTTAGTTATAGATTATTTTACTATTTATTTAATATTTAAGTTTTACTAATAAGAAACCTTGTCCTTGAAAACCCCACGGTGGAGTTGAGGGCACAAGACAAAACATTTATTTAGTAGGTTGCTGAAAGAGGCTTGAAGAAGGTTGTAGCATCAGATCCCCAGGAGTTTGATATAACCCCTCGAGTCACCCTCGCAGGGAAAATATGCTTGCTAAATCACTATGCACTTGAAGTCCCAACGAATTGGATCACACAGAGCTGGTGTGATGAAGAAAATTTTCTGACGCTGTTGTTGGGATGTAGCAACAATGTCGTAACCGAATGTAGCAACGTACTTGCCATGCTAGCCTAGCTACCGCCATGCTCAGACCCCTCCCGACCCTCTCCCTGTCGCTGCCACTAGGAAAAGCTCATGCGGTGCCGATGGAGGTGGCCCTTTCACTACCCGGTAGTTGCTCGTTCTCGGAGGGGATCTAGAGGGGTGTCAACTTCCAATGGAGGAGGCGTCGGGCTTGACCGCCGTAGGTGATGGAGCGTCCTATCCCCGAGCATGGCGGTAGTGGTGCTCCTTATTGCGGCATGCAGTTTCAGCAGGAGGCCTGTTGGCGGGGAGTGGGATGGTGGCAACGCTGCTCATGGTGAGGCAGCAGAGCAAGGTGTCTATCGGCCGATGGTGGCGAGGATCGGTGTTGCACGAGGCTGCAGGTGGATGTGATAGCATGGGTGGAGCAGCATGTCGCAGGGATGATAGTGCCTGACCTGGGCCTGGCTAGGCATGGCCAGGCCTGATATAATAGACCCTGCTACTGCATCCAAATAGAGATCACCTCGGGTGATGGAGGGTGGATGCCCTCACCTAGGTGGTCACGTGACTTGATGGCTGCAAGCTCTGGTGCTAGCCTTCCTCATCCAATCCGTTGGATTTGCAGTGTGACGTTGGTCGGGACATGGGTTCGAGTTTGCCGTATGTAACACTGGATTGCGTCAGCGACTCTACAACGAGGGACGTGGCGGTGACGGGACTGTTCCTTTGCGGCCCCCGAGTTCGTGGGCGAGTGCATCGCGGTACCCGACTTGCCTGTAATTGCCGCGTTTCGTAAACATGGGCTGCCAACTGTCGAGAGAGGCCATTTCGAGACAAACTCGTTGATACCTTCGATCCAGATTACAGATGTAGTATAGCTCGTTTTCCCTAGTAGACCTAGGTTATCGAATCCACGGGAAGCGAATGCATAGTGAAGTTACTTTAACGGACCTTCGGGAGTTTTAGAATTTCTTTTGTGTTTTTACCGGACCAATAGCTTGCGTCTTTTTGTTGTTGTCGATGATGGAGAGAGGGGGCCTAGGGCATTCGGTTTCACCTGTAGCTGTGCAAAAACATCTGATGGAAATAAAAGATAGAAATAAAGTATGCGTGTACTTATTAGAGCAAGATAAATTATATGTGGGCAGTGCATCCATAATTTCTATTGCCTCCGCAACCGCTTATGGCAATAACCTACTAGTCTCATCCATAGAAGAAAGAGAACTAATGATATGCATAGTGATGTCACCGTTAATCCCAAGAAAATCCCTCACATACAACCGTACTACCCCTTCTGTCACTGGGGTTCCCAACCTGCGGATCCGTCATCACTCATACTCCCTATACCTGGCTCAACCCTCGGGGTCTTGGGTACCTGACAAGTCCTTGGATTGAGGCAAGAGAGGATACAATAATCATCATGTCATACAAACTAATACACGATCCCATCTATGATAAATAACATGCACAAATGCTACATGGCTAGGCCGAAGCCCTTAGCGCAAGGAGAATTACTCACACGTAGAGACAAGATCAACAATCACAAAAATTGTAATGAAAATCATAGGATTGATAGCAATTGTCTTACACCCACCCGAGATCTCGGTTAAGCTTGGTTGTGTCAACATGGTCAAATAACTTCATCTCAGCACTCTCAAGAATTGAGCTGACTATGGATTCTTTCAACTCAATAGTCATATCCCATAGTTTGTCCAGCGTTTTTTGCATCGATTTGGGCCACTCTGGATCTACCCATTTGACAACACTGCAACTTCTGTGTGGCAACATTGCACCATATTCTTGACACCCTAAAAACCTCCTACCTGTGTTTCATCCTTCAAACGCTGCAAATTTAGTGGGCACATATTCATGTTGACATAGCGAAGGACTGTCTTCCTCCGCTAAACCGTGATAGTCAAAGTCATATAGCGCCTGGTTGGCCTAACACATCATACATGCATGAGTAATCAGAGTAGATATAGCTCAAAATAGATAAATGGCCACATATATTAGAGATGAGATGACTCACATCGAAATCACCATCCCTGTCGTCACGACGCATTTCCTCACCGTCTCCCCTTGAACCTATGGAAAAAGGGGGTGGGGGACTGGGGTGGCCGCGGGAGAGATCGTTGGAGGCGACGTCGGCTTGCGGCTATGTCAGGATGGGAGAGAAGTGGGGAAAGTGGCTTCGAGGGGAAGGAAGAGAAGTATGGGAAGGAAGAGTGGTAGAGGGGACGTGACATTGGCAGGTGGCCCACGAAACACGTGACACTGGCAAAAGGGGAGCACGCGGTGATGCCAGTTTGTCCAGAGCAAGCGGACAGTAAGCATGGCCAATCATGTCGCAGAACAACCTACTCGCGGATTGTTCTTATGAAGAACCATCCCAATCGTCCACGCGTCCCGATCGAACGGTATGTATCAAGCGTCATGCAGAACAAGTGTGTTGGGGCGTGCCTTCTAGAAGACTCGATCTAACGACCACCATTAGTGGATCCATGTGGTTTATGAAAAGAACACACATCCAATGAACTCTAGTGGATCCATGTGGTTTATGAAAAGAACACACATGCAATGAACTCTAGTGGATCCCATGTGGTTTATGAAAAGAACACACATGCTGGAGTGGCATCAATGCATGTGTTCTTTTCCTAAAACCACAATTATGCCCACTGATACACATACACACACATCCAATGAACTCTAGTGGATCCATGTGGTTTACAAAAAGAACACGAATGCAATGAACTCTAGTGGATCCATGTGGTTTATGAAAAGAACACACATGCTGGAGTGGCATCACAACATGTGTTCTTTTCCTAAAACCACAGTGATGCACACTAATACACACACACATCCAATGAGGGGTGGTGATGCAGCATCTTTCAAGCTGGTGGTAGAATGTATGCTGCAGTTGAATCCCAACATGCTACCAGGGTTTCTGGACATGGTTGGACACCACATGTTGGAGTGGCATCACTACATGTGTTCTTTTCCTAAAACCACAGTGATGCACACTGATACACACACACACACATCTAATGAACTCTGGTAGATCCATGCGGTTTATGAAAAGAACACACATGCAATGAACTCTAGTGGATCCATGTGGTTTATGAAAAGAACACACATGCAATGAACTCTAGTGGATCCATGAGGTTTATGAAAAGAACACACATGCTGGAGTGGCATCACTTCATGTGTTCTTTTCCTAAAACCACAGTGATGCACACTAATACACACACACACATCCAATAAGGTGTGGTGATGCATCATTTTTCAAGCTGGTGGTAGAATGCATGATGCAGTTGAATCCCAGCATGTTGCCGAGGTTCGTGGACATGGTTGGACACCACATGCTGGAGTGGCATCACTTCATGTGTTCTTTTCCTAAAACCACAGTGATGCACACTGATACACACACACACATCCAATGAACTCTAGTGGATCCATGTGGTTTATGAAAAGAACACATATGCAATGAACTCTAGTGGATCCATGTGATTTATAAAAAGAACACACATGCAATGAACTCTAATGGATCCATGTGGTTTATGAAAAGAACGCACATGCTAGAGTGGCATCACTGCATGTGTTCTTTTCCTAAAACCACAGTGATGCACACTGACACACACACACATCCAATGAGGTGTGGTGATGCAGCATCTTTCAAGCTGGTGGTAGAATGCATGCTGCAACACACATTTGGTACAAAGGGCTCCCCTAAGCTCGGCTTCCCTCTTGCAACTGGGGCAAAACACGAGGAACCGTAGAAATAAATGGATCTTAACGTACAACCGGTAGACCACATAAGCATCTATGGATGCATACTTCAGGTTTATATCAAACAACGGCCTCTCCTTCCAGAAATCGTGCCTATCCTAACGAAAATCTTCCTTCATGCTGGCGTACGACTCATCGAGGATTATAGTTGCCAGTATAGCCATTCCATCCCTCTTTGAGCCCCCTATGATCTTGACAAGACTCTGAATATCGATCCACTTGTGCGCAGGAATTATAAATTTTTTTGAAATAAAATTTCACAAAATCAGTTCTCTTGTCCACGGTGCAGAAAACAATTCCCTTTTCTACAAGGAATTGGCGCAGTGCTGGACATGTCTTGTCAGTCCTGAAAGTATGTAGTTTGTCATCATATAATGCGGTGACCAAAATTTGTAACTACAAATGTTTTATGAATGCAAGATCATCATCTGAATATAATTTTAAGCTACAAAAGTTTAGTAAATGCAAGATCAAGATTCCCAACATTGGCTTGTCATAATTTATTTGGTCCTAATGAAATTCAGTAGTTGCAAGATGAGCAAATGGATAGAAGAACAAGAGGATAAAACCCTAAAATCGGTTAACTATAGAGAGCAGATCTGCAAACTAGGATAAGTGGTAGACGAGGACATGTTTCCTCATGGCTAGTTGAACGACGACAAGCTCATTCTCGAACTCTTTCTCCACCATGGTGTACTCGAGGTCCAATCCCACGAACTTGTCCTCGTCTTTCTCAAGCCAATCCTCGTACATCCTCAGGACTCACACCACTGTCTCCTCCTCGTTGGTATAGATGATGTCTATCTTCTTATTGTCATGGATAGTGAAACTTGTCTCTTTAGTACAACCTTCCATGGCGGCGGGCAAGGAGGAGACAAAAAGAAGACAAAGGACAGGAAGAAGAAGAGTGATTTTTTTGCGACAGCTTGGTGAAACCGTCAATGCGATTCTGACGTAGTGGTTAACAACGGGGACGGAAGTCCAATGGAGAGACGCGTGGCGGCGGTCGTTCCAGCTTCTGATTAAACAAATAATAAAAATAGTAATATCGAGGATATATGCACCCCTGTGTTGTCACGCCAGTACACGCTATCGGTTGTGTTGTCCTATCAACTGCGTCACCTTAGCTCATGTGCTCCGCGTCATTAGTTTTCATGTCTCAAATCCTACCGGGCAATTTAATTGTGCATACCCATTTGCCGCATATCCTCTAGCCTTTTTTTGAGAGTAATCCTCTAGCCTTGCGATCTTGCAAAGTGGGACGGCGATCCTGTCTATGGAAATCCAAGTGGTAGAAGAAGAAGAAGAGGAGAAGACGATGGGGTCCGGGATAGGGAGGAGTGCAGGGCTGACTCATTCCGTCCACATCCCAGATCTCACCACCGAAGGAAATGGCATCTCAGCTCGGCGCCATGGTCGCGACCACAGATCGCCGCTTCGGGGAAGAAGAATATGGAGTAATGAGGAATGGATACAGGCGCTAGCCCTGCAAGGTGGCAAGCGCCTTGACTTTTCAACAAAATTATAGGCCTTAAGCCTTGGGGCGGAGGGAGTATGATGCCTCCACGATGGCAACGACATAACGGCGAAAACTGACAGGGGTGCCAACTTGGTGGGCGTTAGCCTGATAGTTTGTATTCAAACATAAAGTTGAATTCGTGCCGAAAAGACCCCCTGAGTATTTGGCACACCAACCAACTGTGGGCAACGCGGATGATTACAAACAACTTGGTTACCGCTTTGCCTTGGCGCCTCAACTTTCGGACCGTAAAATTATATTCTCGGCGGTGACAGTGGTCTCATTCTTCGGTCATGTGGGTGGCGAGGAGTGGACAGTGAGGGTCCCTGGTGTTGACGACACTTTAGCTTTGGCAGATCCCAAATTGTGTTGGAGGCCTAAATTGAGGACAATTGAGTGGTGTGAAGGATTTCCGAGCGAAATCTTAATGCTTCGGCGCCAATGGCAGCGATGACTACGGGTGTCGTAACCCTCTTAGTGGCACCTTGTGGTTACCTTCTTTGTACGGGGCTTCCGGGTGAAAATTCTTGACCGTCCCGGTTACAATGGTGGTGGCGCGGTGCGTTCTTATTCTCTTGAAGGCGTCATCGTGGAGCCCCGATTCCCTCTGTCTCACTTCAGGGTCTACGGTGGCAAGTTTTAAGGCTCTATATTAGGTGCCCTTACTTCTAAATCATCCATTTGACGATGCATGACGAAACCAAGTAAGGATTGGATGTCCATAAATGGCCTGTATATATTTGGAATGCACATTTCTTTGGTCGATGCTAAGCATAGGCTCCGGTAAAAATCCAAACCAATACTTGTTGGAGAAGGTCTTGGTAGCGGATTTCGTTGTAACAGCTCGATCGTCCAACTAGTTAGATTTGTTCATGCATTTAGTTCGTCGGTCACGTCTCCGGACAAACTAAGATAGAGGAACCACCGTACCCAACCCACCCACGTAGCTAGCTCATGAACACCATATATAGCAAGCTAGCTCATCGGCGGAGGCCTGTCTGGCCGGCCGGCGACCGAAGAGACCCTATCAGATATGGCAGAGGACGACGAAGGCAAGTGCTCCGCCGACGTGGCCGAGGGGTCCTACTTCATGGCCGGCGTGATGGCCATCATCGGCCGCCGTCCTCGTCCTTTCCGGCCTCTTCCATTCCGTGCTTCGACGCATGAGCCAGCCAAGCATCATCTCCCACATTCTGGTACGTGCTCCATCTTGGTATGTTGGGGAATCAATTAGCAATTGATTGATTTCACAATATTCTCCCTGACACCGCCTGCGCAGGCCGGCGTGGTGGTCGGCCCGACGGTGCTCGGTCGCATGGTCGACCTCCGGCAGCTGGGCATGAAGGACGCCGGCCGGGCGCTGGGCGACGCCATCTACTACCTCCGCATCGTCTTCATGTTCTTCATCGGGCTGGAGATGGACCTGCGCTACCTGCGACGGTACTTGCGTGCCTCCATCGTCGTTGCCTCCGGCGGCTCCGCGCTCTGCCTCATCCTGGCCACCGTCTCTGGCCCCTTCTTCTACGGCCTTCTCCACCCAGGGAAGCACACCTTCCACCCCGACAGCCTCTACGCCTCCACTGTCCTCTTCATGCTCGTCCTCACCAGCACCGCCTCGCCCGTCCTCATCCGCATTGTCACGGAGCTCAAGCTCACCAGCTCCGAAACCGGCCAGCTCGCCATCGGCACCGCCTTCGCCAACGACATCGCCAGCCTCGCCGTCATTAGCGTGATGGTCGTCAGCCCGACCAGCTACGACAAGGACGGCAAACCCATTCCGCCGACCAACCGGCTAACCGCGCTGCCGGTGGTGAAGGTGATCATGTTCCTGTGGATGGCGCTCAACGTGTGGGTCGCCGTGCGCATTGTGGTGTGGATGGCCAGGCTGCTCAACAAGAGCAAGCAGGGGCAGCAGTACATCAGCAAGTACGAGCTGTTCGCCATGCTCGTGCTCATCGTCGGCATCTCGCAGCACGTCCAGATCTTCGGCTACAGCGCCTCCATGACCGCCTTCCTCATCGGCCTCGGCACGCCGCGGGAAGGCCCAACGGCGTGCACGCTCATCGACCGCCTCGCCTACCCTGTGCACCAGCTCATCATGCCCCTCTGCTTCGGCACCATTGGCGCCAGGCTCGACTTCGCCAAGATCGACTGCTTCACTCCCACCCAGTTCCTCGTCGTCGTCACCTACGCAACGCTGCTCAGCACGATCGGGAGGGTGGCCGGCACGGTCGTGGCGGGGCGGATGATCGGCATCCCGGCACGGGAGACGCTCGTGCTCGGCTTCCTGCTCAACGTCAAGGGCTACGCGGACATCCTCGCCATCAACCTAGGCGACTCGACCGGCATCTGGAACAGCGCGGCGCAGGGCGTGCTTCTCCTGTCCTCCATCATCAACAGGTTCATGGCCGGCCCGGCGTCCGCCGCTATCGTCCGTCAGCAGCGTCGAGCATTCCAGTACCGCGTGCACTGCCTCCAGCAGCTCAGGCTGGACCAGGAGCTTCGCGTCCTCGTCTGCGTCCACGGTGCCAGGAGCATCCACGCCATGCTCACCCTCGCCGAGCTCTCCAAGGGCGCTACGCCTGTCGCCATATACCTCCTCCACCTCATCGAGCTAATGAGTTAGCGCAAGTACGCCATCACGCACCTCTACCACACCGGCTATGGAGCTGACGACGAGGACATGACGGCGGACGATGGGGCTACGCGCGGGAGATCGATCAGGTGGTAGCCGCGGCCAACGGCTTCACGAACGAAACATTCGTCCCGGTGCGGCAGATGACGGCCATTTCCAGCCTCGAGACCATGGACGCCGACGTGTGCAACGGCGTGGAGGACGCGCGGGCGTCGCTCGTCCTCGTGCCATTCCACAAGGAGGAGCGCTACGACGGGCGCATGGTGTGCCGCAGCGACGACCGCCGAGAGCTCAACCAGCGAATCCTCGAGAGAGCGCCCTGCACCGTCGGGGTCCTCGTCGAGCGCCGCCTCGGTACCATCGCGGAGGGGCAGTCGACGGCCACCGAGGGCGGTCACAGCAGGTCGGCGGATGACCCCGCAGCCGAAACGCACAACGTGGTGGCGGTGTTTCTTGGCGGGCCGGACGACAGAGAGGCGGTGGCGTACGCAACGCGGCTGGCGGCTCACCCGTCCGTGAGCGTGATGGTGTCGAGGTTCCTTCTAGCGGGAGCGAGCGTGGACAGCAGCACGGAGGTGCTGTCGGCGACGCTGATGTCCCCCAGGCCGGAAGGCGGCGATGATCACCTCGTCACCGTGGTGGTTGGCGAGGAGGAAGAGGAGGCCATGGCGGACGAGGAGTTCATGGCTGACTTCTACGCGAGGTTCGTTGCCCCAGGGCATGTGTCTTACACGGAGAGGTACGTGAGCAAGGGGCCGGAGTTGGTGGAGTCTCTGGGCTCCATTGCCATGGCCGGGATGTACTCCCTGTTCGTCGTGGGCAAGGGTGGTGACAGCGGCGCGGCCGCGGCGAAGATGACCAGCGGCATGGGAGGCTTGTACGAGGAGTGCCCCGAACTAGGACACGTGGGGGACCTCCTGTCCTCGGACGACTTGGCCGGGTCTGGCGCCTCGGTGCTAGTGCTTCGGCAGCACCGCCGGAGGATGGAAGGAGACCCCAATGATGTTGACGATGTTCTCAGATGAGAATGGCATATACAGCGATACTGTACAGTAAATGTATAGATGTGTATAGCAAAGATAGTCGGACATTACGTGGATCTCAGGTTCAAGAATGTCACTTGCTTCAATTATGGGGAGCCTGGACATTATGTGGGACTCTGCCCCAGACAGAAGAAATGCTTCATATGTGACCAGCCTGGTCATCATATGGATTCATGTGCAGAATGGAATAAGCCTCTACCTATGGCAGAGTATTGGGGGAGTGCTAATCCTAGACTTGGGTTCTTCCATGTGGATGTTGAAGGGCCTTCTGCTGTTGAGTGGCTAAATATGGATAATGTTGGCATAGTGGTGGTGAATGAAGGAGAATTAGATGAGAAAGAATTGGAACAATGTTTCAATGATATGTGGAAGGTCAATTGGTTTTGGTAGATTAGGCAACTTTCTGGTAAAAGATTTTTGGTCAGATTCCCTCCTTCTAAGAAGATCAAGGATTTAGTGGAATACCCATCTGTTAACCTCAAGAAGAAGGGAGTGAATGTTTCTTTTGATAACTGGAATGGTGAATTAGAACCTTTTGAGGAATTTCAGGAGCTATGGGTCAAAATTGAGGGTATTCCTCCTCAGTACTGCTCTTGGAAGTTGATATGTCAGGTGTCCTCTGCCCTAGGGGTCCTGGTGAATGTGGATTGGCATGAGATATTCAAGACTTTTTACAAAAATGTCAGAGTTAAGGTGTTAGTAAGAGATGTCACTAAGGTGCCTACTAGTAAACTGTTTGAAATGGAACAGAGTTTCTTCATGCTGTATTTCTCTGTTGAAGCTAAAAAACAATAGATGGTGGGGCAAATGGTGGAGATGATGATGATAATGGTGGACTTGAAGGTGCTGAAGATGAGGATTTAGGGGATGATTTCCAGGAACAGATGCAGAAAGAAAAAGCAGATGAGACTAGATTGATGGAGTCTGGTGCTCACAGAATTCCTAATTTCAATAGGCATGGGAGCAAGACTGTTGATGCAGTTGGAAGCTCTGTTAAGATGATGGAAGCTTTGGTGATGAAGAAGGTGTTTGGAGAAGGTGAGAGAAAAGAGGTACCAAGTTTGAAAAACAAGAAGCCTATGGAGAACATTGGTGAACACTTGCTGGAGAGATTAAATGAAGCTGCTGAGGGTGGTGCACATCTCAATGTGCCTGTCACTCCTGTCAACAAAGAGAACCAAGTGGAGGTAACTATTGCTAGAGATAAAGGTAAAAAGAAGAAATCTAAATGGGGCCCTATGGTTGCTCCCAGGATGAATAGCAGAATTGTCAGAGATGGCAAATCTGCCATTGAAAAAGCCTAGGAATTGAAGAAATCTAAGAATCTGGAGGTTCCAAAAGGTAATTCTAAGGTGCATGGCTTTGCTAATTCCTTTGCTGCTCTTGATAATAGAGTTCTTATGGGTAGAGCTAGGTCTGTAGGTATCATTTTAGGTGCTTCTAATGATGCGATTGAAAATAATATTAATCTGATCAAAGAAGTTGAAATTGGTAGACTTACTACTTTCCATGTTGATCACCCTGATATGTTTTTGCCTAGTAGTTTAGATATTACTAGGGAAGATGTGGAAGGTGATTGCACTGCCAATTATGGCCAGCAGGGATGTGACCCTGGTGACCACATTAGTGTGTCCCAGTTAGAAGAAGAACCTTGGGTAGAGGTATCTTCTAAGAGAAAAAGCAGAAAAAACCTAGAATTCCATCATGGTAGTTGCTCTAATATGGAATCCTAGAGGCCTTAATAGGCCTGATAAGCTTACTAGAGTACATGATCTCATTAGAGAGACATGTCCTGATATAATTAGCTTTTCTGAGTCTAAGAAAAAGGACTTTACACCTTTTCAACTCAGACAGCTTGATCCTTTTGATAAGTTTCTTTGGAACTGGTTGCCTGCTAAAGAGACTGCTGGTGGGATTTTAGTGGGTATTAGTTCTGATTTATTTGATATTATTGCTTGAAACATCCATAAGTTCACTGTATCTGTGTTGCTGAAAGGCAAAAAGATAAGTTGATGTGGAGATTTATCTCGGTTTATGGATCCTCTTATGATGAACATAAGTTGGAGTTTATTAATGAACTTCATAATGTGTTTTCATCATGGATTGGACCTACCTTAGTGGGTGGTGATTTTAATTTGGTTAGAGAAAAATGTGAGAAGAGTACTAGTAACATTAACCAACATTGGGCTGACCTCTTCAATGACTGGATTAATAAAAACAGTCTAATGGAAATGAAAATGTTGGCAGGAAATTCACTTGGGCTAATAACCAAGATAATCTGATTATGGCTTTATTGGATAGAGTTTTTATTTTTACTTGTTGGGATGCTCTCTTCCCTGGTAGTAATGTTAAAGCAAAACCTAGGGTTGGTAGTGACCACACTCCTCTAATTGTTGATATTGGGGCTTTAGCTGCTCCTAAAATTAAACTTTTTAGATTTGAGAAGTGGTGGTTAAAAGTAGATGGTTTTGATCAGTTGGTTGCTAAGATTTGGGGGATGTTGGGGGTATTGGAAAAGCTATTGATAGATGGCAATATAAGAGTAGAAATTTGAGGAAAAAATTGAAAGGTTGGAATGCCAACCTAGAGTCTAATCAAAATAAAACTAAGCAAAAACTGGTAGCTGAATATGATATTTTGGATGTGTTGTCTGAATCTCAGACTCTCTCTCTCCAGTCTCAAAAGAGAGGATGAAAAGTATTTCTTCCGAATTGACTGAGATTTGGAAAAAAGAGGAGATTAAAGCTAGACAAAGATTCAGAGAGAGGAATATTTTGGAGGGTGATCGTAACACTGCATACTTTCATTCTGCAGCTAATCAGAGAAGGAGGAAGAAGCAGATTGATGTGCTAGAAGGTCCCAATGGTGAGGTGGATGATACAAAAGGTACGCTTGATATTCCTGTGACCTATTATAAAATTTTGTTTAGCTTTGAGGAAATGCTTCTGTCTTGTTATTTTTACTAGGAGAGATCTCCAACTCTAAATGAATTAAATCCAACGGGCTTAGATTGATCTTTTCATAATCTTTCCAACACAATTGGAATCATTCAATTTGGATTTATAAACTCTCTGAATTGATTTTTAAACTAAGGGACAGAAGTGAGTTCAAACTTAAATAGAAAAAATTATATTTGAACTAACTGGGTCGCGCGGGAAAACTAACGGCCGGCCCAGTGGCGCTCCGTGGCGCGGATGACAACTGACAGGGGGGTCCCGCAGGTCAGTGACACATCAACACGAAGTGGTACGGGGCACTCTTAGCGCTACGATTAAAAGGTGGATCAACGGCTGAGGATCATCGTCCCCGGCGAACAGGTCACCGGCGAGAGATAACCCTAGCGGCTCGGTGGGGGTACGTGGGGGCTTACCAGGGCTCCAGCTAGTCGTGGCGATGGGGGCGATCGAGCTGGTGGACGACGGCGGTTCTAGGCAAAGTCACGGCAAGGGCTGCGGTGGACGGAATCGACGGCAACTTCTCCTCCTCTGCAGCGGGCTCTTCCGGTGCCATTCCGGCGAACTATGGCTCGAGCGGCTCTGGCGAGAGGTGGGGAAGACTCAGTGGTGATAGGGGAGTTGAGTGGTGTGGAGAATTGGTGCTGGGGAGGGTTCCTTATATAGGCTCAATGAGGGGACCGAGGGGGTGATGGCGAGCTCGTCGGTGACGACGATACAGGACGCTATCGGCATGGGCGGCATAGGCGGACGGTGGCTTGCCTCCTGGCGGTGGATGGTGGTAGGGAGGATCGCGCACTCTGGGAGACAGAGGTGATGCTCGACGCGGCGCTCGGCGACTGTGGGTCGCGCGGCGGCGCACGGCCGTGTCTGGCGGGGTGCTGGGGTCGAGGCGGAGTGGCGTGCGATGTATGGTGTCCAGGCGCGGTCTGCTGCATGCTGGCGGTGATCGCGCTCTGGGGCGCTCTGGCTGGCTCGCAGAGAGAATGGGCGGCGGTGATGGGGTGTGGTTTAGGGCCTGGCTGGGCTTGGGGAAGGGGCAGGGAGGTGCGGTAGGGTTGGGTGGAGCTAGAGGGCATGCTGGAATGGCGCGGCGCTGTCCCTGGCACATTGCCCTCTTCTGGCCGGTGGTGACCAAAAAGGGGTGGCGCTCCACTACTGCTACGGCTTAGGGGTAGGCCGGTGGGGTGTTTGTTGGACTCAGGGGGACAAGGCTGATCAATGCACACCAAATGGCTCGACAAGAATTGATCAAAAACAGTAATAGTTAGGCTAATTTGATTTTGTCTGCAACCTGTTCGATCAAATGGCCACAAGAACAAAACATTTTAATTTTGGGCTGATTTTTTGTGGACTTGGTGATCACATGCTTGAGCATCTGTGGTTTCTTGGGATTTCAAAATGGAGTTCATTTGAGTGGTTTTTGAATAAGTGTGATCTTGATACCTACACTAGATTCAATTTTCAAATGCCATTTAAAATTAGGGTTTGAATGTTTTTTGTAGATCACAAAGTGGGCCTTGGTACATCACTATTTGTACTAGCAAGGGGTGCAAAGATCCACATTTGTTTCTGTTAAGAATTGAGTTCTAGGAATAGCCAAAGTAGGCATGGTAGTTAAAAATGGCACAAATGACCATTTCCTTCTTTTATTCATTTTGATTTGTTTTTCTTTGGGATTTGTTTGGGAATGATCTAGATGATGTTTAATTCACCTTAGAATCATTTTACAATTAATGGATCACTTAAACATGGCAATTCAAAACAACTCCTATTTTAAATGCACACACATATGAATGCATAAATATTTTTAAAGGGAAAAGTTTTTGTTAACCCTAATTTTGATGATTTGGATCTTAATAACCTTGGATTAAAGTTTTGGGATGTTACAAGATGCAACAAATTATTGCTCGCCTCACATCATCCACAGCCCCATCTCCATCCTCCTCGGAGGCTGCCACTCCGTCATCCAAGGATAAGGCTAACACCGGATCCAAGGAAGATGAAGTGGTAGCTGAAAAACATAATGGTTCCGCCTCCAAGAAGGAAAGTGGTAAGGAGGACTATAGTGAGGTTCATCACCTATATTCCCCTGATCCACCTATCCCTCATCCTCATATAAACAATAGGGGTGGTCCACCCAAGCTTACTGCATCCTCATTTAATCAATGGAAATTCTTAATGAAGTCTCATGTTTGCAGCTCTTTAATTAAACTTTGGAGGATCATCGAAGAGGGTCTTCATATTGGAGATCACACCAACTTGACAAGAAGAGAAGTGGTGGATAGTCAATTGAATGCAACGGCTCTCCACATGATACATCTCGGAGTGGGTCCTAAGGACATGCCCCACATTGAGCATTTCAACACCGCTAAAGAAGCTTGGGATGCCCTCACCGATCTCTTTATTGGAAATGAAAGCATGAGGAGGAATAGGTATGATTCCCTTAGCAATGACGCTGAAGGATTCTACATGTTGGATGGTGTAAACCATGAAGATATGTATAGAAGACTCAAGGGCATTGCAAAAACATTTAGAAAGCATGGAGCCACTCACATTGATGATGCTTGGATAAAAAGGAAATATGTGAGTGCTCTAATGCATTTTGAGCCAACGGACTTGAAGAGCTTGCAGGGTAGACACAACTACCATCAAATGACCTCCAATGAAGTCATGCAAGAAATGACATCATTCAAGGTTGTAGCTAAGAATGCGAAAGATGCTCATGCCCGAGCCATTGGAATGCAAAAAGGGGTCAATGTTGCTCTAAAGGCAAATGTTGTTGAGTAAGATGAGGATGAAAGAGGTTTCGAGAGTGTCACCATGGGATGCCCCGAGGAAGTCAAGCGTGCTCATGGTGAGTACATGGCATTCTATGCAAGGAACTTTTGGAAGGATCTAGCCAAGGCCAAGCCGGAACTAGAGTGCAAGAATGGTTCAAGTGGAAGAGAAGAGAATGGCCCAAAACTGAGAACATGCTACAATTGTGGAGATAGGCAAGACACTGGTGGCAGGCTCATCCTTAAAGAAAAATCCAAGGCACCACGAAAGAAGCCATTTATCAAAAAGAACGGCCCTTACAAGAAACAACCAGATTGTCTTGGTGGCACAAGAAGAATATTCCTCTGCAAGTGAAGATGAAGAGGATGAAGATAGTACTCGTGAGGTGGCTGCTATATCCACTACATCTACTCCATCATCACTCTTCGACTCTCCAAATGAAAACGTCATCAACAACAACATCACCTGCCTTATGGCAAGAGGGTTCGAGGTATCATCTTCTATTTCTTCATTTCCTAAGACTAACATAAATATGAATATGGATGATCATACTAGTCTTAAGGTAAAATAAGAAGTTATTGCTTTGGACAACTTTTTCACTAACTTGAAGGTGAGAACAAACTTCATTTTGATGCTCTTATGAGTCAACTTGCCCAATCCGAAGATCTCCTTGAAGAAAAGGGCAGAATTGAAAGAGAAGATGCCTTGGAGATAGCCTCCTTGAAGAATGCCTTGAGAAGAGGAAGCTCGAGTATCCTTGGAAGAGAGACTCAAATCAATTGAGGAGTCTCATGAAGAAGTTGTTGCTCAGATCATCAAAGAACGTGACAACGCTCTTGCCAAGGTAAAGAAACTAAAGAAGGAAAAAATTGAATTTGGGGTTGCTCATGCTAGACTCTCGGAGAAGTTTTAGAAACTTGAAATTTCTCACAAGGCATTGGAGAGTGAACACTCTACTCTAAATGAGTCTCATGACCAGCTCCAAACTCAATTGGAGAAGTATGATATGCCTAGCACCTCCACACCATCTTGTGGACAAGAAGAACTTGCAAAGGGATCTCAACACAAAGGTAAAGAAGTTCTAGATGAGATACTTAGCAAGAAAAGGACAAACAATGGAAAAGAGGGTCTTGGTTATATTCCCAAGACAAAGAACAAGAAGATCAAGACTGCTCAACCAAAGACTAGCACCACAACTAATGACAAGTCTAATTATGATGGTTTTGCAGGGGATAACAATCCTAACTATGAGTTATATTGTGATTATTATGGTGATGTTTATGCTAGTTATGTAGGTCCTTATGATTGTTACATTCCTTGGTCTATTTGGGTCCCCAGGACCCTTGTCACTAACATGAGAGGACCCATTGAAAAATGGGTATCTAAAACCAAGAAGTAACTTTCTTGCAGGGCTATGGGTCTAAATGGGTACTCGATAGCGGGTGCACAAGTCACATGACCGGAAGCAAGGAGATCATCACGGAGATGCGGCCAAATCATGATCATATAACCGTCTCCTATGGTGAAAATTAAAAATTTGAGGTACTGGGTCTCAGCAAAGTTGTGGTTGCTCACGATATCTCTCTCGTGGACGTCATGCTTGTTGACACCCTCGGTTACAATTTACTTTCAGTTCACGCCCTTGGTAAGATGGGCTTTGCAGTTTTTATTGATGTTGATTTGGTGGTACTCTTGTGGAGCAAGTCTCTAAAAGTCACTTTCATGGTATATGTTGAAAATGACCTATACGTGGTGGAATTTTCGGGGAAAACCACTATAGGCCCGATGTGTCTTTTCGGAAAGGCTGATGTGGGTTGTTTATGGCATCACCAACTAGCCCACGTCAATATGAGAACTTTGCAAAGTCTCCACAAGGGTGGCCACATCCTTGGACTAAAAGAAAATGTTTCCTTTGCCAAAGATCGTGTTTGCAGGGCTTGTGTTGAAGGGAAAATGCATGACTCTCCTCATCGAAGGAAGACTATTATTTCATTAAAGAGGATCTTGGAGCTCCTTCATGTGAACCTCTTTGGTCCTCCATCACATGCAAGCCTCGGTGGGAAGAAGTACTGCCTTGTGATTGTTGATGATTACTTAAGATACACTTGGGTCTATTTCTTCAAGTTGAAGAGCGAGACTCAACAAACAGTCATCGATTTCGCCAACAAGGTTCAACGTCAACACAATGTCCCTATATTGGCAATAAGAAGTGATAACGGCTCTGAGTTCAAGAACAACACCTTAAATGAATTTCTAAGTGAAGAGGGGATAAGACATCAATATTCCGCTGCATACACCCCTCAACAAAATGTTGTTGCCGAGAGGAAGAACCGGACCTTAATGGATCTGGCAAGGTCTATGCTAGCTAAATTCAAGTCTCCTTATAACTTCTAGGCTGAAGCAATCTCTACCTCTTGCCATTCATCCAAGCAGCTATATCTCCGCAAAATCTTGGACAAGACTCCGTATGGAATACATACCGGTAACAAACCAAACATCTCATACTTCCGGGTATTTGGTTGTAAGTGTTTCTTTCTCATCAAAGGAGTTCGTTTATCTAAATTTGAGTCTAAGGCTTTATAAGGCATTTTTGTTGGTTATGGTGCCGAATCCCACACTTATAGAGTCTACAATAAGCTCTCCGAAACTGTTGTAGAATCTTGTAGTGTGGTGTTCGAGGAAAATGATGGCTCTCGTGCGGGGCAAGTTGATGTTTGTGATGCAGATGTTGAAATGCCATAAGAAGAATGGGCGTGGGATTTTCCTCCCCATTGAGGAACCCCATGTGGCGGATCGGGAAGGACAATGATCTACTCATGTTGATCCCTCATCTACACAGGCTCAACATGCTCCAACCACGGGAGAAACTTTGATGTAGCCCGCCCTACGGACGCTTCTACATCTACACCAACAAGTCCCCCAAGTGGACCCATGACTCGTGCCCGAGCCAAACTCCTCCAAGCTAAGGTGAACTCGCTCCTCTCTCCGTGCCAATTTGACACCTCCTTGGATGACGTGCTACTTCATACCTCTACTCTGTGCATCATCAGGTACGAACCCCCGCCGCATCGACCCACGAGCCCTGAAGCTGCACCTGAGCTGAAGCTGCCGGAGTGTCCGCCCGAATCTAGCCGGAGTGTCCGGCCACACCGGAGTGTCCGGCCTGCCCGAGCCTGGACCTAGCGTGGACATTCAGAATGTCGAATCGGACACTCCCCGGACACCACCCAGAGTGTCCGCTCTGCCCGGACTGTCCGGCCCAAGCGATGGGCCTGCGAGCTTAGCTGGGCCCTATGGCCCATGTATCCCTCTACTTCGCCCAGAACTCTACTTTAATGCCTGAATTACCCCTGAACTTGTGGCTGGCCTATATATAGACCCCCACCTCCATTGTAAACCCTTGGCTTGATATTGGAATTAGTGGAAACCCCTTTGTGGATCTATCTAATTCTTGCCTCATGCTCCTTGACTAAGGAGCACCAATATCCCCAAACCTCGTTGGAGTTTGCATCGTGCCTCCACGTTGTACAAGGCCTAGGCATCGGTGTTCCTTTGCCTAGAGGTCAAGATCTCACCGAGTCTCCCATCTCGCCGTGCCGGTTTGAGAGAGAGAGAGTCCTCCGCCCGACGCCGATCCTAGGGATTGCGCCAGACCGGTCACCGCCGATGTGAGCTATTGGTGTTTATCGCGGGTTTGCGTGTGTGTGTTCATCGCGTTCTTCGTGCGTGTGTTCGTCATGTTCATCCTTTCCTCCTTCCCCCGCACTCCACCCTCGATTTGAAAGGGAATCGTGAAAGATCGGGCCACCCTAGAGGTTTGCCCTCAACATATTGTTATCAAGAGCTTCGTTGCTCACGATTTCCCCCACAAATTTTTCTTCTATCCACCAAAAATTCGAAAATCCCCACAAAAAACAGCCCATATTTGCCTTTGGATCAATCTCTTGATTTGGAGTGTTATTTGTGGTTTTGATCCGACCAAACCTTGTCTAAGGAGTTGGTACAGCTTTATCCTGCGTTTCCCCAACCCGATTTGGCCAGTTTTTTTGCGAATTTGAGGCCCGGAGGCGAGGATTTCCGCTCAAGAACACGAGCAGGAAACCCGCGCCAGAGTGTCCGGCTCATACCGACCGGAGTGTCTGGCCGAACCAGACCGGAGTGTCCGGCCAGACCGGAGTATCCGACCCAGACAGACTGGAGGGTCCGGCTATAACGCCAGTTTTGACAGTTTTGCCTCATTTTTCGCATTGGCTAATCTCCTTTGTTTGCTCGTCTCCCGTGTGCGTGTCAGCAAGTACCAGCAAGCTTCCGCATCATCAAATTCCGCGCTCATCGACACCACGGACCACGAACATCATCCCACACCACCGACGCCAAGGTCACCATCAAAGAAGGTATAACTTGCGTCACCTTGTTACCCCCCATCTTCCTTTGTGTGTACCTATCCCATGAGAGTGGCTCATCTTGTGTTTGCTTGAGCATTGTGCATTTGTCCTTGGATAGTGAGAGTGCAAGAGCAATATCAAGTGTGACCAGGTAGCATCAAGGGAGAGCAAAAAAAAGGAAAAAAAATACAAAGAAAAAGCAAAATAAAAATAGTCTCCCCTTGTAAAAGAGAGTCTCAAAGCTTGTAAGCAAGAGAGAAAGAAGAGCGCCCAAGGCAAGTGCGCAAATCCGTTGCTCACTTTTCCTCTTTGCAAACGAGCCACGGTCTCTCCTTGCATTGGCACGACAACGAGCTTAGTCTTCGTTAGGACATTTTGTTTGATCATTTTCATAGTCGTGTCAATCCCAACTTTCTCCACGTGTGTGTACATAGTCGTAGGTTCCCGTCACCCTTTTGAGTTGTTGACCTTCGCCTTTGACTTGAGTTTTGTTGGATTTTTACCACTTTTGACTATCCCTTTTCTTTTGGTTGGTTCTTTGGCTTTCTACAACCCTAACCTACCACCAACAAGCTTTTGAGAGTTAGTGTGAGTTTTCTTAGCATTTCTACTTTGCACGCTAATAGCTCTCACTTGTGGTTTCTAGTTTGGTGCAATCCCCAAGGTGAGGTACAAGGCTAACACCACCATATTCCACTTCCATATACAATACTTGTGTGTTTTGCATGATGGATAGGCACGGTGAGACGAGCCAACCACCTCCCCAAGAAGAATATCAAGGTCCATACATGACGCATGCAAGTCACTTCATCATTCGACAAGAGTTCCGTGAACGTTGCCAAGCCCTTGAGACGCGACATGATGAACAATTTGGCGAGACGCAAGCCGAGTTCAAGAACATCGACAACCGCTTCGACGGCCTCGAACGACAAATGCATGAAATGCATCACAACTTCGGCCACCAAAATGAAGCACTCCAACGCTCCGTCGCCAAAACAAATGACAATCTTCGACGCCTCATCGACGGCATGACAAGACCCTGTTCACGCGCTTCAAGCTCTGCAAGTTCTTCGCATCGTCATGCACCTCTTCCACAAGATCTACATCAAAGTGCTCAAAGACGCAATTGTGCCCCCGTTGTTGAAGATGGAATCTCTTCGAACTATGTACCTTCCCCACGACACGCCGCAACGTCAAGCTATGAAGTTGACCTCTCTTCAAGGCCATGAGCAAGGCAAGAAGCACACCGTCATCACACAAGGGCACTAGTGATTCAACAAGAGCAACCACAAGAGGAACCGCAAGCGCAACCGCAAGTCTGCCACCATCGACCGCGACACATTCTTGACACAACAAGTGATGACTCCAATTTGGAGAATCAAGCTCGTCATCGACGTCAAGCTCTTAAAGATCCTCCTCGTCAACAACGACACCATGGTCATCACGAGGCGCCTCCTCCACATCAACAAAACTTGGAGCATCAAGTGATACAAGTTGAGCAACGCCCACCACGTCAAGAGGCTCATGACCTTGTTCTTCGCCGTGAGGCCCATGTGCCTAACCAACATCACCAACCGAGGAACGAGCCTCCTCTTCGTCATCAACCGCGTCAAGAGGCTACACACCTTCGCCACTATGAGGCCCAAGTACCTCACCCACGTCAACAACCGCGCCAAGAGCAAGAGCAATATCCTCCTCAACAACAATACCAAGAGCAAGCTCCGCAACAAGGACGCGAGAACCAAGTTCCACCTCCCCAACTACAAGATCATCAACATGGTCACCAAGCTCGTCGCAATGATCGCAACGATGAAGAAACTTTTGGCAAGATCAATTTCACAATGCCCAAGTTCACCGGATCCAATGACCCTGAAGAATACCTCTCGTGGGGACTCAAAGTCGACAAGATCTTCCGCATGCACAACTATAGCAACGAGAAGATGGTCGCCATGGCTTCGCTAGAGTTTGATGATTACGCCAACCTTTGGTGGGAACAAGTTCAAGTTGCTCGTGATGCAAGACAAGAGCCGCCAATCACAACTTGGCATGACATGAAGGCTCACATGAGATCCCGGTTCGTCCCCGCACACTACACGCGTGACCTCTTCAACAACCTTCAAGCGCTTTGTCAAGGGACAAAGACCGTGGAAGAATACTTCAAGGAAATGGAACTCAACTTGATTCGCGCCAACATTGATGAGCGCATGGAGCAAACAATGGCACGTTTCCTTATTGGCTTGAATCACCCAATCAAGCGCATTGTCGAGTTCCAAACATACAACACCATGGTTGAGCTTGTGCACATTGCAACAAAGGCTGAACGTCAAGTGCAAGAGGATATCAAGTACAACAAGCCCAAGACGTACTTCACCTACAAGTAAGCTTCAACCCCTAAACCAACAACTTTCAATGGTAGCTCCTCAAGTACCTCCAAGCCTTCCTTCAAGCCCACACTTCCTCAAGGAAAACTGCCACCAAATGGCAAGCTAGCAAAAAGTGATACACCTTTCAACGGTGAATGCTACAAGTGTGGAGGTAAAGGACACAAGTCGGCCGAATGTGGAAACAAGAAAGTCTTGTTCATCCATGACAATGGTGATGAAGAGTACTTGAGTGAAGATGAGTTTGATGCCCGTGTCAAGGAAGCAATGGCAAGGCAACGAGTGGAAGATGATCAAGAACTCCTCATGTGTGAACATGACGCAAGTCCATCACTTGTCGTCACAAGAATCTTGACCACTCAAGCACAAGAGCATGAAGACCAACGCTCCAATATCTTCCAAACACGAGCCCGCATCAATGGAAAATCTATCAAGGTGATCATTGACGGAGGGAGTTGTCACAACCTTACTAGCACCGAGTTGTGTGAAAATCTCAACCTCACCCTCCATCCACACAAGCACCCCTACCACGTGCAATGGCTAAGTGACCAAGGGTCCGTGAAGATCAAGCATACCGTATCGGTCTCCTTCGCCATTGGTCCTTACAAAGATACGGCGGAGTGTGATGTGGTTCCTATGAAAGTTTGCCACATGCTTCTTGGTCGACCATGGCAATTTGACAAGACTCCTCAACATGATGGTCGCACCAATATATACACCTTCAAATGGCTCAACAAAACATGTGTTTTGCAACCGATGACTCCTAGCCAAATAATTGCGGACAATGCAAAGGCTTTAGCGAGGGCGCAAAGCACAACACCTACTTGTGAGAAGAGCGGTGAGAGAGAGAACCACCTCATAGTGAGTGAGAGCCACAAGCCAAATTTGAGTGGAAAAACGAAGAGTGTTCTCCTTGCCACCAACAGTGAGATGAGAGATGTTCGGAACAACCCATCCATCTTGCACTATGTCCTCCTTTGCAAGGGACTAGCGCAAGGAACTAACGAATTAACCAATGTTCCTCCATCTTTGATGAGTGTTTTGCAGGAATTCAAGGATGTGTTTCCCGAAGAGCTTCCACATGGACTACCTCCTCTTCGCGGCATTGAACATCGCATCGACCTCATCCCCGGTGCACCACTTCCAAACTGCGCCGCTTACCGCACGAACCCGGAGGAGACGAAGGAGATCGAACATTAAATCAACCACCTCGTCTCCAAAGAATCTCATGGTGGAGGCCTTATGGGTCACTTTGGTCGTGACAAGACATTGGACATGCTCTCCAATCACTACTTTTGGCCCAAGATGAAGCGTGACGTGGAGCGCTATGTTCAACGATGCACGACATGTGTTCAAGCTAAGTCGCAAGCTAATCCCTATGGTCTTTATATGCCATTGCCTATTCCTCATACACCTTGGTCCGACATTAGCATGGATTTCATGTTAGGATTTCCTAGATCTAAGCATGGTCATGATTCTATATTTGTTGTTGTGGATCGTTTTTCCAAGATGGCACACTTCATACCGTGCCATAAGACCGACGATGCTTCACATGTTGCAAATCTATTTTTCAGGGAAATCGTCCGTCTTCACGGTGTGCCAAGGACAATCGTCTCCGACCGCGACGTCAAATTCATGAGCTACTTGTGCAAGACCCTCATGTCCAAGCTCGGCGTCAAGCTCCTCTTTTCATCCGCATCACATCCTCAAACTGATGGCCAAACCGAAGTTGTCAACCGAAGCCTCGGAACTCTCCTTCGTGTGTTGATCAAGAAAAACCTGAAGGATTGGGAGGAATGCATTCCACACACCGAGTTCGCCTACAATCAAGCCAAGCACTCAACAACCAAGATGAGTCCATCCATGATCGTCTATGGTTTCGAGCACCTCACCGCGCTCGACATCCTACCACTACCTCTCCATGAGCGCACAAACATGGACGTCGAGAAGCACGCACAAGCTATGAAGAAGCTTCATGAAGAAACAAGAGCAACTATCGAACAACAAGTCCTTCGCCAAGCTTCAAGGCTAAACAAGGACAAGAAGGAGATGATATTTGAAGAAGGTGACCTTGTGTGGATACACCTAAGCAAGGACCGCTTCCCCAAGGAACATGACTCCAAGCTCAAGCCAAGAGGAGATGGTCCCTTCAAGGTCCTCAAACGAATCAACAACAACGCCTACATCATCGACATCCCGACCTCCAAGTACCTTGCAAGCAATACATTCAATGTCAAGGATCTCTCACCCTACCATGGAGATGCTCAAGATGATATCCATGAAGAGTCGAGGACGACTCTTTCCCAAGGGGGGGAGCTGATGTAGCCCGCCCTACGGACGCTTCTACATCTACACCAACAAGTCCCCCAAGTGGACCCATGACTCGTGCCCGAGCCAAACTCCTCCAAGCTAAGGTGAACTCGCTCCTCTCTTCGTGCCAATTTGATACCTCCTTAGATGGCGTGCTACTTCATACCTCTACTCTGTGCATCATCAGGTACGAACCCCTGCCATGTCGACCCACGAGCCCTAAAGCTGCACCTGAGCTGAAGCTACCGGAGTGTCCGCCCGAATCCAGCGGAGTGTCCGGCCACACCGGAGTGTCCGGCCTGACTCAGCCGGAGTGTCCGGCCTGCCCGAGCCCGGACCTAGCGTGGACATTCAGAAGGTCGAATCGGACACTCCCCGGACACCACCCGGAGTGTCCGCTCTGCCCGGACTGTCCAGCCATGCCAACCCGGACTGTCCGGCCCAAGCGATGGGCCTGCGAGCCTAGCTGGGCCCTATGGCCCATGTACCCCTCTACTTTGCCCAGAACTCTACTTTAATGCCTGAATTACCCCTGAACTTGTGGCTGGCCTATATATAGACCCCCACCTCCATTGTAAACCCTAGGCTTGATATTGGAATTAGTGGAAACCCCTTTGTGGATCTATCTAATTCTTGCCTCATGCTCCTTGACTAAGGAGCACCAATATCCCCAAACCTCGTTGGAGTTTGCATCGTGCCTCTGTGTTGTACAAGGCCTAGGCATCGGTGTTCCTTTGCCTAGACGTCAAGATCTTATCGAGTCTCCCATCTCGTCGTGCCGGTTCGAGAGAGAGTCCTCTACCCGACGCCGATCCTAGGGATTGCGCCGGACCGGTCACCGCCGGTGTGAGCTATTGGTGTTTATCGCGGGTTTGTGTGTGTGTGTTCATCACGTTCTTCATGCGTGTGTTCGTCGTGTTCATCCTTTCCTCCTTCCCCCACACTCCACCCTTGATTTGAAAGGGAATCGTGAAAGATCGGGTCACCCTAGAGGTTTTCCCTCAACAAACTTCTACACCAACTCCACCACATGCTAAAGGTCAACTTGCTCCTGAGTGCTCCAGGCCAGATTATCCGGTCGACACCGGATTATCCAGCCATACCTCTACGTGTGACCATAGTGGACATCATATTGAAGAAACAGCTGCAAGCCCCATGTCAGATTTTCCGGCTGCCCTGGATTATCCGGCCACTCCCCAATTCGAGCAAGTCCTAGCCAAGTTAGTGAAGATGCTTCAAGTTCTCCCAGGCCAGATTATCCGGACCCACCCTCGGCCGGATTATCCGGCCCTGAAATTCTTGAAGAATAGCAGCCTCCTGTTTCGGTTGTTGATTTAAGTCAAGGGAAAGGTTCTTCATCTCCCACTCCTGCTAATCAAGCTACAAATCAAGGCCAAGCCAATGAAGACTCAAATGACGAAGTTATTCCCCCAAGAGACAACAAGCTAATTGAACTTCATCGCAAAGCTCGTGCCGATAGGAACCTTGAGTTAAGGGGTCACACTCTTGACAAAGTTGTACGTGATCTTCGATGAAGGGTTTCCACAAGAAGGGAGTTGGCAAGTTTCGGTGAGCATCAAGCTCACATCTCAATGGTGGAACCCAAGAAAGTGTTTGAAGTTCTTGAAGATCCAGACGGGGTTGTTGCTATGCATGAAGAGTTGAACAACTTTGAACGCAACATGGTTTGGAAATTAGTAGAGAAGCCCAAGGATTGCCGCAATGTTATCGGCACTAAATGGATATTTAAAAACAAGCAATATGAGAATGGCATTGTTGTGAGGAACAAGGCGAGACTCGTGGCACAAGGCTATTCCCAAGTTGAGGGCATTGACTTCGGCGAGACCTATGCTCATGTGGCTCGTCTTGAGTCCATATGTATCCTTCTTTCTTATGCTGCTCATAATAATTTTAAATTGTAGCAAATGGACGTTAAGAGTTCTTTTCTTAATGGTCCTCTACATGAGTTGGTATATGTAAAGCAACCCCCGGGATTTGAGGATCCTAACTTCCTGAACCATGTCTACAAACTCGATAAGGCACTCTATGGCCTTAAACAAGCCCCACGTGCATGGTATGAGCACCTTAAAGAGCTTTTGCTAGACCGTGGCTTCGAAGTTGGGCAAATCAATCCCACTCTTTTTACTAAGAAGGTTAAGGGGGAGCTCTTCGTATGCCAACTATATGTAGATGACATCATCTTTGGCTCTACTAATAAAGCTTTTAATGATGAATTTTCAAAGCTTATGACTAACAGGTTTGAGATGTCTATGATGGGGGAGTTACGGTTTTCTTGGATTCGAAATCAAGCAACTTATAGAAGGAACCTTCATCAATCAATCAAAATACATCCAAGACATGCTCAAGAGATTCAAGATGATGGATCTTAATGGTGTCGCCACTCCGATGCAAACAAAATGTCACCTTGAACTTAATCCCCACGGTAAAGATGTGGACCAAAAGGTATATCGGTCTATGATCGGGTCTCTTCTCTGCCTCTACGCATCTAAACACGATATTGTGTTGACTGTGGGGGTGTGCAAGGTATCAAGAAGCTCCTAAATAAAGCCACTTAGTGGCGGTCAAGAGGATCTTCCGATATTTGGTTCATTCCCCTAACTTTGGTTTATGGTATCCCAAGGGCTCCATTTTCTCTCTATGTGGTTACACTGATTCAGATTGGGCTGGTGATAAGGATGATCGGAAATCAACTTCTGGAGCTTGTCAGTTCTTGGGAAGGTCTCTAGTTTGTTGGTCTTCTAAAAAGCATAATTGTATATCTCTCTCAACCGCCGAAGCTGAATATGTTGTTGCTGCTAGTGCCTGCACTCAGTTATTATGGATGAGGCAAACTTTAAAGGCATATAACGTCAATTGTGACAAACTGCCTCTTTTATGCGATAATGAAAGTGCAATCAAAATTGCGTACAATCCAGTACAGCACACACGGACGAACCATATTGAGATTCGGAATCATTTTATTTGGGACCATGTTGCTCGAGGCGATATTGGCCTATCTTTTGTGAGCACGAAGAACCAACTTGCTGATATTTTCACGAAGCCACTTAATGAAGCAAGGTTTTGTTACTTGAGGAATGAGCTAAATATCATTCATTCAAGGAGCTTGTCTTGATTACCCATGCACTCACTCTTACATCTCAGTCTTATTTGGTCTAGGTGTGGGCATGGATATAGGGGGAGTGTGGTCCTAATTGATTGGGCTATCCCTCCCCCCATAATTCCGGAAGCAAGTCAAATCATTTCTCTTAATATCATTTTGTGATATGTGAGCTTATTGATGAGTATTGGTCATGAACCCAAGATATATCTTTGCGGTGTCATACCATACACTCCAACAAGGTGGCTTCGGCCACTGCCCTCTTCCATGAGAAGAGTTGGATTTTTGTGGATCTTTTTGGTTATTTTAGCTCATCTCATGTTCTTATGGGAATCACACTCAATTTTGGCTTTTAGTTGATTTCTTTCTTGCAATTTTGAGTGTGTAGTACCATCTCAGTTTGGAACTCTTAATCCTAAGCCTTTCCCTACCCCTAATCCATCCTTTGTTGCACACAAGTCCCTTGTACACCTTATGGGGGTTCTGTTTGGGGACACGCGGGCCTGAATCTGTGTACAACAGAAATTCAGATTTTAGGCCGGATAATCCGGCCCAAGTATAGGCCAGATAATCCGGCCCTGGCGGATGCAGTCTTTAAGGCCTGGGGTCGGGGGGAAGGGCTCATAACGAGCAGCACTTCTCCCCCGACCCTCTAATAGATTGCAAATGTATCTAGAATTTTTGATGTTCCATGCTTGGTTTTATCCACTTTCTTGTGTTTTGTCCACACTTTGGAGTACTTTTCATATGATTTCTTGGACTAACCTATTAACAAGAGCCACAGTGCTAGCTGCTTGTTTTCTGCTCTTTTTGGTTCCAGGAAAGTCAGAAAATGAATATTCTCGGAATTGGACGGGACAAAAGCCAAAGTGCCTATTTTTCCGGAAGTCATCAAATGCCAGAATATGAGACGGAGAGGAGCCATGTGGCCACCACACCACCTGGCCATGCGGGCCAAGCCTGGCCGTGCCAGGGGGTGGTGTGGCCAGCCCAGGCACCCCCTCGGCCTCTCCTTCCGCCTATATATTGCCCTCGGGACGAAAACCCTAAGTACCTGATCAAAAATCCACGAAAGAGTCTGTAACTGCCGTCATCTCCATCCCTAGATCGGGAGGGATCTGAACCTCTTCCCAGCACCCTGCCGGAGAGGGGAATTCACCCTGGAGGCCTTCTTCATCACCATGCAAGCCTCTGATGTGATGCGTGAGTAGTTCATCCTAGGACTACGGATCCATGTAGTAGCTAGATGGCTGGTTCTCCTCCTTTGTGCTTTCATGTTTAGATCTTGTGAGCTCCGTTCATGATCAAGATAATCTATTTGTAATTCTGCATGTTGTGTTTGTGGAGTTCCGATGGATATTGAGATGCTATTTCAGATTCATTATAGATTATATCATGTCTTTGTTATTTGTGATCTTGCATGCTTTCCGTTGTTAGTAGCTATCTTGGCCAAATAGATGCTAGCAACTCCAAGAGTTAGTATTTATGCTCGATAGTGGGTTCATGCCTCTGGTAATCTGGGGAAGTGACAGAAATCTCTAAGGTACTAGATGTGTTGTTGCTACTAGGGAGAAAACAACAATCCTTTGTTCATAGAACAATCGTATTGTTTACATTACACGCAATTCGTAAAGCAATAATCTGTTGCTTGTAACTTAATACTGGAGGGGGTTCCGATGATAACTTGAAGGTGGATTATTAGTCATAGATGCAGTTGGATGGCGGTCTATGTATAATGTTGTAATGCCCAATCAAGTTCCAAAGGAGTCAAGATGATTAGTATATGCATGTATTGCTTTCTCGGTGTTTGTCAATTGCCCCGCTGTAATTTGTTCACCCATCATGTTATCAATCTTAAGGAGAGCCACCTCTAGTGAACTATGGATACCGGTCCTTTTCTTTACATACAATCTATAAATTGTTTACTGCTTTGTGTTTACTTTCTGCAAACTATTACTTCCTTCCATTCCATACGTTTAATCCTTTGTTTTCAGCAAAACACGGTGAGATTGACAACCTCATCGCAAGTTGGGGACAGAGTTTTGTGGTTGTGTTGTGCAGGTCTCCATGTTGCTACTAGCACCGGTAGTGTGCCCTGCCAAGGCTCAGCTAGCAACACCTTTGGGGTGTTTCCTTGCTCCTACTGGTTCGATTAAACCTTGGTTTCATAACTGAGGGAAACTTGCTGCTGTGCTCATCATACCTTCCTCTTGGGGTTCCCAACGAGCTCTATATCAACACTGAGCCATGACCCTCTCCCTCTCCCAGCCGCCGCCTGCCGTGCCCCACCCTCCCTGGAGCCTCTCCGGCCACCGGATTCTCCGGGCCTCCCCATATCTTCTTCTCCGCGCCTCCGGGTACCTTCTCCACCGCGTTTTTCCTCCAATGAGTGAGGGTAACTCCCTATCTCCCCATCTTTGGCTAGATGTATTACTTGTTGGGTGGAACGCTGTCTATAAGGGTGTTGTTTCGCGTAGAATTTGTAGTCTTAAGGTATCTAGGCCCGATCTACTCTTATGCATTTGATCTAACCGATACTGAAATTTTGTGCCAGGGAAGGATTATCTGCCCCTGGCCAGGCCAGATAATCCGGCTTGACAGAGTCACAACTGGTTCAGTTTTGTATAGATATGTGCATTGAGTAATATTGGACTATGAACTATTTGACTACTTTTTCTATGCTCTATCTTGGACTTGTGTGTATGCTTATCCCCATACTATCCATATTGCTCCCTGCACAGGTGGTTCCAGTGCTCCCCAGACCTACACGCATCGTCCTCGTGCTAAATACTTTCGGGACGACGGTCAAGGTAACCTAGTGGACGAGGCTGAGCTGAGGAGAAGGAAGAACGAGGAGAAGCGCATGGCTGAACAAGCAAAGAGGGATAGGAAGGGTGTGTCCAAGAGGAAGGGCAAAGGGCCCAAGATCAACTATAAGAAGATGGATCCTATTACCTTCTCCTCCATTTGTCATCGGGATATGTTTGATGAAGTGCCGCATGATACTGAGCTGGGTGACTCTCGTTTTTGGTGCGCTGAACAAAAGGGTATCTATGAAGATGTGTATGCTCAGCAGAAGATTCGGCCTATGCATCCTCTAGTTCTTGCTGATGCCTTGGAGAAGCCTCACCTTGTTGATGCCATGTATGTGTCTGAGAGGATGGGGCTGCACCATCTCATGGCCCTCCAATGCTCCTATGATTCTGAGATTGTGAAGAAGTTCTTCTCCACCTTGGTCATTTGCGGGATGAGCACCACACCATGAAGTGGATGACCCGTGACAGGCCTATGCAAACTGATTTCCGCATTTTTGCTGAGGTTCTTGGTTATCCCTTTCGCCACAGCGATCGTGCTAGTGGTCACCGCATCATCACCAAACTCAAGCCCAATAAAGATGCCGCCCTCTCTTCATGCACCAATGACAATGGTATTATGGGCACCCTTGCTGGTCTGTCTCCCATATATGCTAGTTTGGTGGGTCTCTTTTGTGATTCTATCACTCCAAGTGGAGGAAACAATGACAGCATACGTGGTCACCTTGTTCAGATTCTTGCCTTCTCTCATGAGGTGGCATCCTGTGAGGATGAGTCCGTGTCATACCAGCTGGATGTGATGGATTTTATTTACCATGAGTTGACCAACGCCATGTTCAACAGGCTTTCCATCCCATATGCTCCATACATCATGATGCTAATCAAGCACCTGCTCCCCAGTGAAGAGTTCAACCTAGATGTTGTGCACAAGGCCAAGAAGATCTACACCAAGGTTAGGAAGACCTCTCACCCCTCCTCTGCTCATGAGGGACTCATGAGGGATGCTCGTGCTAGTACTCGTAGGCCCCCAATGCCTCCTATTACTCGTGAGATTAAGCAGCTGAGATGGTTCCAACGGAACATTCTTCGCATGGGTGTGGACACCCGCAAAGGCCAGTATGAGGTTTACAAGCAGCACCATGAGATGGCTCACTCTCAGCAGCTCATCCTTCACCATGTGTCTGGTGCTTCAAGCGATCCCCCGACTCCTACTCCTCCCACACCATATGCTCGGTGGAACTCTTCTTCTGGGCTTAACTATGGAGAGCTGGAGCGTCACCTATTTCCTTTCGCGGACACTGCTGATGATGAGGAGGATGACACCGAGGAGCTTGAGGATGAGGACGAGGTTGGGGACGAGGACGAGGATGAGGACTTCGAGTGATCCATTGGGGCGTTAGCATCGCTCTTCTTCCTTTTTGGCGTCTCGGTGCCAAAGGGGAGAAGTAGTTCTATTAGGTCTCCGAGGATTTGCATGGGTCGGGCACAAGTTCTTGCTCTTTAGCGTTTCATTTTTTTCTCGCTTGTGCCCTTTTTAGCATCGAACTTATATGTGTGTTTTGTGCCGTATAAGACTATGTTTGTGTGGTTGTGGATTTATCTTGTGGACTATTCATATGGAGTCATCTATCATATTGGATATTCTTATGGCTATATTGGATATCTTTATCAAGGGAGGCACTCACTATGGCTATCATTGGATATCCTCATAATGTCTTGAGGACGCATATGTCTCCCTACCGGTGGAATGAGCTTTTCACATATGCTTCAATGAAATAGACTTTTACCCTCTTGTGTGCATTTGTAATCAAATGCATTTTTCTGGTATGCACACATTAAGGGGGTCTTATTCATTCATTAATGTTTTTTGTCTTGAGAACTATCTTGCAAATCCTAGTATTGTCATCTAACACCAAAAAGGGGGAGATTGAAAGAACATTTCATGGTTCCCTGTGTTTTGTGTGTTAGATAACAATGCCGTAGAGTTTTCTCATGTGTGCTAAGTGTGCATGGAATGTTCTTGTGTTTGGGGGGGCGGATTATCCTCCCCCATCAAGGGCCGGATAATCTGGCCTAACTCATTTGGCAAAGGCTGGCACGACACGTAGCTCTGTCTGGGGACGGATTTTCTCCCGGAAAATCCGAACAGGGGCGGACTTTCTACCCCTGACCGGATAATCCGGCCCCCAGAAGATGATCAAAGGCAGGCAAGGCGCGACGCTCTGTCTGGGTTCGGATTTTCTCCCAGAAAATCTGAACATGGGCGGATTTTCCTTCCCTTACCGGATAATCCGGTCCTCGCAAGGGGCCAGATAATCCGTCCCCCAGGAGACGATCAAGGGCAGGCTCGGCGCGTCGTTCTGTGTGAGGGCGGATTATTTGCCGGATAATCCGAGTCTGGGGCAGATTTTTCCCCATGCTAGATAATCCGGCCCTCACTTGGGCTGGATAATCTGGCCCTCACTTGGGCTGGATAATCCGGCCCTCACCAGGCTAGATAATCTTTTTATTTGCTATTTGCATAGGTTTTTATTGAGGATGCTTCATAGAGTGCTCATTATGGTGATGCTGCAAGTTTCCACCATGATTAGGCATGGTTATGCTAGCGGCCCAGGCGTTTCTCTAGCACACATACAAACTCCATGATCTTACAAGTTCCACTTTTATTTCACACCGCCGGGATCCGTAAGCAAAAGAACATGATATCAACGGGGTACAAAGTACAAGTGCAATGTTGAAAGTGTTCCCCATGAAACATGGTTCTGCTAATTTTGTCATGGTGGTGTCACGGCAGATGCCATGCATAGGCTAAATGTGGGGACTAAATGCACTAGGGGAATCCAGGGAGGGATAGTGTGGTGATTCCACACACAAAAGCTTTGTAATTGATTCTCCTTCACAGGTTACAAGTGCTCCTAGAGCTGTATTGGGGAGAGGAGGAAGAAAGAACTCTCTTACTCTCGCCACTAGCTAGCCCTCAGAGCAATTTCCCTGAAAACAACTAGTCCAGAATCAACCCCCTCTACAGAAGCCCTAGCCCTCCTTATATAGGGATGGCTAGGTCTCCACTTAGGGCATACGTGGAGGCATATTCCAGGGAATATGCCTCCTCCCAAAATAGTAAGCCAACCGGGTTACTTTTCCCTCGCGTCACCCATGCAGAGGCTATGTGAGCCTCTACGGCGCCTGCGTCACCCAACATTGGCTTCGTCACCTTTGTCAGCCATGCCTCGGTGGTCCGGCCTCTGTCCGCTTCGCTCACGCTCCGCGTACAGCAGCCACCTTTTGACCAGCGAGATACCTTCCTTCTCTTGTAAGCTTGATATAACCCGGATCCTACATAGTTGATCCGGACATACCTGTTCCTACATACAATTTAGATATATCTTACCGACTTATGGCTTAAGTCGGTTGAGACCATGTAAGGTGGACATCCCTGGTCCGGGTTACTCCGTGATCCGGCCTGCCTTGACGTGACTCGGCCAGCATTTGCTTTGACCTTGCCGAACCTCGGCTAACTCGGCATTTATACCCTGGCGTGACCCTACCCGGGGGTATCCCCCCAACATTTGTCCCTGAAGTTGGTGCAGTCTTAGCTGCCCTAGCCGCTAAGGCCACAGCAGGTTCAATCTCACCGAGCTCTGTGTTCCTTTTCCGAGTTACCTCTTATCTCAGATTCTATGGATTTACTTTCCCTTGGCACATTCCAAGGTTTTACTTGCTGGCCGGGTTACCACATACTCATCCGGGTTTCTCTTCCTTCTCTCGTACGCTTCCCCATGTGGAGGCTAATCATCACATCGCCTCATTTTAAGGGCTAGCCACAGTAACCGCCGCAGTAATTGTTAGTCATTATTGTAGCACACGTCACATCGTGCCTGCCTCCTCGTCATCTGCATCAAAACGTCACGTCATGGGATCCGCTGTGCTCCATGGCCTTCCGTGTGGCTCCATGCTGATTGGTCAATCCAGATTGTACATGGCCACACGGTGTGGCCCGTCCGCAAACGCGATCCCACTACTCCCCTTAGGGAGCGGTTAAATAGGGGAGGGGTGTGCCCCTTGAGGCCGTTCCTCACTTCCGCGCCCCTCTGCCCCCTATTCTTCCTCATCTTTCCCTGTGACAGCGCCGCTGCCACCGCGTTTGAGTAGCTGCGCCGCCGTCGCCTCTGCGCACCTCCTCCGCCATGGGTCCCCGTCAGTCCAGGCCGCTGCCACCCACCGCCGCTAGCGCCAGTGAGAGCAGTGACCTCGAGATGACAGAAGAAGAGCTCGCCGTCACCGAGCAAGAGATGGAGGATGATGCTGCGAATGCCAACCGCGGCGCGTGGGCAGGCTCCTGGGTCTGCCAAGATGACCTGGACTGGCTCTACCGGACCAGGCGCATCCCGGAGGGCATCGCCGCGCGCCTCGCCTCCTCCGAGCTTGCCCCCTCACCCAATCCAGGTGAGTATGTTGTGTTCCTATCACACTTCCAGCGAGGGTTCGATTTGCCAGTTAGCAATTTTTTCCACGACTGGTTGAACACATACGAGCTCCAACCGCATCACCTTCCAGCCAACACCATCACATCTCTCTCCGCCTTCGCCTCCACCATCGAGGGTTATTCCAGATTATGGCCCACAAAGGAGCTATGGATCCAGTTCTTTGGCCTCTGCCAGAATGTAATTCCGAATGTAGAACTAGATCCGGAGGACAAACAACTCACGCAGTTTGGTGCTGCGTCAATCTCTCCCTGGAGGCTGTCTATCTTCCCCCGAGTTACTAGGCTGGACTCCTGCAAGGGATGGGCCCGGACCTTCTTCTATGTCCGGAACAGCACCACCGAAGATCTGATCCGGCTGCGCCCCTATACTCCGGGTCCTCCTAACCCGGAGTTGTGGGATGTTATCCCCAAGAAGCCCACAGTGTTGGCCAACCAAGTCAACAAGAGGTTCAAGGAGCTGAAGGACCTCGGATTGCGCAACGAGGATGCCATGATCACATTCGTCTGCAACCGGATCTCCCCCCTCCAGAAACGCACACACAAAGTGTGCCACATGAGCTAGGGCCGCGACCCCAACCGGACCTCGTCTTTCGAGTTAAGCAATATAGAGATTTACCGCCGGGTCAAGGCCCTGTTCACCACCCACAAGGATTTCTCCTCTGAGTGGACGTGGGGGATTGAACACTTTTGCCGGGATAGGCTTCCTCCTTTGGCAAGTCTCGCACCCCAAACTTTCTTCTGAATTGAATCATATGTCGGTCTTTTTGTTGTAGATTTTAATCCTGTTTCCTTTCCTTTTCCTTAGATGTTTCTTCAGCAAACCATCGAGGATGGCACCGACCCTACCCTCAAATGGGCGCCTGACCGGGACACCTCGGACGAGGAAGAACCTGATCAGGAGATGTTCCTTCCAATATTGGACGCGACCAAGCGACCTACCGGTAAACTCTCTTCTATTAGAGGTTGGCCCGACGATGAGGATGATTCGGATGTTGAGGTGATGGAAGCATTTGACGTTGTCCCCCTTTCTTATGCTTTTCCGGCATCAGCTAACCCTGGTGGGCAGATCCATGAAGATCCTCCCCTTGCCGTGGGTGATCCTGTTCCGGTTGCGCCGAAGAAGAAAAGGGGAGCCGCATCAACCTCTTCCTCCAGACCTTCTTAGCCCGCCAAAAGGCAAAAGAAGTCCGGAGACAAAACTGCCACTAAGCCTGCAACCAAGGCCACAACTCGGAGGGCTCGGAAACCCAAGGAGCCCCTGACGTCGGATGAGTAAGCCTCTTCTCCCTTTACTATTTTCTTGTCCTTTTTTATTACATCTTCTTATTCAATAATGTTTGATTTGGCAGGGCCACGGTGGAGGTCCCACAAAGTGGATCTGGCATTGCCTCCCCACTTCGACACAGCCCTTCTCCCCCTCGCGGCGAGCATTCACGCCCGCTGAGCCCAATCCCAGAGGGTCCAGCGGCTACTCCGGGTTTCAGCCCACCTCGTCAAGAAGAGGGCAACCTTGGAGCGGGGGAGACCGGCTCTACGGAGGCAACGGCCACCACTACTTTGGCTCCATCGCAACCAGCTACCACTGAGGTGCCCTCAGTACCTCCACCGAAGAAGCAACCAACACCGGTATCAACACCAACTCCAGCACCAACAACAAAAGCAACAGCAGCAGCACCAAGCCCCTCCGCCTCGTCCAAGTCTTCTCAGTCTGGTGCTGATACCGGTGGGCGCCAACTGTCGTGGTGGTGTCACGGCAGATGCCATGTATAGGCTAAATGTGGGGACTAAATGCACTAGGGGAATCCAGGGAGGGATAGTGTGGTGATTCCACACACAGAAGCTTTGTATTTGATTCTCCTTCACAGGTTACAAGTGCTCCTAGAGCTGTATTGGGGAGAGGAGGACGAAAGAACTCTCTTACTCTCGCCACTAGCTAGCCCTCAAAGCAATCTCCCTAAAAACAACTAGTCCAGAATCAACCCCCTCTACAGAAGCCCTAGCCCTCCTTATATAGGGGTGGCTAGGTCTCCACTTAGGGCATACGTGGAGGCATATTCCAGGGAATATGCCTCCTCCCAAAATAGTAAGCCGACCGGGTCACTTTTCCCCCGCATCACCCATGCAGAGGCTACGTGAGCCTCTACGGCGCCTGCGTCACCCGACATTGGCTTCGTCACCTTTGTCGGGCACGCCTCGGTGGTCCGGCCTATGTCCGCTTCGCTCACGCTCCGCGTACAGCAGCCACCTTTTGACCAGCGAGATACCTTCCTTCTCTTGCAAGCTTGATATAACCCGGATCCTGCATAGTTGATCCGGACATACCTGTTCCTACATACAATTTAGATATATCTTACCGACTTACGGCTTAAGTCGGTTGAGACCATGTAAGGTGGACATCCCTGGTCCGGGTTACTCCGTGATCCGGCCTGCCTTGAGGTGACTCGGCCAGCATTTGCTTTGACCTTGCCGAACCTCGGCTAACTCGGCATTTATACCCCGGCGTGACCCTACCCGGGGGTATCCCCCCAACAAATTTCAAATTATAAAGCGCAAGCATATACACAACAAAGAAGGACCCAATGGTTCAAGTTTATTAGATGCAAAAAAAGTAAAGTGTGCCATTAAGTTCGTGAGAGCTTTAATCACTAGTTTTCTCATAACAAGTTTAATTTGGAAGTTAAACAAAAGCATGAATATACTTGGAATGGCATAAGCTAGTAGGTAGGTATGGTGGACTCTTTGGAATAACTTGGTTTAAGGAGTTGGATGCATGAGTGGAACTCATACTTGGTTGTGGAGGCTAGCAAAAGACTGAGAGCGACAAACTAAGAGAGCAATAATGGCCATAATCATGAAGAGCGACAAAACATCATTGATCAAAGCATAAAGTGATACTAAAAGTTGAAAACTAAAGGATCATAAAGGCTATGGTGACTTTGGATAGTCATAACATGGTGTGAGCATGCGCCAAGTCAACCCAAATAAAGCATCAAAGGAGAATACCATAAAACTATGCTTATTGAGATTCGGAATCATTTTATTCGGGACCATGTTGCTCGAGGCGATATTGACCTATCTTTTGTGAGAACGAATAACCAACTTGCTGATATTTTCATGAAGCCACTTGATGAAGCAAGGTTTTGTTACTTGAGGAATGAGCTAAATATCATTCATTCAAGGAGCTTCTCTTGATTACCCATGCACTCACTCTTACATCTCAGTCTTATTTGGTCTAGGTGTGGGCATGGATATAGGGGGAGTGTGGTCCTAATTGATTGGGCTATCCCTCCCCCCATAATTCTGAAAGCAAGTCAAATCATTTCTCTTAATATCATTTTGTGATATGTGAGCTTATTGATGAGTATTGGTCATGAACCCAAGATATATCTTCGCGGTGTCATACCATACACTCCAACAAGGTGGCATTGACCACTGCCCTCTTCCATGAGAAGAGTTGGATTTTTGTGGATCTTTTTGGTTATTTTAGCTCATCTCATGTTCTTATGGGAATCACACTGAATTTTGGCTTTTAGTTGATTTGTTTCTTGCAATTTTGAGTGTGTAGTACCATTTTAGTTTGGAACTCTTAATCCTAAGCCTTTCCCTACCCCTAATCCATCCTTTGTTGCACACAAGTCCCTTGTACACCTTATGGGGGTTCTGTTTGGGGACACGCGGGCCTGAATCTGTGTACAACAGAAATTCAGATTTTAGGCCGGATAATCCGGCCCAAGTATAGGCCAGATAATCCGGCCCTGGCGGATGCAGTCTTTAAGGGCTAGGGTCGGGGGGAAGGGCTCATAACGAGCAACACTTCTCCCCCGACCCTCTAATAGATTGCAAATGTATCTAGAATTTTTGATGTTCCATGCTTGGTTTTATCCACTTTCTTGTGTTTTGTCCACACTTTGGAGTACTTTTCATATGATTTCTTGGACACACCTATTAACAAGAGCCACATTGCTAGCTGCCTATTTTCTGCTGTTTTTGGTTCCAGGAAAGTCAGAAAATGAATATTCTCGGAATTGGACGGGACAAAAGCCAAAGTACCTATTTTTCCGGAAGTCATCAGATGCCAGAATACAAGACGGAGAGGAGCCAGGGGGCCACCACACCACCTGGCCACGTGGGCTAAGCCTGGCCGCGCCAGGGAATGGTGTGGCCAGCCCAGGCACCCCCTCGGCCTCTCCTTCCGCCTATATATTGCCCTCGGGATGAAAACCCTAAGTACCCAACCAAAAATCCACGAAAGAGTCTATAGCCGCCGTCATCTCCATCCCTAGATCAGGAGGGATCTGAAGCTCTTCCCGGCACCCTGCCGGAGAGGGGAATTCACCCTGGAGGCCTTCTTCATCACCATGCAAGCCTCTGGTGTGATGCGTGAGTAGTTCATCCTTGGACTACGGATCCATGTAGTAGCTAGATGGCTGGTTCTCCTCCTTTGTGCTTTCATGTTTAGATCTTGTGAGCTCCGTTCATGATCAAGATCATCTATTTGTAATTCTGCATGTTGTGTTTGCGGGGATCCCATGGATATTGAGATGCTATTTCAGATTGATTATTGATTATATCATGTCTTTGTTATTTGTGATCTTGCATGCTTTCCGTTGTTAGTAGATATCTTGGCCAAGTAGATGCTAGCAACTCCAAGAGTTAGTATTTATGCTCAATAGTGGGTTCATGCCTCTGGTAATCTGGGGATGTGACATAAATCTCTAAGGTACTAGATGTGTTGTTGCTACTAGGGAGAAAACAATAATCCTTTGTTCATAGAACAATTGTATTGTTTACATTACACACAATTCGTAAAGCAATAATCTGTTGCTTGAAACTTAATACTAGAGGGGGTTTGGATGATAACCTAAAGGTGGATTATTAGTCATAGATGTAGTTGGATGGCGGTCTATGTATAATGTTGTAATGCCCAATAAAGTTCCAAAGGAGTCAAGATGATTAGTATATGCATGTATTGCTTTCTCGGTGTTTGTAAATTGCCCCGCTGTAATTTGTTCACCCAACATGTTATCTATCTTAAGGAAAGCCACCTCTAGTGAACTATGGATCTCGGTCCTTTTCTTTACATACAATCTATAAACTGTTTACTGCTTTGTGTTTACTTTCTTCAAACTATTACTTCCTTCCATTCGATACGTTTAATCCTTTGTTTTCAGCAAAACACGGTGAGATTGACAACCTCATCGCAAGTTGGGGACAGAGTTCTTTGGTTGTGTTGTGCAGGTCTCCACATTGCTACTAGCACCGGTAGTGCGGCCTGCCAAGGCTCAGCTAGCAACACCTTTGGGGTGTTTCCTTGCTCCTACTGGTTCGATTAAACCTTGGTTTCATAACTGAGGGAAACTTGCCGATTTGCTCAACATACCTTCCTCTTGGGGTTTCCAACGAGATCTACATCAACACTGAGCCATCAAGCATTTTTCTGGCGCCGTTGCCAGGGAGTCAAGGACATCTTCACAAGGGGAGTTGTGCGACTACTCTTGAAAACACTAAGTTGTGTGACTTCACTAGCACCAAGAACAATGATTTTATGAGCACACCTATTGCTCCACCGGTGCTTGAAGATACTTTCTTTGAGATAAAACCGGCTTTTCTCAATCTTGTTATGAGAGAACAATTTTCTGGTATTGGTAATGAAGATGCCGCTGCCCATCTAAATAACTTTGTTGAACTTTGTGAGATGCAAAAGCATAGGGATATAGATGGTGATATTGTTAAGCTGAAATTGTTTCCTTTCTCTTTGAGAGGAAAAGCTAAAGAATTGTTGAATTCCTTAACTAGGAATAGTATTGATTCTTGAACTAAGTGCAAAGAGTCTTTCATTGGAAAATACTATCCTCCTGCTAAGATTGTATCTATGAGAAGTGAAATAATGAAGTTTAAACAATCTGATAATGAGCATGTTGCTCAAGCTTGGGAAAGAATGAAATCTTTGGTTAAGAATTGTCCCACTCAACTGACTGCTTGGATGATCATCCAAACTTTTTATGCAAGATTGAACTACTCTTCAAGGAACCTATTGGACTCTGCTGCTGGAGGTACCTTTATGACCATTACTTTGGGTGCTGCAATGAAACTTCTGGACAATATGATGGTTAATTATTCTGAATGGCATAATGAGAGAGCTCCACAAGGTAGGAAGGTAAATTCTGTTGAGGAAACCTCCTCCTTGAGTGATAAGATTAATATTATTATGTATATGCTTGTAAATGGGAAAGCCCATATTGATCCAAATAATGTTCCTTTAGCCTCTTTGGTTGCTCAAGAAGAGCAAGTTGATGTGAACTTCATAAGAAATAAATTTTTTGGCAATAATGCTTATAGGAATAATTTTGGTAACAACAATTATAAGCCATATCCTCCCAACAATGGTAATGCTTATGGAAATTCTTACAACAATAATAGGAGTGCTCCCTATGAACTTGAAGTTATGCTTAAAGACTTTATTAGTAAACAAACTGCTTTCAATAAAACTATTGAGGAAAAACTCTCTAATGCTGAAAGAAATATAGCATCTTTGGCTGAAGCTCAATCTTCTTTCAATAAAATGGCTGCTAAAGCTGAAACTAATGATAATCCCTTTGCAGCTACTAATTCTATACGAGTAAGAATTGATGAAAATGTTAGACTATTAGCTGAATTACATGCTAAGTGGGAAAGAGAAGATGAAATTCCTAGAAACATTAGTGTTTCTACTATTACCACCACTAGTGTTGAGGCTAGTAATAGTTATATTAATTTAGATGATAAATTTGATTTTGATCTTGATGGTTGCAATATCTCTAAAGTTATTAAGTTCCTACAAAAGCTTGCTAAAAGTCCTAATGCTAGTGCTATGAACATGACCTTTACAAAACACATTACTGATGCTCTCATAAAGATTAAAGAAGAAAAGATGAAACATAAAGCTTCTATTCCTATTAAACAAGAAGATGGTTGGGAACCCATCATTAATATGAAAGTGAATGACTTTATTTCAAAGCTTTATGTGATCTTGATAGTAGTGTTTCTATTATGCCTAGAAGGATTTATGATATGCTTAATTTGCCTCCACTTGAAGATTGTTATTTGAATGTCCCACTTGATGATAATGCTAAAAAAACTCATGGGGAGTCTTAATGATGTTCTTATTATGGTTAACAATGCCTATGTCCCCGTTGATTTCTATGTTTTGGATGTTGAATGAAATGCTTTTTGTCCTATTACTTTGGAAAGAACTTTTCTTAGAACTGTTGGTGCCATTATTGATATGAAAGAAGGCACCATTAAATATTAACTCCCACTCAAGAAAGGTATAGAACACTTCCCTAAGAAGAGAGAAAAGATTTCTTTTGCTTCCACTATGAAAACAAAATTTGGCCTTAATGCTTCTTCATTTGAGAACACTTGATTCTTTCTTGCTTCTTATGCCTAACTTAAAGGCGTTAAAGAAAAGTACTTATTGGAAGATAACCCAAAAGTTTTAGATGAGTCTTGGAAGTTATTACTTCAGTAATAACCGCTCCTTATCCTTTTTATTTTCTTTTTGTGCCAAGAGTAACCTCTAATGAGAGAGAAGTAATGATTGGGAAAGTTGCTGTCCCGAAACAGATTTCTGTGCTTCACCGTAAAAATTCGTGTAAACTCTCTGAACGTCTTTTTGAGTCGTGAATTTTTGTGCTTATGACCCAGGTTGTTATCTAACTTTCGTTAGTTCAACACTTTTTGATTTGAGCAACAGAAGATCTTCGAAAAATTCGTCTTTACCTAGTGGTCTGTTTTGACAGATTTCTGCCATTTTCTACATTTGCTTCTTGTTGATTCCTTTTTGAGTTCTTTTGGGGAATTGAGATTTTTGAGGGAAGTGCTTCAGTAGCTAGTGTTCTAATGGAAGTTTATTTGGTGTTAGAACTGAACCTTAAGACTTATTTATCTTGAGTACACTAATATTGCTAATAAAGATTGTGTGAAGTTTTGTATGAAGGAAAAATTTCCAGTGTATAGAAGGAATGAGTAATGAGATGAATGACGGACTAAAGCTAAAGCTTGGGGATGCCACGCGTGTCACCCCAATAAATATTCAAGAAGTACAAGCGTCAAAGCTTGGGGATGCCCAAGGCATCCCCTTCTTCATCTATAAAAATCCCAGGTTTCTTCCAAACGCTTCATTTTTATTGTTTCATGCACAGTTGTGTTGTTCTTGGAGCGTCTTATTTTTCATTTCCGTTTTGGTTTTTCGTTTGCTTGGTTTGCTTAGTTCTCTGAATAAATTGGTTGGACCCCCTCTTTCTTACATTGGTTTGCAAATAGTTTGGTTTGGTTTGGAAAAGAGTAGGAAAGTTCATACTTATGTGGTAAAAAGAGCTCGTTTTTTACTGTGGCCTATGCTCTGTCATGCCATGCTTGACATTGTTTTGGCTTTATGCTTAGTATTCTTTGCTGTAGCATGACTTGTTATAAACAATTGAGATTGCTTAATGTGCCTTGGATGAATCATGCGTTGTTTTAGCATATTAAAGCATAATATAGTGGTATTCTCCTTTGATGCTTTATTTGGGTTGACTTGGCACATGCTCACACCATGTTATGACTATCTCAAGTCACCATAGCCTTTATGATCCTTTAGTTTTCAACTTGTAGTATCAGTTTATGCTTTGATCAATGATGTTTTGTCGCTCTGCATGATTATGGCCATTATTGCTCTCTTAGTTTGTCGCTCCCAGTCTTTTGCTAGCCTCCACAACCAAGTATGAGTTCCACTCATGCATCCAACTCCCTAAACCAAGTTATTCCAAAGAGTCCACCATACCTACCTACTATCTTATGCTATTCCAAGTATATTCATGCCTTTGTTTACCTTCCAAATTAAACTTGTTATGAGAAAACTAGTGATTAAAGCTCTCACGAACTCGATGGCACACTTTACTTTTCCGCATTTAGTAAACTTTAACCATTGGGTCCTTCTTTGTTGCGTATATGCTTGCGCTTTATAAGTTGAAATTAGCAGAACCATGTATCATGGGGAACACTTTCAACATTGCACTTGTACTTTGTACCCCGTTGATATCATGTTCTTTTGCTTACGGATCCCGGAGGTGTGGAATAAAAGTGGAACTTGTAAGATCATGGAGTTTGTATGCGTGTTAGAGAAACGCCTGGGCCGCTAGCCTAAGCCATGCCTAATCATGGTGGAAACTTGCAGCATAACCATAATGAGCACTCTATGAAGCATCCTCAATAAAAACCTATGCAAATAGCAAATAAAAAGATCACTGAGATGCTCATTGTCCGCTTGCCTTGTCATTTTGATTATGGGATAGCTTCTGTATCATGTGCAAGGGGTACCCCGTTGGCGGTTCTTTATGATACACATGTACTTACAATGACAAGAGCTTACTTGTGACTAAAGTTGAGTAGTGTCGTGGTGGTGTCACGGCAGATGCCATGGATAGGCTAAAGGTGGGGACTAATACATGCTAGGGGAATCCAGGGAGGGATAGTGAAGTGATTCTCCACGCAGTTGTTTGTATAGCTCTGTTACCAAGATTACAAGTGCTCCTTGAGCTGTATTGGCGAGATGAGGAAGAAGGAGCTCTCTTACTCTCACCCACAGATCACACCTAAAACCCTAGCCAAAACGGAATAGCAGAAAAACCAACCCCTTCTACTGAAACCCTAGCCCCTCTTTTATAGAGGGAGCTCGTTCTCTACCTAGGGCATACATGGAAGCATATTCCTAAGAATATGCTTCCCCCCAAAGTAGTAAACCGACCGGGGTGCTTTTCCCCCGCGTCACACATGCTTTGGCCACGCGAGCCTCTGCGGCGCCCGCGTCAGCCGACATGGGCGTCGTCACCCTTGTCGGCCACGCCTCGGTGGTCCTGTCCTTGCTCGCTTCGCTCAGGTAGTGCATACCGGGGCTTCTTTTGACCAGCGAGATTCCTTCCTTCTCCTAGAAGCCAGACGTGACCCGGATCATAGTTGATCTGGCCACACCTGTTCCTGCATATAAGTAAAACAAGCACTTCCGACTTACTGCTTAAGTTGGTTGAGACTTAGTTAGGCGAACACCCCCTGGTCCGGGTTACCCCATGATTCGGCCTGCCTTGAGGTGACCCGGCCAGCATCTGCTTTGGCCTTGCCGAACCTCGGCTAACTCGGCCTTTATACCCTGGCGTGACCCTACCCGGGGGTATCCCCCCAACAAGTAGCATGAGGTTCGGTCTTCGTAAGTAAGGGGCATGAGATTTCGGTTTATAACTTGTCAAGCATATCCTGTTAGTTGTGTCACTTTAACCTTAATCACCTTCAAGATGCTTATGATAGGGGCAATGAGAGCTGAAAGCTATAAGTACCATAATTTTTGGAAGCTCTTTACGAGACTTGAATCCCTACTTCCTTCTATGAAGGCCTTTCTTCCACCATTATATTGAGTCTCCACCTTGTACCTTTATGAACCTACTTTGAGAGCATAGTGACCATTCTTTCTTCTATGTGCATTGTCCCAAGACTAGTTGATTGATGCATAACTTGATATTGCTTGTTTTAAACTATTTGTATCTAGTCACTCTTATGAACTTTGAAGGTTTCCTATGCATTTATATTTGCTACTCTATGAGGGACAAGCTGAATACTATTATGCTATATTTTCTTTATGTCAAAACAAACAAACGTCTTGCAAAGCATTGTTATTCATGAATCTTTTGTTTGTGCCTTTTAATGTTGCATCATAGTTTCTTTGTCTTATTGCTAGAACTTTGTCTTTCATGCTATGATTGAAGTACTATGATCCCAACTTTGAATTTTTTACAAATAATTTGATCAAGTCTTCGATGGTACATATCACCTAAAAAATTATCCTTTCTTTTGATCACTTACCTACTCGAGGACGCGCAGGAGTTAAGCTTGGGGATGTTGATACATTGCAAATGTATCTATAATTTTTGATGCTCCATGCTTGGTTTTATCCACTTTCTTGTGTTTTGTCCACACTTTGGAGTACTTTTCATATATTTCTTGGACTAACCTATTAACAAGAGCCACAGTGCCAGCTGCCTATTTTCTGCTGTTTTTGGTTCCAGGAAAGTCAGAAAATGAATATTCTTGGAATTGGACGGGACAAAAGCCAAAGTGCCTATTTTTCCGGAAGTCATCAGATGCCAGAATACGAGACGGAGAGGAGCCAGGGGGCACCACACCACCTGGCCGCACGGGCCAAGCCTGGTCGCGCTAGGGGGTGGTGTGGCCAGCCCAGGCACCCCCTCGGCCTCTCCTTCCGCCTATATATTACCCTCGGGACGAAAACCCTAAGTACCTGATAAACAATCCACGAAAGATTCTGTATCCGCCATAATCTCCATCCCTAGATCGGAAGGGATCTGAAGCTCTTCTCGGCACCCTGCCGAAGAGGGGAATTCACCCTGGAGGCCTTCTTCATCACCATGCAAGCCTCCGGTGTGATGCGTGAGTAGTTCATCCTTGGACTAGGATCCATGTAGTAGTTAGATGGCTGGTTCTCCTCCTTTGTGCTTTCATGTCTAGATCTTGTGAGCTCCGTTCATGATCAAGATCATCTATTTGTAATTCTGCATGTTGTGTTTGCGGGGATCCGATGGATATTGAGATGCTATTTCAGATTGATTATTGATTATATCATGTCTTTGTTATTTGTGATCTTGCATGCTTTCCGTTGTTAGTAGCTATCTTGGCCAAGTAGATGCTAGCAACTCTAAGAGTTAGTATTTATGCTCGATAGTGGGTTCATGCCTCTGGTAATCTGGGGAAGTGATAGAAATCTCTAAGGTACTAGATGTGTTGTTGCTACTAGGGAGAAAACAACAATCCTTTGTTCATAGAACAATCATATTGTTTACATTACACGCAATTCATAAAGCAATATTCTGTTGCTTGCAACTTAATACTGGAGGGGGTTCGGATGATAACTTGAAGGTGGATTATTAGTCATAGATGCAGTTGGATGGCGGTCTATGTATAATGTTGTAATGTCCAATCAAGTTCCAAAGGAGTCAAGATGATTAGTATATGCATGTATTGCTTTCTCGGTGTTTGTCAATTGCCCCGCTATAATTTGCTCTACATCAACACTGAGCCATCACCCTCTCCCTCTCCCAGCCACCGCCTGCCATGCCCCACCCTCCCTAGAGCCTCTCCGACCGCTGGATTCTCCGGGCCTCCCCGGATCTTCTTCTCCGCGCCTCCGGGTACCTTCTCCACCGTGTTTTTCCTCCAATGAGTGAGGGTAACTCCCTATCTCCCCATCTTTGGCTAGATGTATTACTTGTTGGGTGGAACGCTGTCTAGAAGGGTGTTGTTTCGCGTAGAATTTGTAGTCTTTAAGTATCTAGGCCCGATCTACTCTTATGCGTTTGATCTAACCGATACTGAAATTTTGTGCCAGGGATGGATTATCTGCCCCTGGCCAGGCCGGATAATCTGGCCTAACAGAGTCACAACTGGTTCAGTTTTGTATAGATATGTGCATTGAGTTGTATTGGACTATGAATTGTTTGACTACTTTTTCTACGCTCTATCTTGGACTTGTGTGTATGCTTATCCCCATACTATCCATATTGCTCCCTACATAGGTGGTTCCAGTGCTCCCCAGACCTACAAGCGCCGTCCTCGTGCTAAATACTTCCGGGACGACAGTCAAGGTAACCTAGTGGACGAGGCTGAGCTGAGGAGAAGGAAGAACGAGGAGAAGCGCATGGCTGAACAAGCAAAGAGGGATAGGAAGGGTGTGTCCAAGAGGAAGGGCAAAGGGCCCAAGATCAACTATAAGAAGATGGATCTTATTACCTTCTCCTCCATTTGTCATCGGGATATGTTTGATGAAGTGCCGCATGATACTGAGCTGGGTGACTCTCGTTTTTGGTGCGCTGAACAAAAGGGTATCTATGAAGATGTGTATGCTCAACAGAAGATTCAGCCTATGCATCCTCTGGTTCTTGCTGCTGCCTTGGAGAAGCCTCACCTTGTTGATGCCATGTATGTGTCTGAGAGGATGGGGCTGCACCATCTCATGGCCCTCCAATGCTCCTATGATTCTGAGATTGTGAAGCAGTTCTTCTCCACCTTGGTCATTTGCAGGATGAGCACCGCACCATGAAGTGGATGACCCGTGACAAGCCTATGCAAATTGATTTCCGCATTTTTGCTGAGGTTCTTGGTTATCCCTTTCGCCACAGGGATCGTGCTAGTGGTCACCGCATCATCACCAAACTCAAGCCCAATAAAGATGCCGCCCTCTCTTCGTGCACTGATGACAATGGTATTGTGGGCACCCTTGCTGGTCTGTCTCCCATATATGCTAGTTTGCTGGGTCTCTTTCATGATTCTATCACTCCAAGTGGAGGAAACAATGACAGCATCCGTGGTCACCTTGTTCAGATTCTTGCCTTCTCTCATGAGGTGGCATCCTGTGAGGATGAGTCCGTGTCATACCAGCTGGATGTGATGGATTTTATTTACCATGAGTTGACCGACACCATGTTCAACAGGCTTTCCATCCCATATGCTCCATACATCATGATGCTAATCAAGCACCTGCTCCCCAGTGAAGAGTTCAACCTAGATGTTGTGCACAAGGCCAAGAAGATCTACACCAAGGTTAGGAAGACCTCTCACCCCTCCTCTGCTCATGAGAGATTCATGAGGGATGCTCGTGCTAGTACTCGTAGGCCCCCAATGCCTCCTATTGCTCGTGAGATCAAGAAGTTGAACTGGTTCCAACGGAACATTCTTTGCATGGGTGTGGACACCCGCAAAGGCCAGTATGAGGCTTACACGCAGCACCATGAGATGGCTCACTCTCAGCAGCTCATCCTTCACCATGTGTCCGGTGCTTCAAGCGATCCCCCGGCTCCTACTCCTCCCACACCATATGCTCGGTGGAACTCTTCTTCTGGGATTAACTATGGAGAGATGGAGCGTCACCTATTTCCTTTCGCGGACACTGCTGAAGATGAGGAGGATGACACCGAGGAGCTTGAGGATGAGGACGAGGACGGGGACAAGGACGAAGATGAGGACTTCGAGTGATCCCTTGGGGCGTTAGCATCGCTCTTCTTCCTTTTTGGCGTCTCGGTGCCAAAGGGGAGAAGTACTTCTATTAGGTCTCCGAGGATTTGCATGGGTTAGGCACAAGTTCTTGCTCTTTAGCGTTTCGTTTTTTTTCTCGCTTGTGCCCTTTTTAGCGTCGAACTTTTATGTGTGTTTTGTGCCGTATAAGACTATGTTTGTGTGGTTGTGGATTTATCTTGTGGACTATTCATATGGAGTCATCTATCATATTGGATATTCTTATGGCTATATTGGATATCTTTATCAAGGGAGGCACTCACTATGGCTATCGTTGGATAGTCTCATAATGCTTTGAGGACGCATATGTCTCCCTACCGATGGTATGAGCTTTTCACATATGCTTCAATGAAATAGACTTTTACCCTCTTGTGTGCATTTGTAATCAAATGCATTTTTCTGGTATGCACACATTGAGGTTGGTCTTATTCATTCATTAATGTTTGTTGTCTTGAGAACTATCTTGCAAATCCTAGTATTGTCATCTAACACCAAAAAGGGGAAGATTGAAAGAACATTTCATGGTTCCATGTGTTTTGTGTGTTAGATAACAATGCCGTATAGTTTTCTCATGTGTGATAAGTGTGCAGGGAATGTTTTTGTGTTTGGGGGGGCCGGATTATCCTCCCCTATCAAGGGCCGGATAATCTGGCCTAACTCATTTGGCAAAGGCTGGCACGACACGTAGCTCTGTCTGGGGACGGATTTTCTCCCGGAAAATCCGAACAAGGGCGGACTTTCTTCCCCTGACCGGATAATCCGACCCTCGCCTTGGGCTAGATAATCCGGCCCCAGAATATGATCAAAGGCAGGCAAGGCGCGATGCTCTGTCTGGGTTCGGATTTTCTCCCAGAAAATCCGAACATGGGCGGATTTTCCTTCCCTTACCGGATAATCCGGTCCTCGCAAGGGGCCAGATAATCCGCCCCCCAGGAGACGATCAAGGGCATGCTCGGCGCGTCGTTCTGTGAGAGGGTGGATTATTTACCAGATAATCCGAGTCTGGGGTGTATTTTTCCCTAGGCTAGATAATCCGGCCCTCACTTTGGATGGATAATCCGGCCCCAAATGGCTTCAACGGCTCAGTGGGTGCAGGGGGTATAAAAGCCCCTTCATCCCCTCCATTCAAAACTCTTGATTCATTCAAAAAGTGTCAGACCCATTGCAAGAGCTCTCCGCGTGCTCCGCTACGGTTTACTCATTCCTCTTTCTCACTCGCCTTTACTCGCTAGTAGATAGGTTTGCATATAGGAAAATTCTTCATAATAGCTTATCTAGAGAATTTACCTTTTGTGTTAAGCCTAAAATTGAAAAATCATTAAAATTTGAAGTAGCACCTATTCACCCCCCCTCTAGGTGCCCATACGATCCATTTCAATTTGTTTATTTTTGTTATCTATTTGGAAACCCCCCAAAAATAGTTACTTGTTTTTCTCAATCAAAAAATACCAAAACGATAAGTATCATGGCACAAAAGAAGCTTGGGGAGTATACCAACCCCAATGATGATTTATTTTATAGTTAACATGAACTTTCAAGTCATTGAATAAAATATTCATGCAATAAATTATTTTATATTAGAGTAAATAATAGCGCTAGAATATTTCAGTCCAAACTTCTATCCACGTCGTCCAAATTCTTTTTGGCCGTGGATGGACGAACAAAAGGACATGCAGTGTCATCTCTATGGAGCCTTGCTCTTCCGGGAGGCGAGCCTCGCTGCAGGGCAGGGTGAAAGATTCTCTTCCATGTACATGTGTTGTATGCGACGTCATACCCCGTGTCGCCGGATGGTGGACCGCGCGTGCCATGGGACCGCCACCGGCGTATGCAGGCAGTACCGCGCGCGGTTAGTGTCATTTCAGGTGTGACATGCCTTTGCACCCACCGGGTGGCGGGGCCCGTGGGAGCCGATGTGGTGTAGTGATCCCATGCCGCCCGCGGATTATCCTGGCGGAGAGAAGAGCTAGCATCCCAGGTGGCATCGGAACACAGGGGCGGATGCGGGTTCTCACGACGGAGAGACGACCTAACAGCTTAGGCTAGAGAGAGTCGTAATCGTTGGCTCTAGACGACTGCGGTTCCTCGTTGCCGTCTATAGATGAGTTGGCACTGTAAGCTCTAGGAGTCCGCGGTTTCTCATGGAAGCCGAACCAGTTGGCAGCGTTATCTATCCTCGTACGGTCGTTTTCACCGTCGAGACCTGAGTTTGAAGCGGACGTGATGTCGGTAACTCTGCCTGGACGCACTTTATCGCAGTCGATAAGTGAGCTAGCAGCAGAAACTCTCGCCCAGCTGGTGGGTCCATATGAGAGCCGCCTTGGCGCCTCCACGTCGTGAACGCATGCGGGTTCTCGCGGTGAGATCGTGTGGTGGGTCCAAATTCGTACGCGTGTATCTGGATACAATCCATGTATTCATTACTCGACAATTACTGTAAGTCTATATCTATGGAATGAACGCCTACCTTTCATCTTTTTATGCTCATATATGTATCCTTCTACCGTATTTCTATTTCACTATTCGTTCTGCAAGTTCTATCATCATATCTTTTTCTCTCTCGGTGTCATCTCTGCTAGGTTGCTTGCCCGTCATCGACGCCAGACCGGCGTCCACCATGGGGCTCATGTTGCTGCTACAGAGGACTCTTCTCCACGTTTAGCTCGTGCATTGTACGGTAAGTTTTTCGACACATTCTACTTATTTAATTTTATGCTTTTATCTAACGCTCTTTGAAAATGATCAAAGGCATCTTGTTGTGAGTTCGTCCACGTCTTTTTCATCGCTGCGTCCACTTCCCTTTTTTTTTACGTTTTAAGGTATATGTTTTGCGGTTCTTTCTATATTTTGTTTATCTTATTTTATGGTTTTGTCTAACACTTTTTTTCCTTTTCTCTATATTGGTCGCGTTGGGAAATAATGGAAGGTTCCTTGCTACGAGGTCGTCGCCCTCTCGGTCATCTCTGTGTCTGATTCGCTTCTGCTTCATTTTATGGTAAGAGTTCTGCTCTTCTTTTCTGTTATTTCGCTTTTGTTTCGTTAGGTTTGATCTTCTATTTTTGGTTGGTTTGTCATGTTTTTACATACATTTATTTGCGTGTTTTTTAGATATTTGTGCCGCTTTCACTTCGTCTCAGGATGGATTTCTTCGATTGCGCCTGAGTCAGCTGTGGGACTCCTTTTCCTACCATAGACGGCGAGCAGGACCTTGCTGCGATGCCTATAGAAATGCACGCAAGGACAGATGAGGCACACCCTCTATCGGCACACCCGTTCATCGCACAGCACAATGTCTACGTCCTGGGCGCTGCCAAGAATGCGACGCCCTAGGTTTACCACTCTTACGTTACTAGTGCAGTCACTCTTTCTGTGACGCCTCTATGTGGGCATGTGAGGCCTGATGAGCCACGTATGTGTCGACACCTCTGCTCTACACAAAGAATGACGCTTTCGTAACCTATGACGATAAGAAGATAGCAGCATACATTTTTCCCTGAGGTAAACCATGAGGGTGCACTCCAGTCTACAGCACTGCCTCCTACGCCTGCACCCGTCGTACCCGACCGTGAATGGCATGTCTTTGAAGGTAACCATGTATTATTTTATGAGGTTTGCCCTCGCCCTCCGCTATACTCCAACCTGTCTTCTCTCTGCGTCTCTCCCGGTGCTCTGATCAGCTCTAATCTTTCTGTTCATTCTTACCACTTTCGGTATTTCTCGCGGTGCCCTCATCTCCCTCTTAGTTCGACTCCATCCTCTCTAAGTTTTCATCTTTTCGATTCTCGCTCATGTGAAGCTTTTCTAGCTCAGACAAAGAACGTGCCAACTCAAGCACAGAGAGGCCGCCTTTCTGCTTCCCGCGCAAGGGCGCCTGCAAGAGCGGCTTACCAACACGAGGAAGTGAGGAGCAAGGAGATCTTCTCCGTAACCGATTATGCTGCCTGTGCCGGTGGAGAGAAGGCGGGACGCAGCAGGAGCGGCGACTGTATTTGTAGAGTTAAGATGGAAGTCAGCAGGACCAGCGGCGATGATGAAGTCTTCTATACGACAGAAGTTGTTCTTCTTCGTAAGCGTCATTTCTATGGAAATGGCAAGCAGTTGTTTAGATTCTAACCATTAGCGTGTTAGACATAGCTAAGTATGATTTAGCTTTTAGACTGTTAGACATAACTAAGTAAGGTTTAGCTTTAGGTTGTTAGACATAACTAAGTTAGATTTAGATTTTAGGCCGTAATAGTTTTTTTAATCTGCTATGTATTAATATTTAAAATAAATAATCAGCTTTTGTTATCTTTACTTCACGTCGATATACCTTTCTATTCGTGTGTGAAAGTTTGTTATTCTTTGCGATGTAAGATCTCTGTTATGTTTTAACAACATCTTTTGCTATGCTTACTTTTTGCTATTTTTTTCACTTTCTCGTATGAGCATGCGACTGGTCTTTCCCTAGCTTTTATTGCACGAGATAAATGACTGCCTAGAGAAACATCGAGTTAAAGACGTGCGATCTCTACGATATCAGATCCTTTACGGCCCGGTTTCTAGAGTACGCATCAGGACGAATTTTTTACATACTAGACTTACAGGCAGGTCAAACAAGAGTGAAGTATGATGAGAAAAATTCGAAACAACTGACGTAGAGAGTCCAATCGTGATAGTTCATGTCGTGTCCGTAAGAGTTTTCTGCAAAGAAATTCCATGCGTACGTACAACATTATTGTTTGTATGTATATCTAGTGTATGTCTAACCACGCACCTCTAAATGTTTTTCGTGTTGAATCATCATATCAACGTTTAGCCTAAGTGTCTTGGCCTGCACTACTGAATGTCAATGTCATGTCGTGCCCGTAAGAGTTTTCTTCGAAGGAACCATGTACGTACGTGCAACACTGTTGTTTGTATGTATATCCAGTGTATGCCTAACGGTGTACCTTTAAATGTTTGTTGTGTTGAATCATCAATGTTTAGCCTAACTGTCTTGGCCTGAAAGATTGACTGACCTTCTAACCACGCGAGCTTCATAGAGCTAATGATTTGTCAGTCTTGCTTGTACGTGTTAGGGCACGTACACACTAGGAGAGTAGCATATAGCTTCGAGAATGTCCGTTGTAATTTCTATCAGCGTTACCCTACGTTCTGTTACCCTACGTTCTACATAACAACCGAGCCCTGAAGGTCTCAAAGAGGAGTCTAGCAGGTAAATAGTCTATGGCTCTATTCTTATCGACGCGCTTCCCGCTTTAGTTTTGCTTAGCACTTTGTATTTTTCACGCTTGGGTTTGGTTCTATATTTTCTCTTGCACGTAGTTCTATTCTTATCGACGCGATTATATCATTGAGCGTTCTATCTACCGGCACGCCCCAGCGGGCGCAGAGAGGAGTCTAGTTCATAAGAAAATTAACTATTTATTACATTAGATGTTCATATACATAGAAAATATTGTTCATATTTATCACAAAATATGGCCATATGCATCAAATAGTATGTTCATATGTTCAGGTAAAAAATCATTGAATATAAGAAAAAAGGAAACAAGAAAGGAAGAAAGCATAGGGTGCAAGGACCTGAGAAGGAGGCGGCGTCTAGGGTTCCACCCTAGGCCACCTCCATCATCGCCGCCTTCGACCAAGAATGAGCAGGCCCATGCCTCCTCTGTTTTTGGCACCGGCCGCACGAGGGGTGAGGACCTCGGACCTAGGGGTGAGGACCTCGGACCTACGCATGAAAAGAATTTAGTCAACCGATTGTGTCGTTACGATAGATATAGCGGTGTTGCGCATGAAAAGAATAAAATATATCTACCTCCTCTTCCAAATCATTAGCAGCGATCCTGCTAGTGGCGCTGAGGAGAGCTGCGAATTTTCTGGTCGCTACTTTCGTGAAGTGATGGATCTCATTCGATCTACGTGTTTTACAAGTTTGGTCTCATAAGATTTAAATTAATTCAAGGATTGGGGCGTTGTTTCTTAGGGACTTCTCGGTTGTCATCAATAATGTCAGGTCTGCTAGCTCCAGTAGTGGAGTAGTGACAGCGGCCCGTGGGCAGCTCACTCTAGTGGCCATACTAGTCATTAGTTGTCCAAAGATATCGATATAATTTTTATTATGTTTTATACTTCCTATGAACTTTTATAATCAATCTGGATATTTCTCACAAAAATTTAGATTAAAAAAAATATATGCACTTATAGAAAAATAAATCATCCAAAGCAAAGTAAGACGACATCAAAATATACCTAGTCCAGCTAGGCAGGCCCACGGCTGGTTGTCGGGACGTAGGCATGAAGCCCATATTGGAAGTAATGGGTGTCAAATATACATGGGCCTTACTCGGTTTGGGCTTCACGTCGTAGCAGAATTTATTGTAACAAACAAATAAGATTTTGTTGTGTTAAGACCATAAAAGATAAGCTCAAAAGACCAGCAATCATCACAAAATATTGAGAACCATATATTGAAAGAGCCATGAACACAAAAACATACCGGAACACAGGAATTCTCTGCGGGACACAAAATTCTATGCGCCCTTGATTGTTGTTACGGGCTCCACCGGAATGTGAAAAGGGTAAGGAGGAACATATTCTGACATCGAGATGTCGCCGCCGCCTCAACACCTAGGCGAAGACAATGAAACTAACTTAAATAAGAAACATAAGCGCACCCGCTGATCAGAGACTGGGATCCAATATTATACCACATACATAATTGCATAACAGGACAAAGCAAACAAACCCTGGACTCCTAACCCTACCCCGAGAGGCGGCGGCGCTGTGCCACCCCGAGGCATCCCCCGCTGCCCCATCCTCGAGCTCCTCCATGCCACTCTCTCACTCCGCCGCCGCTGAAGGCGTCGCCAGCCAAAGGTTGCGCGCCATGGAGGCGGCGGGGCACTTGCTAGGAGCAGCCAGGGATGGGAGTTGGCACCCTCTTCACCTCTGATCCATGGTGGCAGGCGGTGATGGCGTCCTTAGGTTGTGGTGGTGGGTGGTGGTCGTCCTGGGAACTTTGGGTCTAGATCCTTACCTCCCGCTTGCATCGGCAAAGAAGGCAGCGACACTATTGCGTCATCTGGGCGTCGGGGCGGCAGCTCCGGGCATGTCTGTGGTGACTTCCTCCACTAGAGGTGGACGACCGTGTTGGGACCCAGTGTGGGGTATCTTGGGATCCCACGCCGATCTCCAGCGGTAAATATCTAGAAGACCCCGAGTTTGGGGTGACATGGCAGCCAGTGAAAACCGAGCCTTGAATATCATCTTGGTGGACGATGGCAGCGTCGCTAACTTGTTTGATGCATCGTCTTTGCTAGTCTCGTCACTTCACTAAGCTGCTCTAGGGAAAACCCTAGATCTGGGTCTCCCAAATCGGATGATGGTGGTACCTGGCATCGATTCCCCTCTTGACGGAATCGTTTTTGGAGCAGACATCGGCTGGAGGTCAGGCCACTCCTGCTGCTCCTGGGGAAACCCTAATAAGGTTATCCGGATCGGGCGATGGTGGTGCCGCGGTGTCGTATTCTTGGGAATATTGCTTGTGGAGCATTGCTAGATGGTAGAGGCATGTGGTGGAGCGGCTTCATCTGACATAGAGACTCTAGTGGAGATGCCAAGTCATTCATAAATGCCAGGTGTATGCTCGGTCATGCCTGGTGCGGTAGGTGTTATGCACGACAGATCTTCTGGTGGTGTCTAGTTGTGCTGGTTGGCGGGACTCAGCGGCATGGTGTCGAGAGGCTCGGAGGCGATCATGCGTGCTTATTAATGGACATGCACAGGGCGGCGGCGCTGTCTGGCGTCATGGTGATGTCCATGACAGACCTCGCAAGGTCATTGCATTGATCTCTCCTGAAGATGGGTCTGTGGAAGAAGGCGGTGGCTAGTACTTTCCGGAGCGTGTGTTGGTACACGCTAAGGTTCTGTTGGACCGGTTGTGCCACTTGCTCGCCATCAGGTGACTTGCGGCCATCGGTTTTGATGATGCGCGTATACGACCATGTTCATGGACACCCCCTCATCCGTGTTGAAGTATTAGCGAGCTTTCGGTTTTTTGGTGGATTTCGTTTTATTTGTAATCCCTCTTGTAAGATATTAAGAATAATCTAATAAAATAGGTTTATCTATTTGATGCAGAGGCCAGACGATATTCCCCTTTTGGAAAAAAATTGTGTAACAGTTGAACAAAGTTTTTTTCAAACAAAATACACCTTATTTCGGAAGGAGGGTATAATTTGTGTAATTTTTATAAATATAATAGATACTTCTAACCGCGCTTGCCTTATGATTTTTCATTCTTCTGATTGTGAGCGATTAGGAGAAAATTCAAAAAAACCACCACATTTCAGCGGAAAATACGTAAAACCACCGCTATTGCGTGAAATTGCAAAAATCCACCGGTTTTGAGGAGTTTCGTTCCAATGTGCACTGATTGTAAAGTTGAGGCCGGTTAACACGATTTCTGACCGATGAGGCCGGTTTATTTGTAAACTTTCTGTGGGACCTACTAGTCAGTAATTAATTTTTTTCTTTTTCCTTTGATTTTATTTCCTAAAATCACACCACCACCTGCTCCATGCACGCCGTTCTCCCGATCCCTCCCCACTCCGGCCACCATCCCCATCCCTCCCTGCTTTGGCTGTCGGTCCGCCACCCCTCCCCACTCTGGCCATCGCGCGGGACGCCGCGCTTCCTCCACCTGTGGACAAGGAGCTGCGCTCGCCGGCCGCCGCCCCGCTCCCGCCGCTCCCTAGCGCCACTCGCCGCCCCGCCCCGCCACTCCCCGATGCCCGCAGCTCCCCGTCCGCAGGTCCGCTCTCGTCGCTCACTGGCGCGTCCGCCGCTCGCGGCCCGGCGCCCGCCGCCCTGCGCTCGCTGCTGACCAACTGAGCAAGAAAGAGACTGTGGTGGAGACGGAGTGGGGAGGGCGCCGGAGTAGGGAGGGATGGGGTGGGCGGCGTGTAGGGAGCAGATGGCCGGAGCAGGGGTCTCCGGTGATGGGGCGGCCGGAGCAGGGGACGCCGGTAGCGGAGCCTAGAAGAGAGAGTGTATTTGGGGAAAAAGAAAAAAAGAAAAACAAACTAAGTGACCAGTGGGTCCCACAATAATGTTTACAAAATAACCCGAAGTAGATATGTCTAAACTCTGTTTTGCCACGTCAGCACCGACAATAGGGTCCGATGTCAGAAAACGTGTTAATCGGACTAAATCGAACAATCAGTGCACATTGGAATCAATTCGCACAAACCCGGTGGATTTTTGCAATTTCGCCGAATACTGGTTGGTTTGCAAATTTCCGAGTGGGAATGTGGTGGTTTTTTGGAATTTTCTCGAGGCGATTAGTTTTTAGCGTTCTTTATTTAATTTCGAGTGGACAGATAAAGATAATTTTTAAATTCTGTTCCGGTCAAACATAGTTAGGCTTGACCGTTAGTATAATCTGGAGCAAGAAGGAGGAGACTTGACGTGAAGCGATGAGTTGCAGATCATTTGAAGCGCGACGTCCGGGGGAAAATGTTAATTTATAGACTTGTAGCACGCCGAGCTGCCAAGCTATCATTACAGCACTGCCGTGGGTACCGGCCGCCCGTCCGTGGTTATTCTAGATAGTCGTCGGACCGAGGGAGACGGCGACGAGACGACCTCTAGCGACCTCGCGTTGTCCTGTGCGGCTCAGTTGCTACGGAGAAGCCACGGCAGATGCGAGAGGATGACGCCACGGGCTGATCGATCATGACGATCGACATGGACTGATGGCGCTCTCCAGCGAATCAAGAAAATTACCGTATTGTTTTCTTAGAGCATCTTCAAGAGAGGCCTCCAAATTTGGTTCTCTTTTCGTCCGTTTTGGTTCGATTTATGGGAGGGGTACCTGTCCGGCCCTATCTGTCCTGGTACTCAACGGCGGCGGCCCAAGCCTTGTCCTCCCCGAATTTGTCCAATTTTTATATGTTTTTAAAGTTTTCACTGGTACAGATCAACTCTTCGCACACAGTAAAAAATGATCCTTCACATACGATGAATCGAACCATTGCTAACTATGGGTGTGCGATAATCCTCTACTACGCACACAGTTTCCTTGACCGTATGCCAATCTTGAAACGATTTGGAATCTAAAATTGCGGTGACCCAGCATACCACTACATGATGCAGCACACTATAGTCGTTGACATAATACCAATGAAACACGTTCACTAGTATTATATCCCTCAAAGTAGTACAACAGAAACACAGCAGGTTTAAGACATGACTATATATTAAACTTGACTCTTTACAAAAGATCCAGAGAACACTCTAAGTTAAAGAGAGAGAAAGAAACTTTTTACAAAAAAGAACCTGAAACACAGCAGGTCCAAGATATGACTATATATTACAACTTGACTCTTTACAAAAGATCCAGAGAACACTCTAAGTTAAAGAGAGAGAAAGAAACTTTTTACAAAAAAGAACCTGAAAAAATAACTCAATACTAACTAGCTAATAAGACTAGCATCTAACTATCTGGCTTGCAATTGTTACTAATGCAATGCTCTACAGAAGTAGGTTTTATGGCTAAAGTATCTACTCTATCAATCTGGAACTTTGTCTTTACTTTAGTTAATGTATATGTTGACTTCATTGACTTTATGGAAGAACTTGAACTGTCGATGATGGTTTCTTGAGCATAAGTTGGCGTTGACGTCGTCTCCAACGGCTTAGAACCTAGCAAGGGTTAAGAAGGTACGGTTGAGTACGAACGTACTGAGCAAGTTCACTAAAAAGGAGTGTCTGATGCACTATCTCTACAGCCATAGACAAAGGTTGTAGGCAATGCAGGTTTTCGTAAACATTTTTTCAAAGGTTGCTTTTATTCTGAAAACTATGTCCGATAGCCTTCATAGGTTGACCAGAACCTTCGTGGGGTTCCTTTCCTGCCGCGTTCGTAGCTCCTTCCGGAACAGGGAGTAACATGTCACAATTCTTACACTCTGCAGAGGTGCGTTGCTTTACCCATAAGCGACCAATTCATTGTTGCACAACCGGGCGTACTTTCCCGTCCATAATTCCGTGATGTTGGGCCCAGTAGATGATCCAAGTCAATCATTGCCCCTCTCCACGACCCCGCATGAAGACACGACCTCCCCAAGCAGATATACCTCTGTTAACCTCCATATAGGTAGATATAACCCTGGCAATCCCTTAGAGACTCCATTGAGTAGATCATGTCCCTAGCAACCCCCATATAGGCAGATATACCTCCGACATCCCCTCACGGAAAGTCTAGACACAAATATCGTGGGGAACTAGGAGTCCTACCCATCTTCTGAGTCCCCGCAAGGAAGCTACTCACCATAAGGTCATCCATCCATGCGAAAGGGAGAAGATCCAGCTGACTTCTCCGTTCCATTCCAAATCTCATGGTTAACGCGTAATATACAGCGCTAGAATAACTGATGTCATGGATTATTAAGCCCTAGTTGTTCGACCATTGGAATCCTAGATTCCATAGTCATTCTTAGTATTTATCATCACTTAGGATGATAATAGCATTCATTTGTTTGGGAAAATATTTATTTTCTGTCTCTTTAGAATATAGATGATAACACACAATTTTCAAATACTTTCATAAAGACTCTTCAAAGGATATGAGAAAGTGATGAACTTGCCTTTTGTGATTGCAAGATTATGCACTCATGGTCTTCAAGATACTAGATCCAAAATCTGTAAATAGCATCATTGGTCCTGTAAGGACTAATGTTTAAAGAAGCAAGATGCAAATATGCATAATTAATGTAATGCAATTGGATAAACATGAGTCCCCGGAATAATTGTATCTGATCTAGGGTTCGGAAACTGCGGATGATTTCTTTAGAATGTGTTTCACTTTTATACAAGCTTCACACTTGTGCTTTTTATTAAGGCTTGTGAGAGTGCGTGAAATAATATGTAAATACAACATGTAGGATACAATATTAAAGGACTCAAATGTGGAATGCTATCTGGGAATTATGATAGGACTTATTATATTAAGTTGTTAAGAGTTAAAAGACTTGTTATAAGATTGTTGTTTGAAATGGCAAAACAAATAACTTTTTGAAGAAAAGATTTCTTTTACAGGATTAAACAATTCTTATGATTAATATAATGTGATCGATGTTGTTTGCGCTTATTCCATAAGCTTGTACTTGAATTTCTTTACGACTTAATTTGGAATAGACAAAAGTTAACTATAGAAACATAGACAAAAGTTAACTATAGAAACATAAATATACTTTAGGATTTATGCATAACTTGGTGTACCAAAGTTAACTTTAAAACATAAGTAGACCTAGGGTGTGATGTTTTAAAGTATTAATAACTTTTGAGCTTCGTAATAAGCATGTTTAAGAGTATGAGAACCTTCACTTTCAGTTTAAGTGAGTGATGAGTCTAAATATGACTTATTATTATTAATATAATTTATCTTTTAAGGAAAGTAAATTTATATGATTTTAATAATCTATTTAAGTTTCAAATCATGAATAGTTAAGAGATAAATAACATTCACTTTTATTATAAAGGAAGGATGATTAAAATTTATTCAAATTATTGGTTTATCTTGGAGTTATAGTTTTAAAGAGTTTTCTAAAAGTTAATAGTTTACTTTTAAGTATTATTATAGACTTATGTTATGGTTTCGGAAGTAGTATTTAACTGTACACAATTTATGGTTTTATATAAAATTGTGATTATTTCTTATTTAAGAATTTTTTTAAACAATTTACCAAGTTGATAATAAATAAGGATTTATTTCTTAATAACCTTAAATTTGTTGGAATGATATAATTAGTATTTTTTTAGTAAAACATACTCACTTAAGATTTTAGAGGGTGAATTTTATTTAATTTTAGGTGTTATCCTTATTTTTATAAAATTTCACAAAGGATTATATATCTTTAAATATTTGCTTCAATTTTTATTTGTAAACAAATTAGGTTAGTATTTTTATAAAATAGTAAATTTATTTTCATATACAAAAATGATTTTTATTCATTTTTAGGACTTTTTCTTAATTTATGAAATATCACTTAAGATTTAATGATGTTAATATTTATTTGTTATTTATGTAACTTAAACAAGTAGTTTTATATTTTTCTTAGGTCGATATTATTTTTGTGATCACTTAGATATATTATATTTATTTTTAGGATTTTTATATATTTTCTAGGGCTAAAATAAGTTTAGGGCTATTTTGGTAATTTATTAAATAGAAACCCTTTTTTGTGGGGACAAATAGTTGGGTGGTGGCCTTGCTGAGGAGTAATGGTCCTAGTCCAATCAGACCAAGTGATTTCGGCCCACTAATCCTACCCAACTTGAGTTGGAGTTAAACCCAATCCCGGCCCTTCTATCTCACGCACACCGCAAGCACAACACACTTCTCTTCTCCCTCACGCACGTCTGCATCGCCGCCAACGCTGCCGCCTGCCACTCTGGCCGTCACCGACCGCCTCCGCCGCGGCCGCTCGCCAACCAAACTTCACCTCAGGCATCTCCTTCTATTCCACTATGCCTCGGCACCACTCTACTTTCCTACGCACGCCCCCGTGAAACCCTAGCCATGCGGCTTGGGTCTGCCAGCGCCGCACCAGCGCCCCTGGCTGCTCTTCCTCAACATCCACGACCTCCTTTACCTGGACCAGGCCATAGCCTCGACGTCTTCGAGCTCCTAGTCGAGCTCACCGTTCCTCTCTTGTGTGCGTGATGTCGTCGTCGCCGATGGTCGCCTATTCGGCAAACCCTAGCCGAATTGGCTCAGCTTCAAGCACTCCTCCTGCACACCCACGCCTCCTACTGCTCTTGCCATGGGCTGGCCGTGGCCTCCCCACCCTGGTGCGGTGGTAGGTCCGGTCGGCCTTCTTCTTCATCGTCAATGTCTCCTTCAAGTAACTTTCTTGGCTTTATAACATGATGATGTGAAGATGATTTGGCCACTAAGATGTAGTTACTCCAACATTTAGAGGTGTAGTCCAATTTGACATAAAGGAGTTCCGGTTCCAGATAAAGGATTTGATTCATCTTAGGCATATACTTGTTGTTGACGAAAATGATCTATTAGCAGATACAAGTTTATGATATTCTTTTCTTTTAGGATGTGATGTTGGACAGCCTAGTGTGTTTGTGCTGTTCACTGCCCTAGATTTTGTGTTCTTCTTCTAAATACAAGCTACCCTTAGTTGCTGGGATAATCTGATAGTAATACAAAGGATTTAATTGGGTGGTTCTAGTGTTGGGTTTGCACATAGTGTGTTTTTGGAATAGTAACAATAACATGATCTTTTTTAATTAAATACTCTAGTATGCCTACCAAATACTTGTATTTATTCCTAGTATTTTTTACTTTGAAAATGGAAAATAAACTCAGTGTACTCCTCAGCTCAGACAAAGGTGTATGTAGTTGAGACACATGTTGTTTATATTGGTGAAGATATGGTTCAGATCCTTGGAGTGAATTAGGGTACTATTATATTCGCAAAGGATGATTTGATTTGTCCCATGTGGTTTGGGTAGTGGATGGATATCATGTATGAGTTATTGGTGTTTCAATTAGGTTTAGAGATGATTGGGGTATTACTAGGTCTTGGTATGTCTACTATGCATCCATAGTTTGTAGCAATTGATCTAGAGAGGTGTACTGGTTGTAGTAAGTGGTGTCTATTGGTTGGTGTAGGTGATATGAGTAAGTATAAATGCTCTAGTTACTTTGCTGGTTACTAAGTACTGAGACCCTACAAATGGTCATTTTGTTGATTGAATTGGATCATACCACATTAGAATAAGTGGCTAATTAATGATCATACCTTCTGGATATTTAAATCTGTCTCTAGTAGTTCTAGATCTCCTAAGGTTACATAGTACTATTGCTGCAATTTAAAGGTTCAAAAGAAATTCTTCGTATATCACTGGATATGTATCCAGTTGATTTCTTACTTCTTTTTATTCTTGTTATTCTATTGCACATTGGTTTGGTGTACATGTTATACAAGTCACACTGATTTTGTTTGGATTAGAGCTTAAGCTCTAATCTGATGATTGCTTTAGTTGGAGAGATTTATGGGTTTGTATCATAAAGAGATACAGTTATGTCTAGGTGATGTGTTGTAGTCCATATACACAGGAAACGCGTGCTTTTGATTTATAGCAGAGGTGTATGTGATGTGCAGGAATGAATATTTATAAGATATATGTGGTGTTCACCAAACCAGGGTGTATGTGAAGTGCTTGAGAGCAACAACATGTATGTGCTGTGTATAAATCAGCTTGTTAGTTTCCAAGTTATTTGCTAGATCAAACACTTGATCATATGTATGTGAACACATAGTTTGGTGCTACTTATTTGTCGACCTCACTAGATACTATACTATTTTGTATACCCTACTAGTTCTTTACAACTAGGAGTAGAGTTCTTAAGATATTCATACTATGTGAAAAGTTATAGAGGTGTAAACTTGATGTAATTTAGTTCTAATGGTGTTCTTGAGTTTTTAATGATCACCTGACCACCTAGGTCTAATTACTATGGCTACCAATCAAATCGACACTTTTCTAGATGTTTTGGTACTGTTTTAGGGATCTGTGGTTGAATTACTTGCTCCTAGATAGATCTGGTTATTGTCCAACAACACTAACAGTGTCCTACAACACCCCCTATCTCCTCTACCCAAAATGATCAAAAACTACTATGCTTGCATCTAGGCCTGCCAATGAAGATTTTAGATCTGAGGCTTAATACCTTGCTTTCTTTAGATGAGTTCCTCCTTTCCCATGCCACTCTCTTCTCCTTTCTTCCTTAAATTCTCCCTTGGTAGCATCTACAACTTGTCCTCCTATAAGTTGTGCTTCTGGCTTCTAAATATCGTGCTTCTTGTAAATAACCTTCACCTCCTCCCTGCTTGATAGTTCCTAGAGATCTAGTGGTTGATCTAAGTGTGTTCTAATGGATTATTACTATAGCTGATATTGTGGTTGAGCAAATGGTGAGTTCCTAGGGTTCTTGCTGCTCTAACTACTATCCTGAGGTTGTTAGAGTGAACTATCTTCTAGGAATAAAATGGGGTGTGGCTGGATGATGCTTTGATTTTGTACTACTCTACTTTCTCTCTGGTTATGCCAACACACCACACGCATATGATGAAAGTGCTGCTTGTAGGTGGGACTAGTATTGTGGTTGTTAACAAATGTCTCTTCTCCTCCTACTAGTGCAACCCACGGCTGGAACTTGTTCTTATCCTGGTATTTCCTTTACCTTTATTTTATGGTGGTCAAGTGAGTCAATCACTGCTAGCTATTGTGTGAGTGAATGAACACTAATATGTGGTTTGATTCATTTTGCAGGGACCAACTAAAGGAGAATGATCAGGAGTATGGAAGATTCATCTAAAGATTGGTGTAAGTTTTCGTCAAATGTAATTTTTATTCATATAATTATAATTCTCTTTCATTTCATTTGTTAATAGTATTATTCCATAATTGCTGTAAGTTATTCATTTGAGGATAACTACTTGTAATTTTTAACTCTTTTTTTGTTGTATCTCCCAAGTACTTGTATTATTAACATTCTAGAAGTTTAATTTCTTTTCTTTTGGAAAAATAATTCTAATGTGTTATTTAAATCCAAAGCAATGTGATTTTCTAGTATTACTTCATATGACTTATTTTAAATTCCAATTCTATTTCAAATTCTATTTGAGTTCAAACATATCGTTTGAATGTCCAAATTTGAATTGCTTTCCCCTTAAAAACAAAGATACAATACAGGTCATGTCGAAATATATCGCACTTGCCCGGATGCTTACATCAGAACAAGAGATATCCGATCCCTCTATAGCTTCTTTAGCTTTGTGCGAAAATTCCCCATATTTTCTTATGCATGAATGCAATGCACAAACATGTGCCTATCTTTTTCGAGGTGCTAATCCTGGGATGTTACAGACTCTCCCCCTTAAAATAAACTTCGGCCCCGAAGTTCGTACTCTCTTACGTTTCGGAATAAGGTGTTGACTTGTATTGATCATGGTATCTCTTAACTCCATTGTGATCATAATTGGGAATAATTGTGGTATCCCATCTCCAAAACTTTTTCCTTGAATTCTCTTCATACTTGACAATATCCACTATCACTTCTAATTTATCCTATGGTTTCTTTTACTATAACTTCTTGGATTATGTCCTTACAATCCTACTTAGAATTGGTTGTGGACACATTTTTTCCATTCCAATCCGGTTTTCCTATTACACTACACCGGTCTATTTTGGAATTATCTCTTTACTCTTAAGGAAAACTTATGAGTTGTTTTCTTCTTAAACTAGTTCACTGGGTTTAAGGTATTACCTCTACTTCAATCATTTATCCGGACATACTCTTGAGAGTACTCTTTATATAGATGAATTCTTATAACCTTATGAGAATAAGGCTTAACCTCATCATGACTTTGTACTTCTTCTCCAACCTTTAGTCAAAAAGTTAGACAACAACACTTCAGTTTTTATTGTTTACTCTCCCCCTTGGGGTTTCCTAATGGTCTCAAAACTTCATGTATAATACCTATTAACTCAATAGTTAGGATATCGGTCTCTGTCCAACTTATACTTTACTTTTATAAAGTTTCATGAAAGAGTCTACGGTACACCCACATAGTTGTGGATCTCCGAAATGAATCTTCCAACATTACTTGTTTTCCCTTTTTATGTTCTTAGACATTATTTCTCAGTGATAACCCCGATTTTGTGAAATGTCTCGAATGCCATTTGCTATAAATTTTATACTCCTTTATGCCTTACTTATCTTAGGCCAAGTTTTATGCTCTTTAGGGTATAACAAGATGACTTGGTTGACTAAACCAATAGGATACCAGCTGCGGATCCTCCTCGGTGTATGGATTACCCTATGGACTTTCTACTTCTTATTGGCATTCTCTCCGAGTTATCAGAGCTTCAATACCACTCTCCTTCCAAAACTTCTTATTTGCTCCATTTCATGTTACTTCCATGGACTTGGTACAACTACTTCATTAGCTTCTGAGCAACATCACCCGCTTTGAGTGAACTTAGATTCATCTTTTAATGTTGCTCCACACCCTTTTTCAACACTAATAATCCTTCTTATTGCTAGCTCATAATGAGTTGGGATTGATCCATCCTTCAAAATAGTGTTGATACTCCTTACATTTGGCTTCCTTTTTCCTGCAAGTCTTCATCTTGATCTTTGGAACTCGTCACTCCCTTACACGAACTCGCTTATCTATCTAGGTCTATAACATCAAGTAATAACTTGATGATGCAACATGCATTTGCACATCAAGTCAAACTTCATGTACAGATCTAGTCAATCAAGAAGATCCAAGAAAAACCAAAAATCCAAATGTGGTACATATAACACACATCATTCTAAGCCCGGAACATAGTAGTTGAGTATAATACCTCTAGAATTCAGGCTTAGCTGTGTAGTATATGACACCTCCTAGTATAGGTTTACATCGTGATACTTAGCACTTAGGAGTTAAACTATTTCTTTGTCTCAATATTTACCCAAACTGTCCAATCACAATTGGATAATTTGGAGCAAAATGGTCTCACTTTGGTTCTGACTAACCTCTGACCTTTCTTTTGGGACTACTAAAGACTACTAATTTTCCATTCTATCATAAACTATCCTCACATAATATCTCAAAACTACTAATAAATTGTCGTTACTACCTTAATCCAAAAATTATCGTAATGTTATAATACCTAGGACTTCTATCATAGACCTACACTGTTATTTACTTATTGTTATTACAAAATTTGTTACTGAGTACTTGACCTAATTACATCTGTATCATGGTCTCGGAGCTAATCTCACCATGATCTTGTTAAGATTATCCTAGTCATCATGATTGGGAAGCTAATCTCACCATGATGACTCTTCTTCTTAGCTTACTATTATTGATTCTTAATAGAATTCTACTCCATCACATGGAATTCTCAAGTGAATTTCACATGATTTACCTCCAATTGTATCTATACCTACTCTAATGGTCTACCTTAAGTGGTATAATGGTATCAACTAGTGATAAGATTCTTCGAATTTACCGGAATTATAAATATAGACTCCATCACTAATACTACTCCACATGATATCCTAATCCTGGTCGTAATCTTCTTTGATATTTAACTTACTTAGGATATCTTAGTGGTGTTATACCTATTTAGATCTATACTAAAATGGCATTTCTCTGGAGAAGACATATATCTAATCCTTAAGAATGATAACAAAAACATCCAACTTCAGTGTGACAAGGTCTATCCTCAAGTGGATATCCATCACAAGTATTGGTTTAGATAAGATGGATCCTATAGTCACTCTCCAACCTACAGATCTTCCTAAAGGGGTTTTAATCCTAAGTTCAAAGCATATGCTCTGATACCAGCTGCGGTAACCCAGCATACCACTACATGATGTAGTACACTATAGTCGTTGACATAACACCAATGAAACACTGTTCACTAGTATTAGATCCCTCAGAGTAGTACAACAGAAACACAACAGGTCCAAGACATGACTATAGATTACAACTTGACTCTTTACAAAAGATCCAGAGAACACTCTAAGTTAAAGAGAGAGAAAGAAACTTTTTACAAAGAAGAACTAGAAAGAATAACTCAGAACTAACTAGATAATAAGACTAGCATCTAAATATCTGGCTTGCAATTGCTACTAATGCAATGCTCTACAGAAGTAGGTTTTATGGCTAGAGTATCTACTCCTATCTAATATGGAACATCGTCTTTACTTTAGTTAATGTATATGATGACTTCATTGACTTTATGGAAGAACTTGAGCTGTCGATGATGGTTTCTTGCGCTTAAGTTGGTGTTGACGTCGTCTCCAACGACTTAAAACCTAGCAAGGGTTAAGAAGGTATGGTTGAGTACGAGTGTACTCAGCAAGTTCACTAAAAAGGAGTGTATGATGAACTATCTCTACAGCCATAGATCAAAGGTTGTAGGCAATGCAGGTTTTCGTAAACATTTCTTCAAAGGTTGCTTTAATTCTGAAAACTATGTCTGACAGCCTTCACAGGTTAACCAGAACCTTTGTGGGGTTCCTTTGCTGCCACGTTCGTAGCTCCTTCCCGGAACAGGGAGTAACACGTCACAATTCTTACACTCTACAGAGGTGTGTTGCTTTACCCATAAGAGACCAAATCCTTGTTGCACAACTGGGCGTAGTTTCCCGTCCACAATTCCATGATGTGGGGCCCAGTAGATGATCCAAACCAATCACTGCCCCTCTCCACGACCCCGCATGAAGACATGACCTCCCCAAGTAGATATACCTCCGTTAACCCCCTATAGGCAGATATAACCCTGGCAACCCCTTGGAGACTCTAGTGAGCAGATCATGTCCCTGACAACCCCCATATAGGCAGATATACCTCCGACAGCCCCTCACGGAAAGTCTAAACACCAATATCATGGGGAACTAGGAGTCCCACCCATCTTCTGAGTATCCGCAAGGAAGCTACAACCTCACTATAAGGTCATCCATCCATGCGAAAGGAAGAAGATCCAACTGACTTCTCCGGCCCATTCCAAATCTCATGGTTAACGCGTAATATACAGCGGTAGAATCACTGATGTCATGGGTTATTAATCCCAAGTTGTTCGACCATTGGAATTCTAGATTCCATAGTCATCCTTAGTATTTATCACCACTTAGGATGATAATAGCATTCATTTGTTTGGGAAAATATTTATTTTCTGTCTCTTTAGAATATAGGTGATAACACACAATTTTCAAATACTTTCATAAAGACTCTTTAAAGGATATGAGCAAGTGATGAACTTTCCTTTTGTGATTGCAAGATTATGCACTCACGGTCTTCAAGATACTAGAAGATCCAAAATCTAGAAATAACATCATTGGTCCGATAAGGACTAATTTTTAAAGAAGCAAGATGCAAGTATGCATAATTAATTCAATGCAATTGGATAAACACGAATCCCCAGAATAACTGTATCTGATCTAGGGTTCAGAAACTGTGGATGATTTTTTTAGAATATGTTTCACTTTTATACTAGCTTCACACATGTGCTTCTTATTAAGGCTTGTGACAGTGTGTAAAACAATATGTAAATACAACAAGTAGCATACAATATTAAAGTACTCAAATGTGGATGCTATCTGGGAATTATGATGGGACTTATTTTGTCAAGTTGTTAAGAGTTAAAGGACTTATTATAAGATTGTTGTTTGAAGTGGCAAAATAAATAACTTTTTGAAGAAAATATTTCTTTTACAGGATTAAACAATTGCTATGATTAATAGAATGTGATTGATGTTGTTTGCGCTTATTCCATAAGCTTGGACTTGAAATGCTTTACGACTTAATTCGGAACAGACAAAAGTTAACTATAAAAACATAAATATACTTTAGACTTTATGCATGACTTGGTGTACCAAAGTTAACTTTAAAACATAAGTAGACCTAGGGTGTAATGTTTTAAAGTATTAATAACTTTTAAGATTTGTAATAAGCAGGTTTAAGAGTATGAGATCCTTCACTTTTAGTTTTTGTGACTGATGAGTCTAAATATGACTTGTTATTATGAATATAATTTATCTTTTAAGGAAAGTAAATTTAGATGATTTTAATAATCTATTAAAGTTTGAAATCATGAATGGTTAAGAGATAAATAACATTCACTTTTATTATAAGTGAAGGATGATTAAAATTTATTCAAATTATTGGTTTATCTTGGAGTTTTGGTTTTAAACTGTTTTCTAAAAGATAATAGTTTACTCTTAAGTATTATTATAGACTTAAGTTATGGTTTTGGAAGTCGTATTTATCTGTACATGATTTATGGTTTTATATAAAATTGTGATTGTTTCTTATTTAAGACTTTTTAAAGAATTTACCAAGTTGATAATAAATAAGGATTTATTTCTTAATAACCTTAAAATTTGTTGGAATGATATAATTAGTATTTTTTTAGTAAAACATACTCACTTAAGATTTTAGAAGTGAATTTAATTTAATTATAGGTGTTATCCTTATTTTTAAAAAATTCCACAAAGGATTATATATATTTAAATATTTGCTTCAAGTTTTATTTGTAAACAAATTAGGTTGGTATTTTTATAAAATAGTAAATTTATTTTCATATACAAAAATGATTTTTATTCATTTTTAGGAGTTTTTCTTAATTTATGAAATATCACTTAAGATTTAATAATGTTAATATTTATTTGTATTTTATGTAACTTAAACAAGTAGTTTTATATTTTTCTTAGGTAGATATTATTTTTGTGATCATTTAGATATATTATATTTATTTTTGGGATTTATATATATTTTCTAGGGCTGAAATAAGTTCAGGGCAATTTTGGTAATTTATTAAATAGAAACCCTTTTTTGTGGGGACAAATAGTTGGGTTGTGGCCTTGCTAAGGAGTAATGGAACTGATCCAATCGGAACCAGTGATTTCGGCCCACTAATCCGGCCCAACTTGAGTTGGAGTCAAACTCCATCCCGTCCCCTCTCTCTCTCTCACACACAAGCACGACACACTTCTCTTCTCCCTCACGCGCGTCTGCAACGCCGCCAGCGCCGCTGCCTGCCACTCCGGCCGTCACCGACTACCTCCGCCGCGGTCGCTCGCTGACCAAACTTCACCTCAAGCATCTCCTTCTATTCCTCTATGCCTCGGCACCACTCTACTTTCCTGCGCATGCCCCCGTGAAACCCTAGCCATGCGGCTTGGGTCTGTCGACGCCACACCAGCACCCTTGGCTGCTCTTCCTTGACATCCACGACCTCCTTTACCTAGACCAGGCCACAGCGTCGACCTCTTCGAGCTCCTAGTAGAGCCCCCCTGTTCCTCTCTTGTGTGCGTGATGTCGTCGCCACCGATGGTCGCCTACTCGGCAAACCCTAGCCGAATTGGCTTGGCTTCAGGCACTGATCCTGCACACCCACGCCTCCTACTGCTCCTGCCATGGGCTGGCCATGTCCTCCCCACCCTGGTGCGGTGTAAGGTCCGGTCGGCCTTCTTCTTCATCACTGACGCCTCCTTCAGGTAACTTTCTTGGCTTTATAACATGCTGATGTGAAGATGATTTGGCCACTAAGGTGTAGTTACTCTAGGAATTAGAGGTGTAGTCCAATTTGACATCAAGGAGTTCAAGTTCCAGATAAAGGATTTGATTCATCTTAGGCATATACTTGTCGTTGCCGAAAATGATCTATTAGCAGATACAAGGTTATGATATTCTTTTCTTTTAGGATGTGATGTTGGACAGCCTAGTGTTTGTGTTGTTCACTGCCCTAGATTTTGTGTTCTGCTTCTAAATACAAGATACCCTAAGTTGCTGGGATAATCTGATAGTAATACAAAGGATTTAATTGGGTGGTTATAGTGTTGGGTTTGCATATAGTGTGTTTTTGGAATAGTAACAATAGCATGATCTTACTTAATTAAATACTCTAGTATGCCTACCAAATACTTGTATTTATTCCTAGTATTTTTTACTTTGAAAATGGAAAATAAACTCAGTGTACTCCTTAGCTCAGACAAAGGTTTATGTAGTTGAGACACATGTTGTTTGTATTGGTGAAGATATGGTTCAGATCCTTGGACTGAATTAGGGTACTATTATATTAGTAGAGGATGATTTGATTTGTCCCATGTGGTTTGGGTAGTGGATGGATATCATGTGTCGTGGTGGTGTCACGCCAGATGCCATGGATAGGCTAAAGGTGGGGACTAAATGCACTAGGGGAATCTAGGGAGGGATAGTGTGGTGATTCCACACACAGTTGCTTTTTATTCGATTCACTTCCAAGGTTTACAAGTGCTCCTTGAGCTGTATTGGGGAGAGGAGGAAGAAGAACTATCTTACTCTCACCAGTAGCAAAACACAACTCTCTAGGAGACTACCAAGTCCAGACCGATCAACTAGAGATCAACCCCTTCTACAGAGGCCCTAGCCCTCCTTATATAGGGGTGGTTAGGTCTCCACTTAGGACATACGTGGAGGCATATTCCAGGGAATATGCCTCTTCCCAAAATAGTAAGCCGACCGGGTCACTTTTGCCCCGTGTCATCCATGAAGAGGCTACGTGAGCCTCTGCGGCGCCTGCGTCACCGGACATAGGCATCGTCACCTTTGTCGGCCACGCCTCGGTGGTCCTGCCTCTGTCCGCGTCACTCACGCTCTACATACAGTGGTCACCTTTGACCAGCAAGATACCTTCCTTCTCTTACAAGCTTGATATGACCCGGATCCTACATAGTTGATCCGACCACACCTGTTCCTGCATACAAGTTAGATACATCTTACCAACATACGGCATAAGTCGGTTGAGACCAAGTTAGGTGGACGTCCCCTGGTTTGGGTTACTCCGTGATCCGGCCTGCCTTGAGGTGACTCGGCCAGCACTTGCTTTGACCTTGTCGTACCTCGGCTAACTAGGCCTTTATACCCGGCGTGACCCTACCCGGGGGTATCCCCCTAACATTAGTCCCCGAAGCTGGTGCGGTCTTAGCTGCCTTAGCCGCTAAGGCCACAACAGGTTAAATTTTACTGAGCTCCTTGCTCCTTCTCCGAGTTACCTCATAATCTGGATTCCATAGGTTTATTTTCCCTTGGCACATTCCAAGTTTTTACTTGCTGGCCGGGTTACCTCGTACTCATCCGGGTCATTCTTCCTTCCCTCGTACGCTTCCCCACGTGGAGGCTAATCATTACTTTGCCTCATTTTAAGGGCCTGCTACAGTAACCGCCACAGTTATTGTCAGAAGTTACTATGGCGCACGTCACGTCGTGCCTGCCTCCTCGTTAACTGTATCACAACGTTGCGTCGTGGGATCCGCTGCGCCCTGTGGCCCTTCCTGTGGCTCATCGCTGATTGGTTGATCCGGGTCATACACGGCCACACCGTGTGGCCCGCCCGCAAAACGCGATCCCCACTACCCCCTTAATGTTGGGAATTTGCCGTAGAGGCAATCATGTATGATGATATTCCTGTGTATTCATAAGGTTATGGTCCATGTATGAACTGTTGATATGTATCATCGAATATGTGATTTGATTGTGGAACTACATATTCATGTTGTTCATACTAATTGTCCTTGGTCATTGAGGTTGTGCCGGACACACAACTTAGACCAATGTGAAAGTCGGCAGATGACTAGGTTCCACTTGTCATGGGCATGGAGATGCTATTCCGACTTACACGGATTCGGCTAAAGAGTTTAGCGAGTCGGACTGACCCATATTGACATGCAACGAACAAGTTGTCATTTGCATGTCTCAATCAATGTAATCCTTAGACCTGAGGTTATTGCACAATCCGAGTTGAGGATCTCCGACTTAGGTTCTGTCAAACGCTGTTCCGTCACTGGGCAGTTATAAAGGCGGAGTTCGGGTCGACTGAGAATCAAGCTGCGTGATGTGAATAACCAAGACGGGATTTTGCCCCTCCATCCGGAGAGATATTCTCTAGGCCCTCTCGAAAGATATGATTCGGAAAGCATGGCCATGCGCGTCATGGTTAAGTGTTAACCGAGGCAACCGACTAAGAGTTTGTCGGATTAATCACTTATCTCGGATCGAGAAAGAGAGTCGGACTATTTAAGGGATGACGATCATTCGCCTATAGTCCGACAATGTATATCGTGAGGCAAAAGGGACTCAGACGGAAGTCGCATTGGAAGGTATGTCGTCATGACTTATTGGTACTTGGGAGTTGGCACGTTCTGCTAGGAGCCGCTACCAACTGATCGATCATGAGTGAGACTCGGAATCGTGTCCGGGTTACCATGAGCCTGTCGGGTCACACACTTAAGAGCGGGAGCAAGTTTGGGTTAGACCCACACAGGAAACCTATTTGGGTTGGACGCAAATAGAGACATGGACTTAGTCAGCAAGTGAGACTTGGAGTGGCTAATATAGGCCTTTTAGTGAATGGGCCACAAGTGAGTGGAGCCCACTTTCACTCCCTATATAAGCTGGGGCGCAGGTGCTTAGAGCAAAAGGTTAGGTCACTCCATGTGTTGGAAACCCTAGCCCCAGTCCGTCCTGTCACTGCCGTACCGGAGCTAGCAGTCCATCGCCGGCGCTCCTCCTCGTACGTTCAGCACTTCGACGATCGTGAAGAAAGAACAGATCGTTGATCGTGGAACTGGAACGGATCGTGGAACTGGAACGGATCGCGAGGACTTCACTGCATCAAGCGACATGCTTCATCAATTCCACAATTGCGCGTCTAGTGGTAATCCTCGTGGCCTTCTACCTGAATTAGACCTTGGGATCACCGCATAGGGAAAAAGTTTTGTTTATCTCTACATGGTCCAACACTTAAGGGAGTGGTTAAATAGGGGAGGGGCACGCCCCTTGGGTCCTTTCCCCACTTTCGCGCCCCTCTGCCTCTACTTCTTCCTCATCTTCTCCAGCGACAGCGCCGCCGCCACCGCATCTGAGTAGCAGCGCCGCCGTCGCACTGCTTCCACGTGCACCATCTCCTCCGCCACGGGTCCCCGCTAGTCTAGGCCACTGCCTCCCACCGCTGCTAGCGCTAGTGAGGATAGTGATCTAGAGATGACCGAGGAGGAGCTCACCGTCATAGAGCAGGAAATGGAGGAAGACGCGGTGAACGCCGACCGCGGCGCGTGGGCCGGATCCTGGGTCTGCCAGGATGACTTGGATTGGCTCTATCGCACCAGGCGCATCCCGGAGGGCGTCACCGCACGCCTCGCTTCCGCCGAGCTTGCCCCTCACCCAATCCGGGTGAGTACGTGGTGTTTCTATCCCACTTTCAGCGCGGGTTTGGTCTGCCAGTTAGTGATTTTTTCCATGACTGGCTCAATACGTATGAGCTTCAGCTACACCATCTTCCGGCTAATGCCATCACATCTCTCTCCGCCTTTGCCTCCACCATCGAGGGTTACGCCGGACTATGGCCCACGAAGGAGCTCTGGATCCGGTTCTTTGGCCTTCGCTGGAACGTGATTCCGAACATAGAGCTTAATCCGGAGGACAAACAGCTCACGCAGTTCGACGCTGCGTCAATATCTCCCCGGAAGCAGTCCATCTTCCCCTGAGTCATGGGACTTGACTCTTGCAAGGGATGGGCCCGGACCTTCTTCTATGTCCCGAACAGCACCTCCGAAGATTTGATCCGGCTGCGCCCCTATACTCCGGGTCGTCCTAACCCGGATTTATGGGACAACGTCCCCAAGAAGCCCACTGTCTTGGCAAACCAAGTCAACAAGAGGTTTCAGGAGTTGAAGGATCTGGGATTGCACAATGAAGACGCAATGATCACGTTTGTTCGCAACCAGATCTCCCCCTCCAGAAACGCACACATAAGCTCTGCCATATGAGCTGGGGCCGCGACCCCAACCGGACCTCCTCGTTCGAGTTAAGCAACACCGAGATCTACCGCTGGGTCAAGGCCCTCTTCACCACCCACAAGGACTTCTCTTCTGAGTGGACATGGGGGCTTGAACACTTCTGCCGAGATAGGCTTCCTCCTGCAGTAAGTCTCGTGCCCCAAACTCTTTCCGAATTAAATCACATGTCGGTCCTTGTTGTAGGTTTAATCTTGTTGCCTTTTCTTTCCCTTAGATGTTTCTTCAGAAAACCATCGAGGATGGCACCGAGCCTTCTCTCAAATGGGCGCCCGATCGCGATACCTCGGACGAGGAGGAACCAGATCAGGAGATGTTCCTGCCTATGGCAGATGCGACCAAGCGACCCACCGGTAAACTCTCTTCCATTAGAGATTGGCCCGACGATGAAGATGATTCAGACGTTGAGGTGATGGAGGCATTTGACGTTGTCCCCCTTTCTTATGCTTTTCCGGCATCAGCTAACCCCGGTGGGCAGATCCATGAAGATCCTCCCCTTGCTGTCGGTGAGCCTGTTTCGGTCGCACCGAAGAAGAAGAGGGGAGCTGCATCAACCTCTTCCTCCGGACCCTCTTAGCCAGCTAAAAGGCGAAAGAAGTCCGGGGACAAAACTGCCACCAAGCCTCCAACCAAGGCCATATCCCGGAGGGCTCGGAAGCCCAAAGAGCCTCTGACCTCGGATGAGTAAGCCACTTCACCCTTTGCTATTTATTCGTTCTTCCTTAGTCATAGTTTCTCATCATTTATGATTTGATTCGGCAGGGCCGCGGTAGAGGTTCCCCAGAGCGGATCCGGTATTGCTTCACCGCTCCGACATAGCCCTTCTCCCCCTCGTGGAGACAATTCACGCTCGTTGAGCCCCATTCAGGAGGGTTCAGCGGCTGCTCCGGGTTCTAGCCCACCTCGTCAAGAAGAGGGCAACCTCGGAGCGGGGGAGATTGGCTCTGCCGAGGCAGCAGCAACCACCACTTCGGCTCCGCCACAAACAACTTCCTCCGAGATACCCACACTACCCCCACCAAAACGAAAATCAGCACCAACACCATCTTCGGCTCCAGCACCAGCAGCTACAACCAAGGCACCAAGCCCCTCCGCCTCGTCCGAGTCTTCTAGGGCTCGGCGAGAAGACACCAGCAGCACCAAGGGAAGCACCAAGGCAGTTCCCAAGGGCAAACCCGCTGCAGCAACTTCCACCTCACAGCCACAACCCAAGGGCAAGAAGGTTCCTGACGCCGCCAGGGCAACGTCCATTGAGACTGGACAGCGCACACTTGCGTCCGTGCTCCCAAAAAAGACTCCACCGCCGAAGGACGCCCCTGCCGAGCCAGCTGATATGTAACTTGCTTTGCACACCAGTCCGGCCCTTGCCCAGGTTGAGAGGAGGGAAGCTCATGCTAAGGGTCTAGTTGCACCCCACATGCTCAGCGGCGAACGATATCCTCCGACCTTGATCGAGTTTGTGAACAACTGCAACAAGGCGAAGTTCGTTCACAATGACGATCTCCCGGAGAAGTTCGGTCCCGCCGAATTTGCTGCCCAGATGAATACCGCTGCCAAGGCAATTAACCTTGCAGATCGGATGATGGACGTGCGTTACTTCACCTTTTCCTTAGCATGCAGAAGATATTAGTGATATAACCATTAGTCCCCGAGCCTCCGGGGGAGTAACTTGTTACTCGGCCGGAAGCTCCTTAGAGAATTAATGTAGCTCCTTAATAACTTGGAATATGCACACACCTAGAGCCGGGTTAAGTTCCACTTGGCACGGATTTTGTACACTTCGAATATGCACACACCTAGAGCCGGGTTAAGTTCCACTTGGCCCGGATCTTGTACACTTCGAATATGCACACACCTAGAGCCGGGTTAAGTTCCACTTGGCCCGGATCTTGTACACTTCGAATATGCACACACCTAGAGCCGAATTGAGTTCCACTTGGCCCGGATTTTGTTCACTTCGAATATGCACACACCTAGAGCCGGGTTAAGTTCCACTTGGCCCGGATTTTGTACACTTCGAATATGCACACACCTAGAGCCAGGTTAAGTTCCACTTGGCCCGGATTTTGTACACTTCGAATATGCACACACCTAGAGCCGGGTTAAGTTCCACTTGGCCCGGATTTTGTACACTTCGAATATGCACACACCTAGAGCCGGGTTAAGTTCCACTTGACCCGGATTTTGTACACTTCGAATATGCACAAAACTAAGCTGTCCATTTTTGCTCTTTCAGGTGACCACCAATCGTCGGAGCGCTGAATTTCAGCGTCTCCTTGATACTCACAAGATGTTGCGCGCAAAGAATAGTGCGCTGCTCACCGAACACGATAAAAGGGGTAAGTTTTCTCCTCGTCAATTTTCCATCTCTCTTCATCTTTTTCCGCCGAACTAATCCCTCATTCGGATTTCGCAGCTGGTGTGGAGGCTGAGAATATCCTTATGAGGAAAAATTTGGACCAGATAAAGGGTAAGTTAATCTTGCTCCACCTTGCTGTGCTTTCTATCTCCTTTTCTCCTTGGCTCGGCAAATATTCATACCTCGACTTTGCCGGGTCAACAAACTATTTCAGCCTCTCTTGAAGATAGTGTGCCCGTGCCTGACATGATGCTGCATTTTCTTGAACAAGCAGGGCAGCACCAAGCTGAACTCAAGAAAAAAAACGACGAGCTTGCCCTCCTCCGGACCAAAGATGAAGAAATTGCCCAGCTTAAGGAAGATATGGAGAAGCTTAAGGCGCAGCACAAATCCAAACTGGAGAAGGCAGGCCAAGACTTTACTGAAGAAAGAGAACGCCTCAATCTCCAGATCGCCAAGGACCAGGATCTTCTCAAGGAGGCCAACGTCAAGCTTGAGTCGGCGGATGCTGAACTTGTGCAACTTCAGAAAATGCGTGATGACTGTACCAAGGAGTTGACCCGGATCCACAGCCATATTTCACGTAAGTTATTTTCCGTCATCTGGCATATTTCTCCGGGTTGCTAAGGCCACAACAGGTTAAATTTTACTGAGCTCCTTGCTCCTTCTCTGAGTTACCTCATAATCTGGATTCCATAGGTTTATTTTCCCTTGGCACATTCCAAGTTTTTACTTGCTGGCCGGGTTACCTCGTACTCATCCGGGTCATTCTTCCTTCCCTCGTACGCTTCCCCACGTGGAGGCTAATCATTACTTTGCCTCATTTTAAGGGCCTGCTACAGTAACCGCCACAGTTATTGTCAGAAGTTACTATGGCACACGTCACGTCGTGCCTGCCTCCTCGTTAACTGTATCACAACGTTGCGTCGTGGGATCCGCTGCGCCCTGTGGCCCTTCCTGTGGCTCATCGCTGATTGGTTGATCCGGGTCATACACGGCCACACCGTGTGGCCCGCCCGCAAAACGCGATCCCCACTACCCCCTTAATGTTGGGAATTTGCCGTAGAGGCAATCATGTATGATGATATTCCTGTGTATTCATAAGGTTATGGTCCATGTATGAACTGTTGATATGTATCATCGAATATGTGATTTGATTGTGGAACTACATATTCATGTTGTTCATACTAATTGTCCTTGGTCATTGAGGTTGTGCCGGACACACAACTTAGACCAATGTGAAAGTCGGCAGATGACTAGGTTCCACTTGTCATGGGCATGGAGATGCTATTCCGACTTACACGGATTCGGCTAAAGAGTTTAGCGAGTCGGACTGACCCATATTGACATGCAACGAACAAGTTGTCATTTGCATGTCTCAATCAATGTAATCCTTAGACCTGAGGTTATTGCACAATCCGAGTTGAGGATCTCCGACTTAGGTTCTGTCAAACGCTGTTCCGTCACTGGGCAGTTATAAAGGCGGAGTTCGGGTCGACTGAGAATCAAGCTGCGTGATGTGAATAACCAAGACGGGATTTTGCCCCTCCATCCGGAGAGATATTCTCTAGGCCCTCTCGAAAGATATGATTCGGAAAGCATGGCCATGCGCGTCATGGTTAAGTGTTAACCGAGGCAACCGACTAAGAGTTTGTCGGATTAATCACTTATCTTGGATCGAGAAAGAGAGTCGGACTATTTAAGGGATGACGATCATTCGCCTATAGTCCGACAATGTATATCGTGAGGCAAAAGGGACTCAGACGGAAGTCGCATTGGAAGGTATGTCGTCATGACTTATTGGTACTTGGGAGTTGGCACGTTCTGCTAGGAGCCGCTACCAACTGATCGATCATGAGTGAGACTCGGAATCGTGTCCGGGTTACCATGAGCCTGTCGGGTCACACACTTAAGAGCGGGAGCAAGTTTGGGTTAGACCCACACAGGAAACCTATTTGGGTTGGACCCAAATAGAGACATGGACTTAGTCAGCAAGTGAGACTTGGAGTGGCTAATATAGGCCTTTAGTGAATGGGCCACAAGTGAGTGGAGCCCACTTTCACTCCCTATATAAGCTGGGGCGCAGGTGCTTAGAGCAAAAGGTTAGGTCACTCCATGTGTTGGAAACCCTAGCCCCAGTCCGTCCTGTCACCGCCATACCGGAGCTAGCAGTCCATCGCCGGTGCTCCTCCTCGTACGTTCAGCACTTCGACGATCGTGAAGAAAGAACAGATCGTTGATCGTGGAACTGGAACGGATCGTGGAACTGGAACGGATCGCGAGGACTTCACTGCATCAAGCGACATGCTTCATCAATTCCACAATTGCGCGTCTAGTGGTAATCCTCGTGGCCTTCTACCTGAATTAGACCTTGGGATCACCGCATAGGGAAAACGTTTTGTTTATCTCTACATGGCCCAACACTTAAGGGAGTGGTTAAATAGGGGAGGGGCACGCCCTTTGGGTCCTTTCCCCACTTTCGTGCCCCTCTGCCTCTACTTCTTCCTCATCTTCTCCAGCGACAGCGCCGCCGGCACCGCATCTGAGTAGCAGCGCCGCCGTCGCACTGCTTCCACGTGCACCATCTCCTCCGCCACGGGTCCCCGCTAGTCTAGGCCACTGCCTCCCACCGCTGCTAGCGCTAGTGAGGATAGTGATCTAGAGATGACCGAGGAGGAGCTCACCGTCATAGAGCAGGAAATGGAGGAAGACGCGGTGAACGCCGACCGCGGCGCGTGGGCCGGATCCTGGGTCTGCCAGGATGACTTGGATTGGCTCTATCGCACCAGGCGCATCCCGGAGGGCGTCACCGCACGCCTCGCTTCCGCCGAGCTTGCCCCTCACCCAATCCGGGTGAGTACGTGGTGTTTCTATCCCACTTTCAGCGCGGGTTTGGTCTGCCAGTTAGTGATTTTTTCCATGACTGGCTCAATACGTATGAGCTTCAGCTACACCATCTTCCGGCTAATGCCATCACATCTCTCTCCGCCTTTGCCTCCACCATCGAGGGTTACGCCGGACTATGGCCCACGAAGGAGCTCTGGATCCAGTTCTTTGGCCTTCGCTGGAACGTGATTCCGAACATAGAGCTTAATCCGGAGGACAAACAGCTCACGCAGTTCGGCGCTGCGTCAATATCTCCCCGGAAGCAGTCCATCTTCCCCTGAGTCATGGGACTTGACTCTTGCAAGGGATGGGCCCGGACCTTCTTCTATGTCCAGAACAGCACCTCCGAAGATTTGATCCGGCTGCGCCCCTATACTCCGGGTCCTCCTAACCCGGATTTATGGGACAACGTCCCCAAGAAGCCCACTGTCTTGGCAAACCAAGTCAACAAGAGATTTCAGGAGTTGAAGGATCTGGGATTGCACAATGAAGACGCAATGATCACGTTTGTTCGCAACCAGATCTCCCCCTCCAGAAACGCACACATAAGCTCTGCCATATGAGCTGGGGCCGCGACCCCAACCGGACCTCCTCGTTCGAGTTAAGCAACACCGAGATCTACCGCTGGGTCAAGGCCCTCTTCACCACCCACAAGGACTTCTCTTCTGAGTGGACATGGGGGCTTGAACACTTCTGCCGAGATAGGCTTCCTCCTGCAGTAAGTCTCGTGCCCCAAACTCTTTCCGAATTAAATCACATGTCGGTCCTTGTTGTAGGTTTAATCTTGTTGCCTTTTCTTTCCCTTAGATGTTTCTTCAGAAAACCATCGAGGATGGCACCGAGCCTTCTCTCAAATGGGCGCCCGATCGCGATACCTCGGACGAGGAGGAACCAGATCAGGAGATGTTCCTGCCTATGGCAGATGCGACCAAGCAACCCACCGGTAAACTCTCTTCCATTAGAGATTGGCCCGACGATGAAGATGATTCAGACGTTGAGGTGATGGAGGCATTTGACGTTGTCCCCCTTTCTTATGCTTTTCCGGCATCAGCTAACCCCGGTGGGCAGATCCATGAAGATCCTCCCCTTGCTATCGGTGAGCCTGTTTCGGTCGCACCGAACAAGAAGAGGGGAGCTGCATCAACCTCTTCCTCCGGACCCTCTTAGCCAGCTAAAAGGCGAAAGAAGTCCGGGGACAAAACTGCCACCAAGCCTCCAACCAAGGCCATAGCCCGGAGGGCTCGGAAGCCCAAAGAGCCTCTGACCTTGGATGAGTAAGCCACTTCACCCTTTGCTATTTATTCGTTCTTCCTTAGTCATAGTTTCTCATCATTTATGATTTGATTCGGCAGGGCCGTGGTAGAGGTTCCCCAGAGCGGATCCGGTATTGCTTCACCGCTCCGACATAGCCCTTCTCCCCCTCGTGGAGACAATTCACGCTCGTTGAGCCCCATTCAGGAGGGTTCAGCGGCTGCTCCGGGTTCCATCCCACCTCGTCAAGAAGAGGGCAACCTCGGAGCGGGGGAGATTGGCTCTGTCGAGGCAGCAGCAACCACCACTTCGGCTCCGCCACAAACAACTTCGTCCGAGATACCCACAGTACCCCCACCAAAACGAAAATCAGCACCAGCACCATCTTCGGCTCCAGCACCAGCAGCTACAACCAAGGCACCAAGCCCCTCCGCCTCGTCCGAGTCTTCTAGGGCTCGGCGAGAAGACACCAGCAGCACCAAGGGAAGCACCAAGGCAGTTCCCAAGGGCAAACCCGCTGCAGCAACTTCCGCCTCACAGCCACAACCCAAGGGCAAGAAGGTTCCTGACGCCGCCAGGGCAACGTCCATTGAGACTGGACAGCACACACTTGCGTCCATGCTCCCAAAAAAGACTCCACCGCCGAAGGACGTCCCTGCCGAGCCAGCTGATATGTAACTTGCTTTGCACACCAGTCCGGCCCTTGCCCAGGTTGAGAGGAGGGAAGCTCATGCTAAGGGTCTAGTTGCACCCCACATGCTCAGCAGCGAACGATATCCTCCGACCTTGATCGAGTTTGTGAACAACTGGAACAAGGCGAAGTTCGTTCACAATGACGATCTCCCGGAGAAGTTCGGTCCCACCGAATTTGCTGCCCAGATGAATACCGCTGCCAAGGCAATTAACCTTGCAGGTCGGATGATGGACGTGCGTTACTTCACCTTTTCCTTAGCATGCAGAAGATATTAGTGATATAACCATTAGTCCCCGAGCCTCCGGGGGAGTAACTTGTTACTCGGCCGGATGCTCCTTAGAGAATTAATGTAGCTCCTTAATAACTTCGAATATGCACACACCTAGAGCCGGGTTAAGTTCCACTTGGCACGGATTTTGTACACTTCGAATATGCACACACCTAGAGCCGGGTTAAGTTCCACTTGGCCCGGATTTTGTACACTTCGAATATGCACACACCTAGAGCCGGTTAAGTTCCACTTGGCCCGGATCTTGTACACTTCGAATATGCACACACCTAGAGCCGAATTGAGTTCCACTTGGCCCGGATTTTGTTCACTTCGAATATGCACACACCTAGAGCCGGGTTAAGTTCCACTTGGCCCGGATTTTGTACACTTCGAATATGCACACACCTAGAGCCAGGTTAAGTTCCACTTGGCCCGGATTTTGTACACTTCGAATATGCACACACCTAGAGCCGGGTTAAGTTCCACTTGGCCCGGATTTTGTACACTTCGAATATGCACACACCTAGAGCCGGGTTAAGTTCCACTTGACCCAGATTTTGTACACTTCGAATATGCACAAGACTAAGCTGTCCATTTTTGCTCTTTCAGGTGACCACCAATCATCGGAGCGCTGAATTTCAGCGTCTCCTTGATACTCACAAGATGTTGCGCGCAAAGAATAGTGCGCTGCTCGCCGAACACGATAAAAGGGGTAAGTTTTCTCCTCGTCAATTTTCCATCTCTCTTCATCTTTTTCCGCCGAACTAATCCCTCATTCGGATTTCGCAGCTGGTGTGGAGGCTGAGAATATCCTTATGAGGAAAAATTTGGACCAGATAAAGGGTAAGTTAATCTTGCTCCACCTTGATGTGCTTTCTATCTCCTTTTCTCCTTGGCTCGGCAAATATTCATACCTCGACTTTGCCGGGTCAACAAACTATTTCAGCCTCTCTTGAAGATAGTGTGCTCGTGCCTGACATGATGCTGCATTTTCTTGAACAAGCAGGGCAGCACCAAGCTGAACTCAAGAAAAAAAACGACGAGCTTGCCCTCCTCCGGACCAAAGATGAAGAAATTGCCCAGCTTAAGGAAGATATGGAGAAGCTTAAGGCGCAACACAAATCCAAACTGGAGAAGGCAGGCCAAGACTTTACTGAAGAAAGAGAACGCCTCAATCTCCAGATCGCCAAGGACCAGGATCTTCTCAAGGAGGCCAACGTCAAGCTTGAGTCGGCGGATGCTGAACTTGTGCAACTTCAGAAAATGCGTGATGACTGTAGCAAGGAGTTGACCCGGATCCACAGCCATATTTCACGTAAGTTCTTTTCCGTCATCTGGCATATTTCTCCGGGTTGCTTCACATGTCTTTTCCTTACTTGTTTCTCTTGTCTTGTTTTCAGGCAAATTTCCAGAGGGAAATGCCATTGCGACCACTGCTGTTGCCAAGTTCCGCCAGGAGAGGGGTACCCCCATTGCTCCTGACGCTGGTGAAATTCCTTATGACATGGAGGACCTGCTGGTCAGTTTGTCTTCTCGCGTGGAAATTGTGAAGAACTACGACAAGGATATCCTTGATGTGGCAATCCGGATCTTCAACGCTGTTTGGCCTGATGAAGATACTCCGGAGGGGACCGCAATTCTCGTCGACAAGTTGATGGAATGCGAGACCCAGCTCGACCTTTGGAGGGAATCCGCTGGACGTGCCGGAGCTGATACCGTTCTCCACTACGTTCTCACGTGGTACGAGAAAATCGACCTCAATCTCCTAGCACGCATGCACACCGGATCCAGATGGTCAAGCGACCCAGAGTGGATTGCTCGGCACAAGGCTTGCGCCCATAGCCTTATTGAATATGCCCCCATTCATCAATGGAATGAGGGTCCAAGCTTCCTTGGCACCGCTGACGATGAAAATGCCGAAGATGGTTCGGGTGAGGACGAAGGAGTCGATGCCTCGGACGTCGAAGACAGCGAAGATGACACTGACGCCGAAGCTGGAGCTGCATCTGCTGGCGCCGAATTACCTCCTCCTACTGCTCCTTGAGCGAAAAAACTTTGAAATTTATCAGATCCCCGGTATGCCAGGTGCAATTGTATCTAAGCACATCAGTTATATTTTTCTACTAAGTTTTTATGCCGGATTAACTTGGGCGTAGTCCCCAAGTTTCATTTTCTTATTCCACCAATTTCTTGGCTCGGCTCGTGTCCTCCTTGGTTCGGTTTTATGACTTACAAGTCCGAGTTTCAAAAATTTACTTAACAATACTTGGAAACTTTAGGATTAGCTCAAAATAATTCAGCGTAATAAATTTAAAGTAAGCACAAGGTTAGTTCGAAAAACAAACGTCAGCTCGATTAAGTTTCTTTCCTTAGTCGTTTTTCATGTGCTACGCGATTCCAAACTTGTTCTCTTGCTTGCCATGAAGCCAAATTTTGTTGGACAACAGCAAGTCGAAGAGTTAGGTTTTTGGTGCTCACACACTACTAATCCGGCCTAAGTAGAAGCAACTTACGCCAGCCGACATATAAATAGTAAATATAGAAGACAACTAAAATTACTAAGGCAGTCCCCGAGTTACTGCTCGAGGTGCCAAGGTTTCATTGATAAGCTCATTGCCGGCATACATACCGACATATGAGAAACTCAGATACATACACTTCTCTGCTAAGTGTAGAAAGGACGAAGTAGAGCTACATTCCATGGACGCTTGGATTCCTCGCCGGACCTGTCCGCCCTGTTCTTTTCCTATGGTTTTGCATCGATAAGATAATAAGAATCATTGTGCAATTCTTTGCTCACAATGAATGTCTACTTCCCATGGGGGGATAATTTATGCATGCCAGCAGTACGTTGTACCAACTGGAGTACCAGATCATCTTCCCGGAAAATTTGGGGGCTTACTTTCTGGCTATGATAGAGTCGGCAATTTTGCTGATATATGGCGGATCTGGACAATGCCAATTCTCCTGCTTCTTCCAGCAGATCAACATCATTTTGCTGGGCTTCTTGCACTTCAGCTTCTGTGTATTGGGTGACCCTAGGCGAGTGATGCTCTATGTCGGCTGGTAATACAGCTTCTACCCCATATACCAGAAAGAATGGCGTACAGCCCTTTGATCGATTCGGAGTTATTCTTAAACTCCACAGTACCGCTGGTAGTTCTTCTATCCAGCACCCCGCTGATCTTTGCAGCGGCTCAATGAGCCGGGGTTTTATCCCGGATAACACTAATCTGTTGGATCTCTCCACTTGTCCGTTTGATGCGGGGTGGGCTACCGAGGCACCGTCCAGTCGGATCTTCTTATCTCGGCAAAAATGCGCAAATGCTCCTTCAGCAAAATTTGTGCCATTATCCGTTATTATACTGTGAGGATAACCGTATCTCAAGATGATGTCTTTGAGGAAAGTTACGGCAGTAGCTCCATCACATTTTCTTATTGGCTTCACTTCAATCCATTTCGTAAATTTGTCAACCATGACCAGGATGTGGGTCATGTTCCCTCTTGCTGGTTTAAACGGGCCAACCATATCCAAGCACCATATGGTAAATGGCCATGTAATTGGTATGGTCTTGAGCTCTGACATTGGCATATGTGTCTTTGTCGCATATCTCTGACAGCCATTGCATTTTCTCACTAGATCTTCTGCTTGTTCCAAGGCACTTGGCCAGTAAAACCCATGGCGGAAAGCTTTTGCTACCAAAGCTCTGGACGAGGCATGATGCCCACATTCCCCTTGATGTATATCTCGGAGGATGTCAAGTCCTTCCTCTGGGTCAACACATCGCTGGAGGACATTAGTCACACTCCTTTTGTATAGATCGGAATTGATGATCGTGTATGCTTTTGCTCTCCTCTAAGTTTGCCTAGAAAGTACCTCCTCAGCGGGTAAGGTTCCATCCTTTAGGAATTGGAATATGGGCAGTGCCCAAGCTGGTACCGCTCGCACTAGGAACACATCCTCATCAATTCCATCTGATCCACCGGCATAACTTCTACCGGATCACGCTGTGCAGTCCCCGGGTTTGCCAAGGCAGTCCCCGGGTTTTGGGAACCACTCCCCACATCAATGTCCATGGGCATAGCCTCTGATTCTGGATTTGCCGGGATAAAAATTGAGTCGGACTCCCAATCTTGACCCTATCACGTGATAGTCCGGCCTGGGATAGCCAGCGTTCACCATCTCCAAATCACCATCATTGTATCTATCTTGCTCCTATGGAGCTGCTCTCTGTTGCATACCTTGGCCGGCACTACGCTCTTGCCGTGGTATATTTCGCTGCTGCGGTTGACCTGCACCTACCGAATTACGCTGTCCGGCATTACCGTTTACTACATTCCTTTGACCGGCATTACCTTGGTCGCGATTATCTCGGCCAGCTTCACCTCGGCTCACACTCCTTCGATCCTCATTTGTCTGCACTTCTTTTCCTTCCCTGCCCTTGCCGGGTCATATGGGACTATCTTTTTATTCCTCCTGGCCGAAGTTACAACCTCTTCTCTCCTAGGACCACCATGAGGAGACGATGCGGCTCCAGCGGATTTCTCCGGGTTACCCACCACCGAATGAACGATCTTGGAGGCCCCAACTCTCTCCGGGTTTGCCCTGAGTAGCTCCTCGTTTTGCCTGTTCGCGATTCGAACCAACTCATTGACTCTATCCTGCTGTCTTTGACGGGCTTCACCCGTCAGAGCTTCTAACTCAGATGCAGCTGCATCTGCTGCTCTGATATTCTTTGCCGGGGTATTGTACTTTGGCAGCCCCACGGACCGACAGTTCTCCGATTCCTCAATCCTAGTATCACCCTCTTTATTCATTTCACTCATGAGGTTTCTCCCCTTCACTTTTACAACATCTACCTTATTTGCCTTTGTGTACTCACGCAGTGTCATGTTCAACGACTGCTGAGCCGCGGCTATATTTTTCGCACCCTCTAGTATTTTTTGCCTAGTCTCCTCTAACTCGGCCTGTGCCTGAGCCGGATCTACTGCTGCTGCTACTGGGTTTGCCAAGCTATCCATCGCCAGCTGCAGCACATTCTCAGGCCTCTCTAGCGGAGGACCTCTACTTTTCCTCGGTGCCTTAGGTGTTACCTCCGGATCTGGTGCCGGATCCTTGCTTGCGCTAGCGCCAGGCGTGGTCATCATTACCTCAGCGTGGTCCGGGGAGCGAGTGATACGCGCCCCACGAACCGCACTAAGAGGTGGCTCGCCTCCTTTGACGATGTGCCGCGGATGAACACACGACACATCGACAGCAACGTAGATCTTGTGCGCGCCGAGCTTGACGAAGAGGCCGTTGCGCGGGAGAGGACGCTTGCCGAAGCAGCCAGCATTGCCGTTGACGAAATCCAATGCTCCAAAGCGCTGAACGAGCCCGGAGACGATGCGTTCGCTGGTGCCGATGAAGTTTCCTGTCCAGATCTTCACCCCTGCTAGCACTGCTAGCCCCACGGTGGGCGCCAACTGTCGTGGTGGTGTCACGGCAGATGCCATGGATAGGCTAAAGGTGGGGACTAAATGCACTAGGGTAATCCAGGGAGGGATAGTGTGGTGATTCCACACACGGTTGCTTTTTATTCGATTCACTTCCAAGGTTTACAAGTGCTCCTTGAGCTGTATTGGGGAGAGGAGGAAGAAGAACTCTCTTACTCTCACCACTAGCAAAACACAACTCTCTAGGAGACTACCAAGTCCAGACGGATCAACCAGAGATCAACCCCTTCTACAGAGGCCCTAGCCCTCCTTATATAGGGGTGGCTAGGTCTCCACTTAGGGCATACGTGGAGGCATATTCTAGGGAATATGCCTCTTCCCAAAATAGTAAGCCGACCGGGTCACTTTTGCCCCGCGTCATCCATGTAGAGGCTACGTGAGCCTCTGCGGCGCCTGCGTCATCCGACATAGGCATTGTCACCTTTGTCGGCCACGCCTCGGTGGTCCTGCCTCTTTCCACTTCGCTCACGCTCTGCGTACAGTGGTCACCTTTGACCAGCGAGATACCTTCCTTCTCTTACAAGCTTGATATGACCTGGATCCTACATAGTTGATCCGGCCACACCTGTTCCTGCATACAAGTTAGATACATCTTACCGACATACGGCATAAGTTGGTTGAGACCGAGTTAGGTGGACGTCCCCTGGTCCGGGTTACTCCGTGATCTGGCCTGCCTTGAGGTGAATCAGCCAGCACTTGCTTTGACCTTGCCGTACCTCGGCTAACTAGGCCTCTATACCCCGGCGTGACCCTACCCGGGGGTATCCCCCGAACATCATGTATGAGCTATTGGTGTTTTAATTAGGTTTAGAGATGATTGGGGTATCACTAGGTCTTGGTATGTCTACTATGCATCCATAGTTTGCAGAAATTGATCTAGAGAGGTGTATTGGTTGTAGTAAGTGGTGTCTATTGGTTAGTGTAGGTGATATGAGTAAGTATAAATGATCTAGTTACTTTGATGGTTACTAAGTACTGAGACCCTGCAAATGGTCATTTTGTTGATTGAATTGGATCATACCACATTAGAATAAGTGGCTAATTAATGATCATACCTTCTAGATATTTAAATCTGTCTCTAGTAGTTCTCATCTCTTAAGGGTACATAGTACTATTGCTGCAATTTAAAGGTTTAAAAGCAATTCTTAGTATATCACTGGTTATGTATCTAGTTGATTTATTACTTCCTTTTATTCTTGTTATTTTATTGCACATTGGTCTTGTGTACATGTTATACAAGTCACACTGATTTTGTTTGGATTAGAGCTTAAGCTCTAATCTTATGATTGCTTTAGTTGGAGAGATTTATGTGTTTGTATCATAAAGAGATACACTTATGTCTAAGTGATATGTTCTAGTACATATACATAGGAGATGCGTGCTTTTGATTTATAGCAGAGGTGTATGTGATGTGCAGGAATGAATATTGATAAGATATATGTGGTGTTCACCAAACCAGGGTGTATGTGAAGTGCTTGAGAGCTACAACATGTATGTGCTGTGTATAAATAAACTTGCTAGTTTCCAAGTTATTTGCTAGATCAAACACTCGATCATATGTATGTGAACACATAGTTTGGTGCTACTTATTTTTCGACCTCACTGGATCCCGTACTATTTTGTATGCCCTACTAGTTCTTTATAACTAGGAGTAGAGTTCTTAAGATATTCATACTATTTGAAAAGTTATAGAGGTGTAAACTTGCCGTAATTTGGTTCTAATGGTGTTCTTGAGTTTTTAATGATCACGTGACCACCCAGGTCTAATTACTATGGCTACCAATCAAATATATACTTTTCTAGATGTTTTGGTACTGTTTTAGGGATCTGTGGTTGAATTACTTGCTCCTAGATAGATCTGGTTATTGTCCAGTAACACTAATAGTGTCCTACAACACCCCTATCTCCTCTACCCAAAATGATAAAAAACTACTATGCTTGCATCTAGGCCTGCCAATGAAGATTTTAGATCTGAGGCTTAATACCTTGCTTTCTTTAGATGAGTTCCTCCTTTCCCATGCCACTCTCTTCTCATTTCTTTCTTAAATACTACCTTGGTAGCATCTATAGCTTGTCCTCCTATAAGTTGTGCTTCTGGCTTCTAAATATCCTGCTTCTTGTAAATAACCTTCTCCTCCTCGCTGCTTGATAGATCCTAGAGATCTAGTGGTTGATCTAAGTATGTTCTAATGGATCATTACTGTAGCTGATATTGTGGTTGAGCAAATGGTGAGTTTTTAGGGTTCTTGCTGCTCTAGCTACTATCCTAAGGTTGTTAGAGTGAACTCTCTTCTAGGAATAAAATGGGGTATGGTTGATGCTTTGATTTTGTACTACTCTACTTGCTCTCTGGTTATGCCAACACACCACATGCATATGATGAGAGTGCTGCTTGCAGGTGGGCCTAGTATTGTGGTTGTCAACAAATGTCTCTTCTGCTCCTACTAGTGCAAGCCATGGCTGGGGCTTGTTCTTATCCTGGTATTTCCTTTACCTTTCTTTTATGGTGGTCAAGTGAGTTAATCACTGCTAGCTGTTGTGTGAGTGAATGAACACTAATATGTGGTTTGATTCATTTTGCAGGGACCAACTAAAGGAGAATGATCAGGAGTATGGAAGATTCATCTAAAGATTGGTGTTGGTTTTCTTGAAATGTATTTTTTATTCATATACTTATAATTCTCTTTCATTTCATTTGTTAACAGTATTATTCCATAATTTCTGTAAGTTATTCATTTGAGGATAACTACTTGTAATTTTTAACTTTTTTTGTTGTATCTCCCAAGTACTTGTATTATTAACATTCTAGAAGTCTAATTTCTTTTGTTTTGGAAGTGTTACTTAAATCCAAAGCAATGTGATTTTCCAGTATTACTTCATATGAATTATTTTAAAATCCGATTCTATTTCAAATTCTATTTGAGTTCAAACATATCGTTTGAATGTCCAAATTTGAATTGCTTTCCCCTTAAAAACAAATATACAATAGTGGTCATGTCGAAATCTGTCGCACTTGCCCGGATGCTTACATCAGAACAAGAGATATCTCGATCCCTCTATAGCGTCTTTAGCTTTGCACAAAAATTCCCCGATTTTTCTTATGCATGAATGTAATGCACAAACATGTGTTCTGTCTATTTCGAGGTGCTAATCCTGGGATGTTACAAAAATCATTTGCAAACATGTGAGCTTCACAAACCTGTTTTCGTGCTTAATCGTCGGCATGTTCTATGATCACAAACGGAGTATGTTAGTTTAGTGTGTTTCATCTCACATGCTAATCGTTTATTTAGTCCAGCCGTATGATTATTTCTAGCATCGCACACGGTTTAGCTATGAACATGTAGTAGATGTACACCAGTTGTACCCAAAACTCAACATAGCATGCAAATACATAATTTTATTTGATTGTACTTTTTCATACACCACATGTAAACATGTATTTCGACATAGATTTAATTAATATCTATACAAATGACTAAACAAAGAGCTTTAGAAATAATTCTTGGTTACGCTATTGTCACCATGAAAGGTTCGGCTGGCCTGATCTTTCACACCACACCTGATAATAGCACATTTGTTTAGAACCTTCAGTATAATCTTCGCGTCACCTTTGTGATACACTAGTAACACTACATAGGACATTTTTAATGAAAGTGTTCTAAACAGTGCTACATAGCATCACAATAGCGACAGTTATTCTGGATAGCCTGTGAACTAGGATGCTTCTCAACTGTTGGTACATAGAATTAAGAAAGTGAATCAGTGATATGTGATGTCTATGCACTTCTATTCTTGTAGACAGTTGTTGGGCCTCCAAGTGCAGAGGTTTGTAGAACACCAGCAAGTTTTCCCTTAAGTGGATCAACCAAGGTTTATCGAACTCAGGGAGGAAGTGGTCAAAGGTATCCCCTCTCAAGCAGCCCTACAAATCAAGATACAAGAAGTCTCTTGTGTCCCCAACACACCCAATACACTTGTCAGGTGTATAGGTGCACTAGTTCGACGAAGCGATAGTGAAATACAAGTGGTATGGATAATTATAAGTGGTAACGGTGATAGAAAATAACTTGATGGCGTGGAAGAGACTAAAAGAAAACTGAAATAAAGATAGAAGCAAGCAAACATGTAACAGATCTAGTCGCAAACGGTGTTTCAGTGCTTAGAAACAAGGCCTAGGGATCATACTTTCACTAGTGAACACTCTCATATAAATATATCATCTTCATGATACTACGCTGAACTACTCTCCGGTTGGACACTCTAATCGTTGGTAGGGCTATAACAGCATACCTCAAAGTAAGTCTTTCCCATCTAGAAAACCCCACACTGTCACCTTGGGTACTAGATGGTTCCAACAAACACCACAATTTCATAGAAACATCCAACTCCAAACATAACTCATAACAAGTATTTGTAATCTCTAGCCTAAGTGCCACCATGGTGTGCACACTGTCAACTTCACACACATGGGGAGAGCAGAGATTTATTAAAGCACTTGAGTAGCAAGGTAGATCTATAGATTACAATCTCATGATCACAATAAGATCATGCATACAGAGAGATATGAACACATATCTACCGGTATAACCCTTCGCCTCGAGGAAGAACTACTCCCTCCTCATCATGCGAATCAGCAACGGTGATGGAGATGGTGGTGGAGATCGATGGAGATGGCTCCAGGGGCACTTCCCCATCCCGGCAGGCTGCCGGAACAGAGACTCTCTGTCCCCCGAATCTCCTTTTCGGTGGCGGCGGCGCTGCGGAACTTTTCGTGGCTGGAGGCTTGACTATCTAGGGTTTTGGTATCGGGAGGCTCTTATAGGCGAAGGAGGCAAGGTCGGTGGCCAGCCAGGGGGCCCACACCATGCCCTGGCGTGGCCTAGGCTAGCCCGCGCCAAGGGGGGTGTGGCCCCTCTCCGACTCTCCTTCTGGCTCCGTGAGTCTTTCGGGAAAATAGTAACTTTGACTTTTGTCGCGTCCAATTCCGAGAATATTCATTTTCTGACTTCCTGGAACCTAAAATAGCAGAAAATAGGCAACTGGCACTGTGGTATCTTGTTAATAGGTTAGTCCAAGAAATCATATGAAAAGTACTCCAAAGTGTGGACAAAACACAAGAAAGTAGATAAAACCAAGCATGAAACATCAAAAATTATAGATACATTTGCAATGTATCAATATGCTTCAAGCAAAATAGATAAATTTTGGTACCTATGCATAGATACTTACGTGTATCCTGAGAACTTCTTTTGCAAGGCTAAGAAAGTCAAATTCCTATGCAGTACCACCAAAGTATTATCCCTACTATAAGATAATGATTGCACACATAAAGTAACCACATGAGGTTGTGACAGAAATAGATCATTTGAAACATAAGCAATCACATCAAGATGGAAATAATAGATCTTGCACACATAAGATCTAACAAAGAAATCCAGTCATACACAACATATCTAACAATTCAATTCAGATATACACAATGTATCATATAGAACTAACAATCAAATCATGCCATAAAATATGTATAAGATACATACAGATCGCAAAATAATATTCTAATGAATACGTGATACATTGCAAATGTATCTATAATTTTTGATGTTCCATGCTTGGTTTTATCCACTTTCTTGTGTTTTGTCCACACTTTGGAGTACTTTTCATATGATTTCTTGGACTAACCTATTAACAAGATCCACAGTGCGAGCTGCCTGTTTTCTGCTGTTTTTGGTTCCAGGAAAGTCAAAAAATGAATATTCTCGGAATTGGACAGGACAAAAGCCAAAGTGCCTATTTTTCTGGAAGTCATCAAGTGCCAGAATACGAGACGGAGAAGGGCAAGAGGCCGGCCACACCACCTGGCCGCGTGGCCAGGCTGGGCCCGCGCCAGGGGGTGGTGTGGTGGCCCCTGGCACCCCCTCGGTCTCCCCTTTCGCCTATATATTACCCTCGGGACGAGAACCCTAAGGGCCCAATAAAAAAATCCATGAAAGAGTCTGTAGCCGCCGTCATCTCCATCCCTAGATTGGGACGGATCTGAAGCTCTTCCCGGCACCCTGCCGGAGAGGGGAATTCACCTTGGAGGCCTTCTTCATCACCATGCAAGCCTCCGGTGTGATGCGTGAGTAGTTCATCCTTGGACTACGGATCCATGTAGTAGCTAGATGGCTGGTTCTCCTCCTTTGTGCTTTCATGTTTAGATCTTGTGAGCTCCGTTCATGATCAAGATCATCTATTTGTAATTCTGCATGTTGTGTTTGCGGGGATCCGATGGATATTGAGATGCTATTTCAGATTGATTATTGATTCTATCATGTCTTTGTTATTTGTGATCTTGCATGCTTTCTGTTGTTAGTAGGTATCTTGGCCAAGTAGATGCTAGCAACTCCAAGAGTTAGTATTTATGATCGATAGTGGGTTCATGCCTCTAGTAATCTGGGGAAGTGACAGAAATCTCTAAGGTACTAGATGTGCTGTTGCTACTAGGGAGAAAACAACAATCCTTTGTTCATAGAACAATCATATTGTTTATTTTACACGCAGTTCGTAAAGCAATAATTTGTTGCTTGCAACTTAATACTGGAGGGGGTTCGGATGATAATCTGAAGGTGGATTATTAGTCATAGATGCAGTTGAATGGTGGTCTATGTATAATGTTGTAATGCCCAATCAAGTCTCAAAGGAGTCAAGATGATTAGTATATGCATGTATTGCTTTCTCGGTGTTTGTCAATTGCCCCGCTGTAATTTGTTCACCCAGCATGTTATCTATCTTAAGGAGAGCCACCTCTAGTGAACTATGGATCCCGGTCCTTTTCTTTACATACAATCTACAACTGTTTACTTCTTTGTGTTTACTTTCTGCAAACTATTACTTATTTCCATTCGATACGTTTAATCCTTTGTTTTCCGCAAAACACGGTGAGATTGACAACCTCATTGCAAGATGGGGACAAAGTTCTGTGGTTGTGTTGTGCAGGTCTCCACGTTGCTACTAGCACCGGTAGTGCGCCCTGCCAAATCTCAGCTAGTAACACCTTTGGGGTGTTTACTTGCTCCTACTGGTTCGATTAAACCTTGGTTTCGTAACTGAGGGAAACTTGCTGCTGTGCTCATCATACCTTCCTCTTGGGGTTCCCAACAAGCTCTACATCAACACCGCCATCAAGCATTTTTCTGGGCGCCGTGCATTGAGCCATCAATACGGTCTTGCTAACTTTGCTCATGAATATAAAAACTGAACACACGATCCTAACACAACATTCTAACAGACCAGACATTGCTAACTATGCTTACACGAATACATATGTATTACATATGAGTTAAATTTGCATGGTAAGAATGTATACATCCAGAGAGGTGAGATCGGTGGAGCTAGCTGGTGAGGACGAGCCAGCTTGACCAATGTCATCATCGGCGAAAAAGCCTTGGGCAAAGAAGCCACCGACAAGGTTATCTGCATTCCAGTGCGTCAAGGTTCCGCCGGATGTAGTCCCTCCTCATCCTTATCCTAAATAGGGGTGGTGGCTATCGACTAGTGAGATTGGCTGCGGTCTCTCCTGGTCCTTATCCCTATATATAGAAATATGGTAAGGTTTTCTTCCGCCAGGCCCTATTGGGCCGAAACAAGATACATGGTTATAGGTGGGAAAAACGTTTGTGAAGATGAAATAGCCCACATGCTTTGAACTTAAATAATCGTGTGTGTTACACATAGCTCGTGCACACCACACAAATTCAATCTCATCGTCTTCTTACCATCACACACGGTTTTCACAAATAAGAAACGTTTGCGATATGATACTTAAAGACCAGTTCATAATATTTGGCCGGAAGGGCATGCACCAATAAACATAGTTTGCCCTTGATGTTACAAAGCACATTGTTACTAATATTTTGGTATCGGCTAGTCAGAAGGGCTCCAATCCAACATGGTATCCCTTCACGTGTTATAGAAAGACCGCTAACTTCACATTACATACATATATATTTGCCTAATTAAACATAGCTATGTTACTAAGCTTCTTCCTCTTCACTAGAGGAGATGTTGATGATGTCATCATCTGTGCCTGATGTTTGTGCATCATTGGAGCCCCCCCACTAGGAGAAAAAATCCCATTGGTGGCATTCGAAAAATTAGGTTAGTGGTGTTGAACCCACATTCCACTAACTTTATGCCGCTCGTAGCTGCTAGTGGTGGCATGTGGCTGGAACGCCACCAGTAAAATCTATACTAGTGGCATGCAGGTTGAATGCCACTAGTAATACCTTTGTTGGTGGTGCGTGACGTCAACGCCACTAATAACCACCCTAATTGTGGGGTCACCGGATAGTGCATCCGATAATCCCTTATGCATTCGACCATGACCCCAGGATTAGTGTGTCGTGGAGCATAATAGACAAGTATCAAAGTAAACATCCATTACACAAGCGGATACAAGTCATGCCTCAGTGCCATTATGGCTATACCTTACATAAGCATTGATGGGCTAACATCCATCATCAGCAACAGAACTTCAACGAAGTGCCGAGTTAAAGTCATGCCTTAACCCTATAGGCAACTGACTAGGAGAACACCCTAGGTCGCATAGTCATCAACTTCACATTCTTCTTCACCTTCCTTCTCAAAGTCTAACCAAGTAAATATCTAGGGACAATGGGAGTGAGTACATTTGAATGTACTCGCAAACCACCTTAAGATAACAATAATAAGAGGATATGCAATATGGTTGTGGTAGTAGGAGGGTTCCATATGAGGTGTTAAATCTTCAGGATGCATGTTCTAGTGGAGGTTTTACATGAAACAAATGGGAAGACACAGTCTTCCCACCTTAGAGCTTCACTAAGGGCTAAGGTGGATGCTGTAGATCTTCCATCTCGAAGTGATGTCTTGGTGCTAGAGGAATGTTGTAGATATTCGGTCTTGAGTCGAGATCTTTGAAATACGCTGACATGGGTATGGTTACTCGGATGACTATGATTCAATACCCCATATTGGGTAAAAGGCTCACGACCCATGAAGGTTTCAGATGATAGCCCAAGAAAGCAACCGACAATTACTTTGATTATATTAGGAAAGAGACTATGAACCGACATTATGTTGGTATTATAATTACGCGTGTATGAAACCTATCCGCATACAACTTTGAGACCCGACCTATTATATATAGGACGGGAGAAGCCCAAGCGAGGGTACCAAAAAATCTAGAAGACAACTTGTAATAGCGCGATTACTCAATATTTAGGCGACTTTGATTCCATTGTTTCCCTGACATCCGACGAAATCCCCAACGTTCTCTTTTCTGCGAAACCCCAAGTCCATCACCATGGGCATTGCCGAGGTTACCCCTCGTCAGACACCGTACTGCAATCATATTATTGGAGTCGTTGCCGAACAAAGCTTCATAAAGTTAGCTCTAGGAATGTTTGGAGTTAATGATACTTCTTGTTAGCCTTCAGTCGAGGTAGAGACATCCAGCTATAGAGGGACCGTCTTCACTTGAAATCTTCACGTTGCTTCCGCTCGGTCGAGGAGTAAGCTTGTTGTATCCACACTTTCCTGCCCTCATGATTTGGAGATTCTGGTCTTCTTTGAGAAACTTCTTGTCAATGGGGCGGGGAGGATCATTAGTGAAAACATGGGTCGGGATTGTTATGATGGTTGGAAGTCCATCAAACAAGATGTTAGATTAGTTAGCTCTTCACTTCCTATTGTTGCTTCTGGTTGCTGGTCTTGGTTCTTCGGTGGAGGACGTCGGACTTCAACATGGAGCTCTTGCTATGGTTAGCAGGTCAAGTTGGCATGCAAGTACAGTAACAAGCTGGAGATGTGAACTGGATGAAGTATTCCTTTCTTGCCATTCGGCTAAGGTGAGGTCTTCAAGTAGTTCCAATCTTGATGGTGTCGAACCTCTGGTCTTGAGAAGCTTTCTTCCTAGTAGGTCCTGGTTCCATTCCCTAGGTTAGTATGTGCTCTTGCTAGCGACAGCTGACATTGGGTGCCAAAATAGAGGAGAGGGGATAACATCCTATAAAGTTTCCTAGATGGTGTAATGACTAAGGCCGACAAGTCCAACCCAAAAACACATAGTTTCCCCACCGAAGATATAAACGTACAAGGTGAGTAGAGCGATGTGGTCACCAAATTCTCCCCAAATAGAGGAACGCAAACAACACACATCAAGCAACACATTGTGCACTTAGGCAAGCACACATGACATATTGTAGGACCAAGGAGGGATTACTCGCAAAATATATGGGAATCCTATCTTAGGACTAGTACTCCTAGGGATCTTAGTTATTGGGGTCTTGATCACTGTCTTGCATATGAAGTCCTTGTCAAATAACCCGGAGGCTTCTCGGCTTTATAGTACTTGATTCTTATGGCAAGAGGATTTTGCTGGTAGAGCGATTTTGTAGTATCCTTTTGTTTGCTTGCACCTTCTTCTCTTCATCTCGTCATTATCATCTTCATAGGGTTCTATGGCCAACTTGATCCGTATGTTTGAAATTTGGACGAGAGATAGAATAAACCATTTTTCAAAATAACTTAAAGTACGAGAGGATAAGACGCACAATATTTTGAAAAGAATTGAGGAAGTAGTTTTCGAAAGCTGGTATTTCCAAAATATTAGTTTTCTTGTCTAACGACCATGCTAACTAAGTTTCTCCTACAGTTAGGATGGCTCTGATACCAAGTCTGTGGGTTCCTCGGATAGGCCATCCGAGAATCCCTTATGCATTCGACCACAACCCTAGGATTAGTGTGTCGTGGAGCATACTCAACAAGTATCAAAGTAAACATCCATTACATAAGTGGATACAAGTCATACCTCAATGCCATTATGGTTATACCTTACATGTGCATTGATGGGCTAACATCCATCATCAGCAGCGGAACTTCATCGAAGCGTCGAGCCCAAGTCACGCCTTAACCCTATAGGCAACTAGCCAATGAGTACATTTGAATATACTCGCAAACCACCTTAAGAGAACAATACTAAGAGGATATGCAATATGGATGTGGTAGTAGGAGGGATCCATATGAGGTTCTTTTCTAAAACAAGCTTGTCTTCTAGATATAGCATCACCATATCTTTGTTTGAAAACCTTTTTAAAACTGAAAAACATTGAAGTTGAAAACCACTAGGTTAGGGTCACCCAATTTCATCTCCTGGTTATCCACTGACCGAGCTCTCCTTTCTCCTTGATCACAACACCTTCTCCGTGGTCATCCCGAACCACCCTGTTCAGAAAACTCTTTCTTTCTCAAAGCCTTTTTGAAAACAAAACCAACACCGCTATGCAGCAACCTTCTCAACCATCCCTGACCGTGGACACGGCTATTCGAATAGATTTACACTCTACACAAGTTGTACACATTACCTACACCATTCGGGTACCTTGCCCTGATCCCGCATGGATCATGGGTCAAGTTACCGACCATAACTCTTGGAAAGCCTACCCCAGCATGGGCCCTACCCTTTGAGGTGTTACTCTTAACACCGGGACGTCGGGTACCAGGGACCAACCAGAGCGCATTTTACACTCCTCCTACGTGGGCACTTTAAATGAGAGGCTCATAGTATCGTCCGGTCGCCTACAAGGATGGTCCGCACCTCCCACAGATCATTGTTTTTGACATATGATCTTATCAGTAAGGGAGACCCAGTATTCATGGGCTATGATCCCGTATAAGTAGTTGCAAGGTATCCCATGATAGGACAAACTAACTTCGAGCTAAGCCCTATCCCATTCCAGGATAATGTGGTTGCACGTTTTAGTTAGCAAACTACATAGAACCGGGTGTGTTTTCGTAAACATTTTCCTCTATCTGCAGTTTAGTACCACTTGTAAAACAAAACCTTTTGTTTTCTCGAACCTCCTCTCTATGTGCTCCATTGTTCTTTGATCTCATTTGAGTTGCCCTACATGATTATGAGCAACCTTATTTATTTGGAATGGTGGACATGTTGTCATATTCAATGAATCATCAGATGCATTTTTTATTCTTTTTTGAGTATTATTTATGAATACATATTTTCTCTACATTCTTGATGCTAGACTTGGCCACTTTATTTTAATAGAACAATTGTGGGATGTCCGTGTGTGTGCGCGCGTGTGTACGGGTATGTGGTTCATATGGAGTGAACCATGAAGTGTGCTTAGCCTAGTGACGAAAAATGCAAAAGCACTTATTCATCTTGGTACTTTCTTCGATCACCTCATCGTGGTTAAAAAGGGCATTGTTATTACTTCATTCATAATCATACCAAATACACCACCATGAGGACAAGGAAAGCTAATCAAACATGATAAATGGATCATACAGAAATAACTCATTATATTCAGTGCCATGTGCTAGTAGACAATCACAATAATTTAAAGGGGGTATATGGAATAAGGACTGTGATGCTAATGGAGGTGTTCCCGGTGGCACTCAAGTGTCATCATACTAAGGGGGAGTCCCCTCCTCATTCTTCTTCCCTGGTCTTCTCATCTGTATGGACCGTGTCTTTATTTTATATTCTTGAGGACTCTAGAGGTGGAAGGCCGAGAGACTTTACCTCTAAATTGTATTTAGACTTGTATTGCCCATTGATTCAGGTTTCTAGAGGTGTTGTGATCTCTCTATATATTTTTGAAGATCCATAATTCACAAAAATCTATATTTTCTAAGATCCATAACTCACAAAAATCTAAGAAAAATGTGTGGGTGATCTTTAAGTCGGTAACATTTAGCGCCCATAGCAAGCACACGAGGGATGCTCCTAGGTCTTGCACATCTCGAGGGGTCATCATCAGGGTGTGTGGCCCTCTGCTGGGTTTCCAGCTCCATTCTTTTGCATCTGCATTTTAAACCATGCCCGTCCTCGAGAATTCATACTTAGACTATTTAAGGTAATTTTGGGAAATACTTGGGATAACATTAAGACGCATTTTGGGAGTATTATATATTACCTATCAACTGTAGGAATTACAAATGACTAGTGGCGGATATAGAAATCCATTTTTTGACATGTTGTATTTAAGCTAAACACTAGAGAAAATAATGCAATTCTACTAATAGATAGGTGAATTATTTTCTACACCCTGAGCCATGGCTCGGGTTGCCCAGGGTCTAGATCCGACCCTGCTAATGACCTACTATGTATCTTAATATATTTGATCTTGAAAAAATTTACAGGTGAATCTATGAGCTCACAACAATACTTTTCTCATGTATGTTTATATGAAAATACAAGTATATACGGCGGTGCCTAAACTTGGTCCGCTGGTGGTGTTTATATATCGATGGACATGAACATGAGTTTATAGGGTTGTCATACCGTGTTCGATAAGGACTCATACATACACAGACAGATCCTACTATATTTACATACTATGTTTAACACTCCCCCTTAATCATAACTTATTTAAATTAAGATTACGTTAAAAGCTTCTAATATACTAGTAGAGGGTGCCTTAGTAAAACCTTCTGCTAGTTTATCTCCTAAAGGTATAAACCGTATGTACAAAATATTATTAGCTACTCTCACGAACAAAGTGATAATCCACCTCTATATGCTTTGTCTTTGCATAGAACATAGGATTAGCAGAAAGATACATAGCTCCAATATTATCACACCACAAACACGTGTCTTCTGGATGTGGTACTCCTAGCTCCTTTAACAAGGTCTGTATCCAAATTACCTCAGTAGTAAAATTTGCTAGGGCTTTATAATCAGCCTCTATACTTGAGCGAGAAATTGTAGCTTGTTTCCTTGCACTCCATGATATCAAGTTAGATCCAAAGAATATATCAAAACCACCTGTAGACCTTCCATCATCTAGATAACTTGCCCAATCAGAATCACAAAATGCATTGATAAGAGTAGACTTGGAATTGCTTAACCTCAAGACAATAGAGATAGTTCCCGGTAGATATCTCAAAATCTGCTTAACTGCTATCCATTGAACTATAGTAGGCACATGTAAAAACTCACACACCTTATTGACAGGATAAGCAATATAAGTTCTAGTCAAAGTAATATATTGTAATGTTCCTACTATACTCCTGTAGCGAGTATAATCTTCACTACTCAACATTTCACCGCTAGTCAAAGATAGCTTCTCTGAAGTTGACAAAGGGGTGTCAATAGTCTTGCACATCTTCATGTTAACTCGTGCAAGTAAATCATTAGCATATTTTTTCTGAGACAGAATCATACCATCATGAATCTTCTTTATTTTTATTCCTGATAAGAAGTGCAATTCTACCAAGTCCTTCAAAGCAGAGTCCATACTAAGATCATGAAGAAGTGCATCAATAGTTGTGTTTGAGGAACTGACTAAAACATATCATCAACATAGATAAGCATAAAGATAGTCACTCCCTCTTTGTTGTAGAAAAATAATGAAGTATCAGCCTATGATGCAGAAAAACCAGGCTTGCTGAAGTTTAGAACTAAGCCGATCATACCACTCCTGAGGAGCCTGCTTTAGGCCATAGAGACCTTTATCAAGCTTACAAATGTACTCTAATTGAGAAGCATCAAAATAACCGGGAGGTTGCTATTGGGAATATCCCTAGAGGCAAATAAATGTTTATTACTATTCCCTTTATTCATAATTGTAGTTTATTCTTGGGATTTGTATTTTCGGGCCCCTGGTTCGTTAGTTGTACTCAGTTTTCCCTAGCCGCTTAGTTTTTCATCACTTTTCCCTTCTCTCTATTCTGAAACCCTCACAGGCGCTCGGACGGGGGGATGTCGTTAGGTCAAAGGCTAGACCGTTACATGCTGACCAGTGGGACCACGTTGGGGCGGGTCATGCGTTGAGCATTACGTTATGTCGTCTCAACCGTTACATGCTGACAGGTAGGGCCAGGATACATGGTGGACCAACCATCCATCTCTCGCTGACTTGTGGGCCCCGTTTTTCCTGATTGTGTGGTCGGTGCAGCCAATGACAAATGTGGCTGTTCTATGTGGCTGTCGAAGCCAATGAAGGATGGGGCCACTATGTGGAGCCATTCTGTGGGGCCATCGTAGCCAATGACCGATGGGGCCGTCATGTGGGGCTGGAAGGGGGATTTGCATATTTGCCACGTTTTACTTTGCAACTTGCATATTTGCCATTTTGTGTGTCACTAACATGTGGTGTTCATGTAGCAAATATGCAAATTTCAAAGAAAAAGTTTGGCAGATATGCAAAACTAGCAAATATGCAAAATTTGACAGGTGGGGTTGTGTATGACACGTCGGCTCTCTCTCTCATCCGCTCCCAGCCCCCAGTCCTGAGCAGCTCCTATCCCACCAGCGGATAGAGCAGCCATCATCGGCGCGTCGGCGCGCCGCCAGATCTGTCCTACAACGGTATCGGACGGACTGCCGCACTGCACCTCAACCACGGCTCCGACACCTGTTTCGTCCGCATGCATTGTATGTTGAGGCAGTACTGACCGCAGGCAGGTCCGCCACCCACAACGACTAGGATTTGGTTTCGCTGCCATAGCTCAACGAACAGTCGTAGCAATTACTAGTAGTGCTTGCTAAGACCTCCGCTCCTGCTCCGCCCACCCTAATCGATTCGGTTCCCATAATTTCCTCGATATTGTAGGTGCAAATTAGTCCTCAATGTCTGTTCGTAGTGGGTACACCGACGAGGGTGGGGAATCGATCATGTCATGGCGACATTCTCCTTCTCCTACCACGTCGGAAGTACATGTAGCTCCTTCTCTTTGTACCACCGTTGAATTTGAAGTGCTGACATGGCATGTCGGACTGATTCCAATTCGGTTTGTTTTGGGATTGTTACAGTGTGCTATGCAGGCCGATGATCCATGGTACATTGCATACCAAGATGAATCAACCCAGTGGTCTAGCCATATGATGGATTTGGAGGAGACGGTTGCCAAGTTAGGTGATGAATTGGCCCATAAAAACCTGTTGATATTCGAGCTGAAGCATATTGTCGAGGAAGAATTCAGAGCATATTCGCAAAGATAAGTTGACACCTGAGGCTGATCTTGTCGTATCTGATCAAGTGGTAGAAAAACGAAAACATGAACTTCAAGTGAAAGGGGGAGAATAGTAGATTCATGTGGGCAGTTTTAGTAGTTGTCATCCGCATCCTAGCAGTTACAGTATGCGGTTGTGGTGATGGGTGGCACGTGTAATGATTAGTTGAATAGATAGCTAATTTAGAGAGTAGAATTGTTATTCAATAGATGGTTGTGAGTTCCTGCTAATTTAGTCACTTTGTGGTCCCAAAGTTGTCGAGAGAATGCATTGCGGTGCCCGAGTTTCTTGCCATTGGATCTAGCGGTCCCAAAGTGGTCGAGAGAATGCATTGCGGTGGCCGTTTTGCTTGCCATTGGATTTAGTGGTCCAAAAGTTGTCGAGAGAATGCATTACAGGGCCCGAGTTGCTTGTCATTGGATCTTGCTGCCCATAGTTGGCATGCCAAATGCCTAGAGGGTCAAGTTGGGGCCTATCAGTTTTGACTATTCTATCGCTGCCATCGTGGCTGCCATGTAGAGTTGGCGGCGGCATCCATTCCCCGTTCCAAATTAGTGGCTGAGATTGTCAATCCAATTTAGTTGACTCAAATTCGTCAAGATACAATTGAATCTAGACAAATCTAAATCAACTATTTTGGGTCAGAGCGAGTACTACTTATGAATCAGCTTTAGAGCATATCCACCGTCCTCACTTCTCAAATACATATCAATTTTGATTCAAATCATACATATTTCGATCAAATTTATACAAGCCCACCGGAGATTGTCAAAGCAAGTACTACTACTTATGAATCATCTTTAGAGCATATCCACCGGTCTCACGGCTCAAATACATGTCAAATTTATTCAAATCATACATATATTTTAAGTCACGGTTTTGGTTAAAATTGAGATTAAATTTGTCACAATTTTAAGTGGGCGGTGAGCTAGCCGCCCTCCCTGCTGTATTTGTACTCCAAGAAGTACGGGAAAAGTGCTCCCATCCGGCCATGAGGTACATCCGGCCTTCACCGTCGAAGTGCACTCGACGTGCCAGCCGCGGCCTGCCTCCCACAGCTTCGTTCACGAGGGCTTGATCTGCACCATCGTAGTGATGTTGCGGATGATGGCTTCAATCGTCTTTGCATCGATGACCACTGTCGGCACCACCTCCGTCGCACTGATGTTCCGGATGATGGCTTCCATCGGTGTCTTTCATCAGCAAAGGATCTGAGGATGTGAACGGATGTGAGACAGACAGAGACAGAAATTTCAGACGGTTAGATCCTCACCACCACAGGTTGTTCTATCATTCGCGCTTAGATCTGCCCCGCCGCAAGCCGTTCCGACCCCCACGCATATGTCCGCGCCGTCGCACGCCGTTCCGACCACCACGCTTAGGTGCGCTCCTCCGCACACCGTTCAGATTGCCACGCTTAGATTCGCGCCTATGCACATTATTCGGACTGCTACGCTTAGATCCGCGCCGCCGCAAGCCGTTTGGACCGCCACGCTTAGATCCGCGCCGTCGCACGCCGTTTGGACTGCCGTGCAGCCGTACGTCGATAGGAGGGGAGGAAGATGCAGCTGGTATACATGCGAAAGGGAAAGGGAGGGAGAGACATCCAGCCTGTCGGGCTCTCCTCTCCGTAGTCTAACGGGAGAGAGATACCTCCAGCCCATCAGATCATGATGTATCCAATGGTGGTTGGCCAAGATCCATGTGACATACATCTTGACCAATCAGAGGGTAGCCAAAGTGAGTGCTAGTTGATGCGGCTCGTATACATGCGTCAGGAAAAGGGAGGGAGAGACATCCAGCCTGTCGGGCTCTCCTTGCCGTGCAAGGTTAGGTGCACCCATCGGGAGAGAGACCTCCAACCCGTCAGATCATGATGTATCCAATGGTGGTTGGCCAAGATACCTGTGACATACATCTCGACCAATCAGAGCGCAGCCAAACTGAGACATGAGAGAGGGGAAAAGTGAGAAAAACTTTAGCGGGAGGGGAAAACTGAGGAAAACTTTAGCAGGAGGGGAAAACTGAGGTAAATTTTAGCGGGAGGGGAAAGCTGAGTAGAGCTAAGGAAAACATGGGCGCTCGAATAAAAAAATGACTAAGGGAAACTCAAGTTTTTGGCATAACAAATGGAAATGTGTTATTTGAACAAAATAATCCATCTTGGCCGATATTATATTGTTTGCAACGCATACACAAGTGTGACAAATTTGGCCTCATTTAGACAAAGTATGTTTTGTGATGGGTTACTTTGGAGGTTGATTGAGTAGAAAGCCATGCATCTTCATAGCTAGTAGCTCATTCCAAGAAGGATTTAAGAAGTGGTTTCGGGGAGAAGTCCATTTCTCTTTATTTCCTTTTCCTTTATTATTCATGCTAGGTTGTAGGTAACATAACAAGACTCCATGCGAAGGTTTCACTAAGTTTTGACTTCTTTTTTGAATTAAACTAACCCTAAAACCATTTGTTTGAATTTAATCACTTAGAAAAAGAAAAATGTGGCTGATTACAAGTAAATCCAAGATTTTCAATTTCATATGGTAAATCAATCTAGTATACACAAGTGTGCCAAATTTTGAATCAATTGGTCAATGTTTTCGATTGTTTAAGCCATGAACTAGCTAAACCCCATGTGTTGACCACATGTCAAGGGCAAAACTGAGCAGTGCCAAGAAACTAGGTGGATGATAATAGAAACTTGCAATAACACATACATTATGGGGTTATCCAACATATAAACTTGGGAGCGTCACACTAGTTTAAATTTAATACAAACATTGACAGTAGTTCAAATTCATCATACAAATTCAAATTAATAATTCAAATTCATTTTTTCTTGCTCCTAGTGTTTTTTGCTGAAATATTCTCGGAGTTCACCACCTTGGTTCGGGTGATCCTGGCTGGAATATTCTCGGAGTCCACCATCAACTTCTTCTATTTGTTCCCTTTGTTCTTTTTCTCTCCATCCAATGAATCAAGTGTTTCGGTCTATTGTACAAATGGTTCAAACACGTGTCGATTCATAGGTTCATACAGTTCAAATCACATTGGTATCATTTCTTCAATATCCTCTTGTGGAATTCCTTTATTTTTGAACTCTGCTTCCAATGAATAAATTGCTTCAATCTCCCATGCATTTGGTGCAATCTCCCCTTCATTTGGTTCAATCTCCTCTCGATCCATTGGTTAAATATCTCCTACATTTGTTTCAATCTCTCCTGCATTTGGTTCAGTCTCCTCACGATCCATTGGTTCAATATCCCCTGTATTTGTTTCAATCTCCCTTGCATTTGGTTCAATCTCCCCTGCATTTGGTTCAATATCCTCTCAATCCGTTGGTTCAATATGCAATGTATCCATTGCTTCATTCTCCTCTTGCTCAAATACTTCATTCTCATCTGCATTTTCTGCTCCCGCCTGATCATCCATTCCATAAGCTAGGTCCATTGCATTTTTACAAAGCCTAATAATGTGCCCTAGGATCCCACAACGTTTGTACTTACGTCGTCGAGGTAGTGCACCACCCTCTGCACTAGCTCTCATCCTATTCTTCCTTGGCCTACCTGCTGGTCTAGTAAAAACTAGAGGGTATAGCTTGAAGCCTGGATTCACTTCCATCCATTGGTCTTTTCCCAACAAGGCTGGAACATTCTAAGCATATGCTTCCCTAAATTTGGCAACAGAGAAATACTGCAACATGTACTGATTAACTTCACCCTCTTAACCTCCTAGAACACCCATGACAAACAATGCAAAGCCTTAATCAAAGATGGGAGGATGAGATGGCAGCATATATTGTTGATGCAATTCTTTAACGCAAATCGATCTTTATCATGATCATCTGCCTAATCTTATCAAATAGTTGCCACATCATAAGCCCTTTTAATGACTTGACCTTTGCATGGAAACTCTCTGCAAGGTTACTTGTCACATAGTCTACCTTGCAAATTTCATTGAATTGGCTTCTTGACCACACCATTCCATGATGTGCATCCAAGTACTCCTCCATCGCAGGTTTTTGTTTATACAACACTTCCAAATGATACAGATGCTTCCTGAAACTACATGTGTATGAAGTTGGTCGTAGGTTGTCAGTATAAACTTTACCCTTGAATTTCTTTGTAATATTTTGCACTAAGTGTCACATACATTCCCTATGCTCCACTCTAGGGAATACTACTTGTACAACTTTCTCCAAACCTTTGCAAGCGTCCGTGTGGATAGTAAGTCCTGGTGGATGACCTATAATGTCGGGCAAATTCTCCAGAAACCAAGTCCAACTTTAATCTGACTCAACCTCCAAAACTCCAAAAGCAACAGGGAACATCCAATCGTGGCCATCAATTGCAGTAGAAGCTACTAGTTTTCCTTTAAATATGCCATGAAGGGCTGTTGCATCCACGGCCAAATAAGGTCTGCAACCATCTAGAAACCCTTGCCAGCAAGCTTCAAAACAAACAAGATCCCTTCTAAAGCACTCCTTCTCCATTGTCTTCCCTCTTATTTTGTACTGAACTGTATGCCTATCTATTGATGAGTGCATATTTGAATCATGTTTTACATTATTACTTTGCATTGTAGATGTAGGATTTTGGTATTTTACGGCGCTCGCGTGCACATTTTACGTCTGTTTTCACCAGAATCAGGACAGATGATGGATCAATGGATACAATTATTGGAGCAGTTGTACTATGGATAAAACGAGTCAAAACAACGTAAATCTCTTATTTGGGAAATATTAATAATACCAGAAGGAAACTAGAAGCGAACAAAGGAGACAGAGGGTTCAACGACCAACTATACGACCGGAATAAATTTTCCGACCGTATAGTTGGCGCCGCCTCCGCCTCCTCAAATAGTTTCACCCCGTGCAACAGGATCAGAGAGACGACATACAGAACACTCAGAAATCGCCGAAACCTCACCTCCGGAAGGCATTTAGAGGGGGAACTCATCCACGGAGGATCCATCTTTGCCCTGCGCAGATCCGGGAGGCTCAGACACTGATCTTCATCATCCACCGCTGCATCACCACCATATCGATCTACATCTTGTCTAGATCTTGTTGTAATTGCCATACTCGTTTTGGATTTATACAAGTACTATTCATCTATGAAAAAGTCCATTGATATTGCCATGTTGTTGATTGCCTCCATGTCTAAGTAGATCATTAGTTCTTTGGGAGATGGAGAAACCCTAGTATGAGATTGAAATAAGATAAAGTCTATTATGATATTCATCACTATGACCATGTGTTAGATTGTCTTCATCTTGATGTTGAGAGAAGTCGACCTCTCAATATTTGCCTCTCATAGGGACTTGATGGAAGTAACTACTTGTTGGTAGATGGAGGCGTGTTAGCACTTATAGTGACTATAAAGCTGTTGACACTCCTTACGTATCAACTTGGGAAACCGAGGAAACTCATGGAACACTATCCATGCTATGGGATACGTCCTACGAGATTACGTCCCTTAATAGTGAAGTAATTCGATTGATGTCGATTGCTGAATGTTGTGGTTATGAGGATGATGTGAGTAGTGGTTGCTGCCTATTTGTCCAAATATGGAGTTCCTCCCACACATACATAGTTGAGAATGTTCATGTTAATAATCTTTATATTAGCTCCTTATAATGCTAGTGATGTATCCGCTACTCTCTGAGAATGATTTTTCCCTATTGTAGTTCCAATCTCTCTTACATACACGATACTTACTTTCTGCATTCAGTTGTTCTACTTTACTTTATTGTTGCTCTTAAACCTAAAACCCAAAAACACCCTTTTACACAATACTCATATTTTATTTTGTTACTTAGAACTTTATTTAGCATTTCTATCGTAATATTTATTTCAAGAGTTATTAGACTTCAGACTCCTGCTCCCTGTGGGATCGATATCTTTATTTCAAAACTAGCTACAAACAATCTGTGCACTTGTAGTCATCAAGCTATTTTCTGGCGCCGTTGCCTGGGAGCTAAGCGATGTAGGTCTTTTAGTTTTTGCTTATTTATTTTTGTCTTGCTAAGTTTTGTTTTGAGTTACAGGTTTCCACCAACATGATGGAGTTTGAGCGTACACTACAAAAAAAGTTGGCTTTTACAACATGCGATTTTCGTGGTTGAAGGCCCGTTTTTCGTGGTTGAAAAGTCTTCTATGACGGATGCCCTTCATGGTAAAAGCCCCGTCACAAAAGAATCTACCACGGTTTTTTTGACTGTGATGGATCGCACCCTTCAGCCACGAAAACTTGTTTCATCGTAGACCAGTTTGCCAGCCGTGTTGACTACTGACGTCATGCAAAATGCTACGTGGAGAACACCATTAATGCCCAGTTACCGCCGTTAATGGCCATAGAAACCGTGGTAGAAGCCAGGCCCAGCCAAGGCATGCTAATAATTAAGTGGGCCGGCCCATTAGGAGAATACAATAAGACTATGGCCCAATACTGTTTCGTCTGGCACTGTTTGAAATTGGCCCAAAGATGTGGCCAGTAGCGGCCCGCGAATGCCAGGCTTGTTACTGTTTCGGCCTACAGAAGCCCACATTGTTCGAATACTGCGCGGCCCGTTAACAGGTTGCGTCAAGTAGGCCCAATACTGTTCAGGCCCACGGTCAGCCCGTCATTGTTCTCACAGCTCGTTCTGGGCCGCCTACGAACGGCCCACTTTTGAGAAGGTCCGATACTATTATGGCCTTTTAACATACAGTCCGTCAATTTCTCGGGCCCACCGGCGGCCTGCAACTGTTCTGATCTAGTACTGTTCTGGCCTGCCAATATGTTTGGCCTATTACTGTTCCTGTCTGGTAATATTTTCGTCCTGCTACTGTTATACCTCGTTACTATTCTAGCCATCTACTATTCTAGCCATCTACTATTCAGGTCTGTTACTGTTGTGGTCCTATACTGTTCTGGCTTGCCACTTTTTCTGGTATGTTACTAATCCGGCCCGTTACTGAGCTGGGTTGCCTCTATTCTGGCCTGTTACTTCTTTGGCCTATTACTATTTTGGCATGTTACTGTTTTGGCATGTTACTGTTTGGCCTATTACTGTTCTAGCATGTTACTGGTTGCCACCTGACGGCAGGCCCGTTAAGGTCACGGACACGTACAGTTTCGGCCTTTCTGAAACCCAGGAAAATATCATAAAAGGAGTACAATTAGCGAGCATCTTTTACTGGTCATGGTAGGCCTAATACAATAAGGACAAATAACAAAGACCTAAACTCTTACGTGATCGACCTGGCTAGCATAGTTACGATACCACCTACCGCCATGCATGGACGGGGTCAACTAAATGCCTACATGGCCCAGCTAAAAAAAATGCGTACATGGCCTATGCGAGGTATCTAGATATTAAATCAGCTGCAAACTTCTTAATAATATTGCATAATATCAATGGTCGGCAAAGAAAATTTAGCATTTCAGTTGAAAATCAAGTTGATTGCATTGTCCTCAATTTGCTTTCTTAATCCATCAACTTGATCTCCTTTTGAGTGTGATAGCTACATTGGAAAACCACCTTGAGACATGATCTTGCAGCCCCCTCTTTAGTGGGAATAGCAATAATTGCAGTCTGAAACTAAGTAATAACAAGTTAATATAACAAACAGGACAAACTACTCATAGCTTAGAATGAACCAAATAGAAATTATAATCGCATCATACGAGAACTTGTATAGCAGGAATGACATTGAGGAATAAACTATATATTGTAGAGGATAGTTATGTCGTTGCTTAGGACGAACCAGAACGAGATGCGAGATATAGTAGCGTCGCACGTGAACCTGTAGAACAAGACAAACAATCATTATACAAGTGTTCCTACAATGAAATGAGTAATCAAACAAAGTGTTTTTTAGAATTTCAGCAAAGATAAACTAGGTAGGTCATATAAGCAAATATATATGAAAACAGTGGTATTTCCTAGAATACAAGAGACGTACGGTGACTCAGAATTTACTGTGAGCTACACAATGTCATGCAGTTTTTGTCATAGCTAAGAATTAACCAGATAGAAATATGGCATCATAAGAGAACTTCTAGAGCAGGAATGCAAACCACGAGTGAACTACATAGTAGAGGACAGTTATGCCATTGCTTAGGATGAACCAGCACCAGATAAGGAAATAATGGCGTCGCTTGTGAACCTATAGAAGAGGCTATGCAAACCATCATGTTCATTTTTCCATTCTGGGCTCTATGCAAAAAAAGAAAATAGTTAGTGTTGTAGCTTTTGAAGAACTAGATGGCAACAACAAAATTATAATCGAATTAGTATGAAGAGTCTAAACGGGTACTACCGGACAACATAACGATGCCAAGGAGGAAACAATAATAGGAACTTATCTCAGGATGAACCAGATAGATTCAGTAACTATGGAGCAGGGAATCCAAACTAATATTTTCCACTGGTTTTACATTTTGCAAGAACTACATGATAGTAGGCAATTATTGTTGTTCGGAGTAGCTAAGAACATGTGCATGACTGCAAAATTTGTAGAGCAGCAAATGCAAACCAACATGTCTAGTGACCTACTCCGTAGTATCTAGCACGAAGAATAGGCGTGTGCTTTGACTGGGTGTACAGGACGATTAAAAAAATGCAGTTCACTACGACAGGCTTGAACCTGCTGTACTGCTGACAAAACAAAAAAAAGAGTTGGTGATTCTGTTACCATGGTCGGATAGGCTTATAATCATCATCCGTACCAGCGCGGGTGACATCCTTGTCACCCAGGGTGCTTCGGTTGCGCCGGCTATTTGTGTCAGGGAAGCAGATCTTGGGCGCTCGATGCCGGCTTGATCACGGTGGACGAGGTTGAATCAGTGCACTGCATGGCGGTTCAGGTAAGGTACGGGTGGGGAGGATGCGGGCGGTGTTGATGCATATCTTGGGCAGTCGTTGATGGATTCGGCACTGTCGAGGGGAAGTTGGAAAAGGAAATCAGGTGTGGTGGACAACGACGGACTCAGTGACCAAGGTCGGGTGCGGTGGATGTCGGTGCAGCGACAATGATGCTTTGGATGAGACCGCATCTGATGCAGCTCCGATATACTATTGGCTGAGGAGTACATGGTGTCGAGTTCTGATGGGAAAAGCTAGCCGCGGAGAAGTGCTATGGGAGGTTCCGGGCGCGAGAAATTTCGCAGTGTTTGAAATGGAGGTGCGCAAGGGAGTGGGGACCACGTGATTTTGGTATCGTTTGAAATGGAGGGGCGCCAGAAATTTCGTAGTGTTTGAAATGGAGCGGCGCCAGAAATTTCACAGTGTTTGAAATGGAGGGGCGCAAGGGAGTAGGGACTACGTGATTTTGGTATCGTTTGAAATGGAGGGGCGCCAGAAATTTTGCAGTGTTTGAAATGGAGGGGCGCGAGGGAGTGGGGACCACGTGTTTTTTGGTGTCACTGGAAACGGAGGAGCGCTAGAAATTTCGTAGTGTTTGAAATGGAGGGGCGCGAGGGAGTGGGGACCACGTGATTTTGGTATCGTTTGAAAAGGAGGGGCGCCAGAAATTTCGCAGTGTTTGAAATGGAGGGGCGCCAGAAATTTTACAGTGTTTGAAATGGAGGGGCTCGAGGAAGTGGGGACCATGTGATTTTGGTATCGTTTGAAATAGAAGGGCGCCAGAAATTTCGCAGTGTTTGCAATGGAGGGGCGTCAGGGAGTGGGGACCATGTGATTTTGGTATCGTTTGTAATGGAGGGGCGCTAGAAATTTTGCAGTGTTTGAAATGTAGGGGCGCGAGGGAGTGGGGACCACGTGATTTTGGTATCATTTGAAACGGAGGGGCGCCAGAAATTTCGTAGTGTTTGAAATGGAGGGGCGCGAGGGAGTAGGGACCACGTGATTTTGGCCGTTTAGCAATCTTGTCCATCCATCCCAAATTAATGGGCCATAGGGGATACCTTCCCTTCGAAGGCTCTGGCGCGGACGCCTATGCAAGCAATCTCTGGGTGTCCTAGAGTAGACTATAAGGGTAGATGTGTAGGTTACTGTAGTAGCAGACCATTAATAGGGCTAGCTGGCACGATGTCATTTTGGTGCTCTACGAGTTTAAACTTTTACTTATGATGTTCAGGAGTGAATGCATGCAGCTAAAAAAAGGTACTGTACTTACGTGATTGGTAAACTGTACATGCTTCGCACGACTATTTTATTGTGTGCACTCCAATAACTTACCTTATTAAAGCATAATAATATCCTGCATAATTTAGAACTTTGGTGCAATACTTGGTCGACTTAGTACTAAACATCTCTCGGGTATTTTAGAAGTACTCCCAAAAATATTTCTAGCTTACCAAGATATCATGTATTTTTAATGGATGAAGTATTATAGATGGTTTTGCATGACTCTCAACATGCACAATTTTGGTTTTGCATTGTTCACATTTGATGTCCAGGGAGACAATGTACATATACCTCTCCATGAACAACGATTGGAGTCTACATTCAATGTTACGTGTAAGTTTTTCGTTTTTTCCCTACTTTCTAAATGTTACATTAAATACCATCATTTTCAATGATGCATGAAATGACCAAAAAAGAGTTGTGACCTTTTTTTAGTATCTAAAAATATTTTCATTGTTAATAATTATTTTTTACCATTTTACAGAGCATTCCATAAAACGAAACAATGTTTCACCATCAGGGGAAATGTTTCCATTACATGACAAAATAATGTCTTTATCACCAAGAATATATATCACAAGAAATGAATTCCAACACAATAACCATATGCAATGACCTAATGTGTATCAACCTTAGTGACCGTCTAATTTTTAATTAGAAGTGTCAAGGAGGGAGCATGCTAGATCATTTGTGGTGGCTAGGTGCAAATTTTTAATTCAATAAATGTACTACATTCTTGTGGACACTCACAAAGACAATTGACCTCTTGTCTTAGGAGACTTGTGATAAAACGATTACTAGTAGTTCGGAAATAAGTGACTTGGAATTTATCTATATTCGTATGTATCACTAAAATACGTCTACATACTCGTGAATATGATCTATATACTCGATCTATATACTCGTGAATCTAGACAAATCTAAGTTTTGTATTGAGAGAGTACGGCAATATTATAAATTTGCAATGTTGTCATGATAAATAATGATATTTTCTACACTCCATAAACGAAACCACTTCTTTTCTTCAGTCACAGTTTTACATTTTTGTACTCAAGTATTTTTACTATAAAATAACACACAAAATTAGTTACGTGTTAGTGATTAAGTACTTCCGCTAATTTGTATTTACATATAGAGGTAATACTACACACCCAATTAACATCATAAGTAATTTCTCTTTCTCTCTTTCTGGCGGAGTTTTCTAGATTGTCAGTTTGAAAATCATTTGTCAGATAGGGAGAATTGAACACTTTAAATTATACAGCGAGTGATTAGATGGATGGACGATTAGTGCATAGAGGCAGTCAAGCCGGTAAAATGCTAACATGTAATGGTAGATGTGAGCACAATTGATTGAGTGACAAACCTTTTTTTGTGCGGTCGAGGCCCCCGTATGCTGATGACCCTCGCTAATCAACGTAGCTCATACATAAGTGTATTTTTATGCAGTAGTAGTAGAAATATCATCCAGGGAGACAGAGTTCAGCGTCTAGCAATCTTGTTTGTCCAATCCGAAATTACTGGGTCAAAGTGGATACCTTCCCTGCGAAGGCTCTGGCGGGAATGCCTATGCAAGGAATTGTCAGGTGTCTGTGGGTAGACTATATGGGTAGTTGTGCTTGTGAACCAAAGTACTCCAGAGTCCAGACAATAGCTAGGTGTACCTGACGCTGACGATGCATTTTCTTTTCTAGACACTGGATCTGGATCCCTACACATCTGATAAAGTAGAAAGTATGACCAAATTTAAAGATCACTCATTGATGATTTAATTATTTTTGATTTATCAGACATACTCTTTCTCCATCCTAATTTTTCTGAAAATGCCCTCCATCTAATTAAAAAGGATGTCACATATTTGAGTAATTTTAATGTATATGTACACTAAACAGTGACTACTATACGGCAAGTATATCCTTACAAAAGCTCCACAGAGCGCATTCGAACGCTAAAGAGTGCAATATAATTATGCGAAGACGGATGAGAAAAAATGATCCATGCACCCAAAAGAAAGAAAAAGGAGGGCCACGTAGGCAAGTCCTCTCCTTCCTAGTTCATACTCCAAGATTCGGCGATTGCAACACTATATCCGCCCTGTGGAGGTAGGGCCTCGATGACCTCCGCAATGGTCGCGACCTCGACGGCCAACATGAGATGGCTTCTCTCTTCCTACTTAGTGGGGCGTGACCTGGATGATCTCCGCGATGGTAGTTGCTGGCTGTGGAGCACCATGACTTCTTTCTTCAAATTTTCGCACTCAGCTCAAAGCGTGGAGGAGTTACGCCTCTAAGATCGTGCGAGCTTCATTTGAAAAGCCAAATCGGCTCGGAGGCGATCACACTCTAGGTTGAGCTCGAAGTTTTTCTGAAGAATGTTGATGTTATGGCTGTAGATTTCATCTACTTTGGCCGATATTCTTGCTCTGACTTCTTGCATGGAAAATGCATCAACAGTAAGAGAGCATGGAGTGCATGTAGAGAAGAACATAAAATGTCAATACATGTATGATGACTACAGTACCTCTCTTCTTCGACCGGGCATGAGGGCATCGTATGCGTCAGAGATATCCTTTGTGCTATCGACCTGTGGAGTGGAAAATTCGACGCTCGAGCTGCCTGCTCTAGAAGATGTACAGAGACGGTTCAATAGTAGGAGCAGACATCCCAGGAATCAATGGAAGTACAAACCTACCTGGACTCTTGGTCCCCATGATAGCCGCTCTTCAGATACACGCGCGAAGACGAGCCCTTGCCCCATGGCTAGCCTCCTTTCTCGGTCCGAGCCTGCAAGTCACCCTGCCGGCGGGATTTCTCCATGGCTCTAACCACCACCATCTTGCTATTCTTCTGACGAGACAGGATATTTTGTGACATTGCTGGATGAAGAAGTAGAGAAGAAAGGGAGGAGCAGTGGGAGAAAATGGTTTCTGTGAAGGTGGAGCGAGGTAGTACTAGTAGGAGGAGAGAGGAGAGTGAATAGTGGAACTAAAACGTCAAGTACTGGGTCTCGCTTGTTCAAAAAAAAGTACTAGGTCTTGTCGCTGGCCTACGAGCAATCTCGTTGGTCCATCAAGTGATCGAGCTTACTAGATGCAAATATTGTGCAGTGTGCTAAGGCTTGGGCATGAGCTAAGAAAATAACTTAGACGCGGGTCTAGCAAAATCAAAACGGTTCCACCGTTTAGGTCTCTTGCATGGGTCCCATGTAGCAGCATTTTTCACCTTTTCTCTCCAAACTACTAGTGCTCTAGCCAATGAAAATGCCTCAAAGTATTATGCCAAATATTTTAATCAACTAGCCTCTGGGGTCTTGTACTAGACACAAGTCCAAGAATATTTTCCTATCTTCTCCATCGTTTAGACATAGGTGTAAGAGATGAAAAGTTTTCTTAGCCATCCCATTTCCTATACGGTGCACACGCTCACCATTTAGACAGTGTCTAGCAATAAAGCTTGCCAACTCAACAACAGAGCTAGCAGACCAAAAATGGCTAGACCAGTTAGCCACCTCGGTAGGACCCACAAGCCCAGAAAAAGGTACCTTTTCTGCCAACTTTTTTGCCATCAGCGTCCGGATAATATGAGGCTGACAGTGGGCCTTTTCTGCCTTTTGTTTCCTTAGATGCTAGGACTAGTACTAGACACGTGCCTAAGAATTTTTTGGTTCGGCACAGGTACTCCACCGTTTAGGCTCAAGTTAACAAACAAAAAGATTCTCTTAGCCACCACAATTCTCATACGCTGCGCTTGCCCTTATGACCCACCCAAAGTTTATGGAGAAATTTGGCTAGATACATAGTGGTGCAATCAATTGGCTTATGCTGTACTAAGTGGGTCCCATCTTTAGGATTGGTTTTTACCGGCCAGTCTAGTAAATTTCTAGTAGATTCGGAAAAATAAGTCTAGTACGTACATTTCTTAGCCACGTTAGGAACGGCTCATGCTGTGCTTGCTCGTAGTAGTAGTAGTACTCCCTCCGATCCATATTTACTCGTAGCTGAATTGGACGTATCTAGCAATGAATTGGAGGGAGTAGTATTAGTAGTAGTTGTCACATTGAATATACTTAGGGCTTGATGCATAAGCATGACAAACGGTCGCCAAAAGATTGAATGACAAACTTAAAGATAACTTTGGGCTTCTTTGGATAACAGTATTTAAAAACACAGGAATTTGACTCGGTCACAGGTACAAAATAATGGATTACAAAACAGAGGAAATAGCTTTCTTTGGATCATAGAATTTCAAAACACAGGATAACAGGGTCAGAGGTACAAAACAGAGGAAATCTGCTGGCTTAAAGTCATTTCAATGAAACACAGTAAACGCGGAGGAAAATTGCCTCAATCCTACGCGAATGAGTGTAAAAAAGTGGATGTTGAAATTTCTATGGGATTGGGTGTAGAAATGCAATATATATGAATTTTGGAGGTATGATTCCTTTCATCCAAAGGGATTCCTTATGAAAAAAATCCTATGGGTCGAATTCCTCCAAAATTCCTTTGAAAATCCTTCGATCCAAATTGGCACTTAAACAAGATGTGCATTCTCACGACAGACGAACACCTTCCGGCAGGAGGTGATGCGGTCGTAGATTTTCATCTTGAACCCGTCTGCGGTGACCTTGAACATAAGACAATCACCCTCCTTCAACTCATGGAAAGCAGCAAAGGTAGCCCAATCTTTGTCCAGGATGATCTAGTCTTTGTTGCGGTTGGCATGGACAACCCACTAGCATTCCTCGCATGCTTGGACCACCACTAGTTGTGGGTAGGGGTGTCCCTTCAAGTTAGGCTTGAAGTAAGTTGGGATGATAAGCATATACAAGTCATGCTAGACTAACTTAATCTAGAAGCGCCTAGGACGATGCGCCATGGCATGGTGTCCAACTGACCTAGGGCGTCTTCTCGGTTTGGCAGAACTAGCGACCGACCTGGCAGCACTTGCCCTTGCCAAGGCCTCCACTCTCCTGCCCGGTAGCTTCAACTCCCTTGGTATGATGGCGAGAGCATCTTCATAGCCACCTAGAGCTGAAGCAGTCTGGTCAAGAATGTTGTCTAAGTTCGGCATTACAACTGGGATGTCCTACATGAAAATTACCATTGCGTCAGTCCTTTGGAATTACCAAAACACCACAATGCATTGTATAAATTGACTAAAGATCACAATGAGTCATTGGACCATCAAAATTACCAAAACAGCACAAGGTATCAGGTAAATTAAATTGCCTACACAGCACAATGCATCATCAGAATGACCTAACCCGATGGGTCCTCAAAATTATCTAAACAGCTACTAGAAGGCATACCATTTAATTAGATTGATTAAACAGCAAAATGCATAATCTGAATGTCTAAAACAGCATAATGCATTATCTGGATAGACAAAACAGCATATATGTAGTGCATCATCAAAAATACCAAAACAACAAAAGGTATCATGTAATTAAATTTAATAAACAATGTCTACACAATCAAAATTACCTAAACTGATGGGTCAATGAAATAATTTGAATAGCTAGAAGGCATATCATTTAATCCTAAACAGCAGAACGTAGATCAAAATGGACGAAACAACACAGTGAGGAGACATGACACAATGCATCAAACAAAAAAATACCAAAACAGCACAATGCATCATGGAAAATTCCTAAACAAGACAATGCATCATCTAAGTACCCAAACAGAACCCTACATCATCGTCATCAAGAATATTCCATAACTAAGCAGGACAACACAAAAGACTAATATAGATACATTCAAATCTAGGCAAATTCAAGTCAGTTATTTCTGGACAGAGGGAGTATAAAGAACAACACAAAAGACCATTATCAAGAATATGACATACAACTAAGCAGTTCAATAAAGGACCTGCAGTACACGTTGCAAAAATCTGACTAGATGCACGTCGGATTTGGGTTAAACCTCCAATCCTCCAGATCTAACCTCGTTGCAGTTGGGTGGCGCGAACTTGCACATGGGTCGATGGGTTGATCAGATGAACAAGGCGCCACTGACGAAGAACTATCCATATACACCGAAGAAGCACAGCCAATTTCTGATGAAGGGGGGCCACCGATAGGGGTTTCACTGCGTACACTCTGAAATTTGGCTCATTGGGAATGAGATTCCAATCTGTAGACGAAAAGGACGCGCCCGCCACCGCATGAGAATTCGTTCCCAACGCACGCGGCGCTGGAGGCTTGGACGACCGCTCGGCGGGCAACGAGGGTTTCGGCGTGAGAGACCGAAACCCTAAGGGCGACGGACCCCTCACCTTGGGCACGACCCGCACACATGCGAAAGGCGAAGGACGCTTCAGAGATGGCGTTGAGGCCGTCAGAATCGAACAAGCCACCTGCAGCTTCGAAGCAGAGCTTGATGAGGACCCCCGCTCAACCATAGACAAAGGTTTTGACATTAGTTTCATCGAGGCAACGGCTAGGTTAACGACTGAGAGTTGTGAGGTGAGTGCGGGAATGTGATAGCGAGAGAGGAAATGGTGGGGGAGTAGTTAGAGAATGGGAGTTGGTAACCCTCTATCCGCTTTAGTAGTACCGTACTACAAAACAAACTAAATTTCACATATCCTTAGATGCCTTATATTTTGGGTACCCTTTAGGTTTCAAACTTCCATCTGTTACCTGTTTTGCTAGTAGTAAGTACAGTACAATACTTTGTATTACCCTCCATCCAAAAATATAAGGCGCCTAAGGATTAGTCAAAAGTCAACATTTTTTAAGTTTGACCATGATTATACACCAAAAATATAAAAATTTATAATACTAAATTAATATCAATAGATTCACCATAAAGTATATTTTCTTAATATGTTCATTCAATATTGTAGATGTAGATATTTTTTCTAAATATTTGGTCAAAGTTAGTAAGGTTTGACTTTTGACCAATCCTTAGACGCCTTATATTTTGGGACGGAGGGAGTAGTATAAAACTTTTTTTAGATAGAGGAAATTACACGATCCACCATCTTTTCATCGCACTTTTGCAAAAAGCACTTGGTGGACATCATTTTTGCACATTTTAACAGTTTTTTGGCCTAATATGCACAAATTTGGCTAGTTAGTCCTGTAATGACCGATCTAACCTCATTAGTAGCAAGAAGTGGTCCCTGAATGCCATTGCTCCCATTCACACACAAATATTTGACTGATGCTAAAAACTGGATACTAAGGATATTTATCACCCACAATACTTTTTGGATGCATGTAGCTGGTATGTAAGAGACTTATTTCATATGAAACGTCAATGTTTACACAAAGCTACCAACATAACAGCCCGTCGCACATTGAATTTGTGAAGGCTTTATTTGGTCGTAATAAACTTGTTTTTGAACATAACTTGTTTGTACATAAGATTTGACGTTTCATTGACATATCCAAATGTCCATCGAAGAGTTTCTTTTAAAGTGTAGGACTAACGATATATGTCTGTTTATTACACCTCACACAAAAAAAACACCCCGATTTATCATAAACTTTAAGAAGATTATTATTTTCCCGGGACTTATTTTCGTGAGAGAAAGCATAGTGAATATGCCTCGGAATGCCATAAGCCTAGTTTTCAGAGAAAGTTTATACATGTTTCACTTATGATTACGAACTTTTTTGAGTTCTCAAGGTTTCCTAGTGAACTTCACATTATTAAACTAATTTAAGCTGATTTATCAATGTTAGATAAAATTAAAACTATGAGTAAGTAGTAGATTGCTCTTAAAGTTATACAAGTACCTTTTGAAGGTACCCACAACCAAACTATCAATATATCGGAAACCAATGAATTTGTTGGATTCAACTTCTTGCTAAGAATTTGCATGTACAAAATTTGTCTTTTATTTGAAAATAATAAAAGAACATTGCACGGTGACCTCTGTCTTGTCCTACTTGCTGTGAAAAATGATTATTATCAAGAGAGGTCGCATATAAAAAACAATGTAATTGAAAATATGGGCTGCCATGTATGAACATATCCTTAGGCTTTAGGCCGAAATACAAGTTAAATGGCCTTATATATGTACAACATACTTTATGGTAATGTTCCCATATTTGGTAGATGAGTGCATCTTGGCATGGGGAACAATAATGCTACCAATACTGGGAGTTTCCAAAATTTAGGAATAAAAAATCATTTTCGAATTTGACCTACAAGTAAACATGATATAATGCTCTTTAAAAGTTACAAACATCCTTTGAGTCTTTATGGTACCGAGGCGGTCAATACTTCAAAAACCAACGGGAGTTCTATAGGATTAAAATTCTTGCTATGAATATGCATGTTGGTAATTCGATCCTCACTAGCTATGAACAAAAATAATGAAAACCCTAAAAATGAAGCCTTCTTGATGGCGTCCTCTTGCGTGTACTACTATTTGCACCGAAAAATAATTAATAACCGCGAGTCATCATAAATTACAAAAAAATAGTTACACAATATATATGGCCCACGGTATATGAACACTCTTGGTTTTCAAGCCGAACGACAAAGGTAACAACCATATGCACATCGTATTGTAATGTTCCCATATTTGGTAGATGTGTGCATCTTGGCAAGGTGAAAAATGGTGGCAATCACAGTTTCCAACTTATAGGAACAATGAAACTGAAAGCGACGAGATTTTTCTGTAAGCAAGTACGAAGAAAAATGGCTCAGAGTACCACAACAACAACCCTAGTTTTCAGACAAAGCGTGGACCTTGATACACTTACGATTGATTACCAAGTTTTATGAGTTCTCAAGCTTCACAACCAACTATTTTCCTTGCTTAATTTTGTGCTTCATGCTAATGTATGGACATCGATGTAATTTTACCTTTTTAAGGTCCTTGATGTAAAATGTACTTACACCGTCCGTATAAAATTCAAACCTAGAAGCAAGTGGTAAAATTTAAACGTATTTAAGATTATTACTTGTTAATGAGTATGAACATTCTTGGAGTTTCAAGCTAAACGACCAAGGTCATGGCCATATCAACATCACACTTTATGCTGATGATGATCCCATATCCAAGATTTTGCATGCCATCAAATTTGGCCATATATTTTGAAAACAAATGAATAGGAAGTAGCGGTATGAAGAGTATGGCTCGGTTAGGTGCTCTCACGAGAGTGAGCCGAACCTAACTCTTTTATTTCTTTGCTTAATTTTGGGGTAGTTCATGCTAAATGTAAGGATCTCGATGTAATTTCCCCCTTTTAAGGTCCTTGATGTAAATTATACTCCCACCGTTCGTGTAAAATTCGAACCTAAAAGCAAGTGGTAAACTTTTTAAACTATTTAAGATTATTAGTTGTCAATGAGTATGAACATTCTTGGGTTTCAAGACGAACGACCAAGGTCATGGCCATATCTACATCATACTTTATGTTGATGATTCGTGATCCCATATCCAAGAATTTGCATGCAGCCAAATTTGGCCATATTTTGAAAACGAACAAAGAGGAAGTAGTATGAAGACTATGGCTCAATCAGCTTCTCTCATGAGAAGAAGCAAAACATGACTGTTTCCCTGCTTAATTTTAGGGTGCTTCGTGCTAAATGTATGGACCTCGTTGTAATTTTATCTTTTTAAAACGTATTGAAGATTATTTGTTTTCGATGGGTATGAACATTCTTGGATTTCAAGACAAACGACCAAGGTCATGGCCATATCTACATCATACTTTATGCTGATGATGATCACATATCCTAGAATTTGCATGCCGCCAAATTTGGACATATATTTCGAAAACAAATGAAGAGAAAGTAGTATGAAGAGTACGGCTTAATTAGCTGCTCTCTCGAGAAGGAGCCGCACCCGATTATTTTGATTGCTTAATTTTAGGGGGCTTCGTGCTAAATGTAGGGACCTTTATAGATTTTTTTTCATTTTTATGTCCTTGATGTAAATTGTACTCCGACCATCCGTGATGGTCCCATATTTGGGCATAAAATGGGTGTGAATCATGGCATGGTAACAATGTTGCCACTCAGAGTTTCCAACCATGAGGAAAGGAGAAAAATCAATTTTCCAAGTGAGAGGAGTGTATTTTCTATAAAGCAAGTAGGAAGAATATGTATTTCTATAGAAAAGAAACAAAGAGAAAGACCAGAACCTTTGGGCACAGAGGAAGCACCTCGAGAGAGCAGTGAAGAGGAGGAGTTGAAGGCGGTGTGATATGAGAGGAAAACTATCATGGCTTCCTGACACGAGGTACAGGGTACAGTCAGCTAGTAGTACTAGTAGTACGGAACTAGTACTAGTAAATTTTAGGACCTTTACTATATGCTAATGTATGCACGCAAAACAAATTGTGTTTTCTCTCTCCTTAAGTGCCTCATCACCATCCCCACACCCCGGCTAGGTGATCTCTCCCTTGTCCAAAACGTGGCACTGCTCACGTGTGTCAACCTGCCTTATCGTCGGCCCTGTGTCAGTATCAGGCGTCTTGCACAGAAGGAACCATTTTGGGGCTTGGCAACAAAAGGGACAATACTCATACTATTATTAGAGTCGGAGTTCAAACTTTTGTAGTTTCGAAATTTTCACTTCCTTCCCAAACATCCGGAAGGAAGGTTATCAAAAGATTCAAAAGATAGTGGTGCACAAGGGATTGTTTATATTGTCTGGTGTCTGCAGTACGTCCCATCGCATTCGATGCACTTCATTATGATCTGGCCAGCTTTAGCACTACTCTATAGTACTCCATTATCATTCCATTTCACACCCTGCGAAGAGGAAGCCACCAAGCACACCCGCAGCACGCTGGATCAAAAGTACAGTAGGAGTAGTACGAAGGGTATGGCTCGACCACTTGCTCAAGGAGGACCCACACCCGACTGTTTTTCATTGCTTCATTTTAGCACCCTTTGTGCTAAATGTATGAACCTCTATGCAATTTCTATTTTTTGAGGTCTTCGATGTAAACTGTACTCCCACCGACCTTCTCAAATTTTAACTAAACATAAGCGCGATAGGTTGCTCTTAAAATTTTCCAAAAATCTTTTGAAGCAAAGCAAGAATTCGGTACATCAAAAAACCACCGAAAGTTCTGAAAAATTCCTGTTCTTGCTATGCATCCGCATCCCAAAAAAGTTGACACAGTTTTCATAACATTTCAAAAAAAATAAGAAGTATAATATTTTTTTGTGGCATCATGTTACGTGTATCCAGAAAAACGAGTTATAAAAGTATAATACAAACATTATTAATTATTCTTTGATTTCGATAATACTTTATGTTAATGAAATTAGGTCAAACTTGAACTACAAGTAATAAATTGTAGATTGCTTTGAAATTTTTATGAAAATATCTTTTGGAGGTATCCATCGAGCGGTTAATTCATATATCAGAAACCAGAGAGAGTTTTGATGAGTGGTTCAACTTCTAGATAAGATTTTGCATCATGAAAATTTTGAAAACCTTTTGAAAATGATCACATGAAACAGGGAGAGAGGGGAATGATTTTTCTATTCTCTATGGGCAACCCACAATCTTGAGGTGCACCTTATTATGCTTAATATATAAACTCTATGTTCTCCATAATGTATATGTTGAACCTTGGCGGATGCCACATACTAGGCTTAAGGTGTGCTTTTGTACACATTGATGATGCCATTATTAGGGAAAAAGCAAATAGTACTCCCTCGATCCAAATTAGTGTTCTCACATTTGTCTAGATTCGGATGTATATAGTCATGTTTTAGTGCTAGATACATCCGAATCTAGACAAATCTGAGAACATTAGTATATTGGTACTTTTTTTGAGGAAAGTATATTAGTACTAGTACACTAGTATATTACTATACTCATTTCTTTCCTTAGACATATGCTCACCGCTGTCCATGCGCTGTACACGCTGAGAGAATAAAACGTTGTCAGGGTAAAAGAGGGCAGCAGCAAAGAGGAGTTGAAGGCGGTTCGATGTCAGTGGAAAGTTATGATGGGTTCCTAACACGTGGTACTCCTGTGGCCACTCTACTAGTAGTAAATTTCAGGACCTATGCACGCAAAACAAATTGTGTGTTTTCTCTCTCCTTCGCTGCTTCTCACCATCCATCCTCCCTCTCTCCTACCCTTTCCACTTGCGCACCGGCCCGGCTGATCTCTCCCTGGTCCACAGCGTGGTACTGCACACATGTGCCATGGTACGGCGGCTCTATGTCTCTGGCATGTTCAGCAACCACGTTGGTGTGGAGTAGGGATGAGGAGTACATAGGAAGGAAACCACTTTGGACCTTGGCGGCAAAAAAATTCAAACTTTTCCGGTTTTCGAAATTTTCACTTGCTTCCCAAACATCGGGAGGGAAGGTTACTCAAAAGATCGGCCATTCGCAGTACTTCTTATCTTATCTTTATCTTTATCTTTATCTTTTCTTATCTCTTATAATACCATACCATACCACTATATAGTGTACGGATAACTTCGAACATTGACTGTTGGATCAAGACCAGCAAATCCAAACAGTGTCGTTAGTGTGATTTTCCAACTATATCAGGAAAGAACATTCAATTATTCTCAATTTTCCGAGTGGATGACGACCGATGTTGTGCTTTTATGTTTAGGAATGTCCGAAGAATATTGGATCTGAATGCCAGAAGCCAAGTTTACCAACATGTTGTACCAACGATTCCCATGTTTTATTTATGAGTTTTCAAACTTCCTAGCTAACTCTGCGTATTTGACTGAATGACTTCATGTTGATTTATCAAAATTAGGTCAAATTTGAAACTACAAGTAAACTGTAAGTTGCTTTGAAAGTTTGACGAAAAAATCTGAGTTTTCTGAGTGATGACGAGATGTTTCTTTTCCGTAAAGATTGCTCGAAGAATATAGATCTCAATGCCATAAGCCAAGATTCTAGACATATTAAGTGGACCAACATGTTTTACTTACGATTCCCATATGTTTTTTGAGTTTTCAAACTCACTAGCTAATTAACTCCGCCCACTTGAATGAGTACATGTTGATTTATCGAAATTAGGTTAAACTTGAACTATAACTAAATTGTAGGTTGCTCTGAAAGTTTTCCAAAAAAGCTTTTGGAGGTACCATACCTATCGGGAGAGGTCACAATCAATATATGGGAAACAATCGAGAGTTTTGACAACAGGTTTGACTTCTTGCAAAGATTTTGCATCGCATGACACTATTTGACGAAATTGGGTCAAACCTGAGCTACAAGTAAGCGCGATAGATTGCTGTTGAAATATATGAATTTTCAGAGAGGTAGATGGGTGCAGTTTCTTATAGTAAACAGTGTCGTCGGTGTGATTTTCCAACTATATCAGGAAAGAACATTCAATTATTCTCAATTTTCCGAGCTGACAAGCGAGGTTGTTCTTTTTCGTCATGAAATATCCGAAGAATATTAGATCTGAATGCCAGAAGCCAAGTTTACCAACATATTGTACCAACGATTCCCCTGTTTTATTTATGAGTTTTCAAACTTCCTAGCTAACTCTGCCTATCTGACAGAATGACTTTATGTCGATTTATTGAAATTAGGTCAAATTTTAAACTACAAGTAAATTGTAGGTTGCTTTGAAAGTTTTACGAAAAATATTTTGGAGGTGCCCATCGAGGGGTCACAATTAATATATCATAAAACACCGAGAGTTTTGACGATAGGTTCAACTTCTTGCTAAGAATTTTTATCTTGACAATTTAACGAAATTAGGTCAAACTTGAGCTACAAGTAAGCACGATAGATTGCTCTTGAATTAGATGTATTTTCGGAGGTAGATGGGTGCATCTCCTTGTAGTAAACAATGTCGTTAGTGTGAGTTTCCAACTATCAGGAAGTAAAATTCTCAGTTTTCTGAGTGATGACATGGCGTGCTATTAAATGAGGAAAGAGATGGATGTAGTAATTAGCTAAGTTACCATAACATCACACCTTTCAAGTGAAAATGAGTCTACAAGATAATTAATATAGTCTTATATGACACTACCTATTAGTTACTATGCACTATGAAGGTGGTAACTTAGACTAGTGTTAGGTGCATGACACTAGTTGAAGTTACTCCCCACTATGACCAGCCTTAGCATCAACACAAGTAAGGGCAATTGATTTCTATTGATCTAAATGTATTTCTAGAGGTAGAAGGGTGCATATTCATGTAGTAAACAATGTCCTCGGTGTTAGTTTCCAACTATCATGAAAGAACATTTATTTCTCAATTTTTTGAGTGATGACAAGATTGTTCTTTTACATAAAGAAACACCGAAGAATATGGATCTGAATACCACAAGACAAGTTTTTAGACATAAATGTATGGACATCGATGTAATTTTACCTTTTTAGGTCCTTGATGTAAAATGTACTCGCACCGTCCTTATAAAATTCAAACCTAAAAGCAAGTGGTAACATTTAAACGTATTTAAGATTATTAGATGTCAATGAGTATGAACGTTCTTGGATTTCAAGCCGAACGACCAAGGTCATGGCCATATCTACATCATACTTTATGTTGATGATGATCCCATGTCCACGAATTTTCATGCCGCCAACTCTGGCCATATATTTTTGAAAACAAACGAAGAGAGAGTAGTATGAAGAGTATGGCTCGATGAGCTTCTCTCTCGACAAGGAGCCGAACATGATTGTTTTCCATGCTTAATTTTAAGGTGCTTCATGCTAAATGTATATACCTCAATGTAATTTTACCCCTTTTTAGGTCCTTGCTGTAAAATGTACTCCCACTATCCCTGTAAAATTTGAACACAAAAGCAAGTGGTAAAATTTAAACGTATTTAAGCTTATTAGTTGTCAATAAGTATGAACATTCTTGCATTTCAAGCCGAACGACCAGGGTCATGGACATATCTACATCATACTTTATGCTGATGATTCATGATCCCATATCGAAGAATTAGCATGACGCAAAATTTGGCCATGTATTTTGAAAACAAACGAAGAGGAAGTAGTACTACGAAGAGTATGGCTTGGTCAGGTTCTTTCTCGAGAAGGAGCCAAACCTAACTATTTTCCTTTGCTTAATTTTTGTACCTCGATGTAATTTCCCCTTTTAGGTCCTTGCTGAAAACAAACGAAGAGGAAGAAGTACTATGAAGAGTACGGCTCGATCAGCTACTCTCTCGAGAAGGAGCCGAACCAGACTGTTTTGTTTGCTTAATTTTAGGGTACTTCATGCTAAATAAATGGACCTCAATATAATTTCCCCCTTTTTAGGTCCTTTATGTAAAATGTACTCCTACCATCCGTGTAAAATTCAAACCTACAAGTTAGTGGTAAAAGTTAAACGAATTTAAGGTTAGTTGTGAATGAGTATGAACAATCTTGGATTTCAAGCCGAACGGCCAAGGTCATGGCCATATCTACATCATACTTTACATCGATGATTCACGATTCCATTTCCAAAAAATTCATGCTGCCAAATTGGCCAAATTTTGAAAACAAACAAAGAGGGAAGTAGTACGAAGATTATGGCTCGACCAGCTGCGGTCTCGAGAAGGAGCCGAACCCGACTGTTTTCCCTGCTTAATTTTAGGGTGCTCCGTGCTAATTAAATGTATAGACTTGATGTAATTTTAACTTTTTTAGGTCCTTACTGTAAAATGTACTCCCACCGTCCGTGTAAAATTTGAACATAAAAGCAAGTGGTAAAATTTAAATGTAATTAAGCTTATTAGTTGTCAATGAATATGAAAATTCTTGCATTTCAAGCCGAAAGACCAGGGTCATACATATTTACATCATATATTTTGAAAACAAATGAAGAGGAAGTAGTATGAAGAGTATGACTCGGTCAGCTTATCTCTAAGGAGCAAAACATGACGGTTTTCCCTGCTTAATTTTAGGGTGCTTTGTGCTAAATGTATGGACCTCAATGTAATTTTACCTTTTTTAGGTCCTTGATGTAAAATGTACTCCGACTGTCCGTGTAAAATTCGAACCTAAAAGCAATGTGTAAAATTTAAACATATTTAAGATTATTATATGTCGATGAGTATGAGCATTCTTGGATTTCAAGACGAACGACCAAGGTCATGGCCATATCTACATCATACTTCATGCCGATGATTCATGATCCCATATCCAAGAATTTGCATGCCCCCAAATTTGGCCATATTTTGGAAACAAACAAAGAGAAAGTAGTATGAAGAGTATGGCTCGATCAGCTTCTCTCACGAGAAGGAGCAAAACATGACTATTTTCCCTGCTTAATTTTAGGGCGCTTCATGCTAAATGTATAGACCTCGATGTAATTTTACCTTTTTTAGGTCCTTGGTGTAAAATGTACTCCCACCGTCCGTACGTGTAAATTCAAACCTAAACGCAAGTGGTAAAATTTAAAGATATTTAAGATGATCAGTTGTCGATGAGTATGAGCATTCTTGGATTTCAAGACGAACGACCAAGGTCATGGACATATCTACATCATACTTTATGCTGATGGTTCCTGATCCCATATCCAAGAATTTGCATGCGGCCAAATTTGGCCAAATTTTGAAAACCAATGAAGAGGAAGTAGTATAAAGAGTATGGCTCGATCAGCTTTTCTCTTGAGAAGGAGCAAAACATGATTGTTTTCCCTGCTTAATTTTAGGGTGCTTCATGCTAAATGTATGGACCTCGATGTGATTTTACCCTTTTTAGATCCTTGATGTAAAATGTACTCCCACCATCCGTACGTGTAAAATTCAAACCTAAAAGCAACTATAATTTTTTTAAACGTATTTAAGATTATTAGTTGTCGACTAGTATGCACATTCTTGGATTTCAAGAAGAACGACCAAGGTCATGGGCCTCATGGCCATATCTACATCATACTTTATGCTGATGATTCATGGTCCCATATCCAAGAATTTGGAACCTGCCAAATTTGGCCATATTTTGAAAACAAACAAAGAGGAAGTAGTATGAAGAGTATGGCTTGATCAGATTTTCTCTCGAGGAGGAGAAAATAATGATTGTTTTTCCTGCTTAATTTCAGGGTGCTTCATGCTAAATGTATGGACCTCGATACAATTTTACCTTTTTAGGTCCTTAATTTAAAATGTAATCCCTGTCTCCTTACATGTAACATTTGAACCTAAAATAAAGTGGTAAAATTTAAACGTATTTAATTTTTTGAGTTGCCGATGAGTATGAATATTCTTGGATTTCAAGCCGAACGATCAAGGTCATGGCCATATCTACATCATACTTTATGCTGATAATGATCCCATGTCCAGGAATTTTCATGCCACCAAATTTGGCCATATATTTTGAAAACAAACAAAGAGAAAGTAGTATGAAGAGTATGGCTCTGCTCTCTCGAGAAGGAGCCAGACCCGACTATTTGCCTTGCTTATTTTTAGGGTGCTTCGTGCTAAATGTAAGGAGCTCTATGTAATTTTCTCCATTTTAGGTCCTTGATGTAAATTGTACTCCCATCATCCATGATGTTCCCATATTTGGGAGTAAATGGGTGAATCATGTCATGGTAATAATGTTGCCACTCGGAGTTGCCAACCATTAGATACATTTAGCACGAAAACATGACTATATACATTCTAATCTAGATAAATCTAAGAACATTATATGGATCTGAGGGATTAGTATATATGCTTTCAAAACAAATTGTGTTTGTTGCTCTCTCCTTCAGTGCGGCATCACGATCCCCACATGCAAAGAAAATTTGAGGATATTTCAAACTTTTTTTCTTCGGCACGGTGTGATTTGCTGTCCCTAGCTACCTACCGGAAAAAACAGTAGCGCCTCAAACTAGGGGCCAGCGTTGCGGGCTGGAGCATTTAAGAAATACTACTATATCTAATTTTTTGTTATTATTCCTTTTTTTGCATAAGAGTCTATGTTAACGTCCCGCGTTATTTTTTCCCTAATATACCGGGCCAGAGTAGTCGATCCGACAACCAGAGGAGAACTGCCCCGCACCCCTCATCGTCTTCCTCTGCCTCTCCGGCCGCTTGTGCACCATCGTAGCCCCTCTCCACCCTTGGAGAAAGATAGAAACTGCCAACCCATCCCGACTAATCTTCTGCAGTACTCTTCCCCGGAATGACATCTAGAGCGATGAAGCGTAAGATATCTGAGAGCTACAGCCAGGCAATCGGATTTGGCAACCTCCACTATAGACTGTTGAGCAACATCACTGGTCGCGTCGATCTTCTGAGCAGCGCTCGCCTGGCTCGCGGCATGGTTGGCATGCATCGAGGGATTGTGGAAGATCCTGGTCTCTCGTTTGGTTTGCCCTGCCTACTTCACTCTAACCCACAGACATCGCCACTAGACCGTGACGAGCAGGTAAAATCAGTTTTGCATGATTTTTGTAGGACTTGAATCATTAGATTCTTCCCTATGGATTGAATTTGGATCAAAGGAATCGTGGTATGCAAATTCTTTTGAGCTGCAACCCCCCACTCATGCTTAAATCCCGTAGGAATTAGAACATCTACTTGAGGCTCAACTCTCATCATGCCAATCACGTAGGTAGTTTTCCTACGTTTTATAATCGCCTGTTTTTCACTGGCAAACCTATGCAATTCCTGTGTTCTCAATCCTGCGATCAAAAGAGGCCCAAGACTTTTGCTTCGGTGTCCCCCCTCTCCTCCAAACATACTAATCCGAAAACACAAGAACGACTAGGATTGTTGATACCTATAACGGAAGGTGTATTGGTCAATCAAGGCTGGCGTTATATTTTAAGTTTCATGTGTTTTACAAACACAAGATTTCTGTAAAAAGTTGGCTCTTTGGTTTACATGAATATAAAAACATAGGATTACTTTAAAACATGGTAAAATCAAAGTCAAACCTCACGGGAGAGTATATTTATGATGTTATCGTGTCTCTTGGGACCTCATTCTTGTTCTTTGCGCGTGCAAGAATTGGAAAATGCGGTCCAAGTTGGATATGAAGAATTGCATATGAGTTTTGGAGGATTCTAACCCATAGGATTTTGGAAGATATCAAATTCCTATGGAGTCACTTCTTAGTTCCTATGCCCTCCATTCCATAAGAATCTAAGCATGAGCTCCAGCCTCATTCTATTTATCCTTTGAGAAGTCCAATGCGCTTACACTATATTCCTACAAAACTCTTGTGATTATTTCCTATTCACCATCCAAAGACACTTTTTACAAAATTCCTGCATTTTTAATTCCTAATATGAATTTACTATACCTACCATGTCAATCCTGTGTTTTTCCTATTCCTACGTTTTTAAAAAACCATTGATCAAAAAAGTCCCCTAATCTTGTTAATCAATCATAGGAAAATTTCCTGCATTTTTTCCTCTGGTCCATTCCTCTGAACAGTGCCAGCATAGGAAACTTAACTATTCCTACACTTTTTCTTTAATCCAAACAAGGCCTTATTCCTTGGTGTGTTTGTATGCATGCATTCATGATTTATGCAACACATTTCTGCATCTTTCAAATATTAGTTTTTCCGCAAAGCTAGCTAGCACTACCCCTTTGTCAAACACCTTGCATTCCCCTAGATATGAAGAAAATCTATTGCAGGGCATTGACGCGTTGCTGATGCCACTAGACAATCCAACAGTAGAAGCATTTGTACAAGTTGATGATGACATACCCGGAACATAGGATGATGAAGGATTTGAAAACAAGGGTCACTGGGTTGGTGCCAACGGAGAATGGATTGCGATTGCAAAGCACCCGGGGCGCTGGTACCTCCAAACCATCTACAATATGGCACGTATCGAGCTGCCACGTGTGCAGCGTGTTGATATTTATCCATCGGGTAACCAATGTTTCCCCGGCCCCCCATGCACTTACCTCTACAAGCACGTGAATATTGAGCTACTAAAGATACAAAGAGTAAAGAAACCATACAGATTTGACAACCAATGGCACTACAACGCGATGGCGGTGTTTGAGAAATTCATTGCTACCATATATTTCCTTGTGATAGGGACTGTATTATCCTTCAAAACGACTATCTTGCACCAGCAACGTATCTTGATGCCATTGCCAAGTGTCTACTAAGTGGTTCTATTGATCGCATATCGCGATGACAGAACCATGAGGAGATGTTCTTGTCTAAGAACCAAACAAGTGGAGTGAGTCCCGTTATTTAAAAGTAAAATTTATAAATTACTTACAACTGCATTGTTCGTGATACTTTTGCTAACTGAAATGCACACACAGGTATACTTGCGGGTTCGCGTGTCATACAGGCTCCAGTAATTGAAGAGCCGGCAAACGTCCAAGACGGTGACGATGCCGAGGCTGAAGATATTGCATTACGCAGCTGGTACTTGGCAGAGCTTGGTTGGAATATCCTGTGGATGCACACCAGGGGTGCACGAACCAGCAACCATGATAATATTGTATCATACATGGATAGAGAACTGCTCTCTTATCCCTCGCTCCGCTGCCATGTTTTCCAGAGGGCCCTTAATTTGGATGACCCTATAGCACTGGATTGATCAGAAGGGATAATATTGAAGGAAGGTCAGTGTTTGTGGGAATCAACCATCCATTCATCCTCGAGCCCCCTACAAACTCCGAACCTGGTGCTGCTGATGTTGACGAAGCTCTGCCAGTGTTCAGAGGAGATTGTGTGTTTGCTACACACGTGCGCTGCCAACATCGCCCATAGCCAGTTCTAGATTGGAGCCGCATGCATTTTAATGGGGGGCTGGCAATGTGGAGCGGAACATAGAGAGCAAATGGTTGAGGTGGCAATGTGGTTCATGCCAACCCTGTCTCGTTAGAACTATGTGAAGTTTGACCAAAATACTGAAAAGCTGATTATGAGCACTCGCAACATCATTTCTGTAGCTAGTACTTGTCACCATGTAATGTACAATACTATGTACGTAGTAATCTCATACTGTATTGTAGTATCAGTACTTGCAATATCATTTCCACTATTGCTTGTACTAGGCACCATGTACGTAATAATACTTTCATAGTATGTGTTTAATTTTTACCTATTCAAGCACTCAAGGTGTCGTGTCCAATTTTCTAGGCAATTAATTTTTGCATGACAATTAGTAGTATTGTATTGGTGGAAGGGTTTCCTTTGTCCACAACATTCATGTAACCTCTCCGCATTTATTCCCTCACCAGCCCTCGCCCCAGCCCCAACCCTCTCTCACACAGCACTCCTTAATCGCCATTGTGCTTCCCTCCATTGACGACCACCACCACCGCAACTTACTCGTCTTTGCCGGGTCAGCTGCAGGCGGTGGGCCCTGCAACCTCATTTATAGAGCCGTCGCATCCCTCAGACATCACGGTGGCAGTGCGGTATGTACATAATCCCCGAAACCCTTGATCTTGATGATGAGATGCGGTCAAGATTTTATTAGCGCTTGGTTAACATTGGGTTGGTGTTGAGTATAGTTCTCATCTAGTGCATTTAACCCATTTGTATACTACAGTTCAGTTTTACACATGTAAGCTAGATCTGGGGCTAGATCTATGGTGAACTATAATAATAAGTTCAAATTTTGTATTGATTGATCCACGGCTGATGATGATTTGGGAGGCCACTCGGTATGTTTTGCTTTAGATTTGTCTCAGGGTCGGAGGTCCCTTTAATTTGGGAAAGTTAGGGCGGCTGCTGCCCTATCCTGATTTTTGCCAAAATTTCGAGTATATGTATGCATCTCTAGCATCGGCAGCAGATAGAGCTCATCATGTTCGTCTGTTCGTCTGTTCCTGGGTGTTCGGTATCTGTACTGCTCGATAAAAAACTACACTAATGTGATGCCTAGACATTGAAAGTAGTACTAATATAACCAGTGTTCATGATAGCTAGAGTTAAGACTTTAATTTGTGTACTTCGATGAGAAAATTTCTCCACTTTTCTTTCTTAGCTGATCTTGTATTGTACTCTATCAACTAATACTGTACTATTTCACAATTATTGATAGCTGGTAGAGACATTATCTGCCCACGGGATTTTTTTTGCAGTGTTTGGGCAAGAAGCTCAAGCTTTATAGACTCATCATAGAAGAAGACAAGATAGCCCTATGCAGTCTGGATGGAGGGGCGAGCCAGGAACACCCACTTGCAGAACACCTGTGACAAGTTCTGCAAGATGCTATTAATATCGGGAAGATTAGACATGCGGAGCAAACCCGGCTCCTTTTTGCTAATGTTTGGCAGTGAGTATCCAGAGGCCATCAAGATGAAGATATACAAAGCCTGTAGCTGGGACGTCGAGCTAAAGAAGCAAGATGTCAAGGTAATCCTTGGCGAAGGATGGCTAGTTTTTGTCAAAGCACATGACTTGAGGGTAGGATACTTTCTGGTGTTCAAGAAGCTTGCCATCACTTCCTTTAAGGTGATAGTATTTGATCATGATAACTGGGAGAAGGTGATCAAATGTGCAAGTTATCACCCATCATTTGATGGACAATTTACTATATCGTAGGTTTATTAATATAGTGACTGTTCGCTTCTAATTATAACTATTCTATAAAGAGGTGCTTGAACTCCTTCCGTTATCATGCATCCTATTGGAACACCGTGGTACTTAATCGCGCTAGGCTCCAATGTGGAGGTATTTATTGTACTATGTTTGTAGCAAAACTGCAAAACAAACATCTAGTGTACTACTGCTAGTATTGTATTACCTCCTATTCCAAAGTATTAGGGTTGGACATAAAACTCGAAACTCGATGAGTTTAATGAGCACTCGTTTGCTTGGCTCGTTCAAAATCAACTCGTTTCCTTAATGATCTGAGTTGAGCTATAATTTTTGCTTGATATCCTTAACGAGCTAAATGATCGAGTTAACGATGTTTGTGAGCTACTCATAAGCTCGGTAACAACCAAGGTAAAGCCCACTTATGTTGCTACATGTCTAATCTGGCAGCCCATCTAAGGCAAACATCTAGCCCATTGAGTAAGACTGATCAATCCAGGAGCGAGAGCGACCAACCAAAAACCTTACCCTAGACTCTCCTGATCGATTCAGAATATTTCTCATGTGTCTCGTCAACTCGTCATCTCCCACTGCATACCCCATCTCCATCTTCTCGATTTGGATCTGCTGACCGTGGCACTGACTGAACCGTGTCGACTATCGTTTTTAATTATCGGTATTCCTCTGTCTGATGTTGATACATTTTCATGACGAGCAGCTCATGAGCGCTCGTCTACATCTAATGAACTGAGCTGAGCTTTACTTTTTGCTCGTTATCCTTAACGAGTTTAATGATCTGAGCCTTAATGAGCATGAGCCTTAATGAGCCGAGCCTTAATGAGTCGAGCTTCTCGATAGTCTAGCCCTACACAGTATAATCCTTTTTTAGCAAACTAAACAAACATCTTCTAGTCAAACATGATAGCAGTAGTAACTCTAGTCGGCGTACATGAGAGTGTGCAGGCCTAACTGTAATGGCCCAGGTTGTGACATGGTTAATTTAGCGCACGACAGCGTGCCGGCCTAGCTATAAAATACGCCAGGATTTTAGATGGTTAATTTAGTGCACTGCAACATGCAAGCCAAGCTAATCGGCGTCCTAGATGCAGCTCCAGAGGCATTGCAAAAAAAACTCATTCAAAGAGCCATCACATCTTCCCCATCTCGGTTGTGTTTATCCCCACTCGCCAATGCCGCTTGGCCCCTCATTTGGATCATCTCTAGTGCACGCTTTGCACATTTTCCTCGCCATCTCGCCCGCTGCATCGGATCTTCCAAGCCACGCGCCACCCCTCTCCAAAAGTCCCCCGATAGTCATACTCAGGTCCGACCTTTTCCCCCCAATCCATCCCGATGTCACAATCGACGCACAACCCACTACACGGCGTCGGGAGCAAGGTCGGCGACAACATTTTCAATGAAATCGCTATGCGTATGGACACTACCAGCGCCGCCCGGCTGGCCGCATGCTCCAAGGAGCTGTACCACCAAGTCGCGGGCAAAAAAGGTAGCATATGCCCCAACGACCACTGTGGGACATTCATCCCGTACAACAACGTCTACGAACACATAATCTGGTGCTTTCATGGCCAGCAAGTCTGCACGGAGCCTAGATGCGAGTTCATCACCTTGTTGGTAGAGCTAACACCTATGGTAGAGCTCGTCCGCCACCTTAGAGTTTCCCACTCGAGGACTGTGCCCATAATGCCCTATAGCGACAAACACTAGGAGCCGTTTAAGCCAGTGCCCACAGGGGGCTCGCGGAGAGCAGATATCATCTGCATCAGGAAAGAGGGCACCGTGTTCGTCGCCCAAATTGATGGCCACACTACGGACATCGTCATATCCCCCAGGTTCGTTAGTTCAGGGGCGTGCAAATCGTCGCGGTACAAGGTGAAGCTTTGGTCGCTGTCTCTATGGCATGAGCTCCATGCGGTCGAAATGGTGGAGACATTTGTGCTAACGAGCAGGCCATCATCGGCCGAAGTCGCCCTGGAGGGGCTCAGGTCGTACCTGTCGTAGCCGCGATGTTACCTAGAAGCTTCTGAACCATTCGTCGGAATTCCCTGTGGATTAGGAGTATTGCATCAACAAGTTTCAAAAGTGAGATAAAACATCTAAATATTCTTTGTGATGATCCCAATGTTTAGATATGTAACGTCGTACTAATTAATTACTACTTTATGTTGGTGACAGATTCAATTTGTATGGGCAGTGGTGGAACAAGTTTGCGGCAATGTATACCATTTCTAATGTACGCTGCTGACATAGTGGGCCCACAGGTGACGGTGTGACAAGGAAAGGGTAACAAGCAGAAAAGAAAGTGCTACCAGGCCAGCCCTTGACACGCTATTGCGTCATGCCGAGTATTTTGTATGGATGTCTTAACTTGCTACTGCTAATCTATTTTGTAGTATACATATGTACTGGTACTTGTTCAGATCGATCGATCGATTGCTGAATATGGACTCTCTTTCCTTTTGAGTCATGGCCTTGCTACAACTATTGAATTTCAATGTCTGGATTGTTGAATCTGTCATTTCTTTTGGCCATTTTCTATACTACTGAATCGGTCACTTTGAAATACTGCTGAATCTATCAAGTGGTGCTGAATATGAACTGGGAATCTATAGATATTTTTCTTTCTTATTTTGTACTGCTCAAGCTTCAAATGCTACTCAATCTATCAAGTGTTATGTCGTTACTATTACTAAGGTATTTTCTAGAACTAATATTGATGTACTTGTACTTGTTTAGATCAAGTGCAGTAGATGATCTTGTTTTCCTTTTTAAACTTGGCTTTGTCACAATCTAGATGAGGCCTGGGCATTTTGGGATGCATATACATGGGGGTCACACTGGTATTAATGTGAAGAGGAGGTATGCACACAAAAGCATACGTGATCGTCAGTTATGCTTGCTCCAATGATCGAGTGTGTTTGGAGAAAAGGGCAAACTGATCGTGCGACAAGGTTTTTAGAGCTGAAACATGAACAGGTTCTCTCTATACTGCTATTGAGTTTCAGTGTCTGTATAACTAAAACAGTCACTTTGGAATGCTGTAGAATTGGTCAAGTGTTGCTGAATATGAACTAGGAATATGTCGTTATTTTTTTATTTTATTCTATACTACTGAATCTTTCAAATGATACTAAATTTGTAATAATGTTATGTCATTGTTGTTGGGATGCTTGCACTAGAGCTTTTGCCTGTGTGTCATCGGAACCGTTCGATGTGTTTTGGACAGAAACGAGAGGGTACCAAGTGAAGTCATTGGATACCAGTCCAATTTTGGCGCACGCGGTCTGTGTCCATTGTTCTTTAGATATTTTTACACGAATATATGTCAAAAGAATTATCGTTTTTTCCCTCCGGTAGTGAGGTCTATGTTCTGAATCCGGCCGAGCCACAACATAATGCAAATTTTACTAAAGAGGAGGTAAAATCTAGCCCATTCAGCCCCTCTTTAGCCCAGAACAATTTAATTCGGCCTTGTAGGGGTCAGGGGACTTGCTGACGACAGCCCATTAAAATATTTATCAAGGAGCCCATGGAGAATAGCGCATGGAGTATAGCCCATTGAGTATAGTAGATGTAGAATATCCCAAATTGTTTAATTTGGTGTTTTTGGAATTGCCCTTTCAAACAAAAATAAAAAAAACCCGCCTACCCATGTTTTTAAGAAACTACTCCATTATCTAGCATTTAATAAATTTAGATGCTAGGATCGCTTCCCTTTTATTTTAATAAGAGAGATAATATGGACACATAAAATCTTTTTAAGAAGGCTAATATATAAGTTATAGGTACTATAAAGCTTTTTAATGAGAATGTTCATCTATGTTGTTTGTCGTTGTGGCAACGCACATGGTTTATATGTGTTTTGAAGTCTTGAGTTCAATTCTCTGTGCTTGACATAAAATTATCTTGGGTTTACATTTTTTCTTCTGGCAATATTGCTTTATGGAGTGGCTGACATTGCAGACCCACCAGCCTTCAGCATCACTCGAGTTTAATGGTCGGGTTTGAAAAAAAGTTAAATACTTGTACATAGAGGCTGGCATTGGGAACCCACTTTCCAGAACATACGAGGCTGTATCTGGAACCCACAAGCCAGAACATACCAGAGAGTCTGACATGGGGGCCTCGGTAGCAAGACCATACACGTTGCCACATCGAACAACGTTGCCAAGGTCAAAACAGCGGACGCATGGCCCAAAAAAAGTCCATCATACGCAGGTTTATATAGGTTCTGCCTCGAGCGACGTTACGCAGGTTTAGAGAGACCGGCATGTGGGACCCAGCAGCGCGCCCTTATATAGGTTCTGCCTCGAGCGACGTTGCCAAGTTCAAAACAGGGATGTGCGAGTGATAAAAAAGTCCAGCATGCACATGTTTCTTCTAATGAGAGGCTCACATGGGGGACCTAGCAGCCTGGAAAGATAGCAAAAATTCCATCATACACATGTTTCTTCTAATGAGTGGATGACATGTGGGGCCTTACATCATGATTAAACGGTAGATGCAGTGAGCAATGCTATCAAGTTCAGAAGACGGAGGCGCTACCGAGGGAAAAAGTTCTACCATACACACATTTCTTCTAATGAGAGGATGAGATGTGGGGTCCAGGAGTTTGATTAAACGGTAAATGCATCGAGCAGCTCTATCAAGTTCAGAACAGGATAGCGCGAGCGAAGAAAGAAATTCCACCATACACATGATTCTTATAATGTGAGGCTGACATGGAGGACCCAATAGCGTGACTAGACGGCAGATAGATCGAGCAACGTTATCGAGTTGAAATCAGGGAGGCAATAGCCAAGGGAAAAAATTCCATTATACAACATTTCTTCTAATGAGAGGATGACATGTGGGTCCCAGGAGGTTGATTAGACGGTGATGCATGGAGCAGCGCTATCAAATTTGGAACAGGGTAGCGTGAGCGAAGGAAAAAAATCCATCATACACACAATCCTTCCAATGAGAGGCTGACATGTGGGACCTAGCAGCCTGACTAAACGGAAGACACCTCGAGCAACGTTATTGAGTTCAAATCAGGGAGGCATGCCCGAAAAGTATGGTCCACAAGAGACACTGACGTCTGAGACCCACACGCATCAAAAGACTTTGGCGAGTCAACATCGCGCGAGGAAACAAAAATCTTGCTTCTGCCACGCGCTGGCCGAGCTTCCTCCACGTTTTTAGTAGATCTGTCGTAGTAGAGGGCCGCAGAACTGGAAAAAAAGTTTTCCATCGGCCATGGCCGAGCCGAGAATTTCGTCACGGAAGACGCGCCTTCGACGAGGACCGTTGGGCCAAGTCATTGCGGAAGGAAACTTTTCTTGTAGTGGTATGACTAGTGCTAACCCACTCAACTACTTTGGGAAGCCCTATGATATTTATAAAAGAGACAACTCCAATGAGAAGACAAGGGGGTTTGAAATAAATCCCCTACTACTTGGTATTTTACACAAGAAGCAATTCACTGGAGATGAAGAAGATCCTGATCCATATGAGCATATAGCATGTTTCAAAGATATATGTGGCCCTATTCAATTGATAGGATATACCACCGATGAGGTAAGGGTTAAACTTTTTAGTCAAACTTTGACAAGTACAACTCTCTCATGGTATAGATCTCTACCCCCTGAAGCCACTACTACTTGGGATAATCTAGCCTAAGAATTTCTATCAAAATATTATCCATTATCAAAATCTTTTGGAATCAGGCATCTTATAATGACTTGGAGGAATTGCTCTAATGAAGGACTAGTAAGAGCTTATATCAGATTTAAAGATTTACTACGTCTATGTCCTCATCATGATTTGCCTGAATGGTATTTATTGCATATCTTTTATGGCGGTTTAATTGAACCTAATAAAATTGAACTAGACTCTTTCACGGAAGGAGCCTTTATGAATCTTCCTATACCTAAAGCTTGGGCTTTACTTAATAGAATTCGTGATCACAGAGATTCATGGAATTTTGGTTTAGGAAGTGAAGGAGGCATAGAAATAGAACATCATTGCATTCATGACTATAATAAAAATGGCCATGTTAAAGAATTATCTAAAGAACTTTATTTGGATTCAGATCTTGTATTGAAAGTTGTTAAAGCTTTTGCAGAACATATCAAAGCTCCAAAAGAGGGTGCGGTCAAGTATGATCCACCCCCTGAACCTGATAAGAAAAGAGAAGATAAAGCAACACTGGCCTCCCTAGAACCAACAAATGAGATGCCTTTCCCTAACACTGCACAAAAGCATATTCTTGAATACAAACATGTCAAAGCAGTACAGGAAAAGAAGGAAGAAGATAGTATGCCAAAAGTCGTGGAACATATGGAACAAACAAAAGATGAAGAGGTAACCAAGGAAGAAATTATGGCTATGTACGCACATTGTAACATAGTTGAACTTTATGAAGAGGCTTCCGTATTGGTTGAAGGTAAAAAAAAGGTAAAATATGTGGGTGAGCCTATTCTTCCCTGCATATTTAAATAAACCTCGCATTATGGTTTATGTGATCTTGGCACCGAAGTTAATGTTATATCTTATGATTTCTATTTAGAAATAAAAGAAGAGATAGAACCGACCACAATTGAAAATACTGATATGACAATTATGCTAGCCAATAAAAATCTTAGAATTCCAATGGGAGTAGTTGAAGATGCAACTGTCACAATTGGCAACAAAAACTTTCCTATTGATTTTTTAGTTGTTGATATGCTAGCTGACACTCTTTGCCCAATTATATTTGGAAGAAACTTTTTGAGTGATATAGGTTCCTATGTTGATTTTAAAAAGGAAATTGTGTCTCTTAAGCTTGGGGGAGCAAAAAATGAATTCCACTTTTCCAAATTTAAAGACACGCCTCCACAAATACAAGAAGAAGAGGAAGAGAAAACTATTGAGGAAATGGCGGCTCTTTTCTTTAGCAATCAAGAAGAAGAAATAAATGAAGATCCAAATTATGAAGAACTAATTATGAAGGACAAGTCCCTTGGAGAACTAGAAGATGAATTCGATTCACTTCCCATTATGGGACCTCCAACTGACGAGGCATTTGAAGAGCTAGAAAAGAGAGGGGACGAGGAATTACCACCCCCAGAGTTGAAGACTCTACCAGAGAATCTTAACTATAGGTTTTTAGATGATACAAATAAATTTCCTATTATTATTAGTGCTAAACTTTCAGGAAAAGAAGAAGAAGAACTTATGAAGATACTTAAGGAGCATCGCAAAGCTTTTGGGTATTCAATGGATGATTTGAAGGGCATTAGTCCCATGATAACCGTCCATCGGATATTCATGGAAGAAGGTGCTAAACTCGTTGCGAAATTTTATAGAAGATTGAAGCATGAAATGAAGGAAGTGGTAAGGAAAGAAATTGTACGCCTATTGGATGCAGGTATAATTTATCGTGTTAAAGAAAGTGAATGGGTAAGTCTTGTTCATTGTGTCCCTAAGAAGGGCGGTTTTACTATTGTTCCTAATGAAAATAATGAATTGATACCTACTAGAACTATTGTTGGGCATAGGATGTGCATACACTTCAGAAAATTAAATAAAGAAACTAGGAAAGATCACTATCCTTTATTGTTCATAGATCAAACTTTAGAAAGGTTAGCAAACCATACTCATTTTTGCTACTTGGACAGATACTCTGGTTTTTCTCAAATAGTTATTCATCCGGATGACCAACTTAAAACAACTTTCATTAGTCCTTATGGTTTACATCCTTATAGACGTATGCATTTTGGTTTATGTAATGCTCCAACTACTTTTCAAAGATGCATGACTGCTATTTCTGCGGATTTTATAGAACTAATAATGGAAGTATTTATGGATGACTTTTCTGTCCATGGAACTTTGTTTACTAGTTGTTTGGATAATCTCAAAGGAGTTTTGCAGCATTGCGGAGAAACCATTCTTGTTCTAAACTAGGAGAAGTGCCATTTTATGGTCAAAGAAGGTATAGTCCTTGGACACAAGGTATCAGGTAAGGGAATTGAAGTTGATAGAGCTAAGGTTGAGGCAATAGAGAGAATGCCACAACCTAGGGATATTAAAGGTATAAGAAGTTTCCTTGGTCATGTGGGTTTCTATGGAAGGTTCATTAGAAATTTCTCTAGAATATCTAAACCTTTGACTAACCTCCTCCAAAAGGGAGTAAGATTTAGTTTTGATGATAAATGTCTTGAAGCCTTTGATAAACTAAAAAATGCTTTATCCTGTGCTCCCATTATTAAACCACATATCTGGGATACAACCTTTGACTTAATATGTGAAGCTAGTAATGATGTTGTAGGAGTAACTCTGGGATAACACAGTGGTCGTAGATTTAACATTATACATCATGGTAGTAGAACTCTAAATGTTGCTCAGAAGAATTATCCTAAGGAAGAAAGAGAACTTTTTGCTATATTTTTCTCTTGTGATAAATTTCGTTCTTACATAGTAGATGTAAAGGCAAGAGTTCATATGGATTGTGATGGTTTAAAAGAACTCCTTGATAGGAAAGACCATAAGCCAAGACTGATCCATTGGGTTCTTTCACTTCAAGAATTTGAGTTGCAGATTATGCAGAGGCAAGAAATAAAGATGTTGGATAGTGTCCATGTTCTCCCAACAAGACACCAATCTGATTGAGAGGAACTTTAGTCCTTGTGATTTTCATTTACAAGAATTATTCAATGAACTAAGGACAATTCCTCCCAAAGAGAAGAAGTTGTTGTTGTTGGAGGAGCTTTTCATCCCTGAATAAACAAACAGTAAGTTCGAGGTAAGTATTCTTACCTAAATAAGTGATTTGTTTTCACAAATTTTAGTTCTTAAATTTTTTCCTTTGAATTCCTTGTGTTTTTCTGAAGTTTTTGAGGGTTTTTACCAACTATATGGGCGGAGCTATATGACTGGAGAGGAACTCCCGTCGTATAGTTGGTCGTTAAACTCTCTGTATCATCGTCGTGAATGTTTTTTCAATAGCTGAGCCTATACGGTTGCAACTATACGACCGGAGCTAAAATTCCGGCTGTATAGTTGGTTTTTAAACTCTCGGATACTTTCAATTTTTTGTGTCTGTATCTATATGGTCGCAACTATATGACCGAAGCCAAAATTCTGGCCATATAGTTGGTCGTTAAACTCTCAGACACTTTTGATTTTTGGTGTCTGTATCTATACGGTCGCAACTATACGACCGAAGCCTAAATTCTGGCCATATAGTTGGTCGTTAAACTCCCAGACACTTTTTGTTTGTCTTTTCGATTATGAAAAAACGTTATTGTCGATTTCGAGTTGTGATTTAATCGACCTGGACTCGAGATATTTGGAAATATCTGCCCGAAACCAACTATACGACCGGAGCTATACGGGTCGCTCCCATATAGTTGGTCGTTACGCGGCAGGACACTTCCAAATCCATGATCTCTTTCCCTGTTTCGTTAAGATTCTTTTCTTGGGCAACAATTTGGTGTTTCTCGTGAGTTTTACCGACCTCTGATCAAAATCTCTAATAAAAATCTCCAAGAACCAATCTAGCGATGCACTATCCCATCGCAGGCCGGGAAACCCATGGGGCTCATTGCTCCTTCCAGGGACCACTCCAGCAGCCCGTCCATGGAGGACGATGACGAGGTGGAGAGGTTTACCCCGAGGTACAAGGAGTACGTCGAGCCAAGCTACTAAAACAATGGTTTCGATGATGATGTGGTTGACATCTACATCCACCGTGATGTCTATGATCCACCCAAGATCGATTGGGCGGCAACGAAGAAAGCTCAACAAGAGAGAGAAGATCACAAGCCGCATGGAAAAGGGCGTGTGGAGACGGTCAAGTTCATCACCATGGATCCATGGCCGCACACGCATAAGGAATTATCTAATATTCGTGCAGGTGCTAGCAAGGGAGCGAAGGCACCACTCTTGGAGCCAACCATTGGTGCTCGTATGAAGGTTAAGCCTCAAGAAGAATGTAGGTATGGTTTCCACTTCCCTGATCCATCCATTATGGATGAGGAAGAAGAAGCTATCCCCAGGACCAAGGATCGCATGCGGGCATTGGAGATATATCAGAAGCAGGAGCTACTCCATCGCGTTGAAGTCCGTCACCGTCTCAATGAGATGGAGAAAAAGGAAGACCTCCTTCCACTGGTGACTAACTTCGCAGATAGAGTGGATACTCTGCAATCTGATTTGCGCAGATGCTACAGCCGCATCACTGCCCTAGAGGATACCAACAAGAAGATACCACGTGCCATGGCGCCAAAGTGACCTGCAACAATCACGGTATCAAATAATCGTAAGGGATTACTTGATCCCGCCTGGCTTGATTCCAAGCTTGGGGAGATCTTTAAGACCTTGTAATCTATCCTATAAGTTTTTACTATTTTAGATTTGCATTAGTTCAAACTAGCAATAAGTTTGCATCATTAGAATTCCCTTCAGGAATAGTCGATCCCTTTTATGAAATTCCGAGTTTATTATTATATATGGAGCAATATTGAGTTTGTGTTTGTTTTATTGGATATATGAAAGGCTTGAGTATAATTTTTACTTGCACTTGATGATAGCAATAGGAGTCTTCCACACTATTGGTATTAATGGGACATATAACGATAAGTTGGTCAATATGTTGTAAGTCTACGGTTTGATTTACAAAGAAAAATTATCTATACAGTTAAGTTGAAAAAGAAACCTTGAACAAATGAAAATGAAAGTGTTATCAAAATAGAGTGAGAACAAGTCGAGGTAGAATCTCCAAGTCACAAAAATGCTTCATATACAATTGGAATTTGATAATTGAGATCGTTAAACTTTGGATTCCTACATGAAGTGGAATGTATGGCTAGCTTCTTTGCACAACCCTTAAACAAAAGTGAGAGCATATATAAAGAAAAGAGAAAAATAAAAAGAAGGAAAAGGGTGAGTGTGCAAAGAGAAAATAGGCATATACCACAGTATTGTAGTATGACAAAGAGACACTTTTGAGATTTTGAATCCCAAGTGGATACGTTGATCCTAAAACACTTGGGACTACCTCGCTAACTCATTCTGTTGAACCGAATACTTTTACATTATGTTGAGATTCATCTTTTATGAACTGTTGATCACTAAGGTGTGGAAGCCTGCTAATACTATTTATATGGTTCGAGTAAGGTACTATTCATGAACTTATTCCTATGTATCGTATATGATAAACACATGATGTAACTGCCTCATTGATTTTAATCAACTCAGCTTCATGAATATGAGGATCACATCCATTAAGCTAAACTTGCTTAGGACGAGCAAGAGTCTAATCTTGGGGAAGTTGATGAGTGCATATTTGCATCATGTTTTATATTATTATTTTGCATTGTATATGTAGGATCTTGGTATTTACGGCGCTCGCGCGCACATTTTATTTCTGTTTTCACCAGAATTAGGACAGATGATGGATCCAATGGATACAATTATTGGAGCAGTTGTACTGTGGAGAAGAGGAATCAAAAACAATGTAAATCGCATATTTGGGAAATATTAATAATACCAGAAGAAAACTAGAAGCAAACAAAGGAGACAGAGGGTTCAATGACCAACTATATGACCGGAATAAATTTTCTGGTCGTATAGTTGGCACCGCCTCTACCTCCTCAAATAGTTTCACCCCGTGCAACTGGATCAAAGAAATGACATACAGAACACCCAGAAATCACCGAAACCTCACCTCCCGAAGGCATCTGGAGGGGTAACTCATCCACCGGGGATCCATCTTCTCCCTGCGCAGATCTGAGAGGCTAAGGCATCAATCTTCATCATCCACCGCTGGATAACCACCATCTCCATCCATCCCAACCACATCTTGTCTAGATCTTGTTGTAATTTCCATACTCATTGTGGATTTATACAAGTACTATTCATCTATGATAGATTCCATTGATATTGCCATGATGTTGATTGCCTCCATGTATGAGTAGATCATTAGTTCGTCAGGAGATGGAGAAACCCTAGTATGAGATTGAAATAAGATAAAGTCTATTATGATATTCATCGCTGTGACCATGTGTTAGATTGTCTTCATCTTGATGTTGAGAGAAGTCGACCTCTCAATATTTGCCTCTCATGGGGACTTGATGGAGGTAACTACTTGTTGGTAGACGGAGGCGTGTTAGCACTTACAGTGACTATAAAGCTGTTGGCACTCCTTACGTATCAACTTGGGAAACCGAGGAAACTCACGAAACACTATCCATGCCATGGGATACGTCCTAGGGATTACGTCCATTAATAGCGCAGTAATTCGATTGATGTTGATTGCTGACTACTGTGGTTATGAGGATGATGTGAGCAGCGGTTGCGGCCTATTTGTCCAAATACAGAGTTCCTCTCATACATACATAGTCGAGAATGTTCATGATAATAATATTTATCTTAGCTCCTTATAATGCTAGTGGTGTATCCGCTACTCCCTGAGAATGCTTTTTCGCTATTACAGTTCCAATCTCTCTTACATACGCGACACTTACTTTCTGCATTCAGTTGTTTTACTTTACTTTATTGTTGCTCTTATACCTAACCCAAAAACACCCTTTTACACAATACTCACATTTTATTTTGTTACATAGAACTTTATTTAGAATTTCTATCGTAATATTTATTTCAAGAGTTATTAGACTTCAGACTCCCGCTCCCTGTGGGATTGATATCTTTATTTTGAAACTAGCTACAAACAATATGTGCACTTGCAGTCATCATCTATCTGTACAACACTACCTGGACTAGCCATCTCCACTTCAACTTTGAACTTGTAAAGCAACTGAAAAGTTTCATTCCATGGACCATTGATCCTATCAAGAGTCATTTCCTTTGCATAGAACATCCTCATGTAAGGTACTATAATATTAAACTTTTTAGAAACTTTTTATGAGCGCTGTTGCACCAAGTGATGGGTTCGCTCTCATCCAATCCATGATTGCATCTGCCAAACACCTAGTATTTGCTACTTTTGTTTTGTGCTTTGGTTGTCCCCCTTGAGGTGGACAAGAATGTTCAAACCGATTACCTTTTATCTAAAACATAATGAAAATGTCAGGTACAGTTAACAAATTCTAGACAATGATCTAAAATACACAACTAGTTGTAATACCTGAACCAAACTGCTCCTGAGCCTAGTGGATGCATGCATCCTCCACCTACACCTCTTGTATGGGCCTTCACTATGAACCTTGCTGGCTCACTCTTAATAACAACATAATCATTATTGGTGGAGATGCAATATGTAGTAAGGCATTACGATAGTCCCGCATCGTTTCAAATATGGTGCCTTCTGAAATCTTAGGGTCGTTCCTGTCCCACTCAATTATTGGAAAGTCCTCACCATCGTACTCGGCTAAAACGAGACTGTCATTGTTCTCCTCGTTCTCTTCTTCATCAGTGTCATAACATCTAGCATCATGGGACAATTCCTGTGTGTTGATCCTCTAGTGCTTGTTTACTAAATCTATCTACCAATTTAAGAAACATCAACTCATCATCGTCATCTAGTGGAGGCGCTCCCTCTGCAGGCTCTGCTTCTTCCTCCACATCGGCCGCACGAGCAATTTGTCTTACACTCACAGTGCAAATAGATGGTACTATAGTGGACCTACAAGGAGCGTGGAGCGCACACTATTAGCAGAGACACTAGAGACACATGATGCCTGACCACCAGATGATGCTTTAGCCCTCCTTCCCGTGTGTTCAACTTTAGGTTGCACATGGAGATGAATTCGACCAAAATGTTTGGCAGCATTCAAAGAGAAAAGCATTACCAGATCAACTTCGCTAGTTTGTGGGAACAATCTTTACTCGCTAACGTTGAAATATTGCAAATCAACTGAATCGCCATCCCTCTAGGGGAATTTAGAATATATTTTATCCTTCAAATCTCTGAGAGTTATGGAGGTGATGTCTACGCACTTCTATTCTTGTAGACAGTTGTTGGGCCTCCAAGTGCAGAGGTTTGTAGAACAACAGCAAGTTTCCCTTAAGTGGATTACCCAAGGTTTATCGAACTCAGGGAGGAAGTGGTCAAAGGTATCCCCTCTCAAGCAACCCTGCAATCAAGATACAAGAAGTCTCTTGTGTCCCCAACACACCCAATACACTTGTCAGGTGTATATGTGCACTAGTTCGGCGAAGAGATAGTGAAATACAAGTGGTATGGATATAAGATAACGGTGCTAGAAAATAACTTGATGGCGTGTGGAAAAGACTAAGTGCAATCTGAAATAAAGATGGAAGCAAGCAAACAAGTAACAGATCTAGGTTCAAACGGTGTTTCAATGTTTAGAAACAAGGCCTAGGGATCATACTTTCACTAGTGAACACTCTCATATAAATATATTATCTTCATGATACTACTCTAAACTACTCTCCGGTTGGACACTCTAATCGATGGTAGGGTTATAACAACACACCTCAAAGTTCGCCTTTCCCATCTAGATAACCCCACACTGTCACCTTGAGCACTAGATGGTTCAAACAAACACCACAATTTCATAAAGACATCCAACTCCAAATATACCTCATAACAAGTATTTGTAATCTCTAGCCTAAGTGCCACCATGGTGTGCACACTGTCAACTTCACACACATGGGGAGGGCAGAGATCTATTAAAGCACTTGAGTAGCAAGGTAGATCTACTTGATTACAAAGCTCATGATCACAATATGATCATGCATAGAGAGAGAGATGAACACATAGCTACCGGTAGAACCGTTAGCCTCGAGGAAGATCTACTCCCTCCTCATCATGGGAGTCAACAATGACGATGAAGATGGTGGTGGAGATCGATGGAGATGGCCCCCTTTGGTGGCGGCGGTGCTGCGGAACTTTTCGTGGTTGGAGGCTGGACGATTTAGGTTTATGCATCAGGAGGCTTCTTATAGGTGAAGAGGCAAGGTCGGTGGAGGCTAGAGGGGCCCACACCACATGGTGGCGTGGCTAGGGTGTACCCGCGCCACCACATGGTGTGGCTGCCCTACGGCCCCTCTCCGTCTTGTCTTCTGGCTCCGTGAGTCTTCCGGTAAAATATCGACTTTGGCTTTTGTCCGGTCCAATTCCGAGAATATTGATTTTCTGCCTTTTCTAGAACCAAAAATAGAAGAAAACAGGCAACTGGCACTGTGGCATCTTGTTAATAGGTTAGTCCCAGAAAACATATAAAAATACCTCAAAGTGTTGAAAAAGCAAAGCAAAGTAGATACTAAACAAGCATGGAACATAAAAAATTATAGATACGTTTGCAACGTATCAGGAGGTTGAAACCGCCCCTGGGAAGTAAAATCCAGAGAGATACCGTTCATAACCACGAATTACGCTAGTATCCAGTTTAATCGCCATCCGAAATGCGAGCGCTAGATCAATCCTATTCGAAAAGCAAGGCAGTTAGCTGAGCATCGGTGATTCGCGCTCAATTACTGCCTATAATCAATCCACACAGGGAAATGATACTTACCCAGATGGAATCATGTGTTAGATCCCTCTGATTCCACCCAATATTCTTCGCGCTCGATGGGGAGGACCGGTACACACGCCGGTGTCGTATACTGTTCCGCGAAAGGGGTAGATCTAGCGGGGGAGGAAGCGGAGCCGGAATGGGCTCCGTGGCTAGGGGAGGGGTGGCTCGGGTGCCGAGGATGACATAAGGTAGGAGGGGCTCTCAGGTAGGAGGGCACGATGGTGGGGGAGCGGAGGGGTGGTGTGGGAGCTGTTCCAGGCTCGGAGCGAGAATGGACGGTCCGACGTGTGTCCATGCGGCCCCACCCTTCACCACGTATGCAAGACCCGTCCCAACACGGCCCCACCCTTCACCACATATGTAGGACCCGTCCCAACACGGCCACACCCGTCAGCACGTAACGGTTGAGGTGACGTAACGTAACGCTCAACATAGGGCCCACCCCAATGCGACCGCACGCGTCAGCATGTAACGGTCCATCCTTTGACCTGACAGCATTCCCCCGTCCGAGCGCCTACGAGGGTTTCGGAATGGAGGGAGGGGAAAAGTGAGGAAAAACTAAGCGGCTAGGGAAAACTGAGTACAACTAATGAACCAGGGGCACAAAAATATAAATCATTTTATTCTTTATGTTATAACTACTCTATCTCTTAATTGTGAGAATCAAAGGAAAACTCGGTAGCATGTGTAAAGGTATAAACACCAAGTGTTCCTGGTCTCATGGGCATGACTAGGTCATTGTCAAAGATGATTAAGTTTCCTAGATCATGGTATAGTCATTGTAACAAGGATACCATTTGATAAGGAAGGCATATTGATATGGCTTAATAAGGATGTTGAACCGACCCAACTCAAAACAATATACTAAAATATAAACATCATCCTTCAATTGTTGGTATATCGTTGTTGTTGTTGTCATATCACTTTGTAATTTGACCATGAGTATACCCGTTGTCCTTCATAGTGGAAGGTATGTCCTAATTGCATACAAACGTTTTCTTTAACATGGTGATCATAAAGGGTGCCTTTGGATATGATGGAAATTTATGACTAGGAACAAGGTAGTCCAAGATGGCATTTGCACCTCCATTGATGGATAGATACTCTTGGGACCATCTCAATATTATGGAATCACCAATACGTCTTGCCATACATAGGGTTGATGAGACACACCGGATACTAGAATATACGAACGATAGAAAGAATGAAAAACTAGTAACAAGGTCAACATGGTCCATACGAGGATACCGAATTGTCTTACCTAGGGATTGTCGTATATAGTGATGCAAAGGAATAGTACATGACATCAATACATTCTCTCAATTACTTCGTGGTTGTGTGGGAATCAATATGGATGTCTAGATCCCACTATTGATTATTGTCTGGAAGGAGTTTTGTAGACATGACCACATAATATCGAGCCTGTGGGGTCATACACTTAAGGGGTCTTGTTCTGTAGAATGTGTAGAGCATGTATGTATGTGAGAGATGCTCTGGAATCATTTTGAACCATCCTAAGAAATCTCAGGAGAAACGAAAGATTTTTCGAGACGTGGAATGGTTCTGAGAGGGAAACAAGTGCTGGAGCGAAACCCAAAGAGGGGGATGGCACCTAGGTAGGGTTGCAAGTGCAGGTCTTGCTTGGACCCGCAAAACTGGATGATCGGTTCAAATTGCACTACATCCACGGATCGGAATCAGACTGCAAGTTGTACTACTATAGGTGAGCTAAGGCTAAATCAGTTGTCCGCACGCCCGCCCCACTTGCAACCCTACACATGGTCCACTCATGAACCACCTAGGGTGGCACATGGGGCAGCCAAGCCCATCAGGTGTGGCGCCTAGGCCTCCCAAGGCTTCTCCACACATTTCTAAAATGGTGAGATCCATTTTAGGAAGGTTCTAATCATAACCGCTAATTGTGTTTTTATTTGATCTACTCATTATGGGAAGATACCATATCTTCTACCTGAGGAAGGCTATTATATTAAATACAATGACAGGGTCAAGCACTGATGGGGGAGATCTAGGGAAGGGGTGTTGGCCAGGGAGGAACCCTAGCACATTAGGCCCTCCTCCCCCTTCTCCTCTCCTCCTGTATAAAGGGGGAGGGGCAGCCTCCAATCAATCCCACAGAAGGCCATTGGCTAACTCCCTCCCTCCAGAGTCTCCTTCTCCACATACAAGCCCTGAAGGTTGTTATTCTGCTCCAGTGTTTCTGAACCCTAGATGGCGAAGCACTGTCGGGACAAGATCACTACACACGTGGATACCTTTGGAGGGATCATAACTTTGATCCTAGATAAAGCACATCAGAAACTCCTTTGTCCTAGAACGAATCTCCCCTACAACATTGGTGAGTACTAGATATCTTATATGTTGTGTTCTTGCATAGATCGATCTTGGTGAAGGGGTTCCATGGCAGAAAACAAAAAAATTCCTACGGTGTGAACACACCTAGCAGAGATCTATCTATGCAGATGTATAGTAACGAGCGGGGATTCGGTGTTCATACCTTTGAAGACTGAAAGTACTTAACGTTCCGAGGGCAACGTGGATGATGTAGTCACACTCGTAGCCGACCTCAAGGTCGTGAAACTCCTCGCAAGTCATCCCTTGCTCCTTGTACGTCGTAGACGACCTCATGGTCGTGTCGACGTCCAAGATCCAAGCAAAAACACCACAAGTGGCAGTGCCTCGTGGCCTTACACACATATGGTGTAGAGACGTCTCCCGGGCTCCGGTCCAGCAAAGCAGCGGAAGAAGATTGATCCAAATCGAGTCCAATAACATGAAGGCATGCGTATGGTGGAGAAACCCCAATCCACGTATGCAATTCCAATCTTGGGAACCACAGATGAAGGAGAGAGAGAGACAGACAAACAAACAAACAGATAGAGAGAGAGAGGTGAGAGAGAGAAAGGCAAAGCCAATTGATGGTATGGATTTGGGGAGAGGGGTGCCCCTCTTTATATAGGTGGAAGGGAGGTACTACCTCCCTCAAAATCCCGAGGTGGGACTAATCAATGGAGAGGAGGTGGGAGGATGTGGCTGGCCAGCCCCCAACATGGTCCCCACATAGTGGGAGGGCCCATTAGGTCTGGCGGCTCCCCTTGGCCTTCCCTAGGGCAGTGGCCCTGCTTTCTCAAAATGTAGAGCTCGTTGGGGAACCCCAATAGGAAGGTATGATGAGTACAACAGTAAGTTTTCCCTGAGTTATGAAACCAAGGTTATCGAATTAGTAGGACCAAGGAAACACCTCCAAGGTGTTGTTTCCAACTTCGAATCATGCACACCACAATCACAGAAATTTGTCCCCAACTTACAGTGAGGTTGTCAATCTCACCGGTTTTGCTGAAAACAAAGGATTAAACGTATTGTGTGGAAGATAGTAATTGCTTTGCAGAAAGTAAACAGTAAACAGTAAATAGTAAATAGTTGTAGATTGATGGTAAAAGAATGGACCGGGGTCCATAGTTCACTAGTAGTGATTCTCCTTAAGATAGATGACATGTTGGGTGAAGAAATTACAGCGGGGTAATTGACAAACATCTAGAAAGCATACATGCATATACTAATAATGTTGACTCCTATGAGACTTGATTGAGCATTACAACATTATACATAGACCATAATCCAAGTTCATCTATGACTAATAATCCACCTTCAGGTTATCATCCGAACCCCCTCCAGTATTAAGTTGCAAGCAACAGATAATTGCATTAAGTAAATTGTGTAAAAGTAAACAATACGATTGTTCTATGAATAAAGGATTGTTGTTTTCTCCCTAGTAGCAACAACACATCTAGTACCTTAGAGATTTCTATCACTTCCCCAGATTACTAGAGGCATGAACCCACCATCGAGCATAAATACTCCCTCTTGGAGTTGCTAGCATCTACTTGGCCAAGATAGCTACTAACAACGGAAAGCATTCAAGATCACATATAACAAATACATGATAGAATCAATAATCAATCTGAAATAGCATCTCAATATCCATCGGATCCCCTAACACAACATGTAGGATTACAAATACATGATCTTGATTATGAACGGAGCTCACAAGATCTAAACATGGTAGCACAAAGGTGAAGAATCAACCATCTAGCTACTACATGGACCCGTAGTCCAGAGATGAACTACTCACGCATCACACTGGAGTCAGGCATGGTGATGAAGAAGGCCTCTAGGGTGATATCTCCCCTCCGGCAGGGTGCTGGGAAGTGCTTCTGATCCATCCCAATCTAGGGATGGAGATGACGGCGGCTACAGACTCTTTCGTGGAATTTTGATCGGGGACTTAGGGTTTTCATCTCGGAGGCAATATATAGGCGAAGGGGCAAGGTCGATGGAGATCCAAGGGCCCACACCCCCTGGTGGCATGGCTAGGGCTGGCCGCACCACCACTAGGTGTGGTCGGCCTGGTTCCCCTCTTCGTCTCCCCTCCGGACTCCGTGTTCCTTCTAGTGAAATATTGACTTGGTCTTTTGTCCGGTCCAATTCCTAGAATATTTCCTAACTAGCTTTTCTGAAACCAAAAACAAAATAAAATGGGCAACTGACATAGTGGCATCTTGTTAATAGGTTAGTTCCAGAAAATGTGTAAAAATACTCCAAAGTGTGAACAAAACATAAGAAAGTAGATATAAAACAAGCATGGAACATCAAACATTATAGATACGTTTGCAACTATCAACATCCCCAAGCTTAACTCCTGCTCATCCTTGAGTAGGTAATTGATAAAAAGAAAGAATAATTTTTGAGGTGACATGCACCATTTGATCAAGGTATTTATAACATTGATAGCTAGGATCGTAGTACTTTAACATAGCATGCAAGATAAAGTTCTAACAATAAGACATAGCAACTATGTTGTAACATGAAAAGGTACAAACAAAAGATTCATGAATAACAATGCTTTGAAAGACGTTTGTTTGTTTCACATAAAGAAAACATAATGAGAATGGTATTCAGCTTGTCCCTCATAGTGTAGCAAAACATAAATGCATAGGACACCTTCAAAGTTCATAAGGGTGACTAGATACAAATAGTTTAAGAACAAGCAATATCAAAGTTATGCATCAATCAACAAGTCTTGGGACAATGCACATTAAACTAAGGATGACCACTATGCTCTCTTAATAGGTGCATAAAGATAGAAGATGGAGACTCAACATAAAAGTAAAAGAAAGGCCTTCATAGAAGGAAGCAGGGATTCAAGTCTCATAAAGAGCTTCCAAAAATTATGGTACTTATTAGCTTTCAACTCCAATTGCCCCTACCATAAGCATCTTGAAGTGATTAAGGTTAAAGTGAACAAACTATGGAGTATATGCTTGACAAAGTATAAGTTGGTAATCTCATGTCCCTTGAATACGAGGGCCGCTCCTCATGCTACTCAAGTTTAATTACCGGTAAGTTCTTGTCATAGTAAGTACATGTGTATCCTAGAGAACCGCCAACGGGGTACCCCTTGCCCGATGATACGGAATAATCCCCATATCAAAATAACAAGGCAAGCAGACAATAAGCATCTCAGCATCTTCTTATTTACCATGGGAAAATGGTGCTTTTTTCTCTCTTTCCTCTTTTCTCATCTTTTTTTTCTTTTTTTAAATCTCTATCTCTTTTTTATAAGAAGAATGCTTCATAGATTTCTCATTATGGTTACGCTGCAGGTCTCCACCATGATTTGGCATGGATTAGACCAGCCGCCTAGGCGTTTCTCTAACACACATACATAACTCCATTGACTTACATGCTCCCCTTTTATTTCACACCGACAACATCCATAAACAAAAGAGCATGATATCAACTGGTACAATGTACAAGTGCAATGTTGAAAGTGTTCCCCATGATAGCATGGTTCTGCTAATCCCAATGTATAAGTGCAATCATATACAAAATAGATGACACAATGGTTCAATTTTATTAGGGGCAAGAAAAGTAAAGTGTGCCATCAAGTTCGTCAGAGCTTTAATTCGGAAGGTAGATAAAAACATGAATATACTTGGAATAGCAAATGCAAAGAAAAAAACATCATTAATTAAAGCATAAAGTGATATTACAAGTCGAAAACTAAAGGATCATAGAGGCTATGGTGACTTGGTATAGTCATAACATGGTGTGAGCATGTGCCAAGTCAACCCAAATAAAGCATCAAAGGAGAATACCACAATACTATGCTTTAATATGCTAAAACAAAGCATTATTCTTTCAAGGCACATTAAGCAATCTAAATTATTTGTAACAAGTCATGCTACATAAGTAATCACTAAGCATAAAGCCAAAACAATATCAAGCATGACATGACAAAGTCTAAGCCATAGTAAAAAACAAGACTCTTTTAATACCACTTAAGCATGAACTTTTCCTACTCTTTTCTAATCCAAACCAACTTATTTGAAAACTAATGTATGAATGAGGGGGTCCAAACAATTTATTCAAGCAAACTAAGCAAACGAAAACAAAGACGCTCCAAGAACAACACAATTGTGCATGAAACAATAAAAATGAAGGGTTTAGAAGAAACCTGAGATTTTTATTGATGAAGAAGGGGATGCCTTGGGCATCCCCAAGCTTTGACGCTTGTACTTCTTGGATATTTCTTGGGGTGACACGGGTGGCATCCCCAAGCTTGAGCTTTTGTCCATACTTCATCTTATCACATTACTCTTCCCTACACTTTAAAATTTCCTTCATAGAAAACTTCACACAATCTTCATTAGCAACATTAGTGTACTCAAGTTAATAAGTCTTTTGGTTCAGTTTCAACACAAGTAAAACTTCCATTAAAACACAAGCTACTGTAGCACTTCCTTTAAAAAGTTCAAATTGTTAGAGTAGTATACGTATAGGTCTAGTACTGTAGTTTAGGAAAGTTAGGATTCTAGCCTAACTTGACTTGTACTCCAAGATGATCCCTGTACTCCTATATATACTCGCCCATGAGGCTCAATAATACATCAATCATATTGTCGCCAAACTCATACTCTTACATGGTATCGGCCTAAATTCGAGTTGTCGCCGACACGCTTCCGCCGCACTGCCCCTGGCAGGATCGATCTCCATGATCTCCATTGGGGGCCGCGCGATCTGTCATAGGGCTCGTCCGCTGATCCGTGATCGACTGCCCTGGTGAGTCTTTTCCAATCTCTTGATCGGTTTTTCTCTCTGCCGGTCGTTCGACCGGTATTTTCTTTTTTGGTTTACCGATCATAGATCCGATTGAGTCGCCCTCCACCGCCGTCGTAATCGTTGCGCCTCTACTCCGACCATCAACACCGACGATCTACACCGTGGTCATGCGCCTGCCACCTTCGCCCCTCATGGCAGGCTTCTGTGCACTGCGGACGGCTGCTACGCCTTCCTCAAGAGGCTATCGCGGCTGTCCCCTGCGTATTGTCTATTTCATCATCGTCTGGGACTTCACCGACAACGCCGCCATCGACTTCGGTCTATGCGTCGTCCACGCCATCTCGCATATGGTGCACCGTCGGTCTAATCAACCGATCCCACACTCATCTACGCCAAGCATGTCCTCGAGCACACGTCTACCAGCGATCGAGCTACGGGCTGCCGCAGCATCGCCCCTTCGGGCCGCAGCGTCGCCGCCTTGGTCTTTGCCCATTGGCTGTCAACGCGCCTCACAAGCGCGTACGCGCAGGTGGCCTCAGCCGGCTGCACCAAATCGCGTCCCGCAGCCATGCCGTCACCTCATCGCCGTCTCCGCACACCAACGTTCCTGGCTACATCGCGCTGCCTCCCTAGGCGCAGATTACTGCCGTCTGTGCATGGTCTTCGTCACGTCGCCGGGTTTTTCTTCGCCTACTTCGAGTACCGCTGCTGCGCCTCTCTAGGCATCCAGCATGACCACTTCAGGTCGCTGTTGGTTTTGCCGCCTTCTATATCTAATCCACATCGAACTCGTCGGCATCGTCATACGATACTGGCGCACAGGTTCATGATGGAAACTACCCATGCACACCTGGTACTGGTAACACCGGGGCGTGCCTTCGTCCACGACGTGTTCCCGAGTCTAGCAAACTCGCAACGAATGCCTCGTCTTCGTCGGCATGATAACATCTTCTTTGGCATCGACAACTTCCTCTACGACTGCCTCGACCGCATAAGCGATGCATTCTTCTCAGCATACTAGGTTCTGGCAGAACCAAGATGTGCCTTCATCCCCAACGTGCGCCTAGTTCTGGCAAAACTTTGGCACCGATCGTACCCAACAGCTCGGACTACATCGACTCCGGCATTGATCGACACCTTCGACCTGCCTCAACACGTCTCCGTCATCCACTTCGCGCACTGTGTGCTTGTGGCTTCATATGCGGCTACATCGACACCGACAACCCTAACCACGACATCGACCACGGCAACCCTTCGCACGGATATATCGACCTCAGCACCGCTCCACGCTCTCCGCTCCCTCGACATCGGCACTAGGGCTTCCACCTCGCTTGAGCATCATCAGCCTCTTCTACAGTCCAAGCATCCGTGCCGCGACATCGTCTACGACACTCCCGCTGCGACTGCGGGGGGATGTCAGCCTACTAGTCTACTTCGGCACTCCATTCTAACTATTTGCGACGTTCCTGTTGTTCACGACGCTACCGCTACAACTGCAGGGGAGTGTTAGAGTAGTATACGTATAGGTCTAGTATTATAGTTTAGGAAAGTTAGGATTCTAGCCTAACTTGACTTATACTCCAAGATTATCCCTTTACTCCTATATATACTCACCCATGAGGCTCAATAATACATCCAACATATTACGCCAATCTCATACTCTTACACAAATGATCAAAGAGAACTCAAAGAGAAAGAGATTAAGAGGCAAATGCAAATAATGGCAGAATCTGTCAAAACAGACCAGCAGGTAAAAACCAATTTTTTAGAAGACCTTCTGTTGCTCAAATCGAAAAGTGTTGAACTAGCTAAAGTTGGATAACAACCTGGGGCAGAAGCAAAAAAAATTACAGCTCAAACTAACATACAGAGATTTTTCACGATTTTTTACAGCGAAGCACAAAAATATGTTTCGGGACAACAACTTTCCCAAGCATTACTTCTCTCTCATTAGAGGTTACTCTTGGCACAAAAACCACACAGAAATGATAAGGAGCGGTTATTACAGAGGTAATAACTTCCAAACCTCAAACAAAAAGGTTTCTAACGAAATTTGGGTTATCTCCCAATAAGTGCTTTTCTTTAACGCCTTTGAGCTAGGCATAAGAAGCAAGAAAAGAATCAAGTATTATCAAATGAAGAAGCATTAAGATCAATACCATAAATATCTTCAACAAGGCAAGGTATCTCATCCAAATAAGTTCTAGAGGATCCTCTCTCAATGTTCTTGGGTTCACTATTTTCATCAAACAGGATTTCAGGAACAATCCAATCAAAATTCTTTTCTAAGGCTTCATGCATTCCTACAAGTTTAAAAGGTATTGGTATCTTAATTTCCTCCCCATTAGTTTCGATTTTTTCCATCTTTTATCATGTACGAATAACATCTACACATGAGCCTAGCATATTAAAACGATCAAAGACTTTTCTAGCTTCCTTAGCAATATCATAGAATTCTTTAAGCAAAGTTTTCAGAATAAAATCTCTCTTTTTCAGGGTCCTCAATTTCTTTAAGTTAAAGAAACATTACTTGCATTATGGGGTTAAGGTTAACAAACCTAGCTTCCAACATGTGAACTAAAGAAGCTACAGCAATTTCATAATTTGGAGCAAGTTCTGCAAAGGATGTATCCTCAATATCCTCATGCTTACTAACATGATTAAAGAATTCTTCAATATTATCTTTTCTAATTATAGAGCCACTACCTATTGCAAGGTCTTTAGGGTGAACTTAGGGATCACATGGTGAGCTAAGAGCGAGGTAACAATTTTTTTTTATGTTTTTGATAAAGGAAGCAAACTAGTACAACTAATTTTTTTGTTTTTTGATAAAGAAACAAGCAAACAAAGCAGAAATAAACTAAGAAAACAAAGTAAAGAGATTGGTTATGAGGGACTCCCCTTGTGAAGTTGTCCTTGATTCCCTGGCAACAACGCCAGAAAAAGTCTTGCTTGCTCAGAATGTAGAGCTCGTTGGGGAACCCCAAGAGGAAGGTATGATGAGCACAACAGTAAATTTTCCCTCAGATATGAAACCAAGGTTATCGAACCAGTAGGAGCAAGGAAACACCTCCAAGGTGTTGTTTCCAACTTGGAATCCTACACAGCACAACCACATAACTTTGTCCCCAACTTACAATGAGGTTGTCAATCTCACCGGTTTTGCTGAAAACAAAGGATTAAATGTATTGTGTGGAAGATAGTAATTGCTCTGCAAAAAGTAAACAGTAAATAGTTGTAGATTGATGGTAAACGAATGGACCGGGGTCCATGGTTCACTAGTGGTGATTCTCCTTAAGATATATGACATGTTGGGTGAACAAATTACAGCGGGGCAATTGACAAACATCGAGAAATCATACATGCATATACTAATCATCTTGACTCCTATGAGATTTGATTGGGCATTACAACATTATAGATAGACCATAATCCAGCTTCATCTATGACTAATAATCCACCGTTAGGTTATCATCCGAACCCCCTCTAGTATTAAGTTGCAAGCAACAGATAATTACATTAAGCAATGTGTGTAAAGTAAACAATACGATTGTTCTATGAACAAAGGATTGTTGTTTTCTCCCTAGTAGCAACAACACATCTAGTACCTTAGAGATTTCAATCACTTCCCTAGATTACTAGAGGCATGAACCCACTATTGAGCATAAATACTCCCTCTTAGAGTTGCTAGCATCTACTTGGCCAAGATAGCTACTAACAACGCAAAGCATGCAAGATCACAAATACCAAAGACATGATAGAATCAATAATCAATCTGAAATAGCATCTCAATATCCATCGGATCCCTGCAAAACACAACATGTAGGATTACAAATAGATGATCTTGATCATGAACGGAGCTCACAAGATCTAAACATGGTAGCACAAAGGAGAAGAACCAACCATCTAGCTACTACATGGACCCGTAGTCCAGAGATGAACTACTCACGCATCACACCGGAGGTAGGCATGGTGATGAAGAAGGCCTCCAGGGTGATCTCTGCCCTCCAGCAGGGTGCTGGGAAGAGCTTCAGATCCCTCCCGATCTAGGGATGGAGATGACGGAGGCTACAGACTCTTTCGTGGAATTTTGATCGAGGACTTAGGGTTTTCGTCCCGGAGGCAATATATAGGCGAAGGGGCAAGGTCGGTGGAGAGCTAGGGGCCCACACCCCCTAGTGGCGTGGCTAGGGCTGGCCGCGCCACCACCAGGTGTGGCTGGCCTGGTTCCCCTCTTCGTCTACCCTCCGGAGTCCGTGTTCCTTCTAGTGAAATATTGACTTGGGCTTTTGTCCAGTCCAATTCCTAGATTATTTCCTTACTAGCTTTTCTGAAACCAAAAACAGCAGAAAACAGGAAACCGGCACTATGGCATCTTGTTAATGGGTGAGTTCCAGAAAATGTGAAAAAATACTCCATAGTGTGAACAAAACATAAGAAAGTAGATATAAAACAAGCATGGAACATCAAAAATTATAGATACGTTTGCAACATATTAGGCCCTCTCTTGGGCCTCCTTTGGTGAGGCCGAATTAGGTGGGTTGCCCCCAAAATCCAATTTAAATAGTAATATTTTTAATATTAATTCATTTATTAAATACATATTATTTAATACCTATCACTTTGAAACACCTTTCGGACCCCTCTGATCATCATCGGATATCCCCGAAACACTTTGGGTATGACTCCGGAACAATTCTGGAGTTCTCTTTCATTTTTCTTCTATGATCTCGGATCAATCCCTAAGCGTCTCTCCCCTTAAGTGTAACACCCTATGGCTCGGGAATACATAGACATGATCGACACACTTACTGATCAATGACCAATAGCGGTATCTAGAAATACATAATGGCCCCATGCATTCCATGATTAATTTGATAGCTTGAACCTTGAACATTGAATCTCATTCCCTTTGCTCTATGAGAACAAGTTTGTCCAAGATCTTATCCTCAGTATCTATATACCTAGTTCGATTTTTTTACCAATAAACACATTTACTCGTTCCCGTGATATTACATCCCCATGACCTAGTCACATGTTTGCAAACTTGTAGATGTAATCTCACCGAGTGGGCCCAAGGTATCTATCTGTCACTCGAATGGGAAAATCCCGGTCTTCATACATAGGCTTCAAAAGTTCCTCTAGAATACCCGATGCACACCTTTATGGTCACCCAGATATGGACATGACGGTTGATGTGATCAAAGCAGTCTCGGGAGACAGTGATTAATACGATCTCACGGTCAAAGGACTGAATCACTACGCTTTGCTAGATATCACAATGTTGAATTTTGTGACTAGATCACATTGCAATACTAGGGTTTGGGTGTTGTCCATACTTCATAAGTGACCTCGTTGTTAGTTGACATGGTAAAGTCCATGATCGAGAAACCTCGATCATCAGCTACCCAACGAACTAGTCTAGAGGATACTAGGACTTGGTTTGTTTATATAACACACTTGTATTAATGTTTCCACTTAATTTAGTTCTAGCATGATATAAAACTATTACGAACTAATGAGATATGTCAATAAAAACATCATTATTATTGGCCTCTATGGCATATCTCTTTTAGTCTCCCACTTGCATTAGACTCAATAATCTAGTTATTGCTTCACGTTGTTTAACACCCATGGCATTCTGGTGTTATCCACACATGTTGCTCGTGGTAATGCCAATCTCCAGAACTAATACTTTCAACTCTTTGTGTATTTGCATGTATATGTGTCACTACGGATCTACTCATTCTTCAATGAGATGGCTTCGTATAAATTTGGTCTTCTGTTGAGACCTGAATTCCTTAAGCCATAACTATATTGATCTTATTGTCGTACAATAGATCTTTATAGTATAACCTACTTGGAACTGCACCTAGTTTGACAGTCAAACTATTTGACACAAAATCCCTCTTCATGCCGCTAGAGCAGTCATATACTCAGCCATTTGTTGTATTACCCATCACAGTGTTACACCTCTGGAGTTATTCCAAATTCATCATGGAACTTACTTCCATTTCACTGTGCCATCTTATTTCTTAATACATAGCCTAATTGAGATAAACGTCATTTGTATATGTGATTAAAACTTGCATCAATGTGACACATTACATTGAACTACTTTGTCACTTATGCATACATTGCATATTCTAGTTTCTTCCAAAGTACACAAGAATATCATCACGGTTGTCCAATGACCATCTTATGAATCATTCTGGTATATGCCCCTAACACTTAGAGCATATGACTCATCTAGATATGTAAATATCATGGCATTCATGATTTAATTAATCATGAGGTTTCACTTATCAATTGTCAACACAATTGATCTAGCTACCATGTGGCAAGAACTTTTCTTGTGATATATTGACCATGAGACTCACATAGCTCCCACTCAAATATGCCACCATATTGAACTAATTCAATACATATATGTACTTCAGCATAACCATATTAGCATTTCAATCTATCTATATAGACTTTGATGTCTAATATTCTGGTTTTTCCTAAGTCTTTCATCAAATCCAATTTGAATGAAATTCTTAATTTGCGTAAAATTAAAGATTCATCATTTCCAGTCAACATAATGTCTTGGAAATATGTCTTAACACTCACACTTAGTTTCTTGCAAACACAAGCATATTCATTGTTCTGATGAACTTAAAATCCTTAAAAGTTTCATCATGATGAAGATTCCAACTCAACTATGTTTTTTTCAACCATTGAAACTTGCATATATTTTAGCACCTTCGAATTAACAAAACCCTTTGGGCAGTATCATGTACACATACTAGGTAACTATTTTTTTAGAATAACGTTGTTTTGTTTATTCAACTACCATATCTCAATATGTAGTGGTTTCTACAATAATCCTTACAGACTAAATATCGCTGTGGAAGATCCAATCTTGTCACAGATAACTTTTGAACTTTGTCGTAAACTACTTTCCAACAATTCGAACATTTCACATATGTAAACATCTTGTGTCTGTTTGTTTATAGATCCATTTATGCTTTGAAAAGCTTCACCCCTTCTTGAGGGTCTACCAAGTTCATAACTTGATTTTCGTATATGGATACTATCACGAATTCTATGGCCTCTAGCCATTTAACGAAATCAGGGCTCATCGTCTCTTCTTTAAATGTAATCGTTATATCATTGTCCAAAAATGACATTTAGCCTCAAATCTTGTTATTTGATTATTAACCAATCCATACGGTTGAATAGGAACTTTGATTTCCAAAAGATACAACATTTATAGAAACGGTAGCCATGCGCATCGTATCAGCCTCCATAACACTTTCCGGCATTGTGCTACTCTGATAATGTCACTTAGGTTCTAATAACCACATCAAAGTTTCTATTTTCCTACCACTTAACTTTTCATGAAAAGTTCCTTCTCAAAGAAATCCCCCTTTCAGCGACAAACATTTTTGTGTTTAGTGTTATGGTGGAGGAATTCCCAATGATTACTCTTGGGATAACCTAAAAAGACATGCATATCCTACTTTGGTTTTGTAAACATTTTACATATTCCTTGCATATCAAAATTTAATAAAAGACAAATTGGGTTTTACCCCTTGCCATTTCAACGAAGCATGACTTTGCTCTTTTTAGTGTAAAAGCGGTATGTCACTATAGCATAATCTTTTAAATTATAATGGTAGTTTTATAATTAATCTTACCAAGTCAAACTAGGTTTGAGTACATTCTCAAAACATTCCATACTACTATGGTGTTTTGGGAAACTCAAGTTTATGAAACAATTTCATATCTTTGCTAAACTTTGTAACTCAAATCTCTTCTTTTATAATCCAATCATAAAACTCTTGATTTTATTGTTATGATGATTTCTTTATTCGCAACTACTTTATCAAAGTCTCTAGAAACTCGAACGTGGCATGACTCTTATGGTGTTGTTTCCATGAATCTCGATGATTTCTTTGTTATGATGATTTCTTCTTCACGCTAAAACCTTTGAACATGTTCCAAATGTCTTATTATTTTTCTCGTTAAATAGATATACTCATATATCTATTCAAGTCCTCGGTAGAAATATATGAAGTAGAGTAATCCACCACACACGGTTTCACATAATAGACCTCATACATCAATATGTATTATTTCCACTAAGTTAGCAGTCTGTTCAAGTTTTCCCCTTAAACAGAGTTTTAGTTATCTATAGGAAAGTATTACAAGTGTGAATTCGTTCAAAAAATGACTTGACTCCAAAATTCCATCAATATGGAGTTTTTTCATGTCTTTCATTCCAATATAACTTAAACGGTGGTGTCACATTTAAGTAAAATTTAAATCATTTCGTCTTGCGACGCTTTAGCATTTAGTTTTAAGAATGTTATTTCACCAAAAAGATTTATAATGGTTCATCCATCATCTATGGAATGCAGTAATTATTTGAGCAACAGTTTGTTCTCATAATACTAGAACCAGATAATAATTATCAGAATAAATCTTAACAGCTTGGTCCTCGATGCATATGACAAACACAATAACATATTATTAATTTATCGATGAACATCATTACCATATTATTTTGCTAGTTATTCAGACCATCATATTTCTCCTATTGAGTTGTTGTATGAAATTTCATACAAACCAATTAAGTACCTAATACCGAATAATTACATAGGTTTAACAAGCAACGAATATATATTCATAACATGTATATCTTCTATATACATGAGATGAACATTCCATACCTTTAACTTCTGCCAATTATATTTATAGATTCTCTTTCAACATTTTCCTCTCTTTCAGAAGAATCAACCAACATCATGAGTGCCACCAATCACATGGTACTAGGTTCAAGTCTGTTAGTCAAACACTAATACCCTTAAAATCACACTTTGAAGTGGATCACAATCACATGATTCCTGTTCTTCTGAATTCATTCATTAGTGTTCTTTTAGTATGGTAAACATTTTACCTATACTTCATGTTCATCCTATCATGAAATTTTTTCATGAATGAACTATATAGTTCGTCAATACGAACGTTTGTATAACTTTATTCCCAAGCTAATGGGTGATGGGTACGCCTAGTGACTATCATTCGCATGTGCTCATCCAATATGAGAATATGTTTTGGCTAAATTATACTTTATCATGTTGCAATCAAATAGTGTTTCAGATATAAGAATATCTATTAACACAGGATGATTTCTGAAACAAATCTTTCAGCTCCCAGATAATCTTGATACTAGAAACTTTCTAATATCAAGTATCATGGAGGCAAGCTTGATATTTTAGACACTGACTTTGGAATCAGTTACTCCAGGGTTAATACACTTATTTAACCTTATGGAGTAAGTGAGATTTACTTGAAAGTCTACTTTAGGACCTTTCTCTTTAATTTTACAATCAAACATTACGGTACTAGTCCGTAAAGTAAGAATCTAGAATACTATAGTTATATTATCTCAATCACAGCCAAGATAGCCTATAACAGATGCCAACTACAACAACTATGAAAGTTCACTTAGATTGTTTAGTCATAATATGAGTTCAATACCAAAACACCCCCCTCAAATGAATATCCCCCAACATTCCTTCAGTGATTACACAATCCCTATACACTTTATCATCCCCAATCATCACAGCCTTTGATACAGCTGCCAGGGTAGATATCAACATATCGATCACATCATCATGTGACTCATGCTTAACCTTTCGGTCATTTGTGTTCCGAGGTCATGTATGTACATGCTAGGCTCACCAACTTTAACCATAGTGTATTGTGGTGCATACATGGCTTACACCCACCATATGTGAACGCCAATGGGTTTGCACGCGATCATCACAGCCTGCTCCACAACGACGGACTTTCTTGGTGGTGCACACTAATGGGAGAACACGAACATTGGGATTATATTTGAGGGATCATCCAATTGTGCTACCGTCGTAAGTCCAATACTAGCACAACAACACACATATTAAATCAACATCATATGTAATGTGACATGACATGGTCATCGTGCCTTGATCTCCATCGAGCGCTTCCCAGCATGGCACCAGGTCCATGGTGCATCCATGCTGGTGGCTTATTTCACAAATACTTACCTAGACCATATCATATCACACGCCCCTGCAAGATAAAGTTCGACACCTCTACTTTATCTTTTGAAAGTTTTACGCAGCTGTTTGGGCATTCGCACAAGAACCATTCCTTACCTACGAATATCAACCACAACATGGATTGACTAGTTGCCGCTTTAAGTCCCCTTTCAGGGCCATCCTTTCTAAATTCCATTTCAACTAATGTCGGAGAGACAGACACCCGCCAGCCACGTATATGGTACAAGCCATATGTTAGTCGTGGAACTAGTCTAGCATAAGGTTACGCGTAAGGTCGGTCTGGACTGCTTCATCCGACATTGACACGATATGAACAAGCACATGTGGGATGGTAGAAACTAGAGAATCAATGCCCACACAATCAACATGTGTTCTACTCGTACCAAACATCTACGCATAGATCGGCTCTGATACCACTAAAGGGGTTCCGTGACAGAAAACAAAAAATGCCTACGGTGCAAACACACCTAGCGAAGATTTGTCTATGCATATGTATAAGAACGAGTGGGGATTCGTTGTTCATACCTTTGAAGATTGAAAGTGGTTAATGTTCTGAGGGGAACATGGATGAATTAGTCATACTCGTATCCGACCTCAAGGTCACGAAGCTCCTTGCAAGTCAGCCCTTGCTCCTTGTACGCCGACGTCGACCTCATGGTCATGTCAACGTCCAAGATCCAAGCAAAAGCACCACAAGTGGTAGTGCCTCGTGGCCTTACACACGTACGGTGTAGAGACGTGTCCTGGGCTCCGGTCTAGCTAAGGAGTAGAAGAAAATTGATCTGAACCGAGTCCAACAGCACAACGGCGTGCGTATGGTGGAGAAACCCCAATTCCCGTATGTGATTCCTATCTCGGGAACCACACATGAGGGAGAGGGAGAGAGAGAAAGGCAAAGCCAATTGATGGGATGGATTTGGGGAGAGGGGTGCCCCTCTTTATATAGGTGTAAGTGAGGTACTACCTCCCTCAAAATCCCAGGGTGGGACTAATCAAGGGAGAGGAGGTTGCCGGCGAGTCACCTACATCGGCCCCACGTGGTGGGAGGGACCATTAGGGCCTGTGGCTCCCTTTTGCATTCCCTAGGGCGGCGACCCCTCTTGGGCCTCCTCTGGTGAGGCCCAATTAGGTGGGTTGCCCCCAAAATCCAAATTAAGTAATATTTTTAATATTAATTCATTTATTAAATACATATTATTTAAAACATGTCACTCTGAAACACCTTTCGGACCCTTTGATCATCATCAGATATCCCCGAAACACTTTTGGTATGACTCCAAAACAATTCTGGAGTTCTCTCTTTTTTCTCCTAGAATCTCGGATCAATCCCTAAGTGTCTCTACCCTTAAGTGTGACACCCTACGTCTCGTGAATACACACACATGATCGACACACTTTCTGATCAATGACCAATGAGGTATTTGGAAACACATAATGGCCCCCATGCATTCCATGATTAACTTGATCGCTTGAACCTTGAATGTCGAGTCTCATTCCCTTTGATCTATAGTACCAGGTTTGTCCAAGATCTGATATTCGATATCTATATACCTAGTTCGATCTTGTTATTGACAAACACATTTACTCGTTCCCATGATATTACATCCCGTGACCTAGTCACATGTTTGCAAACTTGTAGATGTAATCTCACCGAGTGGGCCTACGGTATCTATTCATCACTTGAATTGGTAAATCGCGGTCTTGATACATATGTCTCAAAATTTCATCTGAAATACCTGATGCACACCTTTATTGTCATCCAGTTACGAACATGACGGTTGATATGATCAAAGAAGCCTCAGGAGATAGTGATTAATATGATCTCACGGTCGAAGGACTAAATCACTACGCTTTGCTATATATCGCAATGTTGAACTTTGTGACTAGATCGCATTGCAATACTAGGGTTTGGGTGTTGTCCATCACTTCACAAGTGACCCTGTTGCCAATTGACGTGGTAAAGTCCACGATCAGGAAACCTCGATCATCAGTTGCCCAATGAACTAGTCTAGAGGATACTAGGGACCTGGTTTGTTTATATACCACACATGTATTAATATTTCCACTTAATACAGTTCTATCTTGATACAAAACTATTACGAACTAATGAGATATGTCCATGGAAACATCTTTATTATTGACCTCTAGGGCATATATCCTTCACTTGGTGTGTTTGTAGTATCATAACGTTTAATTCCCTATACTAAAACCCAATAGTGGTATCTGAGTGGTTCATGCATAGATCATGTTCGACCTAGAGTATATTAGATGTACGGGTATAGAACTACTTGGTGTGTTAGTGTTACATTGGATATTTCACTTTATGATCATAAGTTTCCCTTGAATTTGTATGCATTGATCTTCGCTCGGCATAGGGAGATTTTTATAGAGTTATGTCTATCCGTGATCCATCCAGTTGCTCTTGAGCATATATGGTTCATTTGATTAACAATATGCTTTAGTTTGATGGGTCTCTCTACAGTGAAGAAATATATGAGAATTGCGAACAAGCTGGGGCAATGAAGACCTAATCTTCACGGGGGTCACGCTTAATGATGATCTTTAGATAGGGTTTGGAGATTTCTCACAGAATCGCACTCCTTTATCACTTCGCAAGTTAAACTATCACATGATGGATTATACTTTCATATATGTAGGTAGTTTCCCATATTGTATCGGAAATCGTAGAAGCCTCGTAAAAACTTGCTAAGAATCAATAGAGGCGTATAACTTGTTTTTGCAGGGAATGCATGTGATGTGGTATAGTTTGTTCATTAGAAGTTTTGTATGAGATGGTGTACGTTTTTAATTAAGCCATGATGGTTTGCGCCATGTGATTTTCATTCAGGACCTGTGAGTCCATGTTCATGTGGTCTAATTTTAATTTTTTAGCTATGAGATAGCAAGTAGTTTTATTCTTGCATCGACATGAAGATGACGACCGGCGCCATGGAACTTGGTGCTATTCCTTAACGGAACAAGAAGTTGAAGATGTGCCAGTGCGAGGAAGGACTATACCATGTCACATAATATTTTCAATTTCCAGTGATGCGTTAAATTGTTTCCTATTCACTATGTTTGCAATAGTCGTTTAAACAGAGTGATCGTTTACAGAAAATAATTTGTATTGCTATTCCAAGTCGGGCACTTTCTGTAACTATTTTCATTTCAATGTGCACCATGTCCACATGGGTACAACACACTTGCCATTAGTGAGATAGGTTGAATTAGAGTTTCAATGGCTAGATCACTTGGTTCACTTTAACGATGTGGAATGCTAGTCATTACATCAAAGCACACCCATTGAAACATAAAGAAGATTTACATAGAGATGTAATTGGCAAGGTGGCCTACCGAGACGAGATGTTGTCATTCATGATGTCTACGTCAGTGGAAACTATTCTTACTAGATCTTGAATCACTTAAATCATAGACAAAAGATGTTGTTTTAAGTGTGAGTGTACTTTAGTTTAACAACTACTAATGTAAATTATGAATAACTAGACTTCTCTTTGTGCCCCCAGGACACGGTTGGTGGGTTCAACGCTTAAAGAGGAAAATTAATTACTGAGACGATTAGATTATAGTACCGAGAAACAAGAACATGTCTTCGCTCACGCATGGAACTGTTCCATATTCGGTATCACGCAAAAAATGTTTTGGAGAGTTCCTAGCAAAAGACAGCTAACCATACGCGTTTTCGCACACATACAAATCTGAAAAACTAAAAGGAGGCAAAACAAACAAAACTTACTTTTTCTACGCACGACTAAAATGCAAACATAAGTCAGAGCATTTCACACTCGCTTTTACATTAGCACACAAATCGTTTCAAACGGAACATGGTACAAACCGTTCCAAAAGATGAAAGCATACAAATTATTTCAGACAGGACAAAATAAAATTTATTTAGAACGAAAAAAGAGTCACTATCCTACACATAAGAACCTAAACACGATAGAAACCCTACACAAAAGTAGAGTGTAGGAAGAAAAGATCCACCGCATCTACCTAATTCTGCATCATGTCTTTCGAGATAGACTATTCCTGAGGAACATTATCGTCATTGGATGAACTCCCTCTCTTAGTCTTGTCATTGGTGCTCATGAACGCCTCATCAACTCCCTTCGCAACCTTGACGAAGCTCGATTTCCGACGGACATCATCCACATCGTCTTGTTAGCAGCCGACACGATGTGAAAACGCTGGTGGTCCAAAAGTCGCACATGTACTAGAACCTCCTCGTCCCATTCCTCGAGAGGCAGATAAGAGCGAACACTCCGAGGTGACGACTTACCATCAAAGCCTCAGACTGCGGCTCTCGAACCAGCAAAGAGGCACGCACGCAACTAGGAGAAGACGGTGAAGATCTAGCGGTTCCTTTGAGGCGTTGATGCCTTGGTAAGGCGTGCAGGTAGGCCATGGAAGAGGATGTTCTTGCAGATATGAGCAAACCGAAGAGAGTGGATAAGAGGAAACGCAAGGTCAGAAACAGACGCTAGGAAAGCGTGTATAAGTATCTAGAGAATAGCGTATGAAGAACGCTACCTAATGGGCATTACGGTACATGGTGGGGAGAATAATGAGGCTCAGAGGCTACAATCAAATATGGCTTGCAGCCTAGCCAAACGTAAAATAGACACAAAAATAAGCCGACTCTGAATATGCATGAGCTATGAAACATCGCAAAAATAAGAAAAATGAGAAAAACATGACTCGTTTAATATAGAAAGTAGAAACAACGAAGAACAAAGAACATAAGTTATTTCTTATTTCTTAACGATTATATTCAACACGTTCATACACACACATAAAACACAGATTACGTACATCACACCTAGCCTACAGTATACTACACTACACCAACACATCTAACCTAAATAAGTACTCTACATCTAAAGTCACATTTAAATGCAGGAGCCTCTCGACAAACAACAACGATGTACACGCGCATCGGCTGCAAAAAACGAAAACCAAAAAGATATATTAGCGATTAGTAGATCTGCCAAAATAAGCAAGAAAAAAAGGTAGCGAGAAAGAAATATGTGTAAAGAAGTACATGTTACCTTTGGATCCTTTATACGCAAAATCCCCTGACGATAGCACAAGCGTGCATGACGCATTTCCTAAAAAACAGGCAGATGTAATAGCGATCACAAACTTGTCAGAAAACGAACAGTAAAACAACAGCAAGAAGGAAATACACGTAAAAATTGAACTACGGTTTACCTTCGGTCTCTGATCCCTTTTACAACTTTGACGCAGAAGTATCTCACCGAAAGGACATCATGTATAGGCGCAACCTCTAAAAAACCCAGGAGAATAGATGAGAGATTATTAAATATGCATAAAAACGAACCAAGAAACATTAGCGATGAAGAAGAACAAGCATACCGCCGGGTAGCTCGTGCACACACTCCAAGAGGAGAAGATGAAGGAGAAGCGTCACGATAGCGGTTTCTTACCGATAGAGGAGTGCAACCTAAGCTGGAGTGAAATTTGATCTATCGTTGGATGAAGAATAGCCGACATTGGGTCGAATGAAACTCCTGTCTATCAATAGGCCAGCCGAGAACATCACGTAGAGAGAGAAAATAAGATGCATTAGTGAGTCGACTATGAGGCAGTACATATAGAGAGCCGGGGCCGTATGTCGAGTCGCAAAGCTGGCTTACGCGTGAAGGAGCGTACCTCCAGCGCATATCGTACCCACATATTGTTATTACTGCCAGTGCACAATCTCACCACGACAACCCAAAGACGTCTATAGGCTACACTAATAGGTCGGCTACAAAAGGTTCACACGGCATGATCTCGCCGCGATAATCCGCATTTTCTACGCTCAATGAAGACATACGCCGAGCCCTGACGTCGCCACGTCCATTCCGGACGGCACCACGCTCGCGAGAAACCGTGGACAACATGGGTGAGCATGCCACTTAGTCACTAAACCACCGCACGTCCGCTAGAAAACACGATCGCCATGGCCTCACGGCGCCACGGCAGTGATACGTCCATTTTGCATCACTATTCTATGTCTTAATTCACTATTATTCATTGATATATTTCATACTGAGAGGTGATACTTATCTTATTTCATCTATTTTTGCATGGTTGATAACTTTTGGAGCATGGACCGCTGCAGTCAGGATTCTGATGGAAAATGTGCTGTTTAGAGGCAAAATTCGCGAAGATCAGAAAATCCAGAAAAATATATGGAAAATCCTATTTTTCCAGAAGACTAAGGATGCCAGAAGACGGAGTGGGGATGGGCCACAGGGGGCCCACACCACCCCATGGCGCGGGCAGCCCTAGGCCACGCCAAGAGGTGGTGTGGCCACCCTGGCCCACTCCAGCCTCTCCCCTCTGGTGTATATCATCCTCCCGAAACCCTAAGACTCGAGGAGCGACCACAGAAAGATTCCGCCACCTCTGTGGAGCGGAAAACACCAAGAGAGAAAGATCTCTCTGGCAGACAGATTTCTGCCGGGGGAATTCCTTTCCGGAGAGGGGAGATCGTCGCCATCAACACCACCATCAAGCTGGACTTTATCGGGATCATCATCATCACCACCACCACCATCATCACCATCAGCACCCTCATCGCCATCTCCATATTGCTGTAACAATTGCGTTGAATCTTGCATAGTTCATAGGGGAAACTTTTCCGGTGTTGATTACTCTTTGTAGTTGATGCTATTGAGTGAACCATTGAATTATTGTTTATGTTTAGATTTTTATACATCATTATTCCATCTCTGATCATGATCCATATGATGTATTGTGAGTAGTTCATTTTGTTCTTGAGGACATGGGAGAAGTCTTGTTGTTAGTAGTGGAGTTGCGTTGAGAAAGATTTTCAATAGATTGTTATTTAAGTTGTGGTGTCCTTCTTCTAGTGGTGTCATGTGAACGTCGACTACATGACACTTCACCTATATGGGCCTAGGGGAATGCATTGTGTATTTGGCTAGTAATCGTAGGGGTTACCGGAGTGACAGAAACCTGAACCCCCGTTAGGAAACCATTGCACAAGGGACGTAATGGTCTTAGAGTTTAAAGCTGTGGTTAGGTTTCTACCTTAATTACTTCCTTGAACTTACGGATGTTTGCAAAGGGTATAATCACAAGTATGTATTAGTCTTGGATGGGACGGTACATTAGCACAGGTTCACCCACACAACACTTAGCATGCTAAAGAAGATTAATTGACTATATGAAATGAAAGCACTTGACAGTCTTCCCATGTGTCCTCGAGAACGTTTGGTCATCTTAAGTAATACAACCGGCTTGTCCTTTGCTGCATAAAGGATTGGGCCACTTGCTGCATTTATTCCTACTGTCTTTTATTTACTCGTACTTTGTTTACTTGCTATATCAAAAACCCCTAAAAATCCGTTTGCTAAGTATTTGCAGAGAATTCCTGATCCATACCACTAGCCAACACCTTCTGCTCCTCGTTGGGTTCGACACTCTTACTTATCGAAAATACTACGATATACCCCCTATACTTGTGGGTCATCAAGACTATTTTCTGGTGCCACTGCCGGGGAGTGAAGCGCTATTGGAGAGTGGAACTGGTAAAGGAAACTTCTACTGTGAGTATTGTTTACTTCTGTTAGTTGCTTTATTTTTGTTATGGATAATTCGCTGAGTTTCTTATTTGGTAATGCTACTACCACTGCTAAGGTAGTAGATAAGCCACCACCTGCTAAGAATGATGTTTTCAAAATACCTACAAGAATTATTGATCGTGTTATGGATAACTACTATGTTGGGGATGGAACTGTCCATCCCTGTGATCATTTGCTCTTTATACACGAATTATGCGGGTTGTTCAAGTGTGCAGGTATTACTACAGATCAAGTTAAGAAGAAGTTATTCTCATTATCACTGAAAGGAAGAGCTGAGGAATGGTATAAGCTGTGGAAGAATGGTCAAGTTGTGGAATGGGAGGAAATAGTACCTCTCTTCTATTCTAAGTTTTATCCTCCTAGTGAGATTCATAAAGATCGGAATCAAATATACAACTATTGGCCTCTTGATGGAGAGAGTACATCTCAAGCTTGGGGGAGATTGAAGTTACTAATGCTCAAATGTCCCATTCATGAGCTCCCCAACAATATTATTATCAATAGCTTTTATGCAAGGCTCCCTCTACATGATAAAGATTTATTGGATGCTTCTTGTGCTGGATCATTCACTCGCGTGGAAGAAGAAGCTAAATGGGAACTTCTAGACTGTATTCAAGACAATGCTGAAGCTCGGGAGAATGACAAAGGTAGAAAGTCAGGTATAAATTATGATTATGAATGCTTTGAATCTTTTATGGAAACTGATGACTTTCAAAATATTAGTAATATTTATGGTCTTGATTTGCAAGTTATTACGAATTGTTTTACATCTTTTGCTTCCTATATCGAAATTCCAAAAAGGGGATAGAACAAATACCATGCACCTTACAGAGGTATTGTTGACTATGCTCCTATTGGAAGTGCTGAGTATTGCATTATTGACCCCATCTTACCCGAACCTTATATCGAGAAGATTCCCTTCCCCGAAAAGGTAAAGGACCATCCTATGATAACTAATGTAATCACCAAAAGTGAAAAAAGAACTGTAAAACCTGATGAACAAATAAACATTGAACCTGTGGTAGCAATTGTGAAAGACCTTGTCACTAAAAGCGTAGAAGATGGGCACATAGTCTTTTGTGAGGATGCTTCTAATATTGTTTCACATCCAAATAGAATTAAAAAGGCTAGTGTTCCTATGCTTTCTGTTAGAATTGGTGATCATTGCTATTATGGTTTATGTGATATTGGTGCAAGTTCCAGTGCTATTCCTTATGAGCTTTATAGAGAAATTATGCATGAAATCAGTCCTTGCGAGTTGGAAGAGATTGATGTGGTTATTCACCTTGCTAATAGAGAGACCATCTCTCCAATTGGTATTGTACGAGACGTGGAAGTTCTTTGTGGTAAGATTAAGTACCCTGCTGATTTTCTAGTACTTGGTTCGGCTGCTAGTAAAACCTACCCTATCATTTTTGGTAGACCTTTCTTGAGTACTTGTGGAGCTATTATTGATTGCAAGAGGGAGAAAATATTTACTAAGTTTGATGGGGAATCTTATGAGTTTAATTTTTCGAAATTTTCTAAAGAACCTTAAGAAAGAGGAAACCCATAATGAGGATTTTAGGGTTGAACAACTTGCTTCTATTTCTCTTGCTCCTAACAATGCTTTGCAGCAATTTATGGAAGATCATGAAAGTGAAATCTTCATGGAAGAAAGGAATGAGATTGACATGATTCTCTATGATCAACCTATGATGCTTAAGCACGACTTGCCTGTACAAGACTTGGGTACCACGATGCCACCTAAAAAGGATCCGGTTTTCGATCTAAAACCTCTCCCTGATGATCTTAAATATGCTTATATTGATGATAAAAAGATATATCCTGTTATTGTTAGCGCTAAACTTTCAGGGAAGGAAGAAGAAAGGTTATTGGAAATTTGGAGGAAACATCGAGGAGCTATGGGCTATACTCTGGATGATTTAAAAGGGATTTCACCTACTATATGTCAGCATTCTATCAACATAGAACTAGATGCGAAGCCAGTAGTGGAGCACCAACGATGTTTAAATCCTAGGATGAAGGAAGTGGTAAGGAATGAGGTATTGAAACTCCTTGATGCTGGTATTATTTACCCTATTGCTGATAGTGAATGGGTTAGTCCTGTTCATTGTGTTCCTAAAAAGGGAGGTATTACCGTTGTCCAGAATGATAATGATGAGCTTATTCCTCAAAGAATAGTGGTAGGCTATAGGATGTGCATCGATTTTAGGAAAATCAATAATGTTACTAAGAAAGACCACTACCCGCTTCCTTTTATTGATCAAATGTTGGAAAGGTTGTCTAAAAAGACCCATTTTTTTCTTGATGGTTATTCTGGTTTCTCTGAAATTGCCGTTAAACAACAAGATCAAGAAAAAAATACTTTTACTTGCCCTTATGGAACTTATGCTTATAGACGTATGCCTTTTGGTTTATGTAATGCTCCTGCTACTTTCCAAAGGTGCATGTCTGCTATCATTCATGGTTTTTGTGAGGAAATTGTAGAAGTGTTCATGGATGACTTTTCTGTCTATGGAACTTCTTTTGATAATTGTCTGCACAACCTTGATAAAGTTTTGCAGAGATGTGAAGAAAATAATCTTGTTCTTAATTGGGAGAAATGCCACTTCATGGTTAATGAAGGGATTGTTCTTGGGCATAAAGTTTTTGAAAGAGGCATAGAATTTGATAGAGCTAAGGTTGAGGCAATTGAGAAGATGCCATGTCCAAGAGACATCAAAGGTATTCGTAGTATCCTTGGTCATGCTGGTTTCTATAGGAGGTTTATTAAAGACTTCTCTAGGATATCAAAACCTCTCACTAATCTTCTTCAAAAATATGTACCCTTCGTTTTTTATGATGATTGTAGGGAAGCTTTTGAAACTCTTAAGAAGGCTTTAACTACAACCCCTATTGTTCAACCACCTGATTGGAGTTTACCCTTTGAAATAATGTGTGATGCTAGTGATTTTGCTGTAGGGGCTGTCCTTGGGCAACGTATTGATAAGAAGTTAAACGATATCCATTATGCTAGTAAGACTCTAGACGCTGCTCAAAGGAATTATGCCACTACTGAAAAGGATTTCTAGCTGTTGTTTTTGTCTGTGATAAGTTTAGGCCCTATATTGTGGACTCAAAAGTAACCATTCATACTGATCATGCTGCTATTAAATATCTTATGACGAAGAAGGACGCTAAGCCTCGGCTTATTAGATGGGTACTGCTTTTACAAGAGTTTGATCTACATATAGTAAATAGGAAGGGCGCTGAAAACCCTGTAGCTGATAATTTATCTCGTTTGGAAAACATCTCTTTTGACCCTATGCATGTTAATGATAGTTTCCCAAATGAACAGTTAGCTGCAGTAGGGGTGAGCTCGCGAGGAAGCCCTTGGAATGCTGATTATGCTACTTTATTGTCTCCAAGTATTTGCCTCCAACTTTTACAGCTCAGCAAAGAAGAAAGTTCTTCTATGATTTGAGGCATTATTTTTGGGATGACCCACACTTATACAAAGGAGTGGATGGTATTATGCGAAGATGTGTTCCAGAATATGAACAAAAGGAGATATTGCGTAAATGTCATGGTAGTGCCTATGGAGGACATCATGCAGGAGATAGAACTACACAAAAGGTACTACAATCAGGTGTCTACTAGCCTACCCTTTTTAAAGATGCAAGAAAATTTGTTTTATATTGTGATGAATGTCAGCGTGTTGGTAATATTTCTAGACGCAATGAAATGCCTATGAACAATTCTCTAGTTATTGAACCTTTTGATTGTTGGGGATTTGACTTTATGGGTCCTTTCCCTCCTTCGAAAGGCTACACTCATATTCTTGTTGCCTTTGATTATGTTACTAAGTGGGTAGAAGCCATTCCTACAAAGAGTGCTGACGGGGAGACTTCTCTAAAAATGCTTAAGGATATTATCTTTCCTAGGTTTGGGGTGCCTAGGTATGTCATGACTGATGGGGGTTCCCATTTCATTCATGGTGGTTTTAGGAAGACCCTTGCTAAATATGATGTTAATCATAGAATTTCTTCATCTTATCACCCCCAAACTAGCGGGCAAGTAGAGTTATCAAATAGAGAAATTAAATCTATCTTGCAAAAGACTGTTAATAGGTCTAGAAAAAACTAGGCTAAGAAGTTGAATGATGCTTTATGGGCTTATAGAACTGCTTACAAAAATCCTATGGGAATGTCTCCTTATAAAATGGTTTATGGGAAAGCTTGCCACCTACCCTTAGAATTAGAACACAAAGCTTACTAGGCAGTGAAAGAACTAAATAAAGATTGTAAGCTCGCTGGTGAGAAAAGATTATTTGACTTAAGTTCTTTAGATGAATGGAGGAGTGAAGCCTATGAGAATGCTAGGCTCTTTAAGGAAAAAAGTTAAAAGATGGCATGACAAGCGAATACTTAAGAGAGAATTTCATGTTGGTGAGAAAGTTCTATTGTATAGGTCTCGTCTCAGATTTTTTGCAGGTAAGCTACTATCAAAATGGGAAGGACCTTTCATCATTGAAGAAGTATACCGTTCAGGAGCAATAAAAATTTCTTCTCTAAAAGATAATACTACACAATTAGTGAATGGACAGCGACTCAAACACTATATTGCTGGAGATTCTTACAATGAAGATGTTGATGCCTTTCAAGTTATAACTCTAGAGAAATTCATCGAGGACCAAATTCAGAGACCTGCAGAGTCTGTTTTCAAATAGGTAACAGTTCTAGTAAGAAAAGTTCCGCGAAAATACAATACAACTATATTTTTGCAGTTTTCAGTCGATAAGGAAAGTTACGAAGCGAAAAAGGGACGGAACCGGAGCCGGGGTAGCCCACACCACCCTGTGGCACGGGCCTACCCCTGGCCGCGCCACCAGGTGGTGAGGTCACCCCAGACTCCGCCTCCGAACCGTTTTCTCCCAGTACCTTCCTTTTGATATGAAACTTCTTAATATATAACCCCCCGGAAACCCCGAGGTCTGTATATCGTGTTTTTGTTTCGATCTGTTTATGCTAGGTATAATCTCAAATTTGTAGCCTCAATGTCTTCCACTGGATCAGTTAAGGGAGATTCCTTGGAAGATATCATCAACCCATACATGAGAGAATTGAAGATTTATCCCAAGGAGTTATTGCTTGAAGATGGGGAGGTTCGGATTAAAGAGGTTCAAGGTCCTAAAGGTCAAGGAAGTCTGGAGGACAGGATGGAAGCATTGGAACAAGAAGTCTTTAGGTACAAGAAGATGGCGGAGCGCGAAGTGGATATCATCCATAAGATTTGTTCTGAACTCATCACCGAGCACCAAAAGGAGACTGCTGAACTCAAAAACGAAGTCCTCTCACTCCGCCAAACAACCAACAAATTGCAAGCACAGTTCTATGACGTTCAAAATCAAAATTGTGAGTATGAGGCTAGATTTAAACTCATAAGTGCTGCTACAAGTTTCAGAATGTTGGAAACCATGATGTCCTTTGTTGATGGGAAGCCTTTACCTTGGAAGACGGATGAATATGAGAGGATACCACCACCACCAAAGGAGTAATTCGTCATCAGGTTTGGCATCCCCTTGGTTTGTTCCAAGCTTGGGGGAGTGCCGTGGTATCACATCACTATCTTCTATCGTTTTACCTTTTTAGTAGAGTCATATCATGAATAGAGGAGTTATTATGTAGTATGGTTTGCATTATGGAAGTGTCCCCTCTCTCGTTAGATATGTATCCCTTAGTGTGAGTTTTCGTTATGGAATATTAATGAGAAGTTCTATCATTCACTCTTTTTGCATAGCTTATATTAGTTTTCAATTCGTGGTTATATGATTGATCTTTTTGTTCGTATTGGCATCACTTTGGGATCATTGATTTAATTTAGTTGGTTTTGGCAAACCTGGCTCGGTCAGTAGCAACACTATTTTTGAGAGTTGAATGAAAAAGATAAAAGTACCTTTAAAGAAAAATTATTTCATCATCTTTCTGCTCATAAGTCTAGTATTCTCTAGTTAAGATCTTTTGTGCTTCCAAGGAAGATTGCATGTTTATCTTTATCACTTGTATGTTTGGTTTTTTCCTTCAATTCTTATACTTGCTACCCAGCCTTGCTAGCCAAAAACCTGTACTGAGAGGGTATTCTTCTCGTGCATCCACCTCATTTAAACCAAAACCTTTGCCATTTGTGTCCACCATACCTACCTATTAGCATTATTGCTATTCCAAGTAAATTCTTGTTTTATCTACCTCCCAAATTAAACTTGTTATGTGAAAATTAGTGATTAAAGCTCTCACGAACTTGATGGCACACTTTACTTTCTTGCATTATAAACTTGAACCATTGGGTCCTTCTTTGTTGCGTATATGCTTGCGCTTTATGAGTTGAAGTTAGCCGAACCATGTATCATGGGGACCGCTTTCAACACTTCATTTGGTACTTTGTACCTAGTTGATATCATGTCCTTTTGCTTATGGATCCCGGCGGTGTGAAATAAAAGTGGAACTTGTAAGATCATGGAATCTATATGTGTGTTAGAGAAACGCCTAGGCCGCTAGCCTAATCCATGCCTAATCATGGTGGAAACTTGAAGCATAACTATAGTGAGCATTCTATGAAGCATCCTCAATAAAAACCTATGCAAATAGCAAATAAAAAGATCGCTGAGATGCTCATTGTCTGCTTGCCTTATCATTTTGATTATGGTATAGCTCCTGTGTCATGTGCAAGGGGTACCCCGTTGGCGGTTCTCAATGATACGCGTGTATTTACAATGACAAGAGCTTGCTCGTGACTGAAGTTGAGTATCATGAGGATCGGTACTCATAAGTAAGGGGCATGAGATTTCAACTTATAACTTGTCAAGCATATCCTCTTAGTTGTGTCACTTTTACCTTAACCACCAAAAGATGCCGATGATAGGGGCAATGAGAGCTGAAAGCTAGTAAGTAGCATAACTTTTGGGAGCTCTTTATGAGACTTGCAATCCCTGCTTCCCTCTTCGAAGGGCCTTTCTTTTATTTTGTAGTTGAGTCAGTAAACCTACTCCCTTCTACCTCAGCAAGTATTTTGAGTTGTTGTGTTTCTTTCATTCATATGTTGATTTATTCAATCATGTTTCTTATGTTCCTTATTTTGAACATTGCTCTTATCTTGATGTTTACTACTTTGAAAGCTATCTTGAAAAACCAGCTATTTGTGAACTCCAGCAAATTATCAACTATTCTTCAACCAAGAGCTAAGTTTGCCATTACCAATTATGATTCACTTTATGTATCTTTATTGTGTTTCCTTTACTTATTACAAGTTGAGTTATATAATAGTGAGTTGTCTTCTATTATGATCTATGCTTTTGATGAATGTGATGCTTCTTGTCCGTATTCTTTTATCGACTCTTCACTCCATAAACCTGAGGCCATGTTTATTGAGCTCAGTTTCGCTTGAGGACAAGCGAAGTCTAAGCTTGGGGGAGTTGATACGTCCATTTTGCATCACTTTTCTATGTCTTAATTCACTATTATTCATTGATATATTTCATATTGAGAGGTTATACTTATGTTATTTCATCTATTTTTGCATGGTTGATGACTTTTGGAGCATGGACCGCTATAGTTAGGATTCTGATGGAAAATGTGTTGTTTGGAGGCAAAATTCGTGAAGATCAGAAAATCCGGGAAAATATACGGAAAATCCTATTTTTCCAAAAGACTAAGGATGCCAGAAGACGGAGTGGAGATGGGCCACAGGGGGCCCACACCACCACATGGCGCGGGCAGCCCTAGGCCGCGCCAAGAGGTGGTGTGGCCACCATGGCCCACTCCAGCCTCTCGTCGCGCCAGGAGGTGGTGTGGCCACCCTAGCCCACTCCAGCCTCTCCCCTCTGGCGTATATCATCCTCCCGAAACCCTAAGACTCGGGGAGTGACCACAGAAAGATTCCGCCGCCTCTGCGGGGCGGGAAAACATCGAGAGAGAAAGATCTCTCCGGCAGACAGATTTCTGCCGGGGGAATTCCTTCCCGGAGAGGGGAGATCGTCGCCATCAACACCACCATCAAACTGGACTTCATCGGGATCATCATCATCATCACCACCATCATCACCATCAGCAACCGCATCGCCATTTCCATATTGCTGTAACAATTGCGTTGAATCTTGCATAGTTCATAGGGGAAACTTTCCCGGTGTTGATTACTCTTTGTAGTTGATGCTATTGAGTGAACCATTGAATTATTGTTTATGTTCAGATTGTTATACATCATTATTCCATCTCTGATCTTGATCCATATGATGTCTTGTGATTAGTTCATTTTGTTCTTGAGGACATGGGAGAAGTCTTGTTGTTAGTAGTGGAGTTGCGTTGAGAAAGATTCAATAGATTGTTATTTAAGTTGTGGTGTACTTCTTCTAGTGGTGTCATGTGAACATCGACTACATGACACTTCACCTATATGGTCCTAGGGGTATGCATTGTGTATTTGGCTACTAATCGTAGGGGTTGCCGGAGTGACAGAAACCTAAACCCCTGTTAGGAAACCATTGCACAAGGGGCGTAAGGGTCTTAGAGTTTAAAGCTGTTGTTAGGTTTCTACCTTAATTACTTTCTTGTACTTACGGATGTTTGCAAGGGGTATAATCACAAGTATGTATTAGTCTTGGATGGGGCGGTACATTAGCACAGGTTCACCAACACAACACTTAGCAAGCTAAAGAAGATTAATCGACTATTTGAAGCGAAAGCACTTGACAGTCTTCCCATGTGTCCTCGAGAACGTTTGGTCATCTTAAGTAATACAACCGGCTTGTCCTTTGCTCCATAAAGGATTGGGCCACTTGCTGCATTTATTCCTACTATCTTTTATTTACTCGTACTTTGTTTACTTGCTATATAAAAAACCCCTAAAAATCCGTTTGCTAAGTATTTGCAGAGAATTCCTGTACCACTAGCCAACACCTTCTCCTCCTCGTTGGGTTTGACACTCTTACTTATCAAAAATACTACGATATACCCCTATACTTGTGGGTCATCAGGCAGCTTCGCACAGGCCCCATTGCAACGACGACCTACGTCCGTCCATACCATATGCCTCAATGTCTGCTCTAGGCGGGCCCTGCGTCCATCAAAATACGCGGCAGCCTAGGATCTACGGTGCCATGTCGGTTCTCTCGTAGACAGCATGTCCGTGATAAACCATGGCCGGCATGGGATCGTGGCACCATGTCGGATTCCGGCGGTGAAACATGGTCGCACAGGGAATGCCTTTCACCGCGCGTGATCAAACCCGCCTACGCTGACGGTGGGCCCATGTCACGCACACGGTCCACCTGTCCACGGTATGGAATCTTTCTCCCCGGCCCGAAGTGGGGCCTCCCTCATGGGATAGCATGGCTCCATTGTGACAACACCGTGTGTAGTTCTCGTTCTCCATCCCACGGCCAAAAAGAATAGGGACGACGTGGATAGCAGTTTGAGCCGAAATAAACTAGCACTATTATTTACTCCTGATGTATAAAGTGAATTTTGTTTGAATTGTATAATGATGACTTGTATCGAAACTTGGAAATTTCCCCCATGTTAGAGAAAGAGGAGTTAACGGTAGATGGTAGTAACTACATGGATTGGGTTCGCACACTGAGAATTATTCTTAGGGGTGCTAAGAAGGAATATGTCCTTGACGCAGCACTTCCACCTTCCTCGATGGATGATGCTCCAGAGAAGGAACACAATGTCCATACTACCAAGATGTATGATGGCACAGTGTCTGATTCTCACTTGCATGGATCCAAATATTTAAAAGAATTTTGAAAACGACAACACTTTCGATATCATCAGAAAATTAAAGAATATGTACGCGACATAAGCTAGGACCGAGCATTATGAGATAACCAAGGCCCTATGGGAATGCAAGATGGTTGAAGGTAGCTCCATCAACAAACACATAATCAAAATGGTTGGTTACAGTCAGAGGCTCACTGATGGCTCTGAAATATAGCCATCTACGTCCACATTTAAACTGGATATTATTCACAATTTTGATGAAATGTCTCTAAACCCTGCCACTAATGCTTAATATTCAAAGGGGTATGCAATCCTTTCTTTCTATTTTCTCCTGCGCAGATAATAACGTTTGACGATGGGAATCACTACATTAAAGTCAAAGATACGGGATTTCCAACAACCAGAAGAAACCTGGAGTCGTGGGTCGAAGGTAGACGCTTTAACGACCAACTATACGACCGGAATAAAATTCTGGCCATATAGTTCCTGCTGTATAGTTACCATCGGCGCCGCTAGGTCAAACAGAACAACTTTCGTGAAGGGACCCCTATATAAAGAGGCCTCGGGCGACAAGAAAATAGAGCTAGCAGAAACCATCAGCCACCTCCCAGATCTCCATCCACAACACCGACGAGCCACCGGAGGAATAGACTTAGATCTAATCTCTCTACCCCCATAGCCATATTCCACCACTTGTAATAGTAGATCTCTTCTTTGATTGGAGACATTGTAAGACTATCTGCTATCAATATCATGAGTTCTACTACAATGTTTATGACCTTTGATCTCATCTCTATGTGTGAGTAATCTCCTTGGGCTAAGGGATTCGGCCTAGCCACGTAGCTTTTCGTTCATGTTATTTATCATAGATGGGATCGTGTATTAGTTTGTATGACATGATGATTATTGTATCCTCTCTTGCCTCAATCTAAGGACTTGTCAGGTACCCAATACCTCGAGGATTGAGCCAGGTATAGGGAGTATGAGTAATGACTAATCTGCAGGTTGGGAACCCCAGTGACAGAAAGGGTAGTACCGCTATATGTGAGGGATTTACTTGGGATCAACGGTGACATCACTATGCATATCATTAGTTCTCTTTCTTCTATGGATGAGACTAGTAGGTTATTGGTATAAGCGGTTGCGGAGGCAATAGCAATTATGGATACACTGCCCACATATAATTTATCTTGCTCTAATAATTACATGCATACTTTATTTCTATCTTTTATTCCCATCATATGTTTTGCACGGCTATAGGTGAAACCAAACGCCCTAGGCCCTCTCTCTCCACCATCGACGACAATAAAAAGACGCAAACTCTTGATCCGGTAAAAATACAAAAGGAAATCTAAAACTCCCGAAGGTCTGTTAAAGTAACTTCACTATGCTTTGCTTCCCGGGATTCGATAAACCTAAGTGTACTAGGGAAAAATAAGCTATACTACATCCATAATCCGGATCGAAGGTATCAACCCTTTTTCTGGCACCGTTGCCGGGGAAGCAATAGCTATCCTGGTGAGGTTAGTAGGAACCTTGCTAGTTTTAATTGTTGTTTTTAATTATGTTAGTTTGCTTTCAGTATTTATTTGAAAAACCAAAAAATTGTTTTTATTGTTATCATAAGTATCGATTTAAGAAAACCCAAAAACATATGAAATATGGCTGAAAAGAAGCTTGGGGAATTTGCCACTCCCAATAATGATTATTTGCATACTCCTATTACTCAGCCAACAATTGTTGTTGATGACTATGAAATTAAGCCCCATTACTTAAGTTTGGTTCAACAGAATCAATTTGGAGGCTCTGCTGTTGAGGACGCATGTATGCACTTGAATACTTTTACTGTAATATGTGACATGATGTGCATAAAAGATGTTGACCCCGATGCGGTCAAATTGCGTTTATTTCCTTTCTCTCTTAGAGGAAGAGCACACAAATGGTTGCTAGCTTTGCCTAAAAAATACTATTACATCATGGGTGGGATGTACTTCTTTATTTATGACTACGTTTTTCCCACCTGCAAAGACTATCCAACTAAGATCTAATATTACAGGAAGAGCGTGAGCCACTAGCACTTGTATGGGAGAGGATGAAAGAATTCTTAAGAAACTGTCCTAGTCATGGGATGGAAGATTGGTTAATCCTCCATTTATTTTATAATGCTCTCAATCCTTTATCTAAGTCTATGCTTGATACTGTAGCTGGAGGAACATTTATGGGTAAACATATTACCGAAGCAAAGCAGTTGCTAGACAACATGCAAGATAACCATGCCCAATGGCATGTGGAAAGATCAAACACGAAGAAGGTGAACTCTGTCTCACCACAAGAAAATGAAGAACTCAATGCTAAGTTGGATGAGCTCATATTAGCCGTGAAAGGTAAGGAAGCCCAGGTAAGAGCTATTCCTGAAACTAATGTTGAAGAAATAGACTTCATAGCTCGTAATGATTATAACCCTGCTTAGAAGAAAAATTACAATCCTAATTTTCAGAAACATTATTCTAACCCTGTAGGTAACTCTAATAATAATATGGGAACTAGTAATGGTAGTCTCTAAGAAACACTTCAGTCTTTTATAGACTAACAAAATGAACAAAACAATATTCTTGTTAAAATAACAGAGAACCATGATTGTATGCTTGGTAAATTATCTAACCAAGCTATAAGTTTGAGGAATGATTTGCAGGCCCTCCAAGAAAGGACGAAGATTGTTGAGGCACAGCTAGGTAAGATAACCGAGAGTCAAACTCTCATTCTAGCTAAATTTGCAGGTAAAGCTGAGCCTAACCCTGTTGAAGAACTCAAAATGATGAGGATCCAAAGGGAGGAGCCTGAAGAGCTTGATTATAGTAACGCCCCTTCACCAAGCTACACCATCGAAGACCTTGTAAAGAGGATGAACGAAAAAATTCCGGTAAGTGAAGGTAACAATGAAGCCATGTATCAACACTCTGTTGATCAAGTAGCGATTAGGGTACGCGAGCTTGAAGAGGAATACAAGAAAATCGTTGAAAATTTACCTATTAAACTAGATGATATGTTTGAGCCCACGATTAAAATTAAGATTGGGACTAATGAGATAGCTGCACTTTGTGATTTAGGTGCAAGCGTCTCAACAATCCCAAAGAGTCTTTTTAACAAGCTAAATCTTGGCTCTTTCGAAATCACTGAACTAAAACTACATCTTGCAGATTCCACTTATAAACAAGCTGTAGGAATTAAGGAGAAAACTTTAGTTTACATTAAAGGTTGTCCTGCTCTAATTAACTTCGTTATTGTTGACATGCCTAAAGATACTATTGCTCCTACCATACTAGGTCGTCCTTTCTTGAGAATAATAAAGGCTTTAATTAACCTCCATGAAGGGAACATGAAGTTGCAATTGCCTTCACGAGATCCTTTTGTTATCCATTTCCCCAGAAAAAAGAAAGCCAAACATGACGAGAAGGAGGCCACCACCTTGAAGGCCAACTACTTTGGAGTGGGTGTTCCACTCATCTGGCCCAAGTGAGTAACGTCAAGGTCAAGCTATTGACCATAAAAGAGCTCTCCATGGGAGGCAACCCATGTTAAATAAAGGTTTGAGTTAAGTTTTAAGTTTTAGTTTAAGTTTATGTTTAATAAAGAGTGCTAGAAAACTCCATTTGAGGAGAAGAAATTCGGTAGTACTTAAATTTCTACTATATACATGATGTTGTTGGTCAATAATTTTAACTGTCAACTTTCTGTCAAAAACAAGGTATTTCACTAAGTTTCAGTATAAGAAGTAATTCTCGAAGAAACAAAAAATTGTTTATGGACACAAAGAGTTTAACGACCAACTATACGACGGGAATAAAAATTTCGGCTGTATAGATATCGGTAATTTCATACAAATTCTTTTTCCACGTACTGACGGTTTAAGGACCAACTATACAGCGGGAATAAGAATTCCGGCCGTATAGCTCTGGTCATATAGATATCGATGCCTTTGTAAAAATTCTTTCCTAGGTATAGACGGTTTAACGACCAACTATACGGTGGGAGCAAATTGTTCCGGCCATATAGTTTCGGCCATATAGCTGCGCCGCTAGGAGGAAACCCTAAAAAATGACAGAAGGCCAACTATACGGCAGGAACGCATTGTTCCGGCCGTATAGTTGCGCCCGTATAGTTGCGTCCGACCACAAAATTGCACGGGGAGGTACCTCCAACTCCAAAACTTCAATCCTTTTTCTTTCTTCTACCTCCAAACTCTCTCAAAACCTCAAGAGATCTTCACCTCTACTAAATTTCGCTCGATTTCCTCGCACACAAGTGATCTATGGTATGTTTCTCCTCCGATCCTCCAATTACTTTTGCAAATTCATTTTTGATCTATTGTCATTATCAATCTAGGGTGAGACCTACTATGAACTAATTGCCATGATTCTCTTGCCTAGATTATTATTTTGAGAGTATTCTTTAGTGTTCTATGATGAGGAATATGGTATACTTATTATTGTTGGATCAAAAAGTTTTATTTTGTCTTCCTTTATTGTTTGATATGATGAACACAAGGAGCCGAACTCGTGCTCATGCCGCCGCTAGTGCTTCTCGGGTTGTCGCTCAGGAACGCATGGGGATACGGTTCAGGAACAAGCTCCAACATGAACGCTTCAACATGATCAAGAACCGCGAAGTGAAGGACACCAAGTGGTCTTGCCCCATTATATTGAACCAACTCAGTTTTTTTGATGACTTTAATCTACTTTGCAATAGAGCTGGCCTGCAAAACTTTATGTATAATGATGTGCCTACTTATCGCCGGTTAACCATTGAATTCCTAAGTTCGTTGCAAAGCATTGTTAAACTATGGCAAGGAGAGGACACGATTTCTTTCTAACTCATGAACAAAACTACACTTTAACACTAGATGAATGGTGCGCATGTTTTAATTTCCCAAACAATGATGTTAATGCCTTACACGCATCCTTTACTGGCTTAGACCCTTCCCCTGAACAATATTATAATGGAATGAGTTTCACTTCTAGAGTGAGCAAGGGGAAGAATATTCAACATCCTGCAATTCGTTATTTATTCTATGTTTTTGATAACACCTTGCAGGCACGTAATGAGTTCACAAGACTCAATGAGGAGGACACCTTAGTCCTTGCAAAGGCTTCTTACATCAACTGCAACTTGTCGCTCAACTTGGGTGCAATCCTTGTGCGCTACTTGGAGCACAAATCCTCCCAAAGCCAAGGACCAATCATAGGTGGAGGCGTCATCACTGTGCTTTCCACTACCCTAGGCATCAACCTACGTGATTTGCAACCTGTGCTAGGTGAGCGACATATTGGTTTCTCTACTTTGAAGGCTTGTGGAATGCTCACTAGGAGAGGTGGTGTTTATTATCTGCATATTGCTGGAGCTAGGCGTATCTACCCTGCTCCTATGCCTAATGGTCTTTTCTCTATCGAGGAAGGACGTTTGCTATATGACTTGCAGGTTGAGCAACACCAACCTTAGGAGGAGATTCCGGATGAGGATGAGGACCAAGAAGAGGAGCAACAAGTACCTCATCAAGAGGAGCAGCCATCAACCCAGTTTGCTGCATACCAAGACTTCCAAGAACTTAGAGGGACTATTGAGAGGATGCATAGCCTCTCTCTGAACCTCCGAGAATCAACTAGTAACCTCTCAACTCAATTTGCAAACTAGAGTTTCGACTTTTCCCGCCACCATAATGATTTGAAGGGCTTGCAAAAGGCTAAGCTTGGGGAAGTTTCCTCATGTATCTTTATTTGGCATTAATTTGCTTTTATTTATTTCCAGATTGTGTTTTTAATTTGAGTTTATAAGCACTCGTATTGGTTTCCCCAACACTTTATTTTTAGTTATTTCCATCAGCTTTCGAGATTTTCTAGACAAGCTTTGCCGCCAATTTTCTATTCTTTAAATTCCCTCTCTTAAAGAATAATAAAAACATTTCTCCATTTTTCTTTATTTTCCCTCTTTATTTTTTCTTTCTGCCTCGAGGTTCTCATATATTTGCAAGAGAGTGATCGACTTCGAGTTTCCAAGAAACAAATAAAAAAAGAAGAGAGAAGTGGAACCAAACATGAGAGGTATTTCTTATGACTCCCCACTTTTGAAGTTTGAGAAACCTATGCTAGTTAGTAGTAAATGTTGAGATATTATATTGGTGGAGTGAGTCTTTGTATTGTAGTAAGATTTTTGTTTGCATGGGTATTTAGTTGGGTACGTTTTGTTCCAGCTCTCATAATTAACCAAGTCTTGCCTAAAAATTGCTAAACAATTGTAATAAGAAAAAGTCTCACAATTGAAGGCTTGGGTGTTGTAGTGTTTAGTCTTGAAGGCTTATTTCTAGAGACACTCAACACCACTGAAAATGTTGATTGACTTGATAGATCTCTTTAAAAGGATTTGTTCCATTGAATTAATGTTTAGCGGTTTTTGTGAGCATGCCAAAGTTTGACTTGTTAATCATAAGAATGATATTGCTTTACGTGTGTCAAACTTCATGGGATGCCAACAACTCCGCTGGCCTATGAACTATCGTGGTATTGACACGGCAGATGCTACAGGGGTAGCTTACGTAGAGGAGGCAAGGCGACGTAGGAGAATCCGGGAGCGAGATTGGCACACGATGTACCCAGGTTCACGTCCCCTCGATGGACGATCGTTACGTCCTAGTATCAATCTAGTATATGTTCATAGATTGGTTTACATGGAGCCATTGGAGGCAGAGGGGGAGACTGAGAGAGATGGGTCTCTCCGATGAGATCTAATATGACGTGAGAGATCCCCCCTCAAAGGGGTGCCCTTGGTGGCGTTATATATGAAGCCAGTTAGGGTTTACAAGTGTGCTAATGGGCTTTGTATTGGAGTTGCCGTCTTGGGCCTCAAGTGGGCTAGGCGTCTGAGTCCAGTATGCGCCAGTCGTCGTATTTGGCAAGTCATGGAGTCATCGTTCAGGCTGATTGGGATGCCCTGCTTCTTCTTGGAAAGGTTGGGTCCAGTCGCCGGTTCCCGCAAGCCCACTCGCCATGGGCGACTCCATTCTATGGGTATACCCCAATTGGCATTCCCCCATCAGTAGTCCCCCAGCGCGTCAGGGACTCGGCGATGACTTCAAGCCTTCGAATCGGTGCAGATGATTCCAGGGTTGAGTCGATGGCGAGTCATTGGCGAGCTCCTAAAATTGAGAAATAACTCATGAAGTAGTTCATTCACGTGGGTGAGTCGATGCGCTGGGCGAATAACCATTGGACAGAGTCGCCCCTTGGAGAAGTTTGGCTGGCGCCATGTCAACTTGTTGTCGTAGAGGCTGACGAATAGCAGACGTGGAGGCCGCCAAGTCGTTGATGGTGAAGTGGCCGAGTCGGCACACATGATTCTGTGAGGACCGAGTCCGTGATGGCGAGTCCATGATGGCGAGGTCACAATGGTGAGTCCCCGAGCATGGAGAGTCCTCGTGAGTGGCGAGTCCGCGATGGCGAATCCGCGATGGCGAGTCCACGATGGCAAGTCCCCGACCGTGGGTAGTATGGCTATATGTGAGGGATTTACTTGGGATCAACGGTGATATCACTATGCATATCATTAGTTCTCTTTCTTCTATGGATGATACTAGTAGGTTATTGCTATAAGCGGTTGCGGAGGCAATAGCAATTATGGATGCACTTCCCATATATAATTTATCTTGCTCTAACAATTACATGCATACTTTATTTCTATCTTTTATTCCCATCAGATGTTTTGCATAGCTACAGGTTAAACCGAACTCCCTAGGCCCTCTCTCTCCATCATCAACAACAACAAAAAGACGCAAACTCTTGGTCCGGTAAAAACACAAAAGGAATGCTAAAACTCCTAAAGGTCCATTAAAGTAACTTCACTGCGCTTTGCTTCCCGAGGATTCGATAAACCTAGGTCTACTAGGGAAAAAGAAGCTATACTACATCCGTGATCCGGATCGAAGGTATCACTCACTGCCCTTGGATTTCTCATCCCCGAGTCACTGAACACTGATGTGTTTCTTCCGTCCCTCCCACCATCTTACGGTGGATTTATCATGTACTATAACATGCATGGGATAGAAAAAAGCACGAACAAGCTTTTCGCTATCTGAAGACATCTGAAGCTGGAATGTCCAAGGAAGCCAATCACGTGATGATGGTCAACAAGACCACCTATTTTAAGAAGAAAGCCAATAGTAGAAAGGGAAAGGGGAAGTCCAAGAAGAGTACCCACTCTGAGTCCGAGTGCTTCCACTACAAAGGTTATTGGAAGCGTAAATGAAAGAAGTACCTAGAAGAAATGAATAAGTCCAGTAAGACTGGCGAAGGTATAATTGTTATACATGTGATTGATGTCTTCTAGACCATCCCACGCTCAAAGTCTTGGTTATTTGATACCGGATCAGTTGCTCACATTTGCAACTTGATGCAGGGACTGCAGAAAGCAAGGAGGCTAAAACAGAATGAGATTGAGATGCGCATCGGAAACAAACTGAAGATCTCCGCTCTGGCAGTCAGCGTCATGCCACTTAGTCTCCCTTCAGGATTCGAAGTGGAATTAAATAATTGTTATTATGTACTAGCATTATGTAAAAACATTATTTCGGGATCATGTTTGTTACATGAAGGTTATTGTTTTAAGTCTAAGAACAATGGTTGTTCTATTTCCTTTAAGAATTTTATGTATGGATTTTCTCCTCTTGTGAGTGGTTTATTCATTTTGGATCTTGATTATAATAAGGATGTTTGCAACATTAACCTGAATTAACTGAAAAGGGAAGAAGATGATTTCACAGTAATGTGGCATCACCGCCTTGGCCACATCGGAAAGAGGCGCATGGAAAAACTCGATAAATATGGAATTTTAGAATCATTTGAATCTGAGTCATTTGATGTATGCAAAGATTGTTTGGTGTGCAATATGACTAAGACCATGTTCACGAGTTTTGTCAAGCATGCAAACGACTTGCTAGAGATCATACATCCAGATGTATATGCACCAATGAGTGTTCCTGCACGAGGTGGTTATCTCTACTTCATGACTTAAGTAGATATCGATATATCTATCTGATGACGCACAAGTCTTAAAAATTTGAAAAGTTCAAACAATTTTAGAATGAAGTGGATAACCATCGTAACAGAAAAATTAAATTTCTTAGATCCGGTCGAGGAGAAGAATATCTTAGTCACGAGTTTAGCGAACATCTAAGTAATTGCGGAATAGTTCCACAACTCACCCACCCGGAACTTCTTAGAGAAATGAAGTGTCAAAGAGATGGAACCAAACCTTGTTAGACATGGTACGGTCTATGATTTCATTAACATAACTTTCACTATCTTTTGGGGGTTATGCATTAGATACTTCTGCATTCACATTAAATAGGGCTTTGTCTAAATCTATGGCAACAACACCGTATGAGATATGGAATGGAAAAATCCAAATATGTCGTTCTTGAAAATTTGGGGATGCCATACTTATGTAAAGAAGTTATAGCCAAACAAGCTAGATACCAAAGCACACAAATGCTACTTTGTTTGTTATTCCAAGAGTACAATTGGGTATTTCTTCTACCACCCCGCAGGGAAAGTAATTGTTTTCAAGAATGGTGTATTTCTAGAGAAAGAGTTTATCATGAAAGAGGTCACTCAAAGAACAGTATAGCTCAATGAGATATGATCTTCGACAATAGTTGTTGATGTTGAAGAAGTGGAAGAAGTTCCACTGATCTTCACTACAACTGAGCTGGAACCTTCTATATTAGACACCATAGTTTCAGTCGAGCCTATTACTGAAACCAAGTAGGTCTGGTAGGACCCGACAAACCCTTAATGGTTTGAAAAGGAAATCTTCATTCTTGAGGATGATGATGATCCTGCAAACTAAAGAAATCAACGATGAGCGCCAAATCAAAAGAATGGCAAAATGCCATCAAAATTGAAATGGAATCCATGTACAAGAACCAAGTTTGGAACTTGCTCGTCCCTCTTGAGGGTCTGAAGCCTATCGAATGTGAATGGATTTTAAAAAGAAATAAACATACGGATGGTAATGTGACCATGTGAAAGCTAGGATTCTCACAAAAGGGTTCTGAAAAGTGTGGGGAGTTAACTATGATGAGAATTTGTCACCAGTAGCAATGCTTAAGGCTGTGTAGATTTTATTGGCTATTGTTTCCTACTACGATTATGAAATCTAGCACATGGATGTAAAACCCTCTTTCCTGAATGGAAAATTGATAGAGGTTGTGTACATGACATAGCCCGATGGTTTTGTAGATCCTAACAATGTTGAAAAGGTATGAAATCTTCAAAGGTCAATCTATGGCCTAGAGCAAGCATCAAGGAGCTGGAACAAATAGTTTGATGAAGTAATCTAAGGGTTTGGATTCAAACAGAACTATGAGGAAGCTTGCATATATTAGAAGGCAAGTGGGAGTGCAAAGGCATTTCTAATAGTTTATGTGGTTGGCATATTGTTGATCGGAATTCATGTAGAATTTCTTAACATAATAAAGGAGTCATTGAAAATTAGTTTTTCAATGAAAGACTTAGGCGAGGCCGCGTACATGTTGCGCATCAAGATATATAGAGATAGATCCAGACGCCTAGTGTAACACCCCAGCTTTAGCAACCCTGATTAGTTTTCCAGAAGGCAAAAGTCAGGGGCAACAAAAACTTTTTATTGCTTAGTGGTGTAGTGATTGCTTGCTCGTTGCTTTTGTTCTTGCAACTGATTGTGTAGTAGATGATATACTCCCTTACCTCACCTCAATTTACAAAAGCTAATTAACAAAAATTTATTGGCTTATTTTACATATTCTCAAATGTTCTGGTATTTCAAAAACCTGAGCCAAGATGCCTTTGCAACCCTAACCATTTTACTAGCTTCTATTAAAAAATTATAGAGATCTATATGATATAATCTCCTTATGTTATCTAGACAGAATTTCCCAGTGATCTTACCTCTAGTTTTATCAAACCATTTTAGAATTTTTTTGGATCTACCCTTGGTAGAAGTACCAAGGAACCTTACCTTATTCAAACTCCAACCTACTCAAAATACCCCTCCTTACCTCAAGCTAGGCTTGATGGTAACCCTAGTAGTGGATTGATTTGCTTGCAAGATGAATTGCCTTGATCTGTTATTTGACTTGTTTGCTTAGGAAGTAGTATGAGGTACCCTAGGAGCTCATCCTCAAGGATCAAGCTAAATTAATATTTCAAACCCTAAACAAGTTTCCACATATGGATTTGATCTCTAGTCACTGAAGTGACCATCTAATCCCTTAACTAGATCATTTCAGTGTTATGCATTTCTACTAGCTTCCAACTCAATGAAGACCAAATCTAAGCATGGATACTTTATCCTCAATCTATACTTCAAACTCCCCACATGATGATGAGTTTGGAAAGCATCCTCTCAAAAACCATCCCCTCTTGTATCCTAGTCAAATACCCCAAATCTGCCAAAATATGACCAAGTATGAAATTGTTATCAACATCACATCTTTGATACTCCCTATTTATCAACCCTTGTGCCTTTTTGGAAATGCACGTGAACCATATTGTAAACTATCCAAAATACTCTCAAGTCCCACGCTTACCCTTGAATAGGTCATCCTTTGACCCACTTGTTCTTGATGGTTTTGCATGCAAGAAATTAATCTTTTCTACAAATCTTACGAACATGCCTACCTTGGCAGAAACTCACATCTCCATTCCATCTAAGTTTGACCAACTCTATGCAATGTTATGCTCTAACAATGAAGGTATATCCATCGATACTTCACTTGCTTCAATTGGAGCCTTGTGCTTCAAAAACCCACATGGTTTTTGAAGCTAAATAGTAATTTGCTTTGACACCCTTATATTTAGTCAACTTTGGCATCAATCCTAGGAAACCTCAATCATGATCAACCTCAACCTTCTGTACCATGGTAAACTACATCACTTGGTCTATCTATCCATCTATCCCATGACCCAATGGGTGCTTTGAGATCCTAAACCCAACAAGGTTTTGTTGGTATAAAAATAATATTGCACAAGATCCTTGATTCCTTGTTTTCTTCCAAAATCAAGTTTGATTTTCAAACCCAAGGTTGAAAATGATCGATAAGCTTTGTTGACATCATTTAACTTGGAGATAAAAAATTATCAAATGTTTTCCATAATTATTTTCTTGTAAAAACAATTTAATTCTTCTCTTTTACAAAAACTCCAAAACTCCCTCTATAAAAGAAAGTTTGTTTTCTCCAAAACACTCCTCCAAATTTAGGCTCATTTGAGGCCTATATATCATACCCTATCTTCCCACTTCAAAAATAAATATTTTGAAGAGTGTTATTAATTATTTTTCCTATTTTCTTAAATGGTAAAATAAATGTTTGAAATACTTTTCTACCTCCATAAATTCTGGGAAAATTCTCCAAAGTGTGAATCCATATTTGGGACCATTTCACCCCAAAAAGCATCCTTGTCCAATTCAAAATTTTCAAATGAATTCATTAAAACAGATTTAGCTCTTTTTGAATATTTGATATAAATAGGATTTAAAACTATCAGAAAAATCCCAAATAATTCTTGGAGGTGTATCTTGATCACATCTATCTATCGGCACCCTCACACCATCTTTCCAAGATCAAAATTCTAGAAATTCTTCATGATCACCCATATGACCAAAAGTCGAATATGATCAAAATCATGAACTAAACCACTGTAGCACTACACTACCCCATCACCATCTCCTTGTGCTTTTGTGTTAGGAGGTGAAGAAAAGAGAGAGACATACTTATAAACTAAAGACCCCTCCACATCCATGCAAGGAAGCAACTCCCTGCTCCCTCTCACTTTTCTGCAAGACCAGAACCCCACTCCCCTCTCTCCACTGCCCTTAGAAGCCAATAGGAAGGCCATGGACCTAGCCCTAGCAATGAGTGCACTTGGTGCACCATGCACCACACCTCCTCAGGTTAAAAGGGCATGAAGCCACCTCGGCCTCTCCCACTGCCTCATTTCGCCCCTCTCTCCTCCACCTACCCTCACTAGAGCTCCAGATCTCGCCCCTCAGCTCTCTACCGCCATGGAGAAGAAGAAACCCTCTTCTCGGCATCTTTCGAGAGGAAGCGTATGAGGTCGACTGAGACCCCTCCCAACTCCCTCTCTTCTCTCCTTTCTGCTTATCCTCCTCTGATCCACCCTCATGTTCCCTTCCTTGCCGTAGGTCCACCGGAGTTGCCAACAACCATGCATGCCTAAAGGAAGCTCTATCATCGAACCCCACAACCCCGACCGCATGCAGTCGCCCCAGGACCACCCCTACCTTCCCCAGGATCTCTATGTTCAAAGGGACCGCACCACCTCGACATGCATGCGCTTAGGAAAGTGCCTCGGAGGCCCCCCGAGAGCACTTCGTCATGGGGATGCATGCGACGTGGGTTATGCATCAAAACTGTTGCTGTCGCCCATCCCTGAGCTCTCCGTCGACCACCGCTTTGCTCTAGCACCTCCCCGTTGCCTCTCCACCCCTCAAGTGACGGTCACGCCTCGCTCTGCTCTCTGCTAGGGTTTCTCAGCCTCGTTTCTAACCAGGAGGAAGAAGATGGCCCACCTGCCATCCAATTCTTTTTACTCGGATGGACGAGATATCTATGTACCTCTTCGACCTCCTAGGGTTACCGACCGCTAGGCCCGCCCTAGCTGTTTGAACTCGGCCCCCTCATGTGGATGTCTCTGCCCGAGTGGGCCAATTTCCCTATCTACGGCCCAACTCCGTCTGGATTCTAGTCCAGCTCCCTCCTTTTTCTTTTAACAATATGCATTTCTACAAAAATACCTCTTTGGTTTAATTCAAAATGAAATTGAGAAATGCATGAAAGCTGCTATATCCATATTCTACCATGTGCTCAGGTGTATTCTCTACCATGTAGAGCAAGCCACTTGACCAAATTAATATTCCTTATTTTCTTAGATTTAATACACTAAATAGTATCCTTTGCAATTAGTAAATCACTCAGCAAGTTTTATGAGTCCAAATAGTGTAATTCCAACTTTCTCGGGAAGATATTTGAAATACCTACCATCCTGCCTTGGACCATGCCAAGTAGAGCCATTAAACTCCTGTAGAAAGAATGACAAAATCAATCCATATCTGTCTTTGGAAATTTCTCTATGCCAAACTATGAAATGATTTGACCTAATTCCATCTTTCATGGCTAAGTTGCATCAAGGTATATCATATACCGGAAGCCCATAATTATTTGAGCTTCTGCTGAAATTTAGTGAATTAAACCTCTCTGCCTATGGTTATTTCACTAGATAAATCCTTAAAGTAAATCTACAACTTCAATAATTATGATTCCAGTTTTTGCTGGAAGGTATTTGTAATAACTATCCATTGTCCTTTGTCTCATACTATTTGGATCTAATAAATAAATATGGTTAAAAAGACAATTTGTTAGCAAAATTGACTTTGGAAATTTCCCAAGGACATTCTATTAATTATTTTGGAGTGAATCCAACTCTAAAAATTTATAAACTAAAAGATCTACAATACCATCTGAGGAAAAATTTATTTGAGCCACTGATCTTTTCTAGTGAATTATTCACCTAAACTAGAGTTATTTCCACTAGAAAATCCATATCTGATTAAAGAAAAGTGATAAAATCATGAAACCACTTTTGGTGGCTTTGTTTTGCCAATACCTATCTACTGATATCATTGTTGTACATTGATATCATATAGACCCAAGCCTTGGTCAAAACCCCTTCATTAAGTGGTATTTGGCAAAATATCACAAAAGAAATTCCACAAAGGCAATTAAAGTAATTCCAAGTGCTATGAACTCAATCTATCAAAACATATTGAAGTTAGTGAGGTATTGTATGACTGTATGTTGTATTGTATTGATGCTTGTATGCCTTGTGTTGATTGTCATCTTTGTTTGCTTGCATGTATTATCCTTGACGACGATAGTTGCGATTATATCGAAGTCAAGAAGATGGTTATTATGGTATTCTAAGAAGAAGCCCAGGGACATATTGCCAGATTGCTGATCACAGGAAAGCCACCTACTTACTCATAAGCCTTGTCCTATATTTTACTTATGCATGTTGTATCAACTCGTTTTATGCAAAAACTGTATTGTTTTACTATATGTGGATCTATACCTGGTAGTGGTTTGGCTCGTCCAAACCATTACCCAATTGTACTACTAAGTGCAATCCTCTTGGATGGCACCTATTAGTCCCTAGTATAGTATGTGGTGTATACCACCATGCCCTTTGGACACCATCTTTTAGCTAAAGCAAAAATATAGGATGGGAAGACCCCGGAAAAGATTTACAAAATGTCTTATGGTAAAACCTTGGTGAGGTATGACCTACCAACAGAAGTTTGAGAAAGGAAAAATGTTTTGTTTTACAAAGGATGATGAAGGAATGAGGAGGAAAATATTTATGAAAATGCACACGTTTCTCTGTAGCTTTAGCTATAGAACCTAAACCGTGCAACCACATTTACCCTGGTATGGGATAGGTCTGGACTTGAAGTTTGTATACTCTGGTATGGGATTCCTCACAACTACTTATAAGGGATCACATCTCTCGAATGTCTGGCTTCCTTTACAAAAAGGGTCATCTGGGGAAACAATGACCTAGGGGTGGTGCGAACTGTCCTTGTAGGCGGCCAAACGATACTATGAGCCTCTCATTGAAAGTGCACACTCAAGATGTAGTGGGGCCCTCCGGTTGGTCCGTGGATCCCGATGTTCCGGTGTTGCGGGGAACAACTCATAGGGTGCGGCCTATGCTAGAGTGGCATCCTGAGGGTCTTGATCGGTTACTCGACCCATGATCCATAAGGTATCAGGGCAGGGTACCTGGATGGTGTGGGTAAAGTGTACAACCTCTGCAGAGTGTAAATCTATTCGAATAGCCATGTCCGCTATTATGGACGGTTAGACAAACTACTATAGAGCGGTGTTGGTTTTGATTTCAAAAAGGATTTCGGAAAAGAAAGATTTTTCTGAAAAGGGTGGTCAGAGTGACCACGGAGGAAGTGAGGCGAGCTCAGAATGATCACAAAAGAAGAAAGGATCAGTCAGTGAATGACTGAGAGATGAGAAATGGGTGACCCAATCCTAGTGGTTTCCCAAAATTTTCAAATGATTTTCAAAATGTTTTACAAAAGTTTTCAACAAAGATATGTAGATGATATATCAACAAGAGAAACTATTTTAGAAACGAACCTCTTATTGAGCCCTCCTACTACCATAGCCATATTGCATATCCTTTTATCGATATTATCTTAAGGTGGTTTGCGAGTGCATTCAAAGTACTCACTGGCATTTTCTTTGGCTATTAACTTGGTCAGATTTAGGTAGTATGGTGAAGAAGAAGGTGATCTTGATGACTATGTGAGCTAGGACGTTCTCCTAGTCAGCTCCCTATAGGTTATGGAATTGCTCGGGCTCTACGCTTGTTAAAGTTCCACTGATGATGATCGATGTAGCCAGAATGGAAAATAAGGTATGACATGTATGCGCTTAAGTAATGGATGTTTACTTTGATACTGGTCAGTTATGTTCCACGACAGACTGATCATGGGATCATGGTGATATGCATAACAAGGATTCTTGAAGGATTAATCCAGGGGACCCACACCTGGTAGGGATAAGCCTGAGCACATACATTTATAAGGTGTTGAAGTGGTTCAACATGGAGAATTCCAAGAGAGGATTTACTCCCATGGAAAATGGGACTAAGAGCACCTCCACTAGAATTCCTAGGAGGGCCTCCCAAGAACGTTTTTCATCTAGATGGTGAAACTTCACCCAATTGTGTTCCCAGCACCCCATTTTTCGTCGGATTTGGCCCAACTTTCATCCGTCCTTCCCAGACCGATCCCAATCCGTCGGGATTCGCTTGGGAATGTAGGATGAAGAGAAAAATCGGGTGAGCCAGATCTATCGATGACCCAAGGACGAGTTCCCTCCTTTTCTTCCCTTTCCCTCCATTTCCTCCACATTCCCCACCCATCGGCAACATCTCTTGCCAATTCGCCGAGCTCTGCACACCATGCTGCCCAAGAAATTCACCAATCCTTGCACCACCACCAGCGAACCAAAGCAGAGAAAGCCGAGATCACCGATGTAGAAGCCGGATGGTTGGACCGATGTAGAGTGGTTGAAGGATTGTCGACAAAGGAAAGTCGAAACAGAAGGCTGGATGTACAAGACTAAGAAGAAGCAGGATGCCAATGACGAGGCGGTGGCATAGGTGCTCATGAAGGCGAAAGCAGCGTCCGACCGCTGCATGGTGGCTACATGAGGATCCATGGGCCATTTGCTTCTCCACGCGGTGTGGTACGGCCTACCGTGGGAAAGCCAGGCCAGCTTCGGATCTCTGGAGGGCTTCTCGCCATACTCGTCAGCGCTTTTCTAGGAGAGCCAGATGACACCATGCCCGAGGTTCTCAATGTCCCCCGAGTTCGACAGCGGCCATCTAGGCAGATTAAACCCCAACATGGTCTTCCCCCCCCCCCCCCCCCATTTTCCTACATCTCGCGGACCCCTGTCTTCAACATCGACATCAATGTTTCCTATGCTAGATATCCCCTTCATGCCAGTTCGACGATGCTGCACCGTGGTCCCCTGGATTTTGCACAAAGCAAAGGTATCGTATCCTCTGCCTAGCTCGGCGACAACGACGCCCGCAGCATGTTCGGCGGAATGTCGGTGACTCCTACATGGCATAGATTACCGCCTATCACTTCACCACAGGGGGCTCGCTCTTCACACAAGAGCAGTCCGACACCGATGTCGAGTACGGCCTTGACTCGCAGGATCTCGCCGACAACCAGGCGGATGAAGAGGCCGGCAATGACCAGATGCAGGTGGATGAGGATGAAGAAGCCGAATATGGAACCTTGGTGATGATAAAGGGCAAGGGGAAGAGGAGGAGGAAGTCGAAGGTGGCATTGCCGGTTGGCCCCGCATCAAGTGAACCACCCTCGAAGACGAGTGCCTCACCAAATCATGGAAGTCGATGAGCCTTAACGCGATCATGGGCGCAGATCAAAACTTAGAGAAATATTGGAGGCGTATAAAAATTGTGTTCGATGAGTGCAACCTAATGGATCCATACTTCAACAAGGTACACATGGATTGCGGTGAGAAGTCCATGACGAATCGTTGGGGGTCGTGCAATAAGGGTGTAGAAAATGGCATGGGATCCAATAGGAAATTTTGCATCGCCCAATCAGCAGCACTAGCATGGACAACAAAGTATGCAATTCATTGTCGCTGCGCCAAGTTCATGTTATTTTTGCGACTGACACTTTGCCTTGCAGCTAGCCCATTCTCTCGCCATGTACCATGATGACATGAAGACCGAGCTCAAGTTCCACCATGCGTTCCATACGATCGAGAAGTGCCAGAAGTGGGTGGACACCCGTGTGACACTCGCCAAGTCCAAGGACAACATCTACAACCCAGAAGCTCCACCTCCATCTGCCAGCAAAGGAAGGCCGGAGCTCGGCTAGAAGAAGTCCAAGGTGTTGAAGGCCATGGGTCCACCTACCGAACAGCTTCATGCACCGATCGATAAGTGCATGGCCGATGCAAAAGCCCATGTTGACAAGAGGGAGGAGAAGTTTGAAGAAAGTGGAGCCAGCTGCTGCAGAACCAAGGCAAGAAGCATGACCTGCTCAAGGCCAACTTTGCCACGAAGAAGAGAAACATGGACCTAGCATTCCTCATGGGCCGTGAGGACACTTCGTCGATGATACCCCAGGTCAAGGAGTGGTACATGGCGCACTGTAACGCCATTCTGGACGAGGACCTTCCCGCCACGGGAACTCCAACAACCACGTTGAGCTCTGTGCCAACGCTTTCTGCCACCACTGCTTCGCCGAGCTCTGCCTCCACATCGTCGAACCCGTCACCGAGTTCTGCCACAACAGCTATGGTGGAGGCTTTGCCAATAGATGAGCCTATCAGGTGGATGAGTGATATTTTTTTATTATTTGAAAGCCAGACCTGGGCTACTGCTTTCGATCGCCGAACTGCATGTATGGGCGAGAGTGTGTTTAACTTGTGGTGTTTCTTTGGGGCGGGGAGAAGAACTTTCAAATATATCACCGATTTCTAGGTTTGCTTGGGAACGCGAGTGGAAACTAGTCATTCCCAGGCCGAAAGTTTCATCCATCCGGCACCAAATAGCGTTGGATTTCGGCCTAGGAACACCCAAAGAGTGGAGGTGCACTAATCTTAATAAGGAAAACTATCCTAGGACAGTTGCCAAGCATGTCACCATGTGTAAGATCCAATATGTGTCAGGTATCAGATCCATCATGTATGCCATGATAAGTACAGAGCCAGATGTCGCCCTTGCATTAACCCTTTGTGCAAGATACCAGAGTGATTCTAGAATGGATCACTCGGGTGCAGCTAAAACATATTGAAGTATCTAAGAAGGACAAAAGATTTGTTCTTAGTATTTGGTGGCAAAGATGAGGTCGTTTTAAGAGGTCACACCAATGCTAGCTTCAACATAAATACAAATGACTTCAGATCTCAATCTAGTTTTTCCTTCACACTGAACTAGGAGCAGTAAGGTAGAAAAGTTCCAAGCAAAGTACTATTGTGGATTCTACAACGGAAGCAGAGTACATGGCTTCTTTGCTAGGTGCAAAGAAAGTATATTGGATGAATAAGTTCATCACCAAACTTGGTGCGATCCGTTCTACGCTGACCCCGTCTCACGAAGATTCCAAACTATAAGTTCATCACCAAACTATAAGTTCATCACAATAGTGGAGTTGTGGCTTAGGCAAAGGAACCAAGGTCTCACGAAGATTCCAAGAAGATCGAGCACAAGTACCATCTCATCCATGAATACGCTGCACATCATCAAAATTCACACTGATCTGAATGTGTCTGATCTATTGACAAAGGCTCTTCCACTAGCTAAGAATGAAGAACACCATAGTGCCATTGGTTTAAAAATTCTTGAGCTTGACTTTAGTGCAAGTAGGAGATTGTTGGGAATATTCCCTAGAGGGAAATAAATGTTTATTTCTATTCTCTTATTCATAATTGTAGTTTATTCTTTATGTTATAACTGCTCTGTGACTTTATTCTGAGAATCAAAGGAAAACACAGTAGCATGTGTAAAGGTATAAACACCAAGTGTTCCTGGTCTCATGGGCATGACTAGCTCATTGCCAAAGATGGTAAAGTTTCCTAGATCATGTATAGTTATGGTAATGATAATACCATATGACAATGAGAGCATACTTTATGGCTGAACAAGGATGTTGAATCATCCCAAGTCAAAACAATCTACTAAAAGATAAACATCGTCATTCAGTTGTTGGTATATCATTGTTGTTGTCATTCACTTTATCCTTTAGCCTCCAGGATATCATTTTTCCTTCATAGTGGAAGGTATGTCCTGATTGTATCCAAATATCTTCTTTAACTGGGTGATCATAAAGGATGCATTCGGATATGTTGGAAACTTATGACTGGGCACAAGGTATTCGAGATAGGATTTGCACCTATGTCGATGGAGAGATACTCTTGGGCCCTTCTCAATATATGGTATCACCTACACCTGCACCTTGCTGGGACGGCTGGTCTGAGATGGATCTGACACGTGTTCCCAAGGCAGATACACCCGGTTGTCTCCAAAATTGAGATTAGAGGCATCAAAGTCCAAAAAATCATCAGAATCCTACACAAAATACTTAGCGGCTAGATAATTAGTAGGATTAGCATCATCATCATAACATACATCAGTCCCAAACATAGGACCAAGATTGGAAGAAATAAGACCGATTTCAGCATGGAGTTGAGCATCGGTGTTGGGATGAAAACTAGCACAAGGAAATATGACTCGTGAAAGAAAACATCACGAGATATGTAAATATGATCAGCAGAAATAGCAAGACACTGATAGGTTTTATTTTGACCACTATACCCAAGAAAAGCACATTGCTTAGAGAGGATTTACAATTTGCGAGAACAGTCACCCTTGTTCTTTTAAATATGCTCAACATGAGTCTGATAATTAATGACATGAGTTGGGAGATGATTTATCAATAAAACCACTGTTTGAAACGTCTCATTGATGACTGGGTTCCTGCATCCAACAATAGGGCTATTCAGTACTTGTAGCAGCAAATATTCATTAGAAAGTTCTTCCTAAGGAAGCTTCTCAAATGGAAACAACACAACCCCGTAGCCACGTTGTCAGTGTGACCATGTTCGCACCTAAAATGGTGTTTGGAAATAGTCTACTCTATAGGTTACTAGGATAACGGTAATTGAGATAGGTTTAAAGTAACTAACAATTAAAGAACTAAACAAGAGCAAAGTAAAGCAATACTGAAAGTAAATAAAGGGGTTGTATATGTAGAATTGACTAGAGTAAAGACAGTGTCTAGGCTTTCGGTCTCACTAGTACTAGAGGGGAAACTAGGTAGCTGATACGTCCATTTTGCATCACTATTCTGTGTCTTAATTCACTATTATTCATTGATATATTTCGTATTGAGAGGTGATACTTATGTTACTTCATCTATTTTTGCATGGTTGATGACTTTTGGAGCATGGACCGCTGCAGTCAGGATTCTGATGGAAAAGGTGCTGTTTGGACGCAAAATTCGCGAAGATCAGAAAATCCAGGAAAATATACAGAAAATCCTATTTTTCCAGAAGACTCGGGATGCCAGAAGATGGCGTGGAGGTGGGCCACAGGGGGCCCACACCACCCCATGGCGCGGGCAGGCCTAGGCCACGCCAGGGAGTGGTGTGGCCGCCCTGGCCCACTCCAGCCTCTCCCCTCTGGCGTATATCAACCTCCTGAAACCCTAAGACTCGGGGAGCGACCATAGAAAGATTCCGCCGCCTATGCGGGGCGGAAAACACCGAGAGAGAAAGATCTCTCTGGCAGACAGATTTCTGCCGGGGGAATTCCTTCCCGGAGAGGGGAGATCGTCGCCATCAACACCACCATCAAGCTGGACCTCATCGGGATCATCACCATCATCATCACCACCATCATCACCATCAGCACCCTCATCACCATCTCCGTATTGCTGTAACAATTGGTTGAATCTTGCATAGTTCATAGGGGAAACTTTCCCGGTGTTGATTAATCTTTGTAGTTGATGCTATTGAGTGAACCATTGAATTATTGTTTATGTTCAGATTGTTATACATCATTATTCCATCTCTGATCATGATCCATATGATGTCTTGTGAGTAGTTCGTTTAGTTCTTGAGGACATGGGAGAAGTCCTGTTGTTAGTAGTGGAGTTGAGTTGAGAAAGATTCAATAGATTGTTATTTAAGTTGTGGTGTACTTCTTCTAGTGGTGTCATGTGAACATCGACTACATGACACTCCACCTATATGGGCCTAGGGTAATGCATTGTGTATTTGTCTACTAATCGTAGGTGTTGCCGGAGTTATAGAAACCTGAACCCCTGTTAGGAAACCATTGCACAAGGGACGTACGGGTCTTAGAGTTTAAAGTTGTGGTTAGGTTTCTACCTTAATTACTTTCTTGTAATTACGGATGTTTGCATGGGGGTTTAATCACAAGTATGTATTAAGTCTTGGATGGGGCGGTGCATTAGCACAGGTTCACCCACACAACACTTAGCGAGCTAGAGAAGATTAATCGACTTTATGAAGCGAAAGCACTTGACAGTCTTCCCATGTGTCCTCGAGAACGTTTGGTCGTCTATATAAATACAGCCGGCTTGTCCTTTGCTGCATAAAGGATTGGGCCACTTGCTGCATTTATTCCTACTGTCTTTTATTTACTCGTACTTTGTTTACTTGCTTTATCGAAAACCCCTAAAAATCCGTTTGCTAAGTATTTGTAGAGAATTCCTGATCCATACCACTAGCCAGCACCTTCTGCTCCTCGTTGGGTTCGACACTCTTACTTATCGAAAATACTGCGATACACCCCCTATGCTTGTGGGTCATCAAGACTATTTTCTGGCGTCGTTGCTGGGGAGTGAAGCGCTATTGGAGAGTGGAACTGGTGAAGGAAACTTCTACTGTGAGTATTGTTTACTTCTGCTAGTTGCTTTATTTTCGTTATGGATAATTTGCTGAGGTTCTTATTTGGTAATGCTACTACCACTACTAAGGTAGTAGATAAGCCACCACCTGTTGAGAAAGATGTTTTCAAAATACCTACAAGAATTATTGATCGTGTTATGGATAACTACTATGTTGGGGATGGAACTGTTCATCCCGGTGATCATTTACTCTTTATACATGAATTATGCGGGTTGTTCAAGTGTGTAGGTATTACTACAAATCAAGTTAAGAAGAAGTTATTCTCATTATCACTGAAAGGAAGAGCTGAGGAATGGTATAAGCTGCTGAAGAATGGTCAAGCTCTGGAATGGGAGGAAATAGTGCCTCTCTTTTATTCAAAGTTTTATCCTCCTAGTGAGATTCATAAAGATCATAATCAAATATACAACTTTTGGCCTCTTGATGGAGAGAGTACAGCCCAAGCATGGGGGAGACTGAAGTTACTAATGCTCAAATGTCCCATTCATGAGCTCCCCAACAATATTATTATCAACAACTTTTATGCAAGGCTCCCTCTACATGACAAAGATTTATTGGATGCCTCTTGTGCTGGATCATTCACTCGTATGGAAGAAGAAGTTAAATGGGATCTTCTAGACCGTATTCAAGACAATGCTGAAGCTTGGGAGAATGACAAAGGTAGAAAGTCAGGTATAAATTATGATTATGATTGCATTGAATCTTTTATGGGAACTGATGACTTTCAAAATATTAAAAATGCTTATGGCCTAGATTCTCAAGCTATTGCTTCTTATTTTAAGGGTTTTGCTTCCTACATTGAAGTGCCTAGAAAGAAGTGGAATAAGTATCATGATCCTTATAAAGATGTTGCTAAGAGTGTTCCTGTAAGAAATACTAAAGTTTATACTGCTAATCATGTTCTACCTAAACCTTATATTGAGAAAATGCCTTTTCCAGTTAAGGCAAAGGAGCATTCTATGCTAGCTAGTATGGTTAATGAAAGTACAAGTAAAGCTGCTGAACCTGATAAACAAATGGTTGATGAACCTATAATAGAAAATGTGAAAGACTTTGTCACTAAGTATGAGGAAGAGGGACACACTATCCTTTGTAAGGATACCTCTAATATTGTTTCACATAGTAGTGCTATGAGAGCTAGTATTCCTATGTTTTCTGTTAGAATAAGTGATCATTTCTATGATGGTCCTTGTGATAGATATATTGTTAAGTTTATGCATGATACTGAAAGTTATTATGAGAGAGGGAAAAGTGTTCTTATGCATCTCAATAATATCAAGTTTCCCCGTTTTATGCTAAAAGTCTTTATGTTGCACTTCTTTTGCATTCTTATGCAAGTTGCCTTTGGTTTCAACAACTTGTTTGTTTACAAAATCCCGTTGCATAGGAAGTGGGTTAGACTTAAATGAGTGTGTGTTTTTGCTTCTTAATGCTCTCTATCACTTCAATTCATATCCCTATGAGAGCTTCTTCAAAATTATCATGCCCATCTTAATGGCTATAAAGAAAGAGCTTTATGGGAGACAACCCAATTTGTTTTTGCTTTTAGTTTGTTTTTGTTTCTTTGATTCTTGGAAGTTATTACTTTGGTAATAACCGCTCTTTATCCGTTTTGTTTGGTTGTTGTGTCAAGATCAACCTCTAATGAGAGAGAAGTAAGATTTGGGGAAGTTGCTGTCCCGAAACAGATTTTTGAGCTTCACCGTAAAAATTCGTGAGAGATCTCTGTCTGTCGGATTGAGCTGTAATTTTTTGTGCTTCTGCCCCAGGTTGTCAATTAACTTTCGTTAGTTTTGCACTTTTTGATTTGAGCAACAGAAGGTTTTCGAAAAAAATGATCTTTACCTGCTGGTCTGTTTTGATAGATTTTGCCATTCTTGCATTTGCTTCTTTATTCGATTTCCTTTTCGAATTCTTTTTGGGTTTTCAGAAGGAGTTGCCACAGTAGCTTTTATTGTGATGGTTTTCAGTTGAGATTGGGATCAAAAGGTTTTATCACTTCACTTATACTAATGTTGCTAATGAGAACTGTGTGAAGTTTTGTGTGAAAGAAATTTCCAGGAAGTGGAGATAATGGTGTAATAAGGAAGAGAAGGGTTTTTTGACTCAAGTAATAAGTGCATGAAGATGGAGATATTGATGTTATTCAAGAGATGACTCCGGAAGGATCCACTAAATACCAAATTCAGAGACCTGCAGAGTCCGTTTCCAACTAGGTAACAGTTCTGGTAAGAAAATTTCCATGAAAATACAATCCAACTATATTTTTGCAGTTTTCAGTCAATCAGGAAAGCTACGAAGAGAAAAAGAAACGGAAACGGAGCCAGGGTGGCCCACACCACCCCATGGCGTGGGCCCACCCCTGGCCGCGCCACCAGGCGGTGAGGACACTCTGAACTCCGTCTCCGACCCGTTTTCTCCCAGTACGTTCCTTTTGATAGGAAACTTCGTAATATATAACCCCCGGATCTTCCAAGGTTTGTATATTGTGTTTCCGTCGTGTTTTTGTTCGATATGTTTTTGCTAGGTAGAATCCCAGATTTGGAGCCACAATGTCTTCCTCTGGATCATCCAAAGGAGATTCTTTAGAGGATATCATCAACCCATACATGAGAGAATTGAAGATTCATCCCAAGGAGTTGTTGCTCGAAGGTGGGGAGGTCCGGATTAAGGAGGTTCAAGGCCCTAAAGGTGAAGGAAGTCTGGAGGACAGGATGGAAGCACTGGAGCAAGAAGTCTTTAGGTATAGGAAGATGGCGGAGCGCGAAGTGGACATCATCCATAAGATTTGTTCTGAACTCATCGCCGAGCACCAAAAGGAGACTGCTGAACTCAAAGACGAAGTCTTCTCACTCTCCCAAACAACCAACGAACTGCACGCACAGTTCTATGATGTTCAAAATCAAAACTGTGAGTATGAGGCTAGATTTAAACGCATAAGTGCTGCTGCAAGTTTTAGGATGTTGGAAACCACGATGTCCTTTGTTGATGGGAAGCCTTTACCCTAGATGACGGACGAAGAGAAGAGGATACCACCACCACCGAAGGAGTAATTCGTCATCAGGTTTGGCATCCCCTTGGTTTGTTCCAAGCTTGGGGGAGTGCCGCAGTATCATATCACTATCTTCTATCTTTTACTTTATTAGTAGAGTCATATCATGAATAGAGGAGTTATTTTGTAGTATGGTTTGCATTATGGAAGTGTCCCCTCTCTCGTTAGATATGTATCCCTTGGTGTGAGTTTCCGTTATGGATTATTAATGAGAGGTTATATCATTCACTCTTTTGCATAGCTTATGTTAGTTTTCAATTCGTGGTTATATGATTGATCTTGTTGTTAGTATTGGTAGCACTTTGGGATCATTGAGTTAATTTAGTTGGTTTTGGCAAACCTGGCTCGGTCAGTAGCAACACCTTTTTGGGAGTTGAAAAGAAAAAGATAGAAGTACTCTAGAGGAAAATAATTTCATCATCTTTCTTTCTTGATTTGCTCATAGGTCTAGTATTCTCTAGTTAAGATCTTTTGTGCTTCCAAGGAAGATTGCATGTTTGTTTTTATCATTTGTATGTTTGGTTGTTTCCTTCAACTCTTGTACTTGCTACCTAGCCTTGCTAGCCAAAAACCTGTACTGGGAGGGAATTCTTCTCGTGCATCCACCTCCTTTAAACCAAAACCTTTGCCATTTGTGTCCACCATACCTACCTAGTAGCATTATTGCTATTCCAAGTAAATTCTTGTTTTGTCTACCTCCCAAATTAAACTTGTTATGTGAAAATTTAGTGATTAAAGCTCTCACCAACTTGATGGCACACTTTATTTTCCGCACTTAGTAAACCTGAACCATTGTGAACTCTCCATGAAAGTTATATGCTTGCAAATTATAGGCTGGGGATTAGCAGAACCGTGCTGTCATGGGGAACGCTTTCAAAACTTGTAAATATATACCTAGTTGATACCTTGCTCTTTTGTTTGCGGATTTCGTCGGTGTGAAATAAAAGGGGAGCTTGTAAGTCCATGGAGTTATGTATGCGTGTTAGAGAAACGCCTGGGCCGCTGGTCTAATCCATGCTAACATGGTGGAAACCTGCAGCATAACCATAATGATATATATGAAGCATTCTTCTTATAAAAAGAAGAGAGAGAGATAGCTATTGAGAAAAAGAAGAAACAAAAGAGACACTATGAAAAGAGGAAAGAGAGAAAAAAGCACCATTTTCCCATGGTAAATAAGAAGATTGCTGAGATACTCATTGTCTGCTTGCCTTGTCATTTTGATATGGGGATTCTTCCGTATCATCGGGCAAGGGGTACCCCGTTGGCGGTTCTCAATGATACGCACATACTTACGATGACAAGAACTTACCGGTACCTAAGTTGAGTAGCATGAGGAGCGGCCCTCGTACTCAAGGGACTTGGGATCTTCAGAGTCAGAAAGAAAGCAATCGCCAGTGCTCTCGGTTCCAGCAACGAGTCTTCTCTCTGAGAATTCAGGAAAACAAACTAACCTTGTCTGTCTATGTTCACCTTGACATGAAAGACTCTTTTCCGCATATGAGTTAGTTCACTTCACTTTTCGAGGGATCCTGGAGTTCACTTGTCTATGAGTGTCCGAACAGCTTCAGATCCTTCCAAGGCGCAGGGGTTCTCTCTCCATTCACTTTGATGTGCAAAAGCAAACCATTTCTATTGGAAACATTCCTATAATGAATTCCTTAGGAACCTTTATTATAAATGGAATATACCGAATTGTGATCAATCAAATATTGCTAAGTCCTGGTATTTACTACCGTTCGGACCGAAGCCTAAGACTAAGACTGCGTAGGAGTCAACTGATGATCCTACTTTTGCTTTTGCTCCTTGGCTCGGAACCACATTTCATCGGAAAGAAAGCGAGGTCTTGGCAGTCCAGTGTCAGCTTCTGAAGATGGTCAACTCATCAAAGCTAAAGATACTTATTATGACGGTGCGGTTCGAAACCTATATCCTTTATAGTCTGTCAAGCATATAACTCAGATTGGACCTCACTTTCACCTTAATCACCTAAAGATGCCTATGATAGGGGCAATGAGAGCTGAAAGCTAGTAAGTACCATAATTTTTGGGAGCTATTTATGAGACTTGCAATCCCTGCTTCCCTCTTTGAAGGGCCCTTCTTTTACTTTGTAGTTGAGTCAGTAAACCTACTCCCTTCTATCTTAGCAAGTATTTTGAGTTGTTGTATTTCATTCATTCATATGTTGATTTATTCAATCATGTTTCTTATGTTCCTTGTTTTGCACATTGCTCTTATCTTGATGTTTACTACTTTGAAAGCTATCTTGAAAAACCAGCTATTTGTGAACTCTAGCAAATTATCAACTATTCTTTGACCAAGAGCTAAGTTTGCCATTACCAATTATGATTCACTTTATGTATCTTTATTGTGTTTCCTTTACTTATTACAAGTTGAGTTATATAATAGTGAGTTGTCTTCTATTATGATCTATGTATTTGATGAATGTGATGCTTCTTGTCCGTATCCTTTTATCGACTCTTCACTCCATAAACTCGAGGTCATGTTTATTGAGCTCAGTTTCGCTTGGGGACAAGCGAAGTATAAGCTTGGGGGGAGTTGATACGTCCATTTTGCATCACTATTCTATGTCTTAATTCACTATTATTCATTGATATATTTCGTATTGAGAGGTGATACTTATGTTACTTCATCTATTTTTGCATGGTTGATGACTTTTGGAGCATGGACCGCTGCAGTCAGGATTCTGATGGAAAAGGTGTTGTTTGAAGGCAAAATTCGCGAAGATCAGAAAATCCAGGAAAATATACGGAAAATCCTATTTTTCTAGAAGACTCGGGATGCCAGAAGATGGAGTGGAGGTGGGCCACAGGGGGCCCACACCACCCCATGGCGCGGGCAGGCCTAGGCCACGCCAGGGAGTGGTGTGGCCACCCTAGCCCACTCCAGCCTCTCCCCTCTGGCGTATATCAACCTCCTGAAACCCTAAGACTCGGGGAGCGACCATAGAAAGATTCCGCCGCCTATGCGGGGCGGAAAACACCGAGAGAGAAAGATCTCTCTGGCAGACAGATTTCTGCCGGGGGAATTCCTTCCCGGAGAGCGGAGATCGTCGCCATCAACACCACCATCAAGCTGGACCTCATCGGGATCATCACCATCATCATCACCACCATCATCACCACCATCATCACCCTCATCACCATCTCCGTATTGCTGTAACAATTGGTTGAATCTTGCATAGTTCATAGGGGAAACTTTCCTGGTGTTGATTACTCTTTGTAGTTGATGCTATTGAGTGAACCATTGAATTATTGTTTATGTTCAGATTGTTATACATCATTATTCCATCTCTGATCATGATCCATATGATGTCTTGTGAGTAGTTCATTTAGTTCTTGAGGACATGGGAGAAGTCATGTTGTTAGTAGTGGAGTTGAGTTGAGAAAGATTCAATAGATTGTTATTTAAGTTGTGGTGTACTTCTTCTAGTGGTGTCATGTGAACATCGACTACATGACACTTCACCTATATGGGCCTAGGGGAATGCATTGTGTATTTGGCTACTAATCGTAGGGGTTGCCAGAGTGACAGAAACCTGAACCCCCGTTAGGAAACCATTGCATAAGGGACGTAAGGGTCTTAGAGTTTAAAGTTGTGGTTAGGTTTCTACCTTAATTACTTTCTTATACTTACGGATGTTTGCAAGGAGGTTTAATCACAAGTATGTATGAAGTCTTGGATGGGGCGGTACATTAGCACAGGTTCACCCACACAACACTTAGCAAGCTAAAGAAGATTAATCGCCTTTATGAAACGAAAGCACTTGACAGTCTTCCCATGTGTCCTTGAGAACGTTTGGTCATCTTAAGTAATACAACCGGCTTGTCCTTTGCTGCATAAAGGATTGGGTCACTTGCTACATTTATTCCTACTGTCTTTTATTTACTCGTACTTTGTTTACTTGCTTTATCGAAAACCCCTAAAAATCTGTTTGCTAAGTATTTGTAGAGAATTCCTGATCCATACCACTAGCCAGCACCTTCTGCTCCTCGTTGGGTTCGACACTCTTACTTATCGAAAATACTGCGATACACCCCCTATACTTGTGGGTCATCAATAGCCATCTATTGGAATTACACAAGATGCATCCTTAGATAAATAAATGATCCCCAATGGTTCTGGGTTGTCACACATGCGTACTACATAGAGCCGCCTGTCGTTGTCACTCGCTCAAGTCAATAATATATTCCAGATCAAAGGATCACATGAACTCATCTATCTCATCCTTGTCACTAGGGATAGAGTAATATAATAGATCAAGCCACGAAGTCTATGGTTGCATACTAGATCATACCTTACCCTAGAACCAAATCAATTACTCAAACATAGATGAATACTAACACAAAGGATAATCCATGTAGGTCATCATCATGTTCAATCTTACAAATACTAAATACAAGAGAGAGGGATATGGAGGCATTTATAGAGATGGAGATGGTGATGAATCCTGTGCTCGGTACATGGTGGTGGTGATGGTGGTGGCCTCCTTATCCTCTTCTTCTGGCTTCGATGGTGTGGAGGTGTAGATGGAGATCTAGATCTTGGAGGTGTGGTGGCTATGGAGATGGCACGGCGGCAGGGCTCCGTCATGATATGGTAATCTTGTAAGTTGCTGTATAGTTGATACTCTTACAACACACCTAAACGTGTAAGTTCCATAGTCCTTGGCCTTACACACAAAGGAATGATAAAGCTCATACCACGATGCACATGATAGTGATCAAGTGCAAGAACCATATTATTTCACTTTACACATGTGATGTTTGCATCTTATATTGCTTATTTAGCGTTTTAGTAGCATTATAAGATGATCCCTCATTTAGATATCAAGATAAAAAATGTGTTCTTCCTTAAGTACGCAACGTTTTATGTTTCGTCGCTTCAAGACATCACATGATGATCGGGTGTACTTGAATCCACATTCGAACAATGGGTGTAAGATAGTTTTACACACGCGAGTACTAAGGTTCTTACTTGGCGAGCCTAGCATGTACAGACATGGCCTCGGAACACGGACCGAAAGGTTAAGCATGAGTCATATAGTTGATATGATGCCCATATAGATGCTCGCCTTTGAAGCTACACCGACTCACGTAATGATCGGGCTTGGTGTGGTGGATTTGGTTCATGTAATCACCAAAAAGACACGAGAGGTGTTGTTTTTGAGTGGGAGTTTCGTAATTTGGATTAGTCGAACTCAATTTATCATAAATTAAATCAAAGTGAATTTTCATAATTTGTTGTAGTCATTGGCATCTGTTTACTACCTAATGCTTAGTTTTAATTGAGATAATAGAACTATAGAATTCTGGATATTTACTTTACGAGAACTGGTATCGTACTGTTATGAGTGTCAATCTAAAGTTTAAAGACTTATTGCAAACTTTTAGCAAAACCTCACTTACTCCATGAAATTCAATAAATAGTATTGAATCAAGAGTAAAAATTCTAGTGTTAGTATCTAAGTATCATGCTTGCCACCATGATTCTTGATATGCAAAAGTTGTTTTAATATCAAGCTTATCTAGGAGATGAAAGAATTGTTTTAGAAACCATCATGTGTGGAAGATATTGTGATATCTGAAACAATGTTTTTGGTTGCAATATGATAGAGTGTAAATACATGTTCTCATATTGTATGATAATTTGTGAAGGATGGAGATGCTAGGCATCCGGATCTCCCAAAAAGGTTTCGAGAACTAACATTATAATCTTGATTCTTCCTTATAGGCTATAGTAGCTTGATCATGAAAGTTTTCATGATAAGGATGAATAGAAGATGTAGGTAAAATGTTTACTGCACTAAAATATTACTAAAGAATGGATTTTTGAAAGAATGCCAGCCATTTAATGATGGTGGTCCACTTCAAAGTGCAAGTCCAAAGGTATTAGTATTTGACTATACACGCTTTGTACTATGTGTCATGTGTATGATGCCACTATTTATGTTGATAAATTCTTTTCTAGAAAAGGAAATGCTGAAAGAAAATCTATAAAATATTTGGCAGAAAATAAAAGGTTGGAAAACTCCAGCTTAGGTATATAGATGATATACATGTTATGGTTGTATTCTTTGCTTGTTAAACAATGTGGTTCTTAGGTATTCGATACTGAATTGGTTGGTGTGAAATATCACACAAAGCAACGCAATTCATCAACTACAACGGCCTAAGTAACTAGCAAAAGAATATATGATGATTTTCATCGAAAACAAATAAAGTGTTATTGTGTTTCTCGTTGTCATCAAACCTAGCCTTTAAGATTTGTTTTAATAATTGTTATTTTGTTCTGGTATTACTGGAACAATGGTTGTTCAAATAATTATCGTATTCCATAGAAGATGGATGAACTTCTACAAGTCTAGTCAGAGAAATCACGTCCATAAAACTAATGCTAAAATGTCACAAGACAAACAACTGAAAGATCACTTATGAAGTGACATCACCGTTTAAATTATATTGGAAAGAGAACATGAAGAAACTCCATGTTGATGGATTTTTTGGAGTCTTTGATTTTGATCATGATGCTTGTGAGACTTTCCTCGAGATAATTTGAACTCCGTTCATAGGCCAAAGAGGAACGAATGGCTAACTTATTGGACATTATGCATGTTGATGTATATAGTCCATTATATGTAGCCATGTGCGGTGGATCTTTCGACTTCATATGTTTTCTCTGAAAATTTGAGTGAATATATATGTATATTTACTTAATAAGGAAGAAGTATGAAACATTTTAAAATTGTTCAAAGATTTTCAAAATGAAGTGGAAAATCATTGTAACAAGAAAATAAAGAATTTATGATTCGATCATAAAGTATGGTATTTGATTTACTTGTTTAGCAAAACACCTAAGATTTGAGGAATTGTTCCATGGATTTGCATTTCCCGATAAACCATAGGAGTATGGTATGCTTGAGAGATCAAATCGAACCTTGCTTTACATGGTAAGATCAAAGGTTTCATTTATAAAATTGTCATTATGTTTTAAGGATTAAAAGCTTTAGAGACTACCTCTTTTACACTGAAAATAGCACCATCGTAATCTGTTGAAATGACACCCTAAAGGTTATGGTTTGGGATAAAACCCGAGTTGTATTTTCTTAAATTTTGGTATGTTGTGCATAAGTAAAATGTTTACAACCAAAGTCGGGGAAGCATGTCTTTGTAGGTTATCCCAAAGAATTTGTTGGGTATTCCTCCATAACACCAAAGACAAAAGAGTTTGTCGCTTGGAACGTGAAGTTTCTTAAAGAAGGATTTTTTCACAAAAGTTAAGTGGGAGGACAATAGAACTTTGATTAAGTTGATGAACCGAAAAAACATGTGCTAAGTAGCACAGCTCCAGAAAGTGTCCAGGAGGCGGCTAAAATGCTCATGGCTCCCGTGATTACAAAGGTTCTGATCTCGAGATTAGAGTTCCTATTGAACCGTGTGGGCCGGTAAGAATCAAATAGTAAGATTTTTAACATAAGTCGTTATTGTTTTGACAATGATGAATCGACTGCATGCAAATAAGCGATGATGGGCCCTGACTCCATAAAATGACTAGAAGTCATACAATCCATGATAGTATCCATACACGAAATCAAGTTTCTGAACTTGGAAGACCCTCTGGAAAGGCATGAAGCCTATCAGTCGTATTTGGATTTATAAAGAAATAGACATGGATTTTTGACATCTATGAAATAGTCGACATGTTGGAAAGGAGTTTACAAAAATGTTCAAGGAGTTGACTATGACAAGATTTGATCTTACATAACGATATTTAGTCTTGATGGATTAATGTAGCAACCACTACATATAATTTGGTATATGGTAGTTGAATAAACAAAACAATGTTCTTCTAATAGAATGGTTTCGTAGGACGTGTACATGACACGGTCCGAAAGGTTTTGTTAATTCAAAGGATGCTTAAAGGGCATGCAAACTTCAATGGTTGAAGCAAACATAGCGGAGTTGGAATCTTCACCGTGATGAAAATGTTAAAAGAGTTTAATTTCATCGGAGACGATAAAGATGCTTGCATTTGCAAGAAATTAAGTGGGAGCGCTGAGACATATTTCTAATACATTATGTAGAAGATATGGTGTTGATTATAAATGATGTATCTTTTATTGACACAAGTTAAGAATTTCATTAAAATCGGATTTCGATGAAAGACTTGGGAAAAAAGAGAATATTAGGCATCATTGTTTATATGAATAGATTGAGCCGCTAATATGGTTGTCCCAGACGTACATATATGAGATATTGAAAGGGTTCAATATGGAAATGACAAGAAAGGTTCTTGCTGCATGGAAAGGATTGAATCAAGATTCAAGTGTGTCGACACTTGGTGAGTGAAATCATATGAATATTTTGATCAATAATACCATGATATGTACATATCCAGATATGTCATATTCTCTAAATGTTGTGAGAATATACCAGAATGATTCATAAGATGATCATTAGGCGATAGTAAAGATATTCTTGTGAGCTTTAGAAGAACTAAGAATATATCATGTATAAATGACAAATAGTTAAAAGTAGTTCATTGTAAAATGTTACATTGATACTAGTTTGTCACAAGATACAAATTAAATTTATCTCAATTTAAACTATGGGTGGCACAATGAAATGTAAAGAAGGTTCCATGATGGATTTGCATAAGTTCTAAAGTTAAGACATTGTGATGGATACTACAATAAAAAGGCTAAGTATATGACTACTATAGTAGTAGCAAATGAGGGCAATTGTGTTAAGTAGTTTGTCATCAAACTACGTGTGTTTCAAAGTGGACTACTACTATGAAGATATATTGTATGACAATAATATCAACATATTTTAACCCAAACAAACTAAAGGTCTCACAAAAGGACCAAATTTATATAATGCCATCTCATTTCAGAATGAGTGATGCGTAGAGACGCAAAGACATGCAAATACACACAAAACTAAAAGTGTCAGATCTAGAGATTATATTTACCACTAGCAATTGTGTATATACAACACTAGAAAGCCATAGGTTTTAAATGCGCAAGTTTACAAACTAGATTGTTAACTCTAGTGCAAGTGGGAGACTGCAGGGAATATGCCCGAGAGGCAATAATAAAGTTGTTATTATCTTATTCCATGTTTATGATAAAAGTTTATTTCTCATGCTATAATTGTATTATTTGGAAATGTAATACATGTGTATTTAATAACAACTAAAGGGTTCCTAGTTATGCCTCTCTTATAAACTAGCCCGTTGATTAACAAGATGATCAAGGTTTCCTGATCATGGACATTGGATGTTGTTAATAACTAGGTCACAACATTGGTGGAATGATGTGATGAACATTCATCTGAAGTATAGAAATAGGATCAAAGTCACTATGCTTGAATTGCTATAACATCTTACGAAGTAATCTTAGTACGTAGACCATGAGATCATGTTAATTGCTAACACTAGAAGAGTAAATTGATAACATCAAACGTCACACCGTAACAGGGTGACCATAAAGGTGGGTTCAAAGTACTCCGAAAGTGTTTTGTTGAGGCTCATGGATCAAGAGTGGAATTTTTCTATCCCGATGACGGATAGATATATGTTGGGCCCTCTCGGTGATATCACATTACTTAGCTTGCAAGCAAGTGATGAGATCACTAGAATGTTATATCTTGGGAACGAGAAAAGAGTGCATGTCGGTAACGAGATCAAACTAGGTATGGACATACCGATGGTCGAATCTCGGACATGTAATATATCGCGAGACAAAGGGATTGATTTACATGCGTAAAAGGTTCTCACGATCACAGAAGTCATAGTTGAATGTGCAGGAGTCAATACAGATCTCCAGGTCCCGCTGCTGATTATTGATCAGAGAAGGTTCTCGATCATGTCTGCATTATTCGCGAACCGTAGGGTGACATGCTTAAGGGATACCAATATCATTTGGAGCAAATATGTTTCAGATAAAGATTTAAGAAAGTGCTGGAATTATTTCAATAGACACCAAAATTGTTTCGGGTGAAATTGGTTTTCCATGTAATATTGAAATGTTGTAGGGGTTTTATGTGAATGTTTGTTAATTAAAGTAATTAACAAATTTTTGAATAAAATAAATAAAAGAGTTTTATTAAATGAGAGAGTATTAAATTTGGAGAAATTTAATGCATTTAAGTGGAGAATGTGAAGGGTCATATTTATGTGAAGGGAATTACCACCACATGAATGAGGGAGGTGAAGGGGCACCCCATGGGACGCCGGCCATGGGGAGGGGCACCCCCTCCACCTATAAAAGGCCCCCCTTTTCTCACTTCTCACTCACACCTCCTCGTGAAGGATCTCTCTCCCCTTCTCAAAATTATTCCCCATTGTCTCTGATTAGCGAGATACATGTTCACAGTGGCTCTATCTAGAAAGGAGTTGCTGCTTCCGCTGCTTCGCTGGAGTGAGGGACGGAGTTTGTCGGGGTACCAGACGTGTGTGCGATCACGGATGCACCGCTGCTTTGCGGTGCTGGACTTGGTGGTGCTGGACCTTCTGGATTCGCTGGACTTCATCATGATCTTGAGATCGACAAGTGTATGACTACATCAACCACGAAATCAGTTTTGTTAACAAAGCTTTGTCGATCTTCAAGGGTATGTTCTCTATGGATGTATATCCACATGTTGCTTGTATCTAGTAGATAGATCTTGGCGTATAATAGTCCCCTTCGTAGAATTTTTTTGTTTTCTGTGCTACCAACCCCAATAGGGGTGGGCCCGTACCGTCCGCCTGTACTGCCCGCCGCCAACTCTGTTATATCAATACAAGCAACTTTCGTGAAGGGGAGACAATGAAAAATAGAACATAGCCGCCGCAAACTCACCCAGAACGAGAGAGATCGGATCTAGAGAAGGAGAAGAACACTCTCTCATTCTTCAACGATATCTAGCCTCTAAACCATTCACTCCACGATCAACCCCATTTGTGCTTAGAGAGAGATATTGGCACTTGTAATATTAGGGTTTGATACTTTGATCTACCCTTGTTTGTATTTGATTCGATCCTCAAACCGTATTGTGGCTTGCTATGATAACTTTGAGATGATTTCCATTTGCAATACAATTATGCCTTTAATTTATCTTTCTCTCATGTTTGAGTAAATCTCCATAGGTCTGGGAGATGTGTTGTGCCTTCTTTAATTCCATCCATTTGTGATTGTTGAAGTGTTTATTAAATTGTGAGAATGAATATCTATGTTCGCCTAATGCTTGTTATCCAATTTAAGGACCCAGGTAACATGATCTAGAGATCTCATAGGCATGAACTTGTATGCTAGTGAATCGGTGACCCCCGAGTGACACAGTCCATATCAATGAGGAGCTAGCACTACTCAAGGACAACAAGGAACCATAAAGATTAAAGCCTTGATCCGGTCGGAAGACCTTAATTAATGTGCTGACCATTACCGTGGTAACAGGCAGATGGATCATTGATACTGGGAAGAATTGGCCATGAGGACTTCCAGTCGGTATATGGGTTACTTGCCTACTCACTTATATATAAGAAATATCACAATCACTTATTCCATCTTATTCATCTGGCACCTTCACTATTACCATTAACCATTTCTCTTCACTCCTAACTTCTCATCTGCAGGAACCTTGAACACCTTTCTCTTCATTACTTTTATGTTATTTAATTCTCGGTTTTTTTCCTTTATGCAAGTTTCCTCTGTTATTCACTCGCCCACTTTCCACCTTCAACAATTGCAGTCAATTCACTCAAGACAGGTGACACATTAGGTGCAACAGAAACGCCGCATAAAAACACTTACCTAGGCTCTTTATTGGGATCAATATAAAACTAGAATTAATACTTCCGTGAAAACATGCTTTGATGAACCTGTGCACTTGTAGGCCATCAAGCTATTTTTTGGCACCGCTACCAGGGAGCTAAGCGCTTAGTGTTGTTTCTTGACATAAGTGATTGTTGACACCATCCATGATGTATGTTAAAGACAGAGGTACCACTCGATCTGGAAAAACTTATTTACCACCATATATAAACCATATTCTAGATGAAAGATGCCTAGAATTTATTGAAAGATTTTCTAACTCACGTACTGTAGACGTGAACAGTTTGATTCCTTTGATGGCAGACTTAACCATCACCTAGAGGGCCGAAGAGCCTGAGCTACCATTGGGTGAATATGGGAATCCATCTAGGCACTTAAGAAAAATGCCTATTCTTTGTCCTGATCTTGAAGGCCAGGAATTTGAAATATATCCTGAGCTAATTTATATGATGAAAGAAATTGCTTTCGCAGGAAAAGAAGAGGAAGATCCTAGTGATCACTTGATAAAGGTCTATGACCTTTGTGCTACTTTTAAACCAGCAAGTTTACCAATAGAGTTTGTGCTCCTTAAACTTTTTCGATGGTCTCTGAAAGGGACATGGGTATACCCTACACGTACTCGAGTTTGGTATAAATGGTCTAGATACGGTGGAACCCACGGCGTTCCCAGGGCCTAATGAAGAATTCGAGTGGCCCATGGACTCTCGATAACTTCCGAGACAAGAAGAAGCTTAAGATAGAAAGTTCAAAGGGAAAACTCTAATCTGTAACCGACTCGACCTACAACCCGAGACCTAGCCTATCTATATAAAGGCTAGGAGGGGGCAGCGAGGAGGACAATCACAACCCTAGTTTCCACAACTCTCGCCAGATTGCATCTGCGCGCCCTGTAATGTTCGATTCCTTCATTAATTCCAAGGGCAAACAAGCAGGAGTAGGACCTCTACGAGGCCTGAACCTGGGTAAACCTTGCGTCCCTATGTGCTTGTTTGCTAGATGACTAATGCCTCCAGTGCTCGCTCCTTCTCCAAAACCCAAGTCCATAACAATGGGCATTGACGAGTTAAACCCTCATTAGTTGGCGCCGTCTGTGGGAATTGGGAGTGCCGATACGTCCATTTTGCATCACTATTCTATGTCATAATCCACTGTTATTCATTGATATATTTCGGATTGAGAGGTGATACTTATGTTATTTCATCTGTTTTTGCATGGTTGATGACTTTTGGAGCATGGACCGCTGCAGTCAGGATTCTGATGGAAAAGGTGTTGTTTGGAGGCAAAATTCGCGAAGATCAGAAAATCCAGGAAAATATACGGAAAATCCTATTTTTCCAGAAGACGAAGAAAGCCAGAAGGGGACAGGAGATGGGCCACAGGGGGCCCACAACACCCCCTGGTGCGGGCCAGCCTAGGTCGCGCCACCAGGTGGTGTGGCCCCCTGGTCCACCCCTAGAACTCCCCTCTGGCGTATATCAACCTCCTGAAACCCTAAGACTCGGGGAGCGACCATAGAAAGATTCCGCCGCCTATGCGGGGCGGAAAACACCGAGAGAGAAAGATCTCTCCGGCAGACAGATTTCTGCCAGGGGAATTCCTTCTTGGAGAGGGGAGATCGTCGCCATCAACACCACCATCAAGCTGGACTTCATCGGGATCATCATCATCATCACCACCATTATCACCATCAGCACCCTCATCACCATCTCCATATTGCTGTGACAATTGGGTTGAATCTTGCATAGTTCATAGGGGAAACTTTCTCGGTGTTGCTTACTCTTTGTAGTTGATGCTATTGAGTGAACCATTGAATTATTGTTTATGTTCAGATTGTTATGCATCATTATTCCATCTCTGATCATGATCCATATGATGTCTTGTGAGTAGTTCGTTTTTTTCTTGAGGACATGGGAGAAGTCATTTTGTTAGTAGTGGAGTTGTGTTGAGAAAGATTCAATGGTTTGATATTTAAGTTATGGTGTACTTCTTCTAGTGGTGTCATGTGAACGTCGACTACATGACACTTCACCTATATGGGCCTAGGGGAATGCATTGTGTATTTGGCTACTAATCGTAGGGTTGCCGGAGTGACAAAAACCTGAACCCCCGTTAGGAAACCATTGCACAAGGGACGTAAGGGTCTTAGAGTTTAAAGTTGTGGTTAGGTTTCTACCTTAATTACTTTCTTGTACTTACGGATGTTTGCAAGGGGTATAATCACAAGTATGTATTAGTCCTAGGAAGGTCGGTACATTAGCACAGGTTCACCCACACAACACTTAGCAAGCTAAAGAAGATTAATCAACTATATGAAGCGAAAGCACTTGTCAGTCTTCCCATGTGTCCTCGAGAACGTTTGGTCATCTTAAGTAATACAACTGGTTTGTCCTTTGCTGCATAAAGGATTGAGCCACTTGCTGCATTTATTCCTACTGTCTTTTATTTACTCGTACTTTGTTTACTTGCTTTATCAAAAACCCCTAAAAATCCATTTGCTAAGTTGCAGAGAATTCCTGATCCATACCACTAGCCAACTCCTTTAGCTCCTCGTTGGGTTCGACACTCTTACTTATCAAAAATACTACGATACACCCCCGATACTTGTGGGTCATCAAGACTATTTCTTGGCGTCGTTGCCGGGGAGTGAAGCGCTATTGGAGAGTGGAACTGGTAAAGGAAACTTCTACTGTGAGTATTGTTTACTGCTGTTAGTTGCTTTATTTTCATTATGGATAATTCGTTGAGTTTCTTATTTGGTAATGCTACTACCACTTCTAAGGTAGTAGATAAGCCACCACCTGCTGAGAATGATGTTTTTAAAATACCTACAAGAATTATTGATAGTGTTATGGATAACTACTATGTTCGGGATGGAACTGTCCATCCCGGTGATTATTTACTCTTTATACACGAATTATGCGGGTTGTTCAAGTGTGCAGGTATTACTACAGATCAAGTTAAGAAGTTATTCTCATTATCGCTGAAACGAAGAGCTGAGGACTGGTATAAGCTGCTGAAGAATGGTCAAGCTCTGGAATGGGAGGAAATAGTGCCTCTCTTTTATTCAAAATTTTGTCCTCCTAGTGAGATTCATAAAGATCAGAATCAAATATACAACTTTTGGCCTCTTGATGGAGAGAGTACAGCTCAAGCTTGGGGGAGACTGAAGTTACTAATGCTCAAATGTCACATTCATGAGCTCCCAGACAATATTATTATCAACAACTTTTATGCAAGGCTTTCTCTACATGATAAGGATTTACTGGATGCTTCTTGTGCTGGATCATTCACTCGCATGGAAGAAGAAGCTACTGCCTCCGTTCCTTATTATAAGGTGTATAGTTTTTGAGAAAAGTTCCAAAATATAAGGTGTGTTGTATTGAAACAATCATTTGGATAATGTATTTAGGGATTTGATTACATTTCCTTATCTCATACAAGCTCCTCTATTTGATCATGCCAATTAGTAAGGTGTAATCTTGCCCAAAACTTGTGTATCTTACCCTCCTATCCATTCTTTAATTTTCGTGCCAAAAACTATACACCTTATATTTAGGAACGGAGGGAGTAAATGGGATCTTCTGGACCGTATTCAAGACAATGTTGAAGCTTGGGAGAATGACAAAGGTAGAAAGTCAGGTATAAATTATGATTATGCATGCGTTGAATCTTTTATGGGAACTGATGACTTTCAAAATATCAAAAATGTTTATGGTCTTGATTTGCAAGTTATTACGAATTGCTTTAGGGCTTTTGCTTCTTATATTGAAATTCAAAAAAGGGGATGGAACAAGTACCATGAACCTTATAAAGATAGTGATGACTGTGTTCCTGTTGGGAGTGTTGAGTATTGCATTATTGATATCATCTTACCTGAACCTTATATTGAGAAGATTCCCTTCCCACATAAGGTAAAGGATCATCCTATGATAACTAATGTAATCACCAAAAGTGAAAAAAGAACTGTAAAACCTGATGAACAAATAAACGTTGAACATGTGGTAGCAATTGTGAAAGACCTTGTCACTAAAAGCATAGAAGATGGATACATAGTCTTTTGTGAGGATGCTTCTAACATTGTTTCACATCCTAATAGAACTAAAAAAGCTAGTGTCCATGTGCTTTCTATTAGAATTGGTGATCATTGCTATTATGGTTTATGTGATATTGGTGCAAGTTCCAGTGTTATTCCTTATGAGATTTATAGGGAAATTATGTATGAAATCAGTCCCTGCGAATTGGAAGAGATTGATGTGGTTATTCACCTTGCTAATAGAGAGACCATCTCTCCAATTGGTATTGTACGATACGTGGAAGTTCTTTGTGGTAAGATTAAGTACCTTGCTGATTTTCTAGTACTTGGTTCAGCTGCTAGTAAAACCTACCCTATCATTTTTGGTAGACCTTTCTTGAGTACTTATGGAGCTATTATTGATTGCAAGAGGGAGAAAATATTGACTAAGTTTGATGGGGAATCTTATGAGTTTAATTTTTCGAAATTTTCTAAAGAACCTTAAGAAAGAGGAAACCCATAATGAGGATTTTAGAGTTGAATAACTTGATTCTATTTCTCTTGCTCCTAACAATGCTTTGCGGCAATTTATGGAAGATCATGAAAGTGAAATCTTCATGGAAGAAAGGAATGAGATTGACGAGATTCTCCGTGATCAGCCTAAGATGCTTAAGCATAACTTGCCTGTAGAAGACTTGGGTACCATGTTGCCACCTAAAAAGGATCCGGTTTTCGATCTAAAACCTCTCCCTGATGATCTTAAATATGCTTATATAGATGATAAAAAGATATATCCTATTATTATTAGCTCTAAACTTTTAGGAAAAGAAGAGGAAAGGTTATTGGAGGTTTTGAAGAAACACCGAGGAGTTATGGGAGGTATTACCGTTGTTCCTAATGATAATGATGAGCTTATTCCTCAAAGAATAGTAGTAGGCTATAGTATGTGCATTGATTTTAGAAAAGTCAATAAAGTTACTAAGAAAGATCACTACCCGCTTCCTTTTATTGATCAAATGTTGGAAAGGTTGTCTAAAAAGACCCATTTTTGTTTTCTTGATGGTTATTCTGGTTTCTTTCAAATTGCTGTTAAACAACAAGATCAAGAAAAAACTACTTTTACTTGCCCTTACGGAACTTATGCTTACAGACGTATGCCTTTTGGTTTATCTAATGCTCCTGCTACTTTTCAAAGGTGCATGTCTGCTATCTTTCATGGTTTTTGTGAGGAAATTGTAGAAGTGTTCATGGATGACTTTTCTGTCTATCGAACTTCTTTTGATAATTGTCTGCACAACCTTGATAAAGTTTTGCAGAGATGTGAAGAAACTAATCTTGTTCTTAATTGGGAGAAATGCCACTTCATGGTTAATGAAGGGATTGTTCTTGGGCATAAAGTTTTTGAAAGAGGCATAGAATTTGATAGAGCTAAGGTTGAGGCAATTGAGAAGATGCCATGTCCAAGAGACATCAAAGGTATTCGTATTATCCTTGGTCATGCTGGTTTCTATAGGAGGTTTATTAAAGACTTCTCTAGGATATCAAAACCTCTCACTAATCTTCTTCAAAAATATGTACCCTTCATTTTTGATGATGATTGTAGGGAAGCTTTTGAAACTCTTAAGAAGGCTTTAACTACAACCCCAATTGTTCAACCACCTGATTGGAGTTTACCCTTTGAAATAATGTGTGATGCTAGTGATTTTGCTGTAGGGGCTGTCCTTGGGCAACGTATTGATAAGAAGTTAAACGTTATCCATTATGCTAGTAAGACTCTAGACACTGCTCAAAGGAATTATGCCACTACTGAAAAGGATTTCTAGCTGTTGTTTTTGCCTGTGATAAGTTTAGGCCCTATATTGTGGACTCAAAAGTAACCATTCATACTAATCATGCTGCTATTAAATATCTTATGACGAAGAAGGACGCTAAGCCTAGGCTTATTAGATGGGTACTGCTTTTACAAGAGTTTGATCTACATATAGTAGATAGGAAGGGCGCTGAAAACCCTGTACCTGATAATTTATCTCGTTTGGAAAACATCTATTTTGACCCTATGCCTGTTAATGATAGTTTCCCAAATGAACAGTTAGCTGCAGTAGGGGTGAGCTCGCGAGGAAGCCCTTGGTATGCTGATTATGCTACTTTATTGTCTCCAAGTATTTGCCTCCAACTTTTACAGCTCAGCAAAGAAGAAAGTTCTTCTATGATTTGAGGCATTATTTTTGGGATGACCCACACATACACAAATAAGGAGTGGATGGTATTATGCGAAGATGTGTTCCAGAATATGAACAAAAGGAGATATTGCGTAAATGTCATGGTAGTGCCTATGGAGGACATCATGCAGGAGATAGAACTGCACAAAAGGTACTACAATCAGGTTTCTACTGGCCTACCTTTTTTAAAGATGCAAGAAAATTTGTTTTATCTTGTGATGAATGTCAGCGTGTTGGTAATATTTCTAGACGCAATGAAATGCCTATGAACAACTCTCTAGTTATTGAACCTTTTGATTGTTGGGGATTTGACTTTATGGGTCCTTTCCCTCCTTCGAAAGGCTACACTCATATTCTTGTTGCTGTTGATTATGTTACTAAGTGGGTAGAAGCCATTCCTACAAAGAGTGCTGACGGGGAGACTTCTCTAAAAATGCTTAAGGATATTATCTTTCCTAGGATTGGGGTGCCTAGGGATGTCATGACTGATGGGGGTTCTCATTTCATTCATGGTGGTTTTAGGAAGACCCTTGCTAAATATGATGTTAATCATAGTTTTTCTTCATCTTATCACCCCCAAACTAGCGGGCAAGTAGAGTTATCAAATAGAGAAATTAAATCTATCTTGCAAAAGACTGTTAATAGGTCTAGAAAAAACTAGGCTAAGAAGTTGAATGATGCTTTATGGGCTTATAGAACTGCTTACAAAAATCCTATGGGAACGTCTCCTTATAAAATGTTTATGGGAAAGCTTGCCACCTACCCTTAGAATTAGAACACAAAGCTTACTGGGCAGTGAAAGAACTAAATAAAGATTGTAAGCTTGCTGGTGAGAAAAGATTATTTGACTTACGTTCTTTAGATGAATGGAGGAGTGAAGCCTATGAGAATGCTAGGCTCTTTAAGGAAAAAAGTTAAAAGATGGCATGACAAGCGAATACTTAAGAGAGAATTTCATGTTGGTGAGAAAGTTCTATTGTATAGGTCTCGTCTCAGATTTTTTGCAGGTAAGCTACTATTACAATTGGAAGGACCTTTCATCATTGAAGAAGTATACCGTTCAGGAGCAATAAAAATTTCTTCTCTAAAAGATAATACTACACAAGTAGTGAATGGACAGCGACTCAAACACTATATTGCTGGAGATTCTTACAATGAAGATGTTGATGCCTTTCAAGTTATAACTCTGGAGAAATTCATCGAGGACCAAATTCAGAGACCTGCAGAGTCTGTTTTCAAATAGGTAACAGTTTTAGTAAGAAAAGTTCCGCGAAAATACAATACAACTATATTTTTGCAGTTTTCAGTCGATAAGGAAAGTTACGAAGCAAAAAAGGGACGGAACCGGAACCGGGGTAGCCCACACCACCCTGTGGCACGGGCCCACCCCTGGCCGCGCCACCAGGTGGTGAGGTCACCCCAGACTCCGCCTCCGACCCGTTTTCTCCCAGTACCTTCCTTTTGATATGAAACTTCTTAATATGTAACCCCCCGGAAACCCCGAGGTCTGTGTATCGTGTTTTCATGATGTTTTTGATTTGATCTGTTTATGCTACGTAAAATCTCAGATTTGTAGCCTCAATGTCTTCCACTTGATCAATTAAGGGAGATTCCTTGGAAGATATCATCAACCCATACATGAGAGAATTGAAGATTTATCCCAAGGAGTTATTGCTCGAAGGCGGGGAAGTTCGGATTAAAGAGGTTCAAGGTCCTAAAGGTCAAGGAAGTCTGGAGGACAGGATGGAAGCATTGGAACAAGAAGTCTTTAGGTACAAGAAGATGGCGGAGCGCGAAGTGGATATCATCCATAAGATTTGTTCCGAACTCATCACCGAGCACCAAAAGGAGACTGCTGAACTCAAAAACGAAGTCCTCTCACTCCGCCAAACAACCAACGAATTGCAAGCACAGTTCTATGACGTTCAAAATCAAAATTGTGAGTATGAGGCTAGATTTAAACTCATAAGTGCTGCTGCAAGTTTCAGGATGTTGGAAACCATGATGTCCTTTGTTGATGGGAAGCCTTTACCTTGGAAGATGGACGAATATGAGAGGATACCACCACCACCAAAGGAGTAATTCGTCATCAGGTTTGGCATCCCCTTGGTTTGTTCCAAGCTTGGGGGAGTGCCATGGTATCACATCACTATCTTCTATCTTTTTACCTTTTTAGTAGAGTCATATCATGAATAGAGGAGTTATTATGTAGTATGGTTTGCATTATGGAAGTGTCCCCTCTCTCGTTAGATATGTATCCCTTGGTGTGAGTTGCCGTTATGGAATATTAATGAGAAGTTCTATCATTCACTCTTTTTGCATAGCTTATATTAGTTTTCAATTCATGGATATATGATTGATCTTTTTGTTCGTATTTGGCATCACTTTGGGATCATTGAGTTAATTTAGTTGGTTTTGGAAAACCTGGCTCGGTCAGTGGAACACTATTTTTGAGAGTTGAATAAAAAGATAAAAGTACCTTTAAAGAAAAATTATTTCATCATCTTTCTGCTCATAAGTCTAGTATTCTCTAGTTAAGATCTTTTGTGCTTCCAAGGAAGATTGCATGTTTGTCTTTATCACTTGTATGTTTGGTTGTTTCCTTCAACTCTTATACTTGCTACCCAGCCTTGCTAGCCAAAAACCTGTACTGAGAGGGTATTCTTCTCGTGCATCCACCTCATTTAAACCAAAACCTTTGCCATTTGTGTCCACCATACCTACCTATTAGCATTATTGCTATTCCAAGTAAATTCTTGTTTTATCTACCTCCCAAATTAAACTTGTTATGTGAAAATTAGTGATTAAAGCTCTCACGAACTTGATGGCACACTTTACTTTCTTGCATTATAAACTTGAACCATTGGGTCCTTCTTTGTTGCGTATATGCTTGCGCTTTATGGGTTGAAGTTAGCCGAACCATGTATCATGGGGACCGCTTTCAACACTTCATTTGGTACTTTGTACCTAGTTGATATCATGTTCTTTTGCTTATGGATCCCGGTGGTGTGAAATAAAATTGGAACTTGTAAGATCATGGAATCTATATGTGTGTTAGAGAAACGCCTAGGCCGCTAGCCTAAGCCATGCCTAATCATGGTGGAAACTTGCAGCATAACTATAGTGAGCATTCTATGAAGCATCCTCAATAAAAACCTATGCAAATAGCAAATAAAAAGATCGCTGAGATGCTCACTGTCTGCTTGCCTTATCATTTTGATTATGGGATAGCTCCTGTGTCATGTGCAAGGGGTACCCCGTTGGCGGTTCTCAATGATACGCATGTATTTACAATGACAAGAGCTTGCTCGTGACTAAAGTTGAGTATCATGAGGATCGGTACTCATAAGTAAGGGGCACGAGATTTCAACTTATAACTTGTCAAGCATATCCTCTTAGTTGTGTCACTTTTACCTTAACCACCAAAAGATGCCTATGATAGGGGCAATGAGAGCTGAAAGCTAGTAAGTATCATAACTTTTGGGAGCTCTTTATGAGACTTGCAATCCCTGCTTCCCCCTGCGAAGGGCCTTTCTTTTACTTTGTAGTTGAGTCAGTAAACCTACTCCCTTCTATCTCAGCAATTATTTTGAGTTGTTGTGTTTCTTTCATTCATATGTTGATTTATTCAATCATGTTTCTTATGTTCCTTGTTTTGAACATTGCTCTTATCTTGATGTTTACTACTTTGAAAGCTATCTTGAAAAACGAGCTATTTGTGAACTCCAGCAAATTATCAACTATTCTTCGACCAAGAGCTAAGTTTGCCATTACCAATTATGATTCACTTTATGTATCTTTATTGTGCTTCCTTTACTTATTACAAGTTGAGTTATATAATAGTGAGTTGTCTTCTATTATGATCTATGCTTTTGATGAATGTGATGCTTCTTGTCCGTATTCTTTTATCGACTCTTCACTCCATAAACCTGAGGCCATGTTTATTGAGCTCAGTTTCGCTTGAGGACAAGCGAAGTCTAAGCTTGGGGGGAGTTGATACGTCCATTTTGCATCACTTTTCTATGTCTTAATTCACTATTATTCATTGATATATTTCATATTGAGAGGTGATACTTATGTTATTCATCTATTTTTGCATGGTTGATGACTTTTGGAGCATGGACCGCTGTAGTCAGGATTCTGATGGAAAATGTGCTGTTTGGAGGCAAAATTCGTGAAGATCAGAAAATCCGGGAAAATATACGGAAAATCCTATTTTTCCAGAGGACTAAGGATGCCAGAAGACGGAGTGGAGATGGGCCACAGGGGGCCCACACCACCACATGGCGCGGGCAGCCCTAGGCCACGCCAAGAGGTGGTGTCGCCACCATGGCCCACTCTAGCCTCTCGCCGCGCCAGGAGGTGGTGTGGCCACCCTGGCCCACTCCAGCCTCTCCCCTCTGGCATATATCATCCTCCCGAAACCCTAAGACTCGGGGAATGACCACAGAAAGATTCCGCCGCCTCTGCGGGGCGGAAAACACCAGAGAGAAAGATCTCTCCGGCAGACAGATTTCTGCCGGGGGAATTCCTTCCCGGAGAGGGGAGATCGTCGCCATCAACACCACCATCAAACTGGACTTCATCGGGATCATCATCATCATCATCACCACCATCAGTAACCTCATCGCCATTTCCATATTGCTGTAACAATTGCGTTAAATCTTGCATAGTTCATAGGGGAAACTTTCCCGGTGTTGATTACTCTTTGTAGTTGATGCTATTGAGTGAACCATTGAATTATTGTTTATGTTCACATTGTTATACATCATTATTCCATCTCTGATATTGATCCATATGATGTCTTGTGAGTAGTTCATTTTGTTCTTGAGGACATGGGAGAAGTCTTGTTGTTAGTAGTGGAGTTGTGTTGAGAAAGATTCAATTGATTGTTATTTAAGTTGTGGTGTACTTCTTCTGGTGGTGTCATGTGAACGTCAACTACATGACACTTCACCTATATGGTCCTAGGGGAATGCATTGTGTATTTGGCTACTAATCGTAGGGGTTGCCGGAGTGACAGAAACCTGAACCCCTGTTAGGAAACCATTGCACAAGGGGCGTAAGGGTCTTAGAGTTTAAAGCTGTTGTTAGGTTTCTACCTTAATTACTTTCCTGTACTTACGGATGTTTGCAAGGGGTATAATCACAAGTATGTATTAGTCTTGGATGGGGCGGTACATTAGCACAGGTTCACCCACAGAACACTTATAGCAAGCTAAAGAAGATTAATCGACTATTTGAAGCGAAAGCACTTGAAAATCTTCCCATGTGTCCTCAAGAACATTTGGTCATCTTAAGTAATACAACCGGCTTGTCCTTTGCTGCATAAAGGATTGGGCCAATTGCTGCATTTATTCCTACTGTCTTTTATTTACTCGTACTTTGTTTACTTGCTATATCAAAAAACCCTAAAAATCCATTTGCTAAGTATTTGCAGAGAATTCCTGATCCATACCACTAGCCAGCACCTTCTGCTCCTCGTTGGGTTCGACACTCTTAATTATCGAAAATACTGCAATACACCCCCTATACTTGTGGGTCATCAGGCAGCTTCGCACAGGCCCCATTGCCACGATGACCTACGTCCGTCCATACCATATGCCTCAATGTCTGCTCTAGGCGGGCCCTACGTCCATGAAAATACGCGGCAGCCTAGGATCTATGGAGCCATGTCGGTTCTCTCGTAGACACCATGTCCGTGATAAACCATGGCCGGCATGGGATCGTGGCGCCATGTCGGATTCCGGCGGTGAAACATGGTCGCGCAGGGAATGCCTTTCAGCGCGCGTGATCGAACCCTCCTACGCTGACGGTGGGCCCATGTCACGCACGCGGTCCACCTGTCCACGGTATGGAATCTTTCTCCCCGGCCCGAAGTGGGGCCTCCCTCATGGGATAGCATGGCTCCATTGTGACAGCACCGCGTGTAGTTCTCGTTCTCCATCCCACGGCCAAAAAGAATAGGGACGACGTGGATAGCAGTTTGAGCTGAAATAAACTAGCACTATTATTTACTCTTGATGTATAAAGTGAATTTTGTTTGAATTGTATAATGATGACTTGTATCGAAACTTGGAATTTCCCCCATCTTAGAGAAAGAGGAGTTAACTGTAGATGGTAGTAACTACATGGATTGGGTTCGCACCCTGAGAATTATTCTTAGGGGTGCTAAGAAGGAATATGTCCTTGACGCAGCACTTCCACCTTCCTCGATGGATCATGCTCCAGAGAAGGAACACAATGTCCATACTACCAAGATGTATGATGGCACAGTGTCTGATTCTCACTTGCATGGATCCAAATATTTAAAAGAATTTTGAAAACGACAACACTTTCGATATCATCAGAAAATTAAACAATATGTATGCGACATAAGCTAGGACCGAGCATTATGAGATAACCAAGGCCCTATGGGAATGCAAGATGGTTGAAGGTAGCTCCATCAACAAACACATAATCAAAATGGTTGGTTATAGTCAGAGGCTCACTGATGGCTCTGAAATATAGCCATCTATGTCCAAATTTAAACTGGATATTATTCACAATTTTGATGAAATGTCTCTAAACCCTGCCACTAATGCTTAATATTCAAAGGGGTATGCAATCCTTTCTTTCTATTTTCTCCTGCGCAGATAATAACGTTTGACGATGGGAATCACTACATTAAAGTCAAAGATACGCGATTTCCAACAACCAGAAGAAACCTGGAGTCGTGGGTCGAAGGTAGACGCTTTAACGACCAACTATACGACCGGAATAAAATTCTGGCCATACAGTTCCGGCTGTATAGTTACCATCGGCGCCGCTAGGTCAAACAGAACAACTTTGTGAAGGGACCCCTATATAAAGAGGCCTCGGGCGACAAGAAAATAGAGCTAGCAGAAACCATCAGCCACCTCCCAGATCTCCATCCACAACACCGACGAGCCGCCGGAGGAATAGACTTAGATCTAATCTCTCCACCACCATAGCCATATTCCACCACTTGTAATAGTAGATCTCTTCTTTGATTGGAGACATTGTAAGACTATCTGCTATCAATCTCATGAGTTCTACTACAATGTTTATGATCTTTGATCTCATCTCTATGTGTGAGTAATCTCCTTGGGCTAAGGGATTCGGCCTAGCCATGTAGCTTTTCGTTCATGTTATTTATCATATATGGGATCGTGTATTAGTTTGTATGACATGATGATTATTGTATCCTCTCTTGCCTCAATCTAAGTACTGGTCAGGTACCCAATACCTCGAGGATTGAGCCAAGTATAGGGAGTATGAGTAATGACTAATCTGCAGGTTGGGAACCCCAGTGACAGAAAGGGTAGTACGGCTATATGTGAGGGATTTACTTGGGATCAACGGTGACATCACTATGCATATCATTAGTTCTCTTTCTTCTATGGATGAGACTAGTAGGTTATTGGTATAAGCGGTTGCGGAGGCAATAGCAATTATGGATGCACTGCCCACATATAATTTATCTTTCTCTAATAATTACATGCATACTTTATTTCTATGTTTTATTCCCATCATATGTTTTGCACGGCTACAGGTGAAACCGAATGCCCTAGGCCCTCTCTCTCCATCATCCACGACAATAAAAAGACGCAAACGCTTGATCTGGTAAAAACACAAAAGGAAATCTAAAACTCCCGAAGGTATGTTAATGTAACTTCACTATGCTTTGCTTCCCGAGGATTCGATAAACCTAAGTCTACTAGGGAAAAAGAAGCTATACTACATCCATAATCCGGATCGAAGGTATCAACCCTTTTTCTGGCACCGTTGCCGGGGAAGCAATAGCTACCCTGGTGAGGTTAGTAGGAACCTTGCTAGTTTTAATTTTTGTTTTTAATTTTGTTAGTTTGCTTTCAGTATTTATTTGAAAAACCAAAAAATTGTTTTTATTGTTATCATAAGTATCTATTTAAGAAAACCCAAAAACATAGGAAATATGGATGAAAAGAAGCTTGGGGAATTTGCCACTCCCAATAATGATTATTTGCATACTCCTATTACTCAGCCAGCAATTGTTGTTGATGACTATGAAATTAAGCCCCATTACTTAAGTTTGGTTCAACAGAATCAATTTGGAGGCTCTGCTGTTGAGGACGCATGTATGCATTTGAATACTTTTACTGTAATATGTGACATGATGTGCATAAAAGATGTTGACCCCGATGCGGTCAAATTGCGTTTATTTCCTTTCTCTCTTAGAGGAAGAGCACAAAAATGGTTGCTAGCTTTGCCTAAAAAATACTATTACATCATGGGTGGGATGTACTTCTTTATTTATGACTAAGTTTTTCCCACCTGCAAAGACTATGCAACTAAGATCTAATATTACAAGAAGAGCGTGAGCCACTAGCACTTGTATGGGAGAGGATGAAAGAATGCTTAAGAAACTGTCCTAGTCATGGTATGGAAGATTGGTTAATCCTCCATTTATTTTATAATGCTCTCAATCCTTTATCTAAGTCTATGCTTGATACTGCAGCTGGAGGGACATTTATGGGTAAACATATTACCGAAGCAAAGCAGTTGCTAGACAACATGCAAGATAACCGTGCCCAATGGCATGTGGAAAGATCAAACACGAAGAAGGTGAACTCTGTCTCACCACAAGAAAATGAAGAACTCAATGCTAAGTTGGATGAGCTCATATTAGCCGTGAAAGGTAAGGAAACCCAGGTAAGAGCTATTCCTGAAACTAATATTGAAGAAATAGACTTTATAGCTCGTAATGATTATAACCCTGCTTAGAAGAAAAATTACAATCCTAATTTTCAGAAACTAATCTTGTTCTTAATTGGGAGAAATGCCACTTCATGGTTAATGAAGGGATTGTCCTTGGGCATAAAGTTTCTGAAAGAGGCATAGAAGTTGATAGAGCTAAGGTTGAGGCCATTGAGAAGATGCCATGCCCAAGAGACATCAAAGGTATTCGTAGTATCCTTGGTCATGCTGGTTTCTATAGAAGGTTTATTAAAGACTTTTCTAGGATTTCAAAACCCCTCACTAATCTTCTTCAAAAAGATGTACCCTTCATTTTTGATGATGATTGTAAGGGAGCTTTTGAAACTCTTAAGAAGGCTTTAACTACAGCCCCTATTGTTCAACCACCTGATTGGAGTTTATCCTTTGAAATAATGTGTGATGCTAGTGATTTTGCTGTAGGTGCTGTCCTTGGGCAACGAATTGATAAAAAACTAAATGTTATTCATTATGCTAGTAAGACTTTAGACGCTACTCAAAGGAATTATGCTACTACTGAAAAGGAATTTCTAGCTGTCGTTTTTTCTTGTGATAAATTTAGACCCTAAATTGTAGACTCAAAAGTCACCATTCATACTGATCATGCTGCTATTAAATACCTTATGACGAAAAAGGATGCTAAGCCTAGGCTTATTAGATGGGTGTTGATTTTACAAGAGTTTGATCTACATATAGTAGATAGGAAAGGTGCTGAAAACCATATAGCTGATAATTTATCTCGATTGGAAAACATCTCTTTTGACCCTATGCCTGTTAATGATAGTTTCCCAAATGAGCAATTAGCCGCAGTAGGGGTAAGCTCGCGAGGGAGCCCTTGGTACGCTGATTATGCTAACTTTATTGTCTCCAGGTATTTGCCTCCCAGTTTTACAGCTCAGCAAAGAAGGAAGTTCTTCTATGATTTGAGGCATTCTTTTTGGGATGACCCACACTTATAGAAAGAAGGAGTGGATGGTATTATGCAAAGATGTGTTCCAGAATATGAACAAAAGGAGATATTGCATAAATGTCATGGTAGTGCTTACGGAGGACATCATGCAGGAGATAGAACTACACAAAAGGTGCTACAATCAGGTTTCTACTGGCCTACCCTTTTTAAAGATGCAAGAAAATTTGTTTTATCTCGTGATGAATGTCAGAGTGTTGGTAATATTTTTAGACACAATGAAATGCCTATGAATTACTCTCTAGTTATTGAACCCTTTGATTGTTAGGGATTTGACTTTATGGGTCCTTTCCCTCCTTCGAAAGGCTACACTCATATTCTTGTTGCCTTTGATTATGTTACTAAGTGGGTAGAAGCCATTCCTACAAAGAGTGCTGACGGGGAGACTTCTCTAAAAATGCTTAAGGATATTATCTTTCCTAGGTTTGGGGTGCCTAGGTATGTCATGACTGATGGGGGTTCTCATTTCATTCATGGTGGTTTTAGAAAGACCCTTGCTAAATATGATGTTAATCATAGAATTGCTTCAACCTATCACCCCCAAACTAGCAGGCAAGTAGAGTTATCAAATAGAGAAATTAAATCTATCTTGCAAAAGACTGTTAATAGATCTAGAAAAAACTGGGCTAAAAAGTTGAATGATGCTTTATGGGCTTATATAATAGCCTACAAAAATCCTCTGGGGATGGCCCCTTATAAAATGCTTTATGGGAAAGCTTGTCACCTACCTTTAGAATTAGAACATAAAGCTTACTAGGAAGTCAAAGAACTAAATAGAGATTGTAAGCTCGCTGGTGAGAAAAGATTATTTGACTTAAGTTCTTTAGATGAATGGAGGAGTGAAGCTTATGAAAATGCTAGACTCTTTAAGAAAAAAGTTAAAAGATGGCATGACAAGTGAATACTTAAGAGGGAATTTCATGTTGGTGAGAAAGTTCTATTGTATAGGTCACGTCTCAGATTTTTTGCAGGAAAGCTACTGTCAAAATGGGAAGAACCTTTCATTATTGAAGAAGTATACCGTTCAGGAGCAATAAAAATTTCTTCTTTAAAAGATAATACTACACAAGTAGTGAATGGGCAGCGACTCAAACACTATATTGCTGGGGATTCTTATAATGAAGATGTTGATGCCTTTCATTTTATAACTCCGGAAAAATTTATCAAGGACCAAATTCAGAGACCTGCAGAGTCCGCTTTCAAATAGGTAACAGTTCTGGTAAGAAAAGTTCCGTGAAAATACTATCCAACTATATTTTTTCAGTTTTCAATCGATAAGGAAAGCTACGAAGCGAAAGAGGGACGGAAACGGAGCCAGGGTGGCTCACACCACCCTGTGGCGCGGGCCCCTTGGCCGCGCCACCAGGTGGTGAGTCCACCCCGGACTCCGCCTCCGACTCGTTTTCTCCTAGTACCTTCCTTTCATCATGAAACTTCATAATATATAATCCCCCAGATCTCCTGAGGTTCGTATATCGTGTTTTTGTCATGTTTTTGTTTCGATCTGTTTCTGACAGGTAGAGTCCCAGATTTGGAGCTACAATGTCTTCCTCTGGACCATCCAAGGAAGATTCTTTAGAAGATATGATCAACCCATACATGAGAGAGTTGAAGATTCATCCCAAGGAGTTGTTGCTTGAAGATAGGGAACTCCGGATAAAAGAGGTTCGAGGCCCTAAAGGTGAAGGAAGTCTGGAGGACAGGATGGAAGCACTGGAGCAAGAAGTCTTTAGGTACAAGAAGATGGCAGAGCGCGAAGTGGATATCATCCATAAGATTTGTTCTAAACTCATTATCGATCACCAAATGGAGACTGCTGAACTCAAGGATGAAGTTCTCTCACTCCGCCAAACAACCAACGAACTGCAAGCTCAGTTCTATGACGTTCAAAATCAAAACTGTGATTATGAAGTTAGGTTTAAATGCATAAGTGCTTCTGCAAGTTTCAGGATCTTGGAAACCATGATGTCCTTTGTTGATGGTAAGCCCTTACCCTGGAAGTCGGACGAAGATGAGATATTACTGATACATTGCAAATGTATCTATAATTTTTGATGTTCCATGCTTGGTTTTATCTACTTTCTAGTGTTTTGTCCACACTTTGGAGTACTTTTCATATGATTTCTTGGACTAACCTATTAACAAGATGCCATAGTGCCAGTTGCCTATTTTCTGCTGTTTTTGGTTCTAGGAAAGTCAGAAAATAAATGTTCTTAGAATTGGACGAGACAAAAGCCAAAGTTCCTATTTTTCCGGAACACTCACGGAGCCAGAATACGAGACGGAGGAGGGCCAGGGCCTGGCCACACCCACCCTAGGCGCGGGCTAGCCCTAGCCGCGCCACCAGGTGGTGTGGGGCCCCTGGAACTCCACCGACCTTGCCCTCTAGCCTATAAGAAGCCTCCCGAGACATAAACCCTAGATAGTCAAGCCTCCAGCCACGAAAAGTTCCGCAGCGCCGCCGCCACCGAAGGGGAGATTCGAGGGGACAGAAAGTCTCTGTTCCGGCACCCTGCCGGGATGGGTAAGTTCCCTGGAGCCATCTCCATCGATCTCTACCACCATCTCCATCACCATTGCTGATTCCCATGATGAGGAGGGAGTAGTTCTTTCTCAAGGCTAAGGGTTCTACCGGTAGCTATGTGTTCATCTCTCTATATTTGCATGATCATATTGTGATCATGAGCTTTGTAATCAATTTGATCTACCTTGCTACTCAAGTGCTTTAATGAATCTCTGCTCTCCCCATGTGTGTGAAAGTGACAGCGTGCTCACCATGGTGGCACTTAGGCTAGAGATTACAAATACTTGTTATGAGTTATAATTGGAGTTGGATGTCTTTATGAAATTCTGGTGTTTGTTGGACTCATCTAGTACTCAAGGTGACAGTGTGGGGTTTTCTAGATGGGAAAGGCTTACTTTGAGGTGTGTTGTTATAGCCCTACCATCGATTAGAATGTCCAACCGGAGAGTAGTTAAGAGTAGTATCATGAAGATAATATATTTATGAGAGAGTGTTCACTAGTGAAAGTATGATCCCTAGGCCTTGTTTCTTAGCATTGATACACCGTTTGCAATTAGATCTGTTAAATGTTTGCTTGTTTCCATCTTTATTTCAGTTTGCCTTTAGTCTCTTCCACGCCATCAAGTTATTTTCTATCACCGTTACCACTTATAATTATCCATACCACTTGTATTTCACTATCTCTTCGCCGAACTAGTGCACCTATACACCTGACAAGTGTATTGGGTGTGTTGGGGACAAAAGAGACTTCTTGTATCTTGATTGCAGGGTTGCTTGAGAGGGAATACCTTTGACCACTTCCTCCTTGACTTCGATAAAACTTGGGTGATCCACTTAAGGGAAAACTTGTTGCTGTTTACAAACCTCTGCACTCGGAGGCCCAACAACTGTCTACAAGAATAGAAGTGCGTAGACATCAAGCTATTTTCTGGCACCGTTGCCGGGGAGGAAAGGTAAAAGGTATTCACACGAGAGAATTAAATAAGAAGAACCTCCCACGGCAAACGCCTATTTTCTGGCGCCGTTGCGGGGAGGTAAGGTAAAAGGTACTCACATCCTCCGGGTGTGAGTGCTCGAAGTTATTTCCTTTAGATTCTGCAATTTTTTCTTTTGTTTCTTATTTTCACTAGTTAGGCTTAATGGAAAACAACAACAAAATTAGACAGCTTTATAGTATTTATCTTGAGTTAGGACATGAAGTGTTTGAAGAGAAAATTAAAAAACCTATGGAACTTTATTTGCATGCTAATAGAAATGTTGTTAGAATGAATTCTTTGGACACCATTATTGCTAATGCTATGGAAAAGTCTAAGCTTGGGGAAGCTAGTTCTTATGAAAATGATCTTTTTAGTTCCCCAGCTTTGGAAGATAGCTATTCTATTGATTATGATGATACAAAACCTCCAATATATGATGATTACAATGATGAATATGATATTTTCAGTCCACCTACTATTGAGGAGAAAATTAATTATGGTTATAATATGCCTCCTATATTTGATGATTATGGTGATGAAAATAATAATGATAGCTATTTTGTTGAATTTGCTCCCACTATAATTAACAAGAATGACTATGTTTATGTGGGATGTATTAATTCTTTTATGCATGTGGCTCATGATAAGAATGTTTTATGTGATAGTTATATTGTTAATTTTATTCATGTTGCTACTGAAAGTTATTATGAGAGAGGGAAACATGGTTCTATGTATCTCAATAATATTAAGTTTCCCCTCTTTATGTTGAAATTTTTGAAATTGCACTTGTTTTGCTTTCCTATGCTTGTTGCTTTGTGCTTTCATGACTTGTTTCTTTACAAGATTCCTATGCATAGGAAGTGGGTTAGACTCAAATGTGTTTTATATTTGCTTCTTGATGCTCACTTTTACTTCAATTCATATTTCTTATGTGAGCATCTTCTCAAACTATCATGCCTAACTTAAAGGCGTTAAAGAAAAGTACTTATTGGGAGATAACCCACAAGTTTTAGATGAGTCTTGGAAGTTATTACCTCTGTAATAACCGCTCTTTATCCTTTTTATTTGCTTTTTGTGCCAAGAGTAACCTCTAATGAGAGAGAAGTAATGATTGGGAAAGTTGCTGTCCCAAAACAGATTTCTGTGCTTCACCGTAAAAATTTGTGTAAAATCTCTGTACGTCTTATTGAGCCGTAATGTTTTGTGCTTCTAACCCAGGTTGTTATCTAACTTTCGTTAGCTCAACACTTTTTGATTTGAGCAACAGAAGGTCTTCGAAAAATTTCGTCTTTACATGCTGGTCTGTTTTGACATATTTCTGCCATTTTCTGCATTTGCTTCTTGTGGGTTCCTTTTTGAGTTCTTTTGGAGAATTGAGCTTTTTGAGGGAACTGCTACAGTAGCTAATGTTCTAATGGAAGTTTATTTGGTGTTAGAACTGAACCTTCAGAATTATTTATCTTAAGTGCACTAATGTTGCTAATAAAGATTGTGTGAAGTTTTGTATGAAGGAAAAATTTCAGGTGTATGGAAGGAATGAGTAATGAGATGAAGGATGGACTAAAGCTCAAGCTTGGGGATGCCATGCGTGTCACCCAAGAAATATCCAAGAAGTACAAGCGTCAAAGCTTGGGGATGCCCAAGGCATCCCCTTCTTCATCAATAAAAATCCCAGGTTTCTTCCAAACGCTTCATTTTTATTGTTTCATGCACAGTTGTGTTGTTCTTGGAGTGTCTTCTTTTTTGTTTTCGTTTTGTTTTTTCGTTTGATTTGTTTGCTTAGTTTTCTTGAATAAATTGGTTGGACCCCACCCCTATTTCATACATTGGTTTTCAAATAGTTTGGTTTGGTTTGGAAAAGAATAGGAAAGTTCATACTTATGTGGTAAAAAGAGCTTGATTTTGACTGTGGCCTATGCTCTGTCATGCCATGGTTGATATTTTTTGGCTTTATGTTTAGTATTCTTTGCTGTAGCATGAACTGTTATAAACAATTGAGATTTGTTAATGTGCCTTGGATGAATCATGCGTTGTTTTTAGCAAATTAAAGCATAGTATAGTGGTATTCTCCTTTGATGCTTTATTTGGGTTGACTTGGCACATTCTCACACCATGTTATGACTATCCAAAGTAACCATAGCCTTTATGATCCTTTAGTTTTCAACTTGTAGTATCACTTTATGCTTTGATCAATGATGTTTTGTCGCTCTACATGATTATGGCCATTATTGCTCTCTTAGTTTGTCGCTCCCAGTCTTTTGCTAGCCTCCACAACAAAGTATGAGTTCCACTCATGCATACAACTCCCTAAACCAAGTTATTCCAAAGAGTCCACCATACCTACCTACTAGCTTATGCTATTCCAAGTATATTCATGCTTTTGTTTACCTTCCAAATTAAACTTGTTATGAGAAAACTAGTGATTAAAGCTCTCACGAACTTGATGGCGCACTTTACTTTACTTGCCTCTAATAAACTTGAACCATTGGGTCCTTCTTTGTTGCGTATATGCTTGCGCTTTATAAGTTGAAGTTAGCAAAACCATGTATCATGGGGAACGCTTTCAACATTGCACATGTACTTTGTACCCCATTGATATCATGTTCTTTTGCTTATGGATCCCGGCGGTGTGAAATAAAAGTGGAACTTGTAAGATCATGGAGTTTGTATGTGTGTTATAGATACACCTGGGCCGCTAGCCTAAGCCATGCCTAATCATGGTGGAAACTTGCAGCATCACCATAATGAGCAATCTATGAAGCATCCTCAATAAAAACCTATGCAAATAGCAAATAAAAAGATCGCTGAGATGCTCATTGTCTGCTTGCCTTGTCATTTTGATTATGGGATAGCTCCTGTATCATGTGCAAGGGGTACCCCGTTGGCGTTTCTTAATGATACACATGTACTTACAAGGACAAGAGCTTACTCGTGACTAAAGTTGAGTAGCATGAGGATCGGTCTTCGTAAATAAGGGGCATGAGATTTCGGTTTATAACTTGTCAAGCATATCCTCTTAGTTGTGTCACTTTAACCTTAATCACCTTCAAGATGCTTATGATAGGGGCAATAAGAGCTGAAAGCTATAAGTACCATAATTTTTGGAAGCTCTTTATGAAACTTGAATCCCTACTTCCTTCTATGAAGGCCTTTCTTCCACTATTATATTGAGTCTCCATATTCTAACTTTATGCACCTACTTTGAGAGCATAGTGGCCATTCTTAGTTCTATGTGCATTGTCCCAAGACTTGTTAATTGATGCATAACTTTGATATTGCTTGTTTTAAACTATTGTATCTAGTCACTCTTATGAACTTTGAAGGTGTCCTATGCATTTATATTTGCTACTCTATGAGGGACAAGCTGAATGCTATTATGCTATGTTTTCTTTATGTGAAACAAACAAACTTCTTGCAAAGCATTGTTATTCATGAGTATTTTGTTTGTGCCTTTTCATGTTGCAACATAGTTACTTTGCCTTATTGCTAGAACTTTGTCTTTCATGTTATGATTGAAGTACTATGATCCCAGCTTTGAATGTTTTACAAATAGTTTGATCAAGTTTATGATGGTGCATGTCACCTCAAAAATTATTCTTTCTTTTTATCACTTACCTACTCGAGGACGAGGAGGAGTTAAGCTTGGGGATGTTGATACATTGCAAATGTATCTATAAATTTTTATGTTCCATGCTTGGTTTTATCTACTTTCTTGTGTTTTGTCCATACTTTGGAGTACTTTTCATATGATTTCTTGGTTTTATCTAACGACATCGATCTCAAACCTGCTAAAACAAAAGGGGTGCCGACAAAGGGGCAAAGGAAAAAGAGGAGCGTCAGTACTGAGGCCAGTACACGGTGAGGCTAGAATTCGGCGGCTCTCGCCTACATAGGTATGGTGGACTGAAGCGGCAGCGCAGCATGCATAAACAACCTATAGATACTCGATGCAACTGTCGGCTATTAGAGAGGGATAAGAGAGATCTATTCGGGGCCAACCTGATACTAACACCAATCATACCCATCCTGGTATTCCCCCTTGAGACCAAACGAGGAATTCAAACCGAGGAACTCATACAGTTGGTAGTGTATTCATTCCAGTATAGTTGCAGCACTTACTAGTCAGATATAGATAGCATGAGTCATCCTGATAGCATAAGTAGTGGGTAGTTTTAGTTAACCATTCAGTTGTAGTTGCAGTACTTACTAGTCAGATACAATTAGCATGTGACATCCCAAACCCAGCAGTTGTTGGCACTTTTATCTCATTCCATTGGAGTTGCGATACTTACTAGGCAGGTATAACATGAGGCGATACACCCCAGTTCCACTAGTTGTTGGCACTTTTATTATCCATTCCATTGTAGTGAAGCTGATTACTAGTCACATATTAATTCAAATTTATAGCACTACTTTAGTTATGCTTGTCTATGATCGAGGTACTGTGCTCCAAGTCGTCCATAACCGCGGACACGGCTTTCAGAAAGATTTACCCTGCAGGGGTGCACAAATAGCAACACACACACGATCAACCTCGGAAAAACCAAATCAAAACCCAACGAGGCTTTCACCACAAAGCAATCACAGGATTCATCAATTATTTTAGGGGGCCACCCCATTAAGCTACCTGCAACGAAGTTGGCTGGCTCCGAGACGGACCCAAGGTTTGTGCCAATGGCTGTAAACGACTGGGAACCCGAAAGTGTGACTGGGCTTGTCGATACCGCGAAAACATTCCACATTCCTAAACAGTACAGGTCCTCCACGCACAATCGTAAATAAAGCAGTAAAGCATGGCATAAGTACAGGATAGTAATAAAGCCCCAAACTAGTTTGTGGCCCCAAGAAATAAAGTGCGAATCAAGCTCTGGCTAAGGAGGATTCATAGACTGTCCCGGATGTGGCTAGTGCGGATAGTCAAGGAACAGGTATCAAGTACTCGGGGCCTACGGGACACAAGTGGACATAAAAAACAAATAGCATATGTTGCCCACCGGTGCCTCTTTCATTAGTTATCCCAGCAATTCAATAATTGTATTTAAAGTCATGATCATCTCCACCATTAAGCATCTCCACCATTAAGCATCTCCACCATTAAGCATCTCCATCATTTATCATGTGCCAACTTGCCATCAATGGAGGAACGATAACGACGCGAAGCAACACAGAAGCAAGCAACTACGACTCGCAAGGCCGACTATCTATCAAACAACAGGCAATAGGATGTGTCCACGGCAAAACAGAGGCTGCAAGGAGTATAACTGGTACACGGAAACTAAAGCATCGCAATACGGGTAGCAATAGATCAACAGGAGGAAGTAAAGACTATAAATGCAAAATAGGTAGAAAGGGGGAGAATGCTCGCCTGGGAAAACATAGCCGAAGAGACATTATCCGAAGAACTTGCCGATGCTCGCGCCAACTGAACGGCCTAATCCGCGAAGAAGGAAATCACTAAAAGAAACACTGGATGCACTATTTAATACTACGACAGAAGATCCGGCATGTTCATGATATGATGCACGGCATGGCATAGATGCGGTGCAATTAGGAAATATTAAGCGGATCCAGGGTCCCGACATTTAATTAGATGGTTCATGTTGTTTAGCTACCCACAATTGAAATGGTGTCTTAACAAGGCAAAACATGTCATCGGTTCGCTACACAAATTTAAATGGAGTCCGGAATAAGACAAATGTATCCCGCATAAACACTCCATATTTAATTATGAGGTAAATCGACAAAGTGCCCCCAAACAAATAAACATGTATGCGAGTATGGATAATTTAATATGCAATAGATATAGATTATATATAATAAAAAATAGGGGTCTCGGATAGGGGTCACATTTCGGTTATCGGTGATCTTGGTGTTCACCGAGGGTCGATGGGGTTCGGTCTTGGCGGGATCAGCCTTCGAGATCCATGTCGACGGTCTTGTCATCGATGAAGAACTTGGATTCACATCGGTGGTTTTTGGAAGATCTTGGCGAAAGCCGGGATCGGAGAACTTCGCGGGGATTTGTACTCTTCGAGTGGCACCGATACATCCCTAAAAACCATCGGCATCGAGCATAGATCCACGGAACAAGGCAAGGTAGACCTTCCTGCAAACATGTTGGTAACGGGACAAGGTCAAAACACTGAGCCACGAGTACCAACTGGAACCACATGCAGGGACAGAGAAAAACACTGGCATCTGGGCAACATGTCAAACACGAAAAACTTGGTGTCAACTCGAAGTGGACAACGGCGAGGAGAGGATCTAGGGTGGCGCTCGGTGCTTGGCGCCGGGGTGCAGAGATGAGGGTCGGTGGCTCTCAGGAGGTGGAGTCTGGTAGCATCCGCTAGCGAGCTTGGCACAGCCGGAGTCGAGGTGGGGCCACGGGAGCATGCCGAGGCAGAGAAGACAACCTACACACGGAGGCAGTGGACATCGGGGTGGAGGCCCCTGGTTCTATGGCGAGGACGGCCGGGAAGCCCTACAGACGCTCGCGGAGAGGCGGTGGTGCTCGGTTCGAGGAGGCCAGTGAGGTTGTCCCGGAAGGAGGACGACAGGCGGTGTGGGGTCGCAGAGAGAGAGACAGCAGACGGCGGCAATAGCGGGCCAGACGGGCAGGGTTCCGCGGCCGGCGGTGCGAGAACGGCGAGGAAGGCAGCCTCGCTGATGGCGGCGGGGCAGAGGACGATGGCGGTGGGGCGCTCGAGTCAGAGGAGAGCGCCGCTGCGGCGGCAGAGCTGGGAGAAGGGAGGCGGCGGCTCCAGGCAGGGCCGCGGGCTCCTGGTGGCGGACGAGGATGGGTGAAAGGAGCGGGGCGAGGGATGGGGATCACGAGGTGGGTCGCTAGGCGTGTGTGACACGAGAGGGTGGGGCCAGGATGGAGCGGGGTTGAGGGGTGTGGATCGCGACATAAGCGAGGGGTGGGGCCGGGTGACGAGTGGTGTGGGTCGGACCTGGGACGTGACTGTGCAGCATGCAGTTCTGTGCTTCCACGGGGCAGGGTTCGGTGTGGGTCTAGGTTAGGTTAGTGGTTGGCGGCGACTCCTGTGGGTAGGACTACGTGGTGGTTCGGGTTGGGGGATTTAGGTTAGGGCTTTGAGAAGGTTAGCTTTAGGTTTTGGGTAGTAGGCTGGCTGGCTGGGCCTTTGGGCCTGGCCGCCTGCCTCCCCGAAAAATATTGTAATTATTTTTTTCAGTTTTAAAAAGGCTTTCATAAATAGTTTTTAGACAAATAAAATATCCGTAAGAGACCGGGGTTTTAATTTGAAATAAAGACAGGGGATATTTAGAAAACAAATATAGGCTTTTAGAAAATAGTTTTAGACAAACATATGCATGATGATGATGATGCTCAAATGCAATGTGGCATGATGACATGAGCATGCGGTCATGATGATGCACAAACAAAAACACAGTGATTTTCTAGTAGTGATTTTATCGAGGTGCTACAATTCGACACCACTAACAAAGGATCTCGCCCTCGAGATCCGCCTCATGGTACGAGGAAGAAGGCCGATGATTCGCTTCGTGTAGATCCTCGCGACACCACTAACAAGGGTTCTTGATCCATCTCGAAATTGATGACACCACCAACAATGGTCGCTGCTCACGATCATCGAGAGAACACTCCGGATAACAAAGGACGAAGATAAAGGTATCAAAAGATAAGGCCACCTTTAACTTCCGTGAGAGGAGGGAATAAGTGCAATCTAATCCACTACAATGTACGGGAGCGAATAGAATGAGTTGTCGGCATGGGGGCCAATCCATCACGCACTCAAACTATTACTCCGCACATTCAGTAGAAAAGCGTGCAACCCATTCTCAGAAGTAGACTGAAGATCTTGACAAGCGAGGTTCAGAAACAAAGGAGTGATGCAAGCTCTTCTTTGGATCTGACGTCGCTGATGATGATGTCGTCTTGGAAACACCGGAAGGCACAAAGGAGCAACAACGAGAAGTCCAACAGATGAACATTCCTCAGATAGCATGAAGACCAGATGTAGAAACACCGTTACCAAAGGAGGAAGCGAAACCCTGAAGGTAACACGGCAAACCCAACCACGAGAATTCCTGGACTCAGAGAACTGGAAGAGAGCAGATTTAAAACACGCTGAGATAAGAGGAGAACAGCATAGGGGTAAGGAGTAAAATCAGACCTAATCAGATCTAACCAACCGATTTTGCAAAATAGTTTTGACTCTCTAGATCGTCCGTTAGCTAGGTTATCCTACAGGCTGGACCAGTGGGTATCATAACTGCAGGGCTCTGATACCACTCTGTAACACCCTCGAATCGGCCCTATGTAGATTTCAGCGCTTCCCGCCAAACCCGCATAGAAACGCTTCAAGGACGCCCACCAGGCACTTGCGTGCGGGTGGAAAATGAAGTAATACCATTACACAATAGTTCACGAAGGAACCCACAGAAACATTTATATACAACAATGACTCAAAGAGTCAAGGATACAGATATACTATACAAAGATCCAAATCACCTTGAAAACGATAGAGCGTCCGACTACGGACAAGATGCAAATGGGGCTAAGAGCTCTGAAGAATAACCAATGGCGTCCATAACCCTGCCCAGGCCAAGCCGGAAGGGTAACCCTGCTAACGACGTCGATCTCAAACCTGCTAAAACAAAAGGGGTGCCGACAAAGGGGCAAAGCAAAAGGAGGAGCGTCAGTACTGAGGCCAGTACACGACGAGGCTAGAATTCGGTGACTCTCGCCTACATAGGTATGGTGGACTAAAGCGGCAGCGCAGCATGCATAAACAACCTATAGAGACTCGATGCAATTGTCGGCTATTAGAGAGGGATAAGAGAGATCTATTCGGGGCCAACCTGATACTAACACCAATCATACCCTTCCTGGTATTCCCCCTCGAGGCCAAACGAGGAAGTCAAACCAAGGAACTCACACAGTTGGCAGTTTTATTCATTCCAGTATAGTTGCAGGACTTACTAGTCAGATATAGATAGCATGAGTCATCCTGATAGCATAAGTAGTCGGCAGTTTTAGTTAACCATTCAGTTGTAGTTGCAGTACTTACTAGTCAGATACCACAAGCATGTGACATCCCAAACCCAGCAGTTGTTGGCACTTTTATCTCATTCCATTGGAGTTGCGATACTTACTAGGCAGGTATAACATCAGACGATACACCCCAGTTCCACCAGTTGTTGGCACTTTTATTATCCATTCCATTGTAGTGAAGCTGATTACTAGTCACATATTAAGTCAAATTTGTAGCACTACTTTAGTTATGCTTGTCTATGATCGAGATATTGTGCTCCAAGTCATCCATAACCGCGGACACGGCTTTCAGAAAGATTTACCCTGCAGGGGTGCACAAATAGCAACACACACACGATCAACCTCGGAAAAACCAAATCAAAACCCAACGAGGCTTTCACGATAAAGCAATCACAGGATTCATAAATTATTTCAGGGGCCACCCCATTAAGCTACCCGCAACGAAGTTGGTCAGCTCCGAGACGGACCCAAGGTTTGTGCCAATGGTTGTAAACGACTGGGAACCTGAAAGTGTGACTGGTCTTGTCGATACCGCGAAAACATTCCACATTCCTAAATAGTACAGGTGCTCCACGCACAATCGTAAATAAAGCAGTAAAGCATGGCATAAGTACAGGATAGTAATAAAGCCCCAAACTAGTTTGTGGCCCCAAGAAATAAAGTGCGAATCAAGCTCTGGCTAAGAGGGATTCATAGACTCTCCTGGATGTGGATAGTGCGGATAGTCAAGGAATAGGTATCAAGTACTCGGGGCCTACGGGACACAAGTGGACATAAAAACCAAATAGCATATATTGCCCACCGGTTCCTCTTTCATTAGTTATCCTAGCAATTTAATAATTGTATTTAAAATCATGATCATCTCCACCATTAAGCATCTCCACCGTTAAGCATCTCCATCATTTATCATGTGCCAACTTGCCATCAACGGAGGAACGATAACGACGCGAAGCAACACAGAAGCAAGCAACTATGACTCGCAAGGCCGACTATCTATCAAACAACAGGCAATAGGATGTGCCATGGCAATATAGAGGCTGCAAGGAGTATAACTAAAGCATCGCAATACGGGTAGCAATAGATCAACAGGAGGAAGTAAAGACTATAAATGCAAAATAGGTAGAAAGGGGGAGAATGCTCGCCTGGGAAAACATAGTCGAAGAGACATTATCTGAAGAACTTGCCGATGCTCGCGCCAACTGAACGGCCTAATCCGCGAAGAAGAAAATCACTAAAAGAAACACTGGATGCACTATTTAATACTACGGCAGAAGATCCGGCATGTTCATGATATGATACATGGCATGGCATAGATGCGGTGCAATTAGGCAATATTAAGCGGATTCGGGGTCCCGACATTTAATTAGATGGTTCATGTTGTTTAGCTACCCATGATTTAAATGTTGTCTTAACAAGGAAAAACATGGCATCGTTTCGCTACACCAATTTAAATGGAGTCTGGAATAAGACAAATGTATCCCGCATAAACACTCCATACTTAATTATGAGGTAAATCGACAAAGTGCCCCCAAACAAATAAACATGTATGCGAGTATGGATAATTTAATATGCAACAGATATATATTATATATTATAAAAAATAGGGGTCTCGGATAGGGGTCACACTTCGGTTATCGGTGATCTTGGTGTTCACCGGGGGTCGATGGGGTTCGGTCTTGGCGGGATCGGCCTTCGAGTTCCATGTCGATGGTCTTGTCATCGATGAAGAACTTGGATTCACATCGGTGGTTTTTGGAAGATCTTGGCGAAAGCCGGGATCGGAGAACTTCGCGGGGATTTATACTCTTCGAGTGGCACCGATACATCCCTAAAAACCATCGGCATCGAGCATACATCCACGAAACAAGGCAAGGTAGACCTTCCTGCAAACATGTTGGTAACGGGACAAGGTCGAAACACTGAGCCACGAGTACCAACTAGAACCACATGCAGGGACAGAGAAAAACACTAGCATATGGGAAACATGTCAAACACGAAAAACTTGGTGTCAACTCGAAGTGGACAACAGCGAGGAGAGGATCTAGGGTGGCGCTCGATGCTCGGCGCCGGGGTGCAGAGATGAGGGTCGGTGCCTCTCAGGAGGTGGAGTCCGGTAGCGTCCGCTGGCAAGCTTGGCACCGCCGGAGTCGAGGTGGGGCTGCGGGAGCGTGCCAAGGTAGAGAAGACGACATGCACATGGAGGCAGTGGACATCGGGGTGGAGGCCCTTGGTTCTCCGGCGAGGACGGCGGGGAAGCCCTGCAGACACGCGCGAAGAGGCGGTGGTGCTCGGTTCGAGGAGGCTAGCAAGGTTGTCCCGGAAGGAGGACGATGGGCGGTGTCGGGTTGCAGAGAGAGAGACAGCGGACGGCGGCAACAGCGGGCCAGACAGGCAGGGTTCAGCAGCCAGCGGTATGAGAATGGCGAGGAAGGCAGCCTCGTTGATGGCTTCGGGGCAGAGGACGATAGCGGTGGGGCGCTCGAGTCGGATGAGAGTGCCGCTGCGGCAGCAGAGCTGGGAGAAGGGAGGCGGCGGCTCCAGGCAGGGTCGCGGGCTCCTGGCGGCAAACGAGGATGGATGAGAGGAGCGGGGCGAGGGATGGGGATCATGAGGTGGGTCGCTAGGCGCGTGCGACACGAGAGGGTGGGGCCAGGATGGAGCGGGGTTGAGGGGTGTGGATCGCGACAGAAGTGAGGGGTGGGGCCTGGTGACGAGTGGTGTGGATCAGACCTGGGACGTGACGGTGCAGCGCGCGGTTATGTGCTTCCGCATGGCATCGGTGCGGGTCTAGGTTAGGTTAGTGGTTGGCGGCGGCTGCTGTGGGTAGGACTAGGTGGTTGTTCGGGTTGGGGGATTTAGGTTAGGGCTTTGAGAAGGTTAGTTTTAGGTTTTGGGTAGTAGGCTGGCTGGCTGGGCCTTTGGGCCTGGCCAGCTGCCTCCCCGAAAAATATTGTAATTATTTGTTTTAGTTTTAAAAAGACTTTCATAAATAGTTTTTAGACAAATAAAATATCCGGAAGAGACCGGGGTTTTAATTTGAAATAAAGACAGGGGATATTTAGAAAACAAATATAGGCTTTTAGAAAATAGTTTTAGACAAACATATGCATGATGATGACGATGCTCAAATGCAATGTGGCATGATGACATGAGCATGCGGTCATGATGATGCACAAACAAAAACACAACGATTTTCTAGTAGTGATTTTATCGGGGTGCTACAACAGCCGGCTATGCCGACAAACGCGACGACAACCGCAACAACAGCTATCGCAGCGACGGATATAGTGACTCCGGGAAAACCACGCAAGTGTGGCAACGCCGCACTCGCGAAGAGGCACCCGCAACATCTATCGGGGACAAACTATCCGAACCATGCAACATGCACTTCTACATCGACAAGCACGACGACAAGAAGAAATCCAGCCACCTTCTCAAGGACTGCCACGAGTTCCTCAAACTCCATGAGGGCCTAGCCCGGATGAATCGCGACGCAGTCAACAGGGGCTATGGAGCCGCCCCAGGCGCTGTGGCACATGGAGCTCCTCCACCACCGCCCGGACCACCACCACCCACGGTCGCGCCAGTGCAACACCACGGAGGCGAGCCACACCCATGGGCCGTAGGAAACATGATGATCCAAAAAGCGCGCCCCTCAAATAGAGTGCAGAAGGCCATCACTCGCCAAGTCAACTTGGTGACAAATTCACCGCCCTCCACCACTGAGTACCTCAGTGGAAGCGACTCCTGCATCACCTTCGTCAAGTGCGACCATCCGCACCAAGTGCCTTGTCCAGGCCACTGTCCCCTCGTACTCGAGGCGCAGATCGGAGGCTTCAACATGACTCATGTCTTCATGGATGGTGGGAGGGGCATTAACCTCATGTTCGCGAGTACCTTGCATGCAATGAGGATCCCTCTGACCTGTCTGGAGGTCTCTGACACGACGTTCCACGGCATCGTCCCAGGCAAGGGCATATATCCCCTGGGGAAAATCAACCTCGACGTCATCTTCGACACGCCGAAAAACTTTTGGCGAGAACACATCGACTTCGAAGTCGTCGACTAGCCTTCGCAGTACCACTGCATCCTAGGGCGTGTCGTGTTTGCTAGGTTCATGGTAGTGCCGCACTATGCCTACCTGCATATGAAAATGCCAGGTCCAAATGGCGTCATCACAATCAACGGAAGCTTCGAGAGGTTTGACAGCTGCAACAGGGAATTCAACAGAATCTCCCAATCCTTCGGCATGCAGGAGGAACTCGCAAGATTGAAGGAGTTGACAGACAACAGTTTGCCTCCGCTAAGCAGGCCAAGCTCACCTGACCTGTCATTTGACTCGTTGGTAGACACGAAGAAAGTGCAGGTCCACCCAACGGACCCGGCCAAGACGGTCCTCATCGCCAACAACTTGAGTTCCGCATAGGAACTCGCGCTCGTCGAATTCCTCCGTGAGCACTGGGAGATCTTTGCCTGGTGTCCAGCGGACATGCTAGGGGTTCCCAGGGAATTCGCCAAGCACTCACTCAACGTGAATCTAGACGCAAGGCCAGTCAAGCAGACAATTCGGCGAATATCTGAACCACGAACAGAAGCAGTCGGAATGGAGATCAACAGACTCCTCGACGCAAATTTCATACGCGAGATCAAGGAAAGCACTTGGCTCACTAATACAGTGCTGGTGCCCAAAAAAGACATGGATATCCTGCGGATGTGCGTGGACTTCACCTCCCTAAATCAGCACTGCCCAAAGGATCACTTCCCGCTGCCACGAATCGACCAAATCATCGACTCTACCGCGGGATGTGAATGCCTCTGCTTCCTCAACGCCTACTCAGGCTACAATCATATTCGAATGTAGGAGGACCAAGAGAAGACGGCATTTATGACGCCATTTGGTGTGTTCTGCTACAACAACATGCCCTTTAGGCTAAAAAACGCAGGAGCTACCTATCAGTAGTGCATGTAGGCTTGCCTCAAGAATCAACTTGGCCGCAACATCCAAGTTTATGTCAACGACATCATCATCAAAACCAAAGAGGAAGCTTCGTTAATCGACGATCCCCGCGAGACCTTCGCCAACCTCGACCGCTACCGGATCAAGCTCAATCCAGATAAATGTGCCTTTGGCGTGCCATCCGGGCAGCTACTCGGGTACCTCATCTCGGCGAGAGGGATCAAAGCAAACCCAAAGAAAATAAAGGACATAATGTCCATGGAGAAGCCGAAGAACGTAAAAGGCGTCCAGCAGCTGGCTGGATGAATCGCGGCGCTCTATCGATTCATCAGTCGAATGGACAAAAAGGTGCTACCCTTCTATCAACTTCTCCGCAAGGCTGACAAGTTCGAGTGGACACATGAAGCGCTAGAAGCATTCGAAGACCTCAAGCGCCTACTATCCACCTCGCAAGTACTGGTGACACCTCGCGAAAAGGAGCCACTACTGCTCTACTGAAGGGAATATGCCCAAGAGGCAATAATAAAGTGGTTATTATCTTATTCCTTCTTTATGATAATTGTTTATTTTACATGCTATAATTGTATTAATTTGGAAACTTTAATACATGTGTGTTTAATAAACAAAAGGAAAGTTCCTAGTTATGCGTCACTTATAAACTAGCTCGTTGATTAACAAGATGATCAAGGTTTCTTGATCATGGATATTGGATGTTGTTAATAACGAGGTCACAACATTGGTGGAATGATGTGATGAACATTCATCCGAAGTATAGCATTACGATCAGAGTCATTATGTTTATATTGCTATAACATCATACGAAGTAATCTTAGTCCTTAGACCATGAGATCATATTAATTGCTAACACCGGAAGAGTATCTTGATAACATCAAATGTCACCCAATAACAGGGTGACTATAACGGTGGGTTCAGTGCTACGAAGGTGTTATGTTGAGGCTCATGGATCAAGAGTGGGATTTGTCCATCCCGATGACGGATAGATATACTCTAGGCCCTCTCGGTGACATCACATTAATATAGGTTGCAAGCAAGTGATGTGATCACTAGAATGTTATATCACGGGAACGAGAAAAGAGTGCATGTCGGTAACGAGATCAAACTAGGTATTTGGATGCCAATGATCAAATCTTGGACATGTAATATATCGTGAGACAAAGGGATTTAGTTACTAGCGTTAAAGGGGGTCATCGTTGAATATGTGGGAGTCAGTACGGATCTCCAGGTCCCGCTGCTGATTATTGATCGCAGAGGGGTCTCGATCATGTCTGCATTATTCGCGAACCGTCGGGTGACACACTTATGGGATACCGACACCATTTAGGAGCAAATATGTTTCAGATAAAGATTAAGAAAGCGCTGGAATTATTTCAGGTGAAATTGCTGAAATTGGTTCTGCATGTAATATTGAAATGTTGCAGGGGTTTTATGTGAATGTTTGTTAATTAAAGTAATTAACAAAATTATGAATAAAATTAATAAAAGAGTTTTATTAAATGAGAGAGCATTAAATTTGGAGAAATTTAATGCATTTAAAGTGGAGACTTTAAAAGAGAATGTGAAGGGGCATTTTAATGTGGAGGGGATTACCACCACATGAATGGGGGAGGTGAAGGGACACCCTCCCCTCCTCCTATAAAAGGCCCCCCTCTTACTCCTTCTTCCTCACACCTCCTTGTGAAGGATCTCTCTCCCCCTCTAGTATTATTTCCCCATGGTCTCAGATTAGCGAGATACATGTTCCCGGTGGCTTTATCTTGAAAGGAGTTGCTACTCCTGCTGCTTTGCTGGAGCGAGGGACGGAGGTTGTCGGGGTACCAGACATGTGTGCGATCACATATGCACCGCTGCTTTGTGGTGCTGGACTTGGTGGTGCTGGACTTGCTGGAGCTGGATCTGATGGACGTGCTGGAGCCAGACCTGCTGGACTTCATCACGATCTTGAGATCGGGAAGCGTACGACTACATAATCCACGAGTTCCAACTCGCTAACAAAACTCGTTGTCTTCGAGGGTAAGTTCTCCATGGATGTATATCCACCCGTTGCTCTGTATCTAGTAGATAGATCTTGGCGTATAGTTCTCATCATAGGAAATTTTTTGTTTTCTACGTTGTGAACCCCAACAGTGGTATCAGAGCCTGATCTATGCGTAGGTGCTTTGCACGGGTAGTACACATACGTTTATATGTGGGCGATGATGATCGTGTTATTTCTTCTTTCATGTATTTTGGATATTGGTGGCATAGTGGGATGAAGTGGCCCGGACCAACCTTACATGTCATCGTACATGAGACCGGTTCCACGACTGACATGCAACTAGTTTTGCATAAGTGGCCGGCGGGTGTCTGTCTCTCCTACTATTGTCAATATCTGATTTACAACAAGTTGCTAATAACTTGGTTATCCTCGTTGTGGTTCCATGTTCGTAGGTAAGACAGGTTCTATCTCCGAAAGCCCTAAGCCACGTAAAACTTGCAATGGATAAATTCGAGGCGTCTAGTTTAGATCGTTGCTGGGCTAGTGTCATGATATGGTAATGTTGTAAATAGATGTATGATACATACTCTTACAACACACCTAACGTGTAAGTTCCATATACCTTGGCATTACACACAAAGGAATGATAGAGATCATACCACGATGCATATCATAGAGATCAAATGCATGGACCATATCATCCCACTTTACACATTAGATGTTTGCATCTTATATTGCTAGTTTGGCATTTTAGTAGCATTTTAAGATGATCCCTCATTTAAATATCAAGATAAAATGTGTTCTTCCTTAAGTATGCACCTTTTTATGGATCGTGTTTCGAGACATCACGTGATGATCTGGTGTACTCGACTCTACGCTTTCATACAACGGGTGTAAGACGGTTTTACACACGCGAGTACTAAGGTTCTTACTTGGCGAGCCTAGCATGTATAGACATGGCCTCGAAACACGGACCAAAAGGTTAAGCAGGAGTCATATAGTTGATATGATGGCCATATGGATGCTCGCCTTTGAAGCTACACCGACTCACGTGATGATCGGACTTGGTGTAGTGGATTTTGTTCATGTAATCACCACAAAAAGCACGAGGGATGTCTTTTTTGAGTGGGAGTTCATTTCTAATTTGGATTAGTCGAACTCAATTTGTCATAAACTAAATTGAAGTGAATTTGCATAATTTTTTGTAGTCATTGGCATTTGTTCACTACCTTATGCTTAGTTTTAATTGAGATAATAGAACTATAGAATTCTAGATATTTACTTTACGAACTGGTATCGTATTGTTTTGAATGTCAATTTAAAGTTTATAAGTCTTATTGCAAACTTTCAGCAAACTCTATTTACTCCATGAAGTTTAATAAGTAGTATTAAATCAAGAGTAAGAATTCCAATGTTAGTATCTAAAGTATCATGTTTGCCTCCATGATTATTGATATTCAAAAGTTGTTTTAATATCAAGATTATATAGGAGCTGAATTTTTTTTCAGAAACCATCATGTGTGAAAGATATTGTGATATATGAAACAATGCTTTTGGTTGCATTATGATAGAGTATAATTGAGCAAAATACATGTTCTCATATTGTATGAGAATTTGTGAAGGATAGAGATGCTAAGTATCCGGATCTCCCAAAAAGGTTTTGGGAACTAACATTATACTCGTGATTCTTCCTTACAGGCTACAGTAGCTTGATCATGAAAGTTGTCATGATAAGGATGAATAGAATATGTAAGTAAAATGTTTACTACACTAATATATTACTAAAGAATGGATTTTTGAAAGAACACCAAACATTTGATGATGGTGATCCACTTCAAAGGGCAAGTTCAAAGGTATTAGTATTTGACTATATACACTTTATACTATGTGTCATGTGAATGACACCACTATTGATGTTGATAGATTCTTTTAAAATAAAAGGAAATGTTGAAAGAGAATCTATAAAATATTTGGCAGAAAAGAAAAGGTTGGAGATGTCCAACTTAGGTATATAGAAGATATACATGTTATGGTTGTATTCCTTGCTTGTTAAACAATGTGGTTCTGAGATATTGGATACCAGTATTGGATACCGAATTGGTTGGTATGAAGTGTCATACAGGACAACGCAATTCATGAACTGCAATGGCCTAAGTAACTAGCAAGAGAATAAGTGATGATGTTCATTGAAAACAAATAAAGTGTTATTGTGTTTTTCGTTGTCGTCAAACCTAGCCTTCAAGATTTGTTTTAATAATTCTTGTTTTGTTCCGGTATTATGAGAACAATAGTTGTTCAAATAATTACCGTATTCCATAAAGGATGGATGAACTTTTACAAGTCTAGTGGGAGAAATCACATCCATAAACACTATTGCTAAAATGTCGCAAGACAAATGATTGAAAGATCACTTATGAAGTGACATCGCTGTTTAAATTATATTGGAAAGAAAACATGAAGAAACTCCATGTTGACGGATTTTTGGAGTCTTTGATTTTGATCAATTAACGCTTGTGAGACTTTTCTCGAGATAATTGAAACTCCGTCCAAAGGCCAAAGAGGAACGGATGACTAACTTATTGGATATTATACATATTGATGTATATAGTCCATTATATGTAGCCATATGCCATGGATATTTTTTGCTTTATATGCTTTCTCCAGAAATTTGAGTGAATATATCTATATATTTACTTAATAAGGAAGAAGTATGAAACATTTGAAAATTGTTCAAAGACTTTCAAGATGAAGTGAAAATCATTGTAACAAGAAAATAAAGAGTTTATGATACATGTTTAGCAAAAACACTTAAGATTTTAGGAATTGTTCCATGATTTGTGTTTCCCGATAAACCATAGGAGTATGGCATATTCAAGAGATGAAATCAAACCATGTTTGACATGGTAAGATCAAAGGTGTCATTTATAAAACTGCCATTATGTTTTAAGGATTGAAGCTTTAGAGACTACCGCTTTTACACTGAAAAAAGAGCACCATCGTGATCCGTTGAAATGACACCATATAAGTTATGGTTTAGGATAAAACCCGAATTGTCATTTCTTAAATTTTGGTATGCTATGCATAAGTAAAATGTTTACAACCAAAGTCGGATAAGCACGTCTTTGTAGGTTATCCCAAAGAATTTGTTGGGAATGTCTCCATAACACCGAGGACAAAAGAGTTTGTTACTTGGAACGTCAAGTTTCTTGAGAAGGAATTTCTGCGAAACGTTAAGTGGGAGGACAATAGAACTTTGATAAGGTTGTTGAACCTTAGCTATATGTGCTAAGTAGCGCAGCGCCAGAAAGTGTCATGGTGGCGGCCACAATGCTCATGGCTCCCGTGATTACAAAGGTTGTGATCTCGGAGATTAGAGTTCCTATTGAACTGTGTGGGTCGGTAAGAATCAAATAGTGTGATTTGATAAGCAATTTGTTATTGTTTTGACAACGATGAACCGACTACATGCAAAGAAGCGATGATGGGCCCTGACTCCATAAAATGACTAGAAGTCATAGAATCCGTGATAGTATCCATACACGAGAAATCAAGTTTCTGAACTTGGAAGACCCTCCGGAAAGGCGTGAAGCCTATCGGTCGTGTTTGGATCTATAAAGAAATAGACATGGATGTTTAACATCTATGAAATAGTCGACATGTCGGAAAGAAGTTTACAACAATGTTCAAGGAGTTGACTATGACAAGATTTGATCTTTCATAGCGATATTTAGTCTTGACGAATTAATGTAGCAACCACTACATATAATGTGGTATATGGTAGTTGAATAAACAAAACAAGGTTCTTCTAATAGAATGGTTACCTAGGACGTGTACATGACATGCTCCGAAGGGTTTTGTTAATTCAAAGGGTGCTAAAAGGGCATGCAAACTTCAATAGTTGAAGTGAGCATAGCGGAGTTGAAATCTTCACCATGATGAAAATGTTAAAGGAGTTTAATTTCATCGGAGATGATGAAGATTCTTGCATTTGCAAGAAATTAAGTGGGAGCGCTGAGACAAATTTCCAATACATTAAGCAGAGTAGATATTGTTGATTGGAAATGATGTATCTTTTATTGACACAAGTTAATAATTTCATTAAAATAAGATTTCGATGAAAGACTTGGGCAAAGCCGGAATATTTGGCATCAATATCTATATGGATAGATTGAGGCGCTAATATGGTTGTGCCAGACATACATATATGAGATATTGAAAGGGTTCAATATGGAAATAATAAGAAAGGTTCTTGCTGCATGGAAAGGATTGTATCAAGATTCAAGCGTTTCAACACTTGGTGAGTAAAATCACATGAAGATTTTGATCGATTATACTGTGATATGTATATATCCAGAATTTCCTATGCTCTAAATGTTATGAGAACATACCAGAATGATTCATAATATGATCATTGGATGATAGTAAAGATATTCTTATGAGCTTTGGAAGAACTAAGAATATATCATGTATAAGTGACAAATAGTTAAAGGGTAGTTCATTGTAAAGTGTTACATTGATACTAGTTTTGTCACAAGATACAAATTAAAATTTATCTCAATTTAGACTATGGATGGCACAATGTAATGGAAAGGATGTTCCATGATGGATTTAGATAAAGTTCCAAAGTTAAGACATTGTGACGGATACTACAACAAAAGGCTAAGTATATGACTGCTATAGTAGTAGCAAAGGAGGGCATTTGTGTTAAGTAGTTTGTTATCAAACTAGGTGTGGTTCAAAGTGGGCTAATACTATGAAGATATATTGTATGACAATAATATCAACATATTTTAACTCAAACGAACAATAGGTCTCAGCAAAGGACCAAATGTATACAATGCCAAGTCATTTGAGAATGAGTGATGCGTAGAGACGCAAACACATGCAAATACACACGGACCTGAAACTGTCAGAGCCGAAGATTATGTTAACCACTAGAAATCGCATATATGCAACATCAAAAAGCCATAGGTGTTCAATACGCAAAGTTTTTCAAACTAGATTATTGACTCTAGTGCAAGTGGGAGACTGAAGGGAATATGCCCGAGAGAAGATAATAAAGTGGTTATTATCTTATTCCTTGTTTATGATAAATGTTTATTTTGCATGCTATAATTGTATTAATTTGGAAACTTTAATAACTGTGTGTTTAATAAACAAAAGGAAAGTTCCTAGTTATGCCTCTCTTATAAACTAGCTCGTTGATTAACAAGATGATCAAGGTTTCCTGATCATGGACATTGGATGTCGTTAATAACGAGGTCACAACATTGGTGGAATGATGTGATGAACATTCATCCGAAGTATAGCATTACAATCAGTCATTATGTTTATATTTCTATAACATCATACGAAGTAATCTTAGTCCTTAGACCATGAGATCATGTTAATTGCTAACACCGGAAGAGTATCTTGATAACATCAAACGTCACACCGTAATAGGGTGACTATAAAGGTGGGTTCAGTGCTACGAAGGTGTTATGTTGAGGCTCATGGATCAAGAATGGGATTTGTCCATCCCGATGACGGGTAGATATACTCTGTGCCCTCTCGGTGATATCACATTAAGATAGCTTGCAAGCAAGTGATGTGATCACTAGAATGGTATATCACGGGAACGAGAAAAGAGTGCATGTCGGTAACGAGATCAAACTAGGTATTTGGATACCAATGATCGAATCTCAGACATGTAATATATCACGAGACAAAGGGATTTAGTTACTAGAGTTAAAGGTTCACACGATCACAAGGGTCATCGTTGAATATGTGGGAGTCAGTACGGATCTCCAGGTCCCGCTACTGATTATTGATCGGAGAGGGGTCTCGATCATGTCTAGATTATTCGCGAACTATAGGGTGATACACTTAAGGGATACCGACACCATTTATGAGCAAATATGTTTCAGATAAAGATTAAGAAAGCGCTAGAATTATTTCAAGAGACACCAAAACTGTTTCGGGTGAAATTGCTGAAATTGGTTCTGCATGTAATATTGAAATGTTGCAGGGGGTTTTATGTGAATCTTTGTTAATTAAATTAATTAACAAAATTCTGAATAAAATTAATTAAAGAGTTTTATTAAATGAGAGAGCATTAAATTTGGAGAAATTTAATGCATTTAAAGTGGAGACTTTAAAAGAGAATGTGAAGGGGCATTTTAATGTGGAGGGGTTACCACCACATGAATGGGGGAGGTGAAGGGACACCCTCCCCTCCTCCTATAAAAGGCCTCCCTCTCACTCCTTCTTCCTCACACCTCCTCGTGAAGGATCTCTCTCCCCCTCTAGTATTATTTCCCCATGGTCTCGGATTAGCGAGATACATGTTCCCGGTGGCTTTATCTGGAAAGGAGTTGCTGCTTCTGCTGCTTTGCTGGAGTGAGGGATGGAGGTTGTCGGGGTACCAGACGTGTGTGCGATCATGGATGCACCGCTGCTTTGCGGTGCTAGCCTTTGTGGTGCTGGACTTGTTGGAGCTGGATCTGATGGACGTGCTGGAGCCGGACCTGCTGGACTTCGTCACGATCTTGAGATTGGCAAGCGTACGACTACATCATCCACAAGTTCCTACTCGTTAACAAAATTCGTTGTCTTCGAGGGTAAGTTCTCCATGGATGTATATCCACCCGTTGCTCTATATCTAGTAGATAGATCTTGGCGTATAGTTCTCATCGTAGGAATTTTTTTGTTTTCTATGCTGCGAACCCCAACATCTACATCTCCGCCACCAACCAGGTGGTCAGTACCATGCTCGTGGTGGAGCGAGCCAAAGAAAACAAAGTCCACGGGGTGCAATGCCCTGTATACTACCTCAGCGAGGTTCTCACACCAACAAAGCAGTAGAACCCACACTACTAGAAGCTGGCCTACGGCGTCTTCATGACAGCCAGGCGACTGCGCCACTACTTCCAGGAGCACCCAATCGTGGTGGTAAGCGATGCCCCATTCGTTCACATACTCAATAATCCTGATGCCACCGGACGAGCCGCGCTCTGGGGAATCGAATTGTCTCCACGAATCATCACATACGAGAAGCGCGACGCGATAAAGTCGCAAGTTCTCCCGGATTTTCTTGTGCACTGGATGGAGAACAACCTCCTTGACAAGCCAGATATCTCCTATCTTTGGACAATGCACTTCGATGGGTCCAAGCGAAAAGACAGGGCTGGCGCAGGTGTCATAATAACATTGCCCCAGGGAGACAAGATGAAATACATTCTACGAATGCAATTCACCACCTCCAACAATGAAGTTGAGTACGAAGCGCTAATCCATGGGATGCGGATGGAAAAATCCTGCGGCGCCAAAAGGCTCATCATCTATGGCGACTCCAAACTGGTGGTCAATCAAACGATGCACGAGTGCAACGCACTGAGTGACAACATGATCGCCTATCGCGACCTCTACGACACACTCGAAGGAGACTTTGATGGATGTGAGCTGCGACACATAGGCCGCGAAAGCAACGAAGAGGCAGACACACTCGCCAACATTGGCTCCACCTGTGCCCCCATACCACCCGGGGTATTTCTCGAGTGCATCTGCGAACGCTCCATCAAGCCAAAGGCTCCAGAGAAGAAAGCAAGCGCACCAATAGACTCGGTGGCTACGCCACCCAACGAGCCAATGACACTCGATGACCTAGAGCTTGATACAGGACTCGAAGGACCAATGAGTGTCATGAAGATCGAGCCATCTTGGACACAGCCGTACATCACATACCTGCTCAACAAAAGGCTGCTAGAGGACCCGACTGATGCGCGACACATCATGCGACGATCCAAGGCATTCGCTGTTATCAACGGCAAACTATACAAACACAGCATTACAGGAGTACTCCAACAATGCGTCTCCAACAGGACGGAAGGGTCGTCCTCCTCGACATACACGAAGGCACCTGCGGACATCATGCCGGCAGTCGTGCCCTTGTCGCCAAAGCTCTGAGAGCTGGATTCTACTGGCCCACGGCCATGCGCGACGCCAAGGATATCGTCTAGCACTGCAATGCTTGCCAGCGATTCGCGGACAAACCTCACGCACCTGGCACGAAACTCAGGCCAATACCATTGGCCTCGACCTTTGCACAATGGGGACTCGACATGGTCGGCAAGCTCCCAAGGTCCTCACAAGGAGGTTACGTCTACCTCTTAGTCGTAGTTGACGAATTCACCAAGTGGATAGAGGCCATGCCGGTGACAAATCAATCAGGGGCCAATGCCGTCAAGTTCTTCGAGTCCATTGTCTACCACTTCGGAGTGCCACACAACATCATCACGGACAATGGGACGAACTTCACCTCGAAGGAATTCCAGGAATTCTGCGAAAACCTGGGAATCAACATAAGCTGCCTCGGTGGCTCACCCGCATACCAACGGTCAAGTCGAAAAGGCCAACAGCCTCGTTTGCGGTGGAATCAAGAAACGACTCCTCTGACCACTCGAACAAGCTGTTGGATGCTGGCCAGATGAGCTGCAATCCGTACTTTGGAGCATGCGCACAACTCCAAATAGCGCCACGGGATTCACTCTTTTCTTCATGGTTCACGGTGCTGAAGCGGTGCTACCCGCAGAAGTGCACTTCAAAGCCCCACGGGTGGTCGCATATAGCAAGAAGGAATCTACTCTTGGACTCGAAGACTCCATCGACCTCCTCGACGAGGCACGAGAAATCACAGTGGAGAGATCAATGATCTACCAGCAAAATCTCCGTAACTACCACGGCAGAAGGCTATGCCCCAGATCCTTCGTCGAAGGAGACCTAGTCATGTGATTAAAGCAACAAGGGCATCTCAAGCTCGAGTCCCCTAGGGAGGGACCTTACATGATTACAGAAGTAATCCCAGGTGGGGCCTATTGATGTCTCAATGCACGGCGCCCAGAAAAATGCTTGATGGCGGTGTTGATGTAGAGCTCGTTGGGAACCCCAAGAGGAAGGTATGATGAGCACAGCAACAAGTTTCCCTCAGTTATGAAACCAAGGTTTAATCGAACCAGTAGGAGCATGGAAACACCCCAAAGGTGTTACTAGCTGAGCTTTGGCAGGGCGCACTACCAGTGCTAGTAGCAACGTGGAGACCTTCACAAGACAACCACAGAACTTTGTCCCCAACTTGCGATGAGGTTGTTAATCTCACCGTGTTTTGCGGAAAACAAAGGATTAAACGTATCGAATGGAAAGAAGTAAAAGTTTGCAAAAATTAAACACAAAACTCTAAAAGATTGTAGATTGAATGTAAAAGACAAGGACCGGGATCCATGGTTCACTAGAGGTGGTTCTCCCTAGATAGATAACATGCTGGGTGAACAAATTACAGCGGGGCAATTGACAAACATCGAGAAAGCAATACATGCATATACTAATCATATTGACTCCTTTGAGAGTTGATTGGGCATTACAACATTATACATAAACCGCCATCCAACTGCATCTATGACTAATAAGCCACCTTCAGGTTATCATCTGAACCCCCTCTAGTATTAAGTTGCAAGCAACAGATTATTGCTTTACGAACTGCGTGTAAAGTAAACAATACGATTGTTCTATGAATAAAGGATTGTTGTTTTCTCCCTAGTAGCAACAGCACATCTAGTACCTTAGAGATTTCTATCACTTCCCTAGATTACCAGAGGCATGAACCCACTATCGATCATAAATACTAACTCTTGGAGTTGCTAGCATCTACTTGGCCAAGATAGCTACTAACAACGGAAAGCATGCAAGATCACAAATAACAAAGACATGATAGAATCAATAATCAATCCGAAATAGCATCTCAATATCCATCGGATCCCCGCAAACACAACATGTAAGAATTACAAATAGATGATCTTGATCATGAACGGAGCTCACAAGATCTAGACATGAAAGCACAAAGGAGGAGAACCAGACATCTAGCTACTACATGGATCCGTAGCCCAAGGATGAACTACTCATGCATCACACCGGAGGCTTGCATGGTGATGAAGAACGCCTCCAGTGTCGTCGGAATGAGGACAAGTACGCCATGAGGGGGTCCTCGAGGCGTGCGGAAGAGAGGGGTGTGAGACGTACGGTGTTCCGGGACGGTGAGCACACAAGTTTACCCAGGTTCGAATCCACCGGCTTTGGACAGATCCTACTCCTACTAGCAATCTAGTAATACGGCAGAGCCGGAATATGGGTTACAAGGGTTCGATTGTGCGAGTTGAGGGTCTAAAGTATTGGGTGCCCTAAAGGCTCTCCCTAGGATGGCTTATATAGATATCCGGCCTAGGGTTTATAGGATAGATCTATCCGGCTACGACTAAGAGTCGGTTACAGAGTACATCTTGAACTACAAGTAAGATTATGGGCCTAAGTTGGTAAGTCTTATGGGCCTTCCCGTAGCCAGATTGGACTCTGTCTTCTCTCCCTGACTGGGTTGCCCGTGAAGCAAAGCTCTAACCCGAAGTGGGCCACCCTGGTCAGTGAGGAACTGTGAGGATACCCGGAAAGTATATCCCCAATAGCAGCCCCCAAAGGCCTCCAAGATCCAAAGTCAGATTCATCATTGTCTAGCTTGATCTTCGGCTTGCAGAATCTTGAAGGGTTCCTAAAACTTCACAATAAAAAATACGATCCGGGTCTTAAAAATAAGTCAGACCTATCAACAGGTTACTTAGATTTTCTAGTTTGATTTCAAACTAAGCCGGAATTTGGTCTCGAACACCACCTCACACAAGCCATGGTCAAGTCACGTCATCTGACAGACATCCTGTCAGCACGACCGTTGGTGGGTCCGAGGTTAGCGGAACCGAGGCGCCGTTTCAATGCGTGCGCGGAGATTGAGGCGACGTAATCATCGTGTGGGTCCTTCCCAATTCCTTCCACTACGCGTGGCAGTTACACTGTAGCATTTGCACGAACCTTGGCGCGGTTAGGTGGATATAAGGGGTTAGGATTTTCTCCTTCTCTCTTCACCTGTCCTTTGCCTTTTCCTCTCCTCCCAATCTCTCTGCGCGCATAGAGCTCCTCTGTTCCTCCCCCAAAAAACCCCAGCGCCACCCATCTTAGCTCAACTGCCACCGGAGAAATGGCTTCTTCTTCCTCCTCCGGCTTGGCGGCAGCGGCAGGGACGACGGCGACGGAAGCGGTGGCGGAGAAAGAAATCTTCCATGGGCTCTGGATCCCCTGCGTGCTCGACGACAAGAAGCTCCAGAACATGGAGAAGGAAGGGATCCTCCGCGCCGGCGACTAGCGGAGCGGCTTCAAGGAAACCATCCCCAACCAGTGCGTCGGCGAGTGGGTCCACCTCGGCACCCACCTCGACAGAGGTTTGTCGTTTCCTCCCTCGGAGTTCTTCTCCGAGGTGATTGACCATTTCGGAGTTCAACTCCATCATCTTCCTCCCAACTCTCTCTTAGAGATGAGCGCTTACGCTTCTTTGTGTGAGGGCTTTCTCGGCATTAGGCCGAGTTTGACTTTATTCCGGTATTGTTTTCATGTCCGGAGAAACTCTATCACTACTGGTGTTCCTTACATCACTGGTACTATTAGTTTTTCACTTGGACGCGAGCGCACGTATCCCAAAATCTTAGCTAGTGGATTGGTCAAACAATGGCCAACCATGTTTTTCTACCATAGGGATATTCTGGCTCCTGGCAAATCTACTGCTTTGCCGGCTTTTGTTGACGGAGCTGCCACGGCCCAACCATCTTGGGACGAGGCCACTCCGGCTCTCACCGACGATCTGATCCTCGCTAAGAGGCGGATCGAATACTTGATCAAACACAAAGGACTGAAGGGATCCGACTTGGTCCAATGCTGGGTCTCATGCCGGATCCAGCCCCTTCAGTACCATGGAGATCGACTGATGCACTCCATCATGTCGTCCAAGAAAGACTCCCTCCGCATCAGCCCCAAAGCCTACACCACACAAGGCTATATAAGCCAGATTAAGTGGCTGATCAGGGAGTGGATCGAGAGGAGGATCCCGGAGGTTTCTCTGGATATGCATACGGTGGAAAACCCCGTAGTGCTGGTAAGCTTCTATCAGTGCACCTTTTTATGTGTTTCAATCTTCGAGTTACACTTCAATACTGATATGTTTCTTATTTTCAGCTTGCTAACCTCCCTGAGTCGGAACTTGCTCCGTTCGAAGGATATCCTCCCGAGTTTTCTCAGGAGACAGAGGTGGTCCCATTGCCGGACCTTGCGCTCAAGAAGCGCAAAGCTCCGACAGTGGTTGTTGGCACAAAGGAGGTGCCCGTCGTGAAGAGGTAACTTCCAATCACAACTTCCGCCTTTGTACTTTACTCGAATTTGTTTCCGAGATGTAATGTTTCCGACTTTACTACATTCTCAGAGAAAAACCGCTCATCAAGGGCAAGGGGAAGGGAACTTCTTCAAAGCCCTTGCGACAGACGAAGCTTACCATAGATTCTCCTGTCGTGGCTCCTCCGACTCCTGCCCCTCAGCCTTCCGCAACGCCGGTGATAATTCCTTCTCCGGCTGTCGCAGAAGATCCGGCTCCTTCCACAGAGCCTGCTATCCTTGAATCACAAACTGACGTCACCAAGGGTGAGTCAGCTTTAGATAAGGGTGAACCCTCTTTGGGTAATGATCCCTTGGCAGAAACTTTTGCCGAAAACCTTATCAGCAATCCGGGACTTGCCAAGTTTGGCCTGTCCCAGAAATCTGCTAAAGAAATCCAGCGGCTCGCCAGGCAATGCCTGGAGAAAAGTACCTTATCTGCTAAAGAAGAAGCGCAAGAAGCAGAGGACGTCAAGTTTGAAGGAAATATGCCCTGAGAGGCAATAATAAAGTTGTTATTATGTATTCCTTATATATGATAGATATTTATTTTACATGCTAGAATTACATCGATCGGAAACATCAATACATGTGTGTTTAATAAACAAAAAGGGTTCCTAGTTATGCCTCTCTTATAGACTAGCTTGTTGATTAACAAGATGATCAAGGTTTCCTGATCATGGACATTGGATGTTGTTAATAACAAGGTCACACCATTGGTGGAATGATGTGATGAACATTCATCCGAAGTATAGCATTACGATCAAGTCATTATGTTTATATTGCTATAACATCATACGAAGTAATCTTTATCCTTAGACCATGAGATCATGTTAATTGCTAACATCTGAAGAGTATCTTGATAACATCAAACGTCACACCGTAATAGGGTGACTATAAAGATGGATTGTGAGACCAGGCACATGGCTTAATAGGATTGATAGAATACTCATACCAACAAGTTGCAACTTCTTTTCTGGAAGCTCATTCGAAAAGAACTCTAAGGTTAAGCGTGCTTGGCCTAGAGCAATTCTAGGATGGGTGACTGACCGGGAAGTGGGTACCGGGTGCGCACGAGTGAGGACAAAGTGCGCAGAAAAGACTAGTGTTGGTCTGTGGGGCCAGTCTAGATATCCTATTAAGCTGCCAGGAGTGACACCCGCTGGGCCCAGGAGTGGACGGGGTGTTACAAAGTGGTATCAGAGCCGACACTTTCGATTACACGGGTGTGTGCGGGTCAGTGGCGGGACATGTGGAGCATGGCGCGTGTGGCCCGGAGTGGACACGGCATGGCACATGTACCGGCATTGGACACACAGACGCGTGCCAAGAGCGAACGTTCCTGGGGTGTGCTTGATCGATGAGGGCATCGATCTTCTAAAGGGTGGGTGTATGTGAGACCAGGCACATGGCTTAATAGGATTGATAGAATACTCATACCAATAAGTTGCAACTTCTTTTCCGGAAGCTCATTCGAAAAGAACTCTAAGGTTAAGCGTGCTTGGCCTAGAGCAATTCTAGGATGGGTGACCGACCGGGAAGTGGGTACCGGGTGCTCATGAGTGAGGACAAAGTGCGCAGAAAATACTAGTGTTGGTCTGTGGGGCCAGTCTAGATATCCTATTAAGCTGCCAGGAGTGACACCCCCTAGGCCCAGGAGTGGACGGGGTGTTACATGGGTTCAGTCCTACGAAGGTGTTATGTTGAGGCTCATGGATCAAGCGTGGAATTTGTCAATCCCTATGACGGATAGATATACTCTGGGCCCTCTCGATGATATCACATTGAGATAGCTTGCAAGCAAGTGAAGTGATCACTAGAATGTGATATCACGGGAACGAGAAAAGAGTGCATGTTGGTAACGAGATCAAACTAGGTATTTGGATGCCGATGATTCAATCCCGGACATGTAATATATCGCGAGACAAAGGGATTTATTTACAAGCAATAAAGGTTCTCACGATCATAGAAGTCATCGTTGAATATGCAGGAGTTAGTATGGATCTCCAGGTCCCGCTTCTGACTATTGATCTGAGAGGAGTCTCCATCATGTCTCCATTATTCGCGAACCATAGGGTGACACACTTAAGAGTTACCGGACACCATTTTAGAGCACATATGTTTTAGACGAAATAATTGCAAAGCGCAGGAATTGTTTCAATAGAAACCAGAAATTGTTTCGGGTGAAATTGCAGAAAGTGGTTCTGCATGTGATATTGAAATATTACAAGGGGCTCTATGTGAATGTTTGTTAATTAAAGTAATTAACAAAATTCTGAATAAATTTAATAAAAGAGTTTTATTAAATGAGAGAGCATTAAACTTGGAGAATTTTAATACATTTAAAGTGGAGACTTTAAAAGGGAATGTGAAGAGGCATTTTAATGTGGAGGGGTTACCACCACATGAATGGGGGAGGTGAGGGGTCACCCCCCCCATGCGCCGGCCATGGAGAGGAGGGGCACCCCCCCCCTCCTCCTATAAAAGGCCACCCCCTCCCTCCTTCATCCTCACACCTCCTTGTGAAGGATCTCTCTGCCCCTCTAGAATTATTCCCCCATGGTCTCGGATTAGCGAGATACATGTTCCCGATGGCATTTCGTCTGGAAGGATTTGTTGCTTCCACTAGATCGCTGGAGCGAGGAGATGGAGGTTGTCTAGTGGCTTGAACGTGTGTGTGAGTATGGATGCGCTGCTGAGTTGCAGCGCTCGGACTTCCACTCGATCTTGAGATCGGTAAGTGTACGACTACATCAACCACGAGTTCCTACTCGTTAACAAAACTTGTTGTCTTCGAGGGTAAGTTCTCGTTGGATGTATGTCCACCCGTTTCTTTGTACCTAGTAGATAGATCTTGGCGTGGAGTTCTCATCGTAGGAAAATTTTTGTTTTCTATGCTGCGGACCCAACAGTGGTATTAGAGCCAGATCTATGCGTAGGTGCTTTGCACGGGTAGTACACATATGTTTATATGTGGGCGATGATGATCATGTTATTGCATCTTCTATGTATTTTGGATATTGGTGGCATAGTGGGATGAAGCGGCCCGGACCAACCTTACATGTCATCATACATGAGACCGGTTCCACGACTGACATGCAACTTGTTTTGCATAAGTGGCTGGCGGGTGTCTGTCTCTCCTACTATAGTCAATATATGATTTACAACGAGTTGCTAATAACTTAGGTTTCCTCGTTGTGGTTCATGTTCGTAGGTGAGAAAGGTTCTATCTCCGAAAGCCCTAAGCCATGTAAAACTTGCAATTAATAAATTAGAGGCGTCTAGTTTAGATCGTTGTTGGGCTAGTGTATTGATATGGTATTGTTGTAAGTAGATGTTTGATAGATACTCTTACAACACACTCAACGTGTAAGTTCCATAGACCTTGGCCTTACACACAAAGGAATGATAAAGATCATACCACGATGCAAGTGATAGAGATCAAATGCATGGATCATATCATCTCACTTTACACATTAGATGTTAGCATCTTATACTGCTAGTTTGGCGCTTTCTGTAGCATTGTAAGATGATCCCTCATTTAAATATCAAGATAAAAATGTGTTCTTCCTTAAATATGCACCGTTCTGTGGATCGTGTTTCGAGACATCAAGTGATGATCGGGTGTACTCGAATCTACGCTTTCATAGGCACGGGTGTAAGACAGTTTTACACACGCGAATACTAAGGTTCTTACTTGGTGAGCCTAGCATGTATAGACATGGCCTCGGATCACGTACTGAAAGGTTAAGCATGAGTCATATAGTTGATATGATGCCCATATAGATGCTCGCCTTTGAAGCTACATCAACTCATGTGATGATCAGACTTGGTGTAGTGGATTTGGTTCATGTAATCACCAAAAGGACACGAGGGATGTCATTTTTGAGTGGGAGTTCATTAGTAATTTGGATTAGTTGAACTCACTCTATCATAAACTTAGTCTAAATAAACTTTACAAATTCTGTTGTAGATGGCACCACCTGCTTTTAATTTCAATGTGTTCATGGAGAAAGAGAAACTTGCTGCGAATGGTAGCAACTTCACCAACTAGGCTATGAATTTGAGGATTCTCCTCACTGCTGCACAAAAGCAATATGTGCTAGATGCGCCGCTAGTCCCCTCACCAGCTCCTGATGCCCCTGACAAGGAAAAGAATGTCTATATGACTCGTCAGGAGGACCACAACTTAGTTCATTGTGGCATACTGTATGGGCTAGAGCCAGAACTTCGAAAGCATTTCGAAAATGGCAATGCCTTTGATACCATGGGAGAATTGAAAATGATTTTCGATACCCATGCTTCCGTAGAGAGTTATAATGCTTCTGAAAAGTTCTTCAGCTGCAAAAGGGAGGAAAACAGCTCCGTTAGTGAGCACGTACTCAAAATGTCAAGGTACGCTGATAAGCTTGTGTCCTTGGGAATAATGATTCCCAATGACTTAGGCATACATCGTGTTCTCCAATCTCTGCCACCTAGCTACAAGAGATTCGTGATGAACTATAATATGCAGGGCATGAAGAAGACTCTTCCCAAGCTTCTGTCAATGCTTAAGACTGCAGAAGTGGAGATTAGGAAAGAACATCAAGTGTTGATGATCAATAGGACCACCGGTTTCAAGAAAGACAAGGAAGGCAAGCACAAGGGAAAGAAGGGTGGCAAATCTGTTGCCGCGCCTGAAAAGAAACCCCGAGCTGGCCCTAAGTCTGACACTGAGTGTTACTATTGCAAGGGGACTGGCCATTGGAAGCGCAACTGCCCCAAGTATTTGGCGCACAAGAAGTACGGCAAGGAAAACAAAGGTATATGTGATATACATGTTATTTATGTGTTCTTGACTAGTACTCGCAGTAGCACTTGGGTATTTGATACGGGATCGGTTACTAATATAGGTAACTCGGTTCAGGGGCTACGGAACAAGCGACAACTAGCAAGGGATGAGGTCAGGATGCGGGTCGGCAATGGATCAAAAGTTGATATGATCGCCGTCGGGACGCTACCTCTCCATATGCCATCCGGATTAGTTACAAACCTAAATAATTGTTATTTGGTGCCTGCACTGAGCATGAACATTGTATCCGGATCGTGTTTGATGCAAAGTGGTCATTCCTTTAAATCTAAAAACAATGGTTGTTCGATTTATAAGAATGATATCTTTTATGGTCATGCACCTATGTTGAATGGTTTATTTCTGATGGATCTCGATAGTAATATTAGGCACATTCATAATGTTAATGCTAAAAAGATTAAACTTGATGATGATATATCTGCATATATGTGGCACTGCCGTCTAGGTCATATTGGTGTTAAACGCATGAAGAAACTCCATTCTGATGGACTTTTGGAATCACTTGATTTTGAATCATTTGATACATGTGAGCCATGCCTTATGGGCAAGATGACTAGAACGTCGTTTTCCGGTTCAATGGAACGGGCGACAGATTTATTGGAAATCATACATACTGATGTGTGTGGACCAATGAGTGTATCGGCGCGAGGTGGATATCGTTATTTTGTTACTTTCACGGATGATTTGAGTAGATACGGGTATATCTATTTGATGAAACACAAGTCTGAAACTTTTGAAAAGTTCAAGGAATTTCAGAATGAAGTGGAAAATCATCATAATAGAAAGATCAAATTTCTATGGTCTGACCGTAGAGGAGAGTATCTAAGTTACGATTTTAGCACACACATGAAAGAGTGTGGAATAGTTTCACAACTCACGTCTGCCGGAACACCACAACGTAATGGTGTGTCGGAACGTCGTAATCGTACTTTATTGGATATGGTTTGATCTATGATGTCTCTGACTGACATGCCACTGGCATTTTGGGGTTATGCACTGGAACAGCTGCATTCACTTTAAATCGGGCACCATCTAAATCCGTTGAAACGACACCGTATGAATTATGGTTTGGAAACAAACCTAAGTTGTCATTTCTTAAAGTTTGGGTATGCGATGTTTATGTGAAGAAACTTCAGCCGGATAAACTTGAACCCAAAGCGGAAAAATGCGTCTTCATAGGATACCCTAAGGAAACGATTGGGTATACCTTCTATCATAGATCCGAGGGCAAGGTTTTTGTTGCCAAGAATGGATCCTTTCTTGAGAAGGAGTTTCTCGCGAAAGGTGTGAGTAGTCGGAAAGGTAGAACTCGAAGAGGTTGTTGAACCTTCTCTTCATGAAATGGCGAGTAGCATAGCACCGGAAACTGTTTCGGAGTTGAATTCACCTGATGAAGAGAAAGCTAATGATATTGATCATGAAACTCTGAAAGAGGACACTACTGAACCTCGCAGGTCAAGCAGGACACGTGCAGCTCCTGAACTGTACGGCAATCCTGTTGTGAATTTCATGGTTGATGAAATGGATGACCCTGCGACGTATGAAGAAGCGATGATGAGCCCGGATTCCAACAAATGGCTAGAAGCCATGAAATCCGAGATGGAATCCATGTACGAGAACCAAGTTTGGACCTTGGTGGACTTACCTCACGATCGAAAGGCCGTTGAGAATAAATGGATTTTCAAAAGAAAAACTGATACTGACGGTAATGTGACCATCTATAAGGCTCGACTTGTCGCAAAGGGGTTTCGACAAATTCAAGGAGTTGACTACGATGAGACATTCTCTCCCGTAGTGATGCTTAAGTCGGTTAGGATTATGTTAGCAATTGCTGCATATTTCGATTATGAAATATGGCAGATGGATGTCAAAACTGTGTTCCTCAATGGTACTATTGAAGAAGAGTTGTATATGATATAACCTAAGGGTTTTGTCGATCCTAAGGATCCTAATAAGGTATGCAAACTTCAGCGATCCATCTATGGACTAAAGCAAGCATCCCGGAGTTGGAATCTCCACTTTGATGAGGTGATCAAAGAGTTTGGATTTGTCCAAACTTATGGAGAGGCTTGTATTTACAAGAAAGCGAGTGGGAGCAATGTGGCATTTCTGATATTATATGTGGATGACATATTATTGATTGGAAATGATATAGCTCTTTTAAACAGTGTTAAAAGTTATCTAAATAGCAAATTTTCGATGAAAGACCTTGGTGAAGCGTCATCTATATTAGGCATTAAAATCTATAGAGATAGATCAAGGCGCCTAATTGGGCTATCGCAGAGTACATACCTTGATAAGATATTAAAGAAGTTTAATATGGACGGAAGTAAGAAGGGGTTCTTACCTATGTTGCAAGGCAAGACATTGAGTAAGACTCAAAGTCTGGCTATGGCGGAAGAAAGAGAGATGATGGATAAGATCCCCTATGCCTCGACCATAGGCTCTATTATGTATGCCATGCTATGTACAAGACCAGATGTGGCACATGCTATTAGTTTGAGTAGTAGGTACCAATCTAATCCAGGTTCGAAACACTGGATAGCGGTTAAGAACATCCTCAAGTACTTGAGAAGAACTAGGGATATGTTTCTTATATACGGAGGTGAAGAAGAGCTAGTCGCTAAGTGTTATGTCTATGCTAGCTTTGACACCGATCCGGATGACTCTAAGTCTCAATGCAGATACGTATTTCTCTTGAACGGAGCAGCAGTTAGTTGGAGGAGTTCCAAACAACCTGTGGTGGCTGGATCAACGACGGAGGTGGCATATGTTGCTGCTTCAGAAGCGGCGCAGGAAGCGGTTTGGATGAAAGAGTTCATTACGGAACTAGGTGTGGTTCCAAGTGCGTTGGACTCGATGGTGATCTATTGTGACAACAATGGAGCCATAGCCAACGCAAAGGAACCGATGTCTCACAAGAATTCCAAGCATATTAAGCGCTGGTTTCACTCCATCCGCGAGCATGTCAAGGATGGAGATATAAAGATTTGTAAAGTACACACGGACCTAAATGTAGCAGATCCGTTGACTAAAGCTCTCCCTAGGGCAAAACATGATCAACACCAGAACTCCATGGGTGTTAGATTTATCACTATGTGAACTAGATTATTGTCTCTAGTGCAAGTGGGAGACTGAAGGAAATATGCCCTGAGAGGCAATAATAAAGTTGTTATTATGTATTCCTTATATATGATAGATGTTTATTTTACATGCTAGAATTGTATTGATCGGAAACATCAATACATGTGTGTTTAATAAACAAAAAAGGGTTCCTAGTTATGCCTCTCTTATAGACTAGCTTGTTGATTAACAAGATGATCAAGGTTTCCTGATCATGGACATTGGATGTTGTTAATAACAAGGTCACACCATTGGTGGAATGATGTGATGAACATGCATCCGAAGTATAGCATTACGATCAAGTCATTATGTTTATATTGCTATAACATCATACGAAGTAATCTTTATCCTTAGACCATGAGATCATGTTAATTGCTAACACCTGAAGAGTATCGTGATAACATCAAACGTCACACCGTAACAGGGTGATTATAAAGATGGGTTCAGTACTACGAAGGTGTTATGTTGAGGCTCATGGATCAAGAGTGGAATTTTTCAATCCCGATGACGGATAGATATATTATGGGCCCTCTCGGTGATATCACATTGAGATAGCTTGCAAGCAAGTGATGTGATCACTAGAATGTTATATCACGGGAACGAGAAAAGTGTGCATGTCGGTAACGAGATCAATCTAGGTATTTGGATGCCGATGATCAAATCTCGGACATGTAATATATCGCGAGACAAAGGGATTTCGTTAAAAGCGTTAAAGGTTCTCATGATCACAGAAGTCATCGTTGAATATGCAGGAGTCAGTATGGATCTCTAGGTCCCGCTTCTGACTATTGATCTGAGAGGAGTCTCAATCATGTCTGCATTATTCGCGAACCGCAGGGTGACACAGTTAAGAGTTACGGACACCATTTTTGAGCACATATGTTTCAGATGAAAGAATTGCAAAGCGCAGGAATTGTTTAAATAGAAACCGGAAATTGTTTCAGGTGAAATTGCAGAAAGTGGTTCTGCATGTGATATTGAAATATTGCAAGGGGCTATGTGTGAATGTTTGTTAATTAAAGTAATTAACAAAATTCTGAATAAATTTAATAAAAGAGTTTTATTAAATGAGAGAGCATTAAAACTTGGAGAATTTTAATGCATTTAAAGTGGATACTTTAAAAGGGAATGTGAAGAGGCATTTTAATGTGGAGGGGTTACCACCACATGAATGGGGGAGGTGAGGGGTCACCCCCCCCCCCATGCGCTGGCCATGGAGAGGAGGGGCACCCCCCTCCTCCTATAAAAGGCCACCCACTCCCTCCTTAATCCTCACACCTCCTTGTGAAGGATCTCTCTCCCCCTCTAGAATTATTCCCCCATGGTCTCGGATTAGCGAGATACATGTTCCCGGTGGCATTTCGTATGGAAGGAGTTGCTGCCTCTGCTGGACCGCTGGAGCGAGGAGGTGGAGGTTGTCCGGTGGCTTGAACGTGTGTGTGAGTACGGATGCGCTGCTGAGTTGCGGCGCTCGGACTTCCACTCGATCTTGAGATCAGCAAGTGTACGACTACATCAACCACGAGTTCCTACTCGTTAACAAAACTCGTTGTCTTCGAGGGTATGTTCTCGTTGGATGTATGTCCACCCGTTGCTTTGTACCTAGTAGATAGATCTTGGCGTGTAGTTCTCATCGTAGGAATTTTTTTGTTTTCTATGCTACGGACCCAACAAAGTTCTCCGACCTCCTTGCCTAGGTGCGCCTTCATGATGAGAGGGTAAGGACCGGTGAGCTTCCAACAGCACCAGTGATTCCTCTGACTCTCGCCGAGAAGGTTGCCGTTGAAGTGAACGCGAGTTTGGATAGACTCACTCGCGAACAATATGTAAGTCAGAATTCCAACTCCTGTTTTTCCTTCATTTCATATCATATCCTCTAGCCCCCAAGTATGAAGTAGGATATATATAATCCGGGTTTATGCTTCATTAAGATGCCGAAGAATGAACTAGTGTATCCCCCAAAGCTCGTGCTGATATTTAGCAAAAAATATTAGCCCGAGTCTTTAGTAGCTTTCTGACTTTGGGTATTCTGACTTACAGAAAGTATGTTCCTATAACCAGGATTTGTTGAAGAATGTCTGTGATAAGCGGAGAGAGATCAAGGCTCTCCGACTTAAAAATGAACTTAAAGTTGCCAAGGATGAGGCCAAAGGTAAACATTCCGAGACTCAAACCTTGTCTTTGTATTTTCAATGTCGAATTTTTCTTCTCTGAAATGTTGTTCTTTTTGACTTACAGCGCTGGTAAAACAATCTTGCGCCATGATTGAAGAGGCCAAGAACCTCAAGACTTTGGTGGTGGAGAACAAGGAGCTGCGCCAAGAGCTGGATAAGCTTAAGGCGGATCATGAAAAGAGCATTGCTCAAATCCTTGAGTCCTCCTGAATGGCTATTGATGAGCGTGATCGTATGATCGCTGCTCAAGATCAAAAAATCTCGGACCTCAATAGTGAGCTTTGCAGAGAGAGGGACATTTCCGAGGCACTCCGGGCTGAACTCCAGAGTCTTCGAGAAGAGAAGACCAAAATTGACGACGTCATTTTCGGTACGTTCCATCTTTCTGACTTGTCTATTTTCTTTGACTTATTTTGATGTTGGATTTTATTTAACTGTCTTTGTTTACAGGTCCTCTGAACTTGACGGACTCCACCTCTGCTGAGCCCCACACCCACCGGCTTACCCAAGTCGGTGACCTGCTTCATGACTTCCGCCAATCCCTTGAGGATATTGGCGAAGCTCTCAAGATTCCGGATATGCATAGCATGTCAGATTTTTAGGTGCGGGACAAAGCAAAGGAAATGTCGCAGCTTCTCCAGGATTGGAACATGTCCTACGCGCGATCAGCAGCGCAGAACGCTCTCACCATGGTCATGAGCCACCATGGAAACATGGAAATATGGCAAGTGACCAGAGGGTACTCTACAGTGGACGAAGATGGCCAGGAGCAGGACATCAAGGCTATTATGGACTCCTGTGCAGGATATGGGTGTCATGTAGCTGACTTGACCAGCTACGATACTCCATTCTTCAACCGCGTGGACACTCCGCCTCCGCCTCTAGAAGAAACAGCAGAAGTTTCCGACGATGAACGCACCACCTCGGATGCGGACATCTCGGAACGATATCAAGGCGACGTATCTAGCGAGCCGGCAGCTCCTTCATCTCCTCCTGCATCATAGATTGCCAGAAACATTTTGTATTATCTGAAAAACATGATGCGTCTGTAAATATGAATTACTATAATTTTGCTAGTGCTAAGCTTTTGATCTATTCAGCACTTTTGGCTTTTAAACTTTTTGCGTGCATGAAATGTTTACATAAGCACTTGTATTTTTTCGTCTATACTTATCGTTTATCTGGCTTTCCGCCTCGTCCCTTTCATGAGCCGGCTAAACCTTCTGCCGGAAACTTTGCCGAGCAACGGAGCTCAATTGCTAAACCAGTTTAAACTCGGAAACAAAGTCGGCTTCTAGTACCAACAATTCACTACTCGGAAAATGCCCGCATCTAGCAATCAGACAAATAACCAAAGTAAAGACTAGAAATTTTTAAGTTATACCCGAGGGTAGCAGTTTTAGAATCGGAAATATAAACTAGAACGAACATGAGCATAAAGTACTTTCAAGCATTCTGGGATTTTCCACTATGACATGATCATTCGGAAATAAGATGGTAAAAACTTCTTAGAAAAACTTCAGTCAACCAAAACTTTTATTTCTCACAGAACATGTGCATATATATGTTTACAAAGAAGGATAAACTAAGAATAAAAGGGACGTAGCTGAGCAATATTCCACGGTCTGTCTAACTCATCCGGATTTGTACTGCTTCCAGCTCTCTTTCTCTTCTTAGTAGCAGGTCTTTCTTTGACTGGCCTCATGTCAGTTAAGTAGTAGATCCATTGTGCAATACTCGACTGACTAAAAAGGGCCCTTCCCATACTGGGGAAAGTTTGTGCTTTCTTTGTTGCACAAGCCGGAGAACCAAATCACCTTTATTGAAAGATCTATTTCGGACTCTCTGGCTATGATACTTGCGTAACTTCTGATGATAGGCTGTAGATCTCATTTCAGCAATGATGCGAACTTCTTTGACTAAGTCGAGATCGTTTTGTCGAGAAATCTCGGCATCCTCTTCAACATATGCGGCCACTCTAGGAGAAGTGTGAATCAAATCACTAGGAAGAACTGCTTCTGCACCATAGACCAAGAAGAAAGGTGTGTATCTGGTTGACCTATTCGGAGTCGTTCATAAACTCCATATTACAGAGGGTAATTCCTCTGCCCAAGCCCCCGCAGCACGTCGTAGTGGTTCTTCGAGTATCGGTTTCAGGCCTTGTAGGATTAAACCATTTGCTCTTTCGACTTGTCCGTTAGCTTGTGGATGTGCGACTGACGCAATGTCAAGCCAGATATTTTTCTCGTTGCAGAATTCGGCTAATTCTCCCATAGAGAAGTTACTCCCATTGTCCGAGATAATGCTATGCGGATAACCATACCGGATTATAACATCCTCGACAAATCTTTTGGCTGTTGCTCCATCACAACTAGTGACAGGTTTAGCCTCAATCCATTTGGTGAATTTATCCACCATCACTAAGAGGTGAGTAAGTCCGCTTGGAGCTCGTTTAAATGGTCCTACCATATCAAGCCCCCAAACCGCAAAAGGCCATGTTATAGGTATTGTTCGCAGCTGATCAGCCGGAACATGAGCTTGCTTGGCGTACTTTTGGCAGCCTTTGCACGTCTTGACTAATCGTTCGGCATCTTCCTGAGCTGTAAGCCAGAAAAATCCATGTCTAAAAGCTTTTGCCACTAAAGATTTGGCTGCAGCGTGGTGACCACACTCGCCTTCGTGGATTTCTCTTAAGATTTCTACTCCTTCTTCCGGAGATACACAACGCTGAAAAACCCCAGAAACACTCCGTTTATGGAGCTCACCTTTAACAATAGTATAGGCTTTTGCTCGTCGGATAATCTGCCGGCTCAGAACCTCGTCTTCGGGTAACTTGCCACTACCAGATAATCTAGGTAGGGTTGAGTCCAGCTGGGAATTACAGCCAGAACTGCTATTAGAGTTGAGTCAGATTTGGTTGGATATTCCTCATCTACTCCCTTTATTGAGGGAACCTTGAGGTGCTCTAAAAAAGCGCCATCCAGGACTTCTTTCCGCGCAAAGCCTATCCGAGATAGTGCATCTGCTTCCTTGTTTTCTGCTCGAGGGATGTGTTGAACCTCAAACCCTTCGAACGATTTAGATAGATCATCCACGATAGCTTTATATGCAGCCATGTGTTTATTTGCATTACAAATATCCGACACCTATTGAGCAACAAGATCCGAATCTCCATAACACATCAAACGTCGGATGCCAATATCCTTAGCAATCTGGATTCCATGCAGCAGTGCTTCATACTTGGCAATGTTGTTTGTCGCTGTGAGGTGGATCTGCAACATGTATAGAAGTTTATCTCCTTGGGGTGATTTGAGCACCATGCCGGCCCCTGAGCTCCCTCGAGCCTTAGACCCATCGAAAAAGAGGGTCCAATATTCCGACTCAGGGAGGGTCATGTTCTCCTTCGTCTATGTCCAATCAACAACAAAGTCAGCCAAGATCTGGGATTTGATTGTTGTCCGAGGTTTATACTCCATATCAAAAGCTGAAAGCTCTATGCCCCATTTGGCGACGTGTCCTGTGGCGTCACTGTTGATGGTGTCTCTCATGGGAGCTGTGCTCACCATGGTAATTGGATGCTCCTAAAAGTAGTTTCATAACTTACGAGATGCTAGAAAAACACCGTAAGCCAACTTTTGATAGTGCGGATACCGCTGTTTTGATTCTGTCAGGACCTCACTGACAAAGTAAGTCGGACACTGCACCAGGTGTTCCTGATTTTCCTCTGGTCTCTCCACCACCATGACGATACTAATAACCTTATTTGTCGCAGCAAGATAGAGCAACATCGGTTCCTAAGGTTCCGGCGCTGCAAGGATAGGAGCAGATGAGAGTACTTTCTTCAGGTCTTGTAGTACAGCTTCAGCTTCGTCAGTCCAAACAAAATCCTTGGTCTTTTTCAGGATTTTGTATAATGGTGCGGCTCTTTCACCAAGCCGGCTTACAAATCGACTGACTGTAGCAATGCAACCAGCTAATCTTTGTACGTCCTTCAGGTGAGTTGGCCTGGAAATATTGAGTATAGCCTTGATTTTGTCTCGGTTCACCTCTATGCCTCTTTGAGACACGATGAAACCTAATAATTTTCCGGCTGGTATTCCAAAGAAGCATTTCTTCGGGTTAAGCAAGATGTTGTATTTTCGTAGATTGGCGAACGTTTCCTCTAAGTTGGAAATCAGCGTTTCCTTCTTTTTGGACATCACCGCAATATCATCCACGTATGCATGTACGTTGCGTCCGAGTTGGTCGTGGAGGCAACGTTGCATCGTGCGCTGGTACGTACCTCCCGCGTTCTTCAGCCCAAAGGGCATCGTAACAAAACAGAAGGTTCGGAAAGGGGTTATGAATGAAGTTTTGACTTTGTCAGATTCCTTCATCCGGATTTAGTGATAACCGGAATATGCGTCGAGAAAACAGAGGAGTTCCAAGCCTGCCGTAGAATGGATAACTTGATCAATTCTAGGCAAAGCGAACGGATCTTTTGGACAAGCCTTGTTCAAGGCAGTATAATCAACGCACATCCTTAAATCAGTGGTGTCCTTTTTAGGGACCATTACAGGATTGGCTGACCACTCAGTGTGGATGACCTCTTCTATGAATCCGGCTAACTCGAGCCGTGCTAGTTCCTTACCTATTGCCTTACGCTTTTCATCGCCAAATCATCGTAGGGACTGTTTGACAGGTTTAGCGTTCGGGTTTACATTTAGAGAGTGTTCGGCAAGTTCCCTAGGTACTCTAGTCATGTCAGATGGCTGCGATGCGAAGATATCTTGATTTTCTTGGAGGAACTTGACGAGCATGCTTTCCTTTGCGCTACCTAGGCCTACGCCTATCTGGGTCACCTTGGAGGGGTCATCGTCCTTCAATGGCATCTTCTTCGTCTCTTCTGATGCCTTGAACTCCGGATTTGGCTTTGTCACCTCCTTCTTTGTTGCGGGCATCTCGGACGGATCTATGCTCTTCTTGATCTCCTGGTACTCCTGGGCATGCAGCACGGCATCAGCAAAGGCGGCATTTCCATCCTCGCACTCTCGTGCTTTCTTCGGGTCTCGCCTAATAGTGATTACGCCGTTGGGACCTAGAATTTTCATCATATTGTAAATGTAACACGGACGAGCCATAAAAGCCTAGTAAGCCGGACGTCCGAATATAGCGTTGTACGCGCTCTTGAACGGGACCACTTCGAAGGAAAGTGCCTCTGTCTGATAATTCTTTGGAGTTCCAAAGGTGACATCCAAAGTAATCTCTCCCAGGGAATTAGCTTGTCTTCTTAGGACAACTCCGTGAAAGATCACAGAGCTATGGTTCAGCTGGGTTTCCGAGATCTTCATCCGGCATAGTGTTTCGACATAGAGAATATTGATGCTGCTACCACCGTCCATGAGGGTCTTCCAGAAACCATAACCGTCAATAAGTGGGTTGACGATTAAGGCGTATTTTCCTCGCTTGTGCAACTTAGGCGGATGATCAACGTGGTCAAATGTGATTGCCACTTCCGACCAGCCCAAGTATTGGGGGACAGCCGGAACTGTTGCGTTGAGCTCGTGTAGAACTGCTTTCTTGACCTTTGCTGGTTGAGATCCGAGGAAAGTGACGTAAGTGTCCTTCTTGGTGGGAAAAGTTTTCTTCCCTTCCAGCTTGGGATTTGAAGCATCATCTTCCTCCATGTCAGAATCTTCCTTGGTCTCTTTGTCTTTTTCAGGATTTTTCTTTCCCTTCTTCCGCTTAGCTTTGTAGCCCGCGGTGTCATCTCTTTTGATGTCGTCATTGAAACGACACTCAGCGTTGGTGTGGGACGAGCCCCCATTGGCGTCTAGGTGATGCACACATGGGTTATTGGCAATGTCGGCCCAAGAGTAGGTTTTGCTTGGTTGCTGGTCTCCTCTACCTTAGACCCTTGATGTCCCACGGCCACGCCCGCGGCCTCCGGCGCGTCCTCCTCGTCCTCCAGACCCGAAAGTAGCAGCAACCACCGCAGTTTCCGCGTTGGTTTTCTCTTCCGAGGTATTTTTGCGCTTCTGAGCTTGTTGCTTTGGTTGTTTTGCCGACTGAGGCACAGCTAGGGCATTGAGCAATCCCTCTGCATCGTCGTCAGCATCTGCATACTTGCTCGTTGTTTCTATCATCTCTCCCAAGTCAGTGACCTTATCACACTTCAAGCGGTGACGTAGTATACCAATTGGGAGTCCTGCAATGAAAGCTTCAATCGCGGTTTGATCGTTTACTCCTTCACAGGAGTTATTGGTGTCGATCCATCATCCGAGGTAATCTCGGCAGGTTTCTCCGGCTTTCTGGGTGCAACGCTGTAGGTCTCCAACCATATAGGGCCTCCGATATGTGCCTTCGAAATTCCGAAAGAACGCACATTGTATGTCATACCATTTATGGATGGTGTTCTCCGGAAGTTCATTGAGCCATGATCGTGCCATCTTCCGCAACATAAGTGGGAGATATCGGGTTGCGACCAGGCTGTTTCCGCCTTTAGCGATGCAGCAAGCTTGGAAAAAATCCTGTAGCCAGTATCTGGCCGAGCAATGCTGTCGTAGGCTTGGATATGTCTTGAGATGGCAAATCCTTCTGGGAATATTGTAGCTCTGATGCATGGTCCGAAGCACTTTGGGCCCACGTAGATATCATCGTTTTCATAGCGCCGCACCTCTATGTTGGAGTTAATCCTGTGACATGCGTCGTTCGGGGATAGAGATCGTCCCGAATGTCGGTTGTGGCTACGGTGCCTTGGAGCCGGACTTCTGCTGCCACCTCCTCCGCCACGTCGTCCTCCTTGTCCCCCTTGGGAGCCGTTGTGATGACTGCTTGGTGGAGAGGGTGGAGCAGTTGAATTGTTTCTGGCTGATGGCCGACCTCCGTCCGGAGCGTCATTATTCCGGTTCCGAGGAGGGTCTTCACTACGATGAGCCCCCTGCCGGCTTGTACTAGCATGGTTTCCGTCGTTCCTTCGTCCATCATTCCCACCACGGTGAGGTTCAGCCGGATGGCTTGCATGTCTAGGAGGTGGCATTTTTTGACGATCCTCCTCCCGACGTTTCTCTTTATCTTCTCCCCTTCGATCGTTAGACTCTCGTCGGGGAGGGTTTCTCTGATTCAGTGCGGCAATGGCCTCTTTTTCGGCCATTGGGGCGACGTTGCTCCAGGCACGCTCAGTTCTGTGATGCTGCCCTGACGATCCGGTTCTTGAATAATTGTCTTCCTGGAGTTCGGGGCGATGATACTGCTCCGGGACGAGATGGGGTCTTACGTCAGCCCATGCCGGATCTGTGCGACATTGGTCGGAATCCGAGACCAATTTTTGACTTCCGGACAGGGTGACTTTTTGCTGCTCTAGTCCCTTGTTGAGTAGTTTGATACCCAAACGAATCTCCTCTGGTCCTGGATTAGCCGATAAAATTTCTCAGGCTGCCACGGTATTCTGTACTGGGGTTGGATATACTCAATCTCCTTTGCTATCTTTCTGTGGCTTCCCCATCTCATCTCCGAAAAGGACGGCACGGACACGTGGGAATTGGTTGTCATCTATGTGACGCTTCCGTGTCTTCTGATGCAGACGGGACATGTACTCCTTGTTTGACATACGCTTCTTCTCCACCTCGATGTTTTTGGCTTCATCCAGGAGTTGTTGACGACGCGCTTCTAGGGCTTGGGCCCTTTCGTCCAGCTCTTCAGCAGTAAGTTCTACAGCTGTAGGGATAGGTGTGGTTAATGCAGCATCGATGAGTTTACGTGCACCTTCGGTGATCACGTGTCCATCCACCGATTCTTCTTTTTTCGGCTCTTCTGGGATAAGTGCTCCATCTGAGTCTTCTTCGTATTCCTCAGCAATCACCTCTTCTGCCAGAGGGTCTTTTGCCGGGGTCTTATTCTTCTTGTTCTTCTTCTTTGCCTTCTTGGCAGCGCCGGTAGCGAAGACGGCTTTGGGTCCGTTTCCCGGAGTCAAACTCTGATCGGTACTTTCGGACATCTAGACTTTAGGATTATCTCTGACGTCCATGTCATCCTGCGCTTTGGGAGAGTGTTCCATGGATCCTTCATCCATGGCTTCTCCTTCTTCTGCAACTTTGGAGTTATACTCCTCTTCATATTCCGGGGAGAACTTTCGGAAATCTGCTGACGTCACCGATTCATCCGAGGATGCGGGTACGTCGGCGTTTGTTCCAATTGCCTCCAACACAGAGTCAGTGTTTTCTCCAGCATCGGCAGAGCCGGATCCAGATCCCACATATCCGACGAAGTGCGACGCGTGCTTCCTGAGGTACCTGTGGCTTTCGCGATCAGCCATGACGAAACTTTTGATGGTATCGAGAATTGCATCCGCGCTTTCGCCTTGCAATATCATACATCGCAGTGTGTACCTCAGGAAAGGCATGTCTGTCCCGGCGTCATCAGATCCGGAATCAGTGTCGTTGATATGTTCCTCCTGAATTTCGACTTCCACGGGTGGGTCGATCTGGGATCCGGCTTCTCCAGGGAGATCCACTCCAGATTCGACTTGGACCGCTAGGTCTTCTTCGGGCTCGGATTTCTCCACTATCTCCGCAACTGGTGCGGGCTGGGTGGGATTAGGGTTTTCTGAGATCCGAAACTCTACCGCCTCCGCGGACAAAGGGGACCCAGAAGATTCTTCTGCCTCTATCATCACTGCGGTGGGTTGGGTAGGTTCAGCGAAACCGATGTAAACATCAATCTCGCCAAAAGACATGATTGTGTAGGCAGTCACGGCCTCCCTAGCCGGAATCCAAGTCTCGTTGAGAACGATGAGAGGGACGTCGCTGGTGTAGATGATGCGACCGACGGCGATAGTCTCGCCGATTCCGATTCTTGCAGATTCCGCTCGGAACGCAGATCCGAAGCTCACTTGCCCCACGGTGGGCGCCAACTGTCCTTGGATTGAGGACAAGTATGCCATGAGGGGGTCCTCGAGGCGTGCGGAAGAGAGGGGTGTGAGACGTACGGTGTTCCGGGATGGTGAGCACACAAGTTTACCCAGGTTCGAATCCGCCGGCTTTGGACGGATCCTACTCCTGTTAGCAATCCAGTAATATGGCAGAGCCGGAATATGGGTTACAAGGGTTCGCCTGTGCGAGTTGAGGGTCTAAAGTATTGGGTGCCCTAAAGGCTCTCGCTAGGACGGATTTTATATATATCCGGCCTAGGGTTTACAGGAGAGATCTATCCGGCTACGACTAAGAGTCGGTTACAAAGTACATGTTGAACTACAAGTAACATTATGGGCCTAAGTCGGTAAGTCTTCTGGGCCTTCCCGTAGCCGGATTGGAATCCGTCTTCTCTCCCTGACTGGGCCGCCTGTGAAGCAAAGCTCTAACCCGAAGTGGGCCACCCTGGTCAGTGAGGAACTGTGAGGATAACCGGAAAGTATATCCCTAACATCCAGGATGAATTCCCCTCTCCGGCAGGGTGCCGGGAAAAGCTTCAGATTCCTCCCGATCTAGGGATGGAGATGACGGCGGCTACAGACTCTTTCATGGATTTTTGATCGGGTACTTAGGGTTTACGTCCCGAGGGCATCTTATAGTCGGAAGGAGAGGCCGAGGGGGTGCTAGGAGCGGCCACACCACCCCCTGGCACGGGCCAGGCCTGGCCGCGCGGCCAGGTGGTGTGGTGGCTCCCTGGCCCTTCTCCGTCTCGTATTCTGGCACTTGATGACTTCCAGAAAAATAGCCACTTTGGCTTTTGTCCCGTTCAATTCCGAGAATATTCATTTTCTGACTTTCCTGGAACCAAAAACAGCAGAAAACAGGCAGCTGGCACTGTGGCTCTTGTTAATAGGTTAGTCCAAGAAATCATATGAAAAGTACTCCAAAGTTGGAAAAAAACACAAGAAAGTGGATAAAACTAAGCATGGAACATCAAAAATTATAGATCCATTTGCAATGTATCAACATCCCCAAGCTTAACTCATGCTCGTCCTCGAGTAGGTAAGTGATAAAAGAAAGAATAATTTTTGAGGTGACATGCACCATCAAAGACTTGATCAAAATATTTGCAAAACATTCAAAGCTGGGATCATAGTACTTCAATCATAACATGAAAGACAAAGTTCTAGAAATAAGCAAAGAAACTATGATGCAACATGAAAAGGCACAAACAAAAGATTCATGAATAACAATGCTTTGCAAGACGTTTGTTTGTTTCACATAAAGAAAACATGGCATAATAGTATTCAGCTTGTCCCTCAATAAAGTAGCAAATATAAATGCATAGGACACCTTCAAAGTTTATAAGAGTGACTAGATACAATAGTTTAAAACAAGCAATAACAAGTTATGCATCAATCAACTAGTCTTGGGACAATGCACATAGAACTAAGAATGGCCACTATGCTCTCAAAGTAGGTGCATAAAGATAGAAGGTGGAGACTCAATATATATGGTGGAAGAAAGGCCTTTGTAAAAGGAAGTAGGGATTCAAGTCTCATAAAGAGCTTCCAAAAATTATGGTACTTATATCTTTCAGCTCTCACTGCCCCTATCATAAGCATCTTTAAGGTGATTAAGGTTAAAGTGACACAACTAAGAGGATATGCTTGACCAGTTATAAACCAAAATCTCATGCCCCTTATTTACGAAGACTGATCCTCATGCTACTCAACTTCAGTCACAAGTAAGCCCTTGTCATTGTAAGTACATGTGTATCATAAAGAACCGCCAATGGGGTACCCCTTGCACATGATACGGGAGCTTTCCCATAATCAAAATGACAAGGCCAGCAGACAATGAGCATCTCAGCGATCTTTTTATTTGTTATTTGCATAGGTTTTTATTGAGGATGCTTCATAGAGTGCTCATTATGGTGATGCTGCAAGTTTTCACCATGATTAGGCATGGCTTAGGCTAGGGGCCCAGGCGTTTCTCTAACACACATACAAACTCCATGATCTTACAAGTTCCACTTTTATTTCACACCGTCGGGATCCGTAAGCAAAAGAACATGATATCAACGGGGTACAAAGTACAAGTGCAATGTTGAAAGCGTTCCCCATGAAACATGGTTCTGCTAATTTCAACTTATAAAGCGCAAGCATATACGCAACAAAGAAGGACCCAATGGTTCAAGTTTATTAAGGGCAAGAAAAGTAAAGTGTGCCATCAAGTTCGTGAGAGCTTTAATCACTAGTTTTCTCATAACAAGTTTAATTTGGAAGGTAAACAAAAGCATGAATATACTTGGAATAGCATAAGCTAGTAGGTAGGTATGGTGGACTCTTTGGAATAACTTGGTTTAGGGAGTTGGATGCATGAGTGGAACTCATACTTGGTGGTGGAGGCTAGCAAAAGACTGGGAGCGGCAAACTAAGAGAGCAATAATGGCCATAATCATGCAGAGCGACAAAACATCATTTATCAAAGCATAAAGTGATACTACAAGTTGAAAACTAAAGGATCATAAGGCTATGGTGACTGGATATAGTCATAACATGGTGTGAGCATGCGCCAAGTCAACCCAAATAAAGCATCAAAGGAGAATACCACTATACTATGCTTTAATATGCTAAAACAACGAATGATTCATCCAAGGCACATTAAGAAATATCAATTGTTTATAACAAGTCATGATACAGCAAAGAATACTAAGCATAAATCCAAAACAATATCAAGCATGGCATGACAAAGCATAGGCCACAGTCAAAAACAAGCTCTTTTTACCACATAAGCATGAACTTTCCTACTCTTTTCCAAACCAAACCAAACTATTTGTAAACCAATGTATGAAAGAGGGGGTCCAACCAATTTATTTAGAAAACTAAGAAAACCAATCAAACAAAAAACCAAAACGAAAACGAAAAAGAAGACGCTCCAAGAACAACACAACTGTGCATGAAACAGTTAAAATGAAGCGTTTGGAAGAAATTTGGGATTTTTATTGATGAAGAAGGGGATGCCTTGGGCATCCCCAAGATTTGACGCTTGTAATTCTTGGATATTTCTTGGGGTGACACGCGTGGCATCCCCAAACTTGAGCTTTAATCCATCCTTCATCTCATTACTCATTCCTTCCATACACCTGAAATTTTTCCTTCATACAAAGTTAGCAACATTAGTGCATTCAAGATAAAAGGTCTTAAGGTTCAGTTCTAACACCAAATAAACTTCCATTAGAACACTAGCTACTGTAGCACTTCCCTCAAAAATCTCAATTCCCCAAAGGAATTCAAAAAGGAACCAACAAGAAGCAAATGCAGAAAATGGCAGAAATCTGTCAAAACAGACCAGCAAGTATAGACGAATTTTGTCTAAGACCTTCTGTTGCTCAAATCAAAAAGTGTTGAACTAACGAAAGTTATATAACAACCTGGGGCAGAATCACAAAAAATTACATCTCAATCCGACATACATAGAGCTCTCACAAATGTTTACGGTGAAGCACAAAAATCTGTTTCGGGACAGCAACTTTCTCAATCATCACTTCACTCTCATTAGAGGTTACTCTTGGCACAAAAAGCAAATAAAAAAGATAAGAAGAGGTTATTACAGAGGTAATACCTTCCAAGACTCATCTAAAACTTTTGGTTTATCTCCCAATAAGTACTTTTCTTTAACGCCTTTAAGTTAGGCATAAGAAGCAAGAAAAAGGATCAAGTATTCTCAAATGAAGAAGCATTAAGACCAAATTTCTTGCCCTTACCTCTCTTATTTTTATTCTTAACCTTGGGGAAACTATGATTGTTTGGTGGAGAAGAAAGGTGCATGGTCCCCTTTCCCACATCTATTATTGCTCCAAGGAGTTCTAATAGGGACCTTCCTAGCGTAATTTGTCCTTTTCCTGCACATTCAATAACAAGATAATCAATAGAAATCGTTTTCCGAAGGATCTTTGTAAACACTCCTTCAGCTATTCCAAGAGGTAATATGGTAGTATTATTAGCAAGAGATATTTCTTTTCCTTCTTCAGTAAGCCCCCAAGTATTCAGAGATTTATAAATATCTTTGGGCATGAGGCAGAATTCAGACATGATATCATAGCGAGCTTGAAAAGTTTTAGTGTTCATCTCAATCTTTACTGTAGGGAACCACTTTGGTGGTTCAGAGTTTATTGGAACATAATTGTGATGCTCCCTAAGTGTATTATTGCAACTTTCTAAGCTAGTAGTGCTAGCCTCAAGAGTGTTCAACCTAGCAAATATTTTTGCGAAAGAATATCAGTTTGGCTAGGCATGTTGTAAGTGAGGATCAATTTCTATATAGCATTAATAGCATCATCCTCATTACATTGGAGGAAATCTCCTCCCACAACAGCATCTAAATCATATCTATAGCAAAGAGCAATCCCAAGGTAAAAACTACTAAGGAACAAACTTTGAGTCATTTTAGGCTCAGTTTTTTCATGTAGATCGGAGATTCTAGACCAAGCTTCCTCAAAACTTTCCTCAATTCCTTGTTAAAAAGTGAAAATCATTTCCTCGGGTGACATAGTGACTGGAGCAAGGCTAGACATAATGGCAACTCAAGATAGGAACTAATTTTTTTGTGTTTTCAAATAAGAAAGCAAAACTAGTAAAACTAATTTATTTTGTGTTTTCAATAAAGAAAGCAAACTAGTAAAACTATTTTTTGGGGTTTTTGATAAAGAAACAAGCAAACAAAGCAAAAAAACTAAGCAAAACAAAAACAACAAAGTAAAGAGATTTGTTATGAGGGACTCCCCTTGTGAAGATGTCCTTGACTCCCCGGGAATGGCGCCAGAAAAATGTCTTTTAATGGCGTGTGGTTGACATGGGAGTTTCTTCTTCTTCGATCCCCGGCAACGGCGCTAGAAAAATGCTTGATGGCTCAATGCACGGCGCCCAGAAAAATGCTTGATGGCGGTGTTGATGAAGAGCCCGTTGGGAACCCCAAGCGGAAGGTATGATGAGCATAGCAGCAAGTTTCCCTCAGTTATGAAACCAAGGTTTAATCGAACCAGTAGGAGCAAGGAAACACCCCAAAGGTGTTACTAGCTGAGCTTTGGCAGGGCGCACTACCGGTGCTAGTAGCAACGTGGAGACCTGCACAACACAACCACAGAACTTTGTCCCCAACTTGTGATGAGTTTTTCAATCTCACCGTGTTTTGCGGAAAACAAAGGATTAAACGTATCGAATGGAAAGAAGTAAAAGTTTGCAGAAAGTAAACACAAAACAGTAAAATATTTTAGATTGAATGTAAAAGACAAGGACCGGGATCCATAGTTCACTAGAGGTGGCTCTCCTTAGATAGATAACATGCTGGGTGAACAAATTACACCGGGGCAAATGACAAACATCGAGAAAGCAATACATGCATATACTAATCATCTTGACTCCTTTGAGACTTGATTGGGTATTACAACATTATACATAGACCGCCATCCAACTACATCTGTGACTAATAATCCACCTTCAGGTTATCATTCGAACCCCCTCCAGTATTAAGTTGCAAGCAATAGATTATTGCTTTACGAACTGCGTGTAAAGTAAACAATATGATTGTTCTATGAACAAAGGATTGTTGTTTTCTCCCTAGTAGCAACAGCACATCTAGTACCTTAGAGATTTCTGTCACTTCCCTAGATTACCAGAGGCATGAACCCACTATCGGGCATAAATACTAACTCTTGGAGTTGCTAGCATCTACTTGGCCAAGATAGCTACTAACAACGGAAAGCATGCAAGATCACAAATAACAAAGACATGATTGAATCAATAATCAATCTGAAATAGCATCTCAATATCCATCGGATCCCCGCAAACACAACATGTAAGAATTACAATTATATGATCTTGATCATGAACAGAGCTCACAAGATCTAGACCTGAAAGCACAAAGGAGGAGAACCAGCCATCTAGCTACTACATGGATCCGTAGTCCAAGGATGAACTACTCACGCATCACACTGGAGGCTTGCATGGTGATGAAGAAGGCCTCCAGGGTGAATTCCCCTCTCCGGCAAGGTGCCGGGAAGAGCTTCAGATCCCTCCCGATCTAGGGATGGAGATGACGGTGGCTACAGACTCTTTCGTGGATTTTTGATCGGGTACTTAGGGTTTACATCCCGAGGGCATCTTATAGTCGGAAGGAGAGGCCAAGGGGGTGCCGAGAGCGGCCACACCACCCCCTCGCGCGGGCCAGGCCTGGCCGTGCGGCAGGTGGTGTGGTGGCTCCCTGGCCCTTCTCCGTCTCGTATTCTGGCACTTGATGACTTCCGGAAAAATAGGCACTTCGGCTTTTGTCCCGTCCAATTCCGAGAATATTCATTTTCTGACTTTCCTGGAACCAAACATAGCAGAAAACAGGCAGCTGGCACTGTGGCTCTTGTTAATAGGTTAGTCCAAGAAATCATATGAAAAGTACTCCAAAGTTGGAACAAAACACAAGAAAGTGGATAAAACTAAGCATGGAACATCAAAAATTATAGATACATTTGCAATGTATCACCTATCGCCTTAAAGATTTCGAAACAGGAGTCGCATACTCCAACCCCTAGAACGTCGTACGGCTGCGCCGCTTCTACCCTTAGTCGTTTTTACATTTACAAATAAGGCTATTCAGCTAGGCTACTTAGCCACACCTTGTACCTCGTACTATTCTGCGAATAAATAAAGCTAAGTGCCCCGAAACTCTGTGTATTTTTCTAATTTCCTGCAATTTCATCACTCGGGGGGCTGCACCACCCTATACACTCTTGTTCTACGAACTAATCACGATATCCTGAGTAGCTGACGCACTAATCAAACCCTTGATAAACACCAACCCAGCTGCAGCGCACCTGATACGTTGGCAAGGTGCTAAGATAAACACACGTCAGGCTAACAAAAAGGAATCGCAGAGTGCAACGCACTTGAAAAATATATAAGCTTACAAGCTCTTCACATAGCAACGGGTGCTCAATACACCCAATACAATCGTATGAACTTTACAACACTGATGCAATTATGTGCAGGATACAAAACATGCTACTGCTGCAAAATAAGAACGTTCGTTTGCTCCTCGAAGAAGTCGACAATTTCTTCTGCTGGGCGATCAACCGCTTGGTAGTGCGGAACCATGTCCCATGTCATACCTTCTGGCGGAGGCGGCGGCCCAGCAGCAACAACTGCAACATCTACGTCCGGCCTATGCAGTCGCACCAGCGACAACGCAGCCTTAGCACCAGCTACTAACTGCTGTCGCACGCACTCGCGAACCGCACTCAAATCTTAGAACTTCGCTAGAAGAGCCAATAGGCTTGACGAGATGGTGTCCAATAGGAACATTATTTGATAAATATGCCTAAGGCACGACTGCACCTTCTTCAAGCATTGGAGCACTCGAGAAGAACGATCATGCAGGGTCGCCAAGGCAACCGCACGATCGTGGTCAACCCAAAAGTACCCACTCACCTATAGTTGCTCCTGGGTCAAGCCATTCATTCGAATAGCAATCCTGTCCTTCTCATCCTGCGGATGACGAGCACTGACAACTACACCATCCACAAATGTCAAAGTGTGAAGACAAGGCATCGTCGAGATTGACTAAAAGAAAAGATGAGTGGGCAGAAAGCTAACATTTGAAATGCTCATTTAGCTGCGCCACCTCCTCCAAGAGATACTTCTCACGGGAGGTGGCCTTCTCCGCCTTCGACTTCCAAACATCTGCACTACCGCAGAGGATGGGCAACTCATGCTCCAACTGCTTAATGCGATCGCGTGCTGACTCGTGTAAAAATGAGCTTGTTGGGGAACCCTAAGAGGAAGGTATGATGAGCACAACAGTAAGTTCCCTCAGTTATGAAACCAAGGTATCAATCCAGTAGGAGCAAGGAAACACCTCCAAGGTGTTGCTAGCTGAGCTTTGGCAGGGCGCACTACCGATGCTAGCAGCAACGTGGAATCCTGCACAACACAACCCCAGAACTTTGCCCCCAACTTGCGATGAGGTTGTCAATCTCACCGGTTTTGCTGAAAACAAAGGATTAAAAGTATCGAGTGGAAGAAAGTAATTTCTTGAAGAAAGTAAACAGAAAGCAGTAAGTAGTTGATTGTAGGTTCATGATAAAAGAAAGGACCGGGGTCCATAGTTCACTAGTGGTGGCTCTCCTTAAGATAGATGACTTGTTGGGTGAACAAATTACAGCGGGGCAATTGACAAACATCGAGAAAGCAATAATGCATATACTACTCATCTTGCCTCCTTTGAGACTCGATTGGGCATTACAACATTATACATAGACCGTAATCCAACTGCATCTATGACTAATAATCCACCTTCAGGTTATCATCCGAACCCCCTCCAGTATTAAGTTGCAAGCAACAGATAATTGCATTACGCATTGCGTGTAAAGTAAACAATACGATTGTTCTACAAACAAAGGATTGTTGTTTTCTCCCTAGTAGCAACAGCACATCTAGTACCTTAGAGATTTCTGTCACTTCCCCAGATTACTAGAGGCATGAACCCACTATCAAGCATAAATACTAAATCTTGGAGTTGCTAACATCTAATTGGCCAAGATAGCTACTAACAACGGAAAGCATGCAAGATCCCAAATAACAAAGACATGAAAGAATCAATAATCAATCTGAAATAGCATCTCAATATCCATCGGATCCTCGCAAACACAACATGTAGGAATTACAAATAGATGATCTTGATCATGAACGTAGCTCACAAGATCTAAACATGATAGCACAAAGGAGGAGAACCAGCCATCTAGCTACTACATGGACCCGTAGTCCAGAGATGAACTACTCACGCATCACACCGGAGGCTTGCATGATGATGAAGAAGGCCTCCAGGGTGAATTCTCCCCTCCGCCAGGGTGCCGGGAAGAGCTTCAGATCCCTCCCGATCTAGGGATGGAGATGACGGTGGCTACATACTCTTTCGTGGAATTTTGATCGGGTACTTAGGGTTGCTGTATCGGAGGCATCTTATAGTCGGAAGGGGAGGCCGAGGGGGTGCCTAGGGCGGCCAGACCACCCCCTGGCACGGGCCAGGCTAGACCACACGGCCAGGTGGTGTGGCGGCCCCCTGGTCCCTCTCCGTCTCGTATTCTGGCTCCGTGTCCTCCTCAGTAAAAAAACTAACTTTGGCTTTTGTCCCGTCCAATTCCGAGAATATTCATTTTCTGACTTCCTGGAACCAAAAACAGCAGAAATAGGCAACTGGCACTGTGGCATCTTGTTAATAGGTTAGTCCAAGAAAGTGTATAAAAAGTACTCCAAAGCTGGAACAAAACATAAGAAAGTAGATAAAACCAAGCATCGAACATCAAAAATTATGGATACGTTAGCAACGTATCATCGCGCAATCGCAAAAGCAATGACAACTCCTCCAATTTTGAGCACGGCTGCGCCAAGGTCTCATCGGTGGACGGAGGATCACGAGGACCACTCGAAGGACCACTCCACGTACCCTATCACAAATCAAGCAAGAGAAAATGAGGGACCAAGAATACATTGATAAAAGGCATGAATGCATTCAAGCACAGCATAAGTCTCGACAGGGATACTCCCACAAAAGCATAGTTTCAAACTACAACTATTAAAGATTAGCTACTAAGGAGTAGTCTACTTCTTCGACTTGGACTTCGACTTCGGGGGCCTCATCGAATATGTGGTAGTCTTTGACGCCACAAACTTTCCGGTGCCAGCCCCTGACGCTGCAGCTTTCGCTGCCTTCTTCGCTCGCTGTAGCTCCTCGGAGTATTTTGCGACTATGTTGATGAGCTGCGGCCTATACTTATCGCAGATAGTTGCAAAGGGAGCAAACACTACCTGTTGACCATCTGCGCCGACGGGCATCGCCTTGCAGATAGCGGCAGGGTCCACCTCAACGCCATGGGCCTGCACCATCGCGAGTGCCATGGTGGCCCCGACAGACCGCTGAGAGTTCCTGAAGTCCGCGGGAATACCTCCAGCGAGGGATTCCACCAGATCCTCAAGGTTATTAATAAGCTCAGCCTTGGGAGTCAGATCCTCACGGATGCGGCTGAGCACACCCTTGGCCTTCATCAACATCCCTTGAAGGGAAGCGTTGCGGTCTTCGACTGCCGCGACGGCACCTGTCAATGCATCAGTGCGACGCAGAGACTAGGCGTCAAAGCTCAGGCCGCTGGCATCTGCATACACAAAAGGTGTTAGCACAATAACACAATGTCGAAGTACAATGCAAAGTTCAGCTGAAGGAATACCTGAAAGGGACTTAGCAATCGAGAAAAGTTGCTCATCGAACAACTTCTCCCTCTCAGTAGTGGAGACGCGGAGATCCTCCTCTCGCTTTCGTGACTCCTCTAGAGCTGCGATTGCTTCGTCACGACTCTTCATAGCCGCGGCGAGTGTCTTTTCAAGGGAAGCAGCATTACGAAGAAGTTTGTTGTGCTCAACTGCAAAGCATAGGACGTATCATCAATCGAATATATAAACTTCACAAGGACAAAGACGAAGCCAAAACTAACCTTCGCCAATGCGATGGCGATTGTCCAGCAGCGCATGCTGTCGACCCATTACAAGGACTTGCTCCGCTAAACGAGCAGCCTCCTTCACGATGAGCTGCCTCAGAAGAAAACAAAGGATCAACAAACAGTATCAATTACAAATTCGAATGCCCACACAACAAAAGGACGCTTACGTGATCCTCCAGAGACTCAAAAGATGACTGTCGTGCAGTTGTCCGGGCAATCATATGATGTTCCCTAGCATGTGGGGAACTCGACGAATTGTGCTCAGAGTGAGCCGCCAATGGAGGAGAAGAAGACCGTTCGGCCACTTCCTTGGCCTTGGAGTCTGCGACTCCGGACTCCTTCACAAACTGGACGTCACCAGAGGACGACGATGCCGCTCGGCTACAAAGCACACCAAACAAAACTTCAGGGAAAAGGCAACCCCAAAAAGAAACCAAAAATGAGGTCACGAATGCAGAACTTACTAGCTAAATTTATCAAGGTCAAAGGATTGCTCCTCCAACTCTGACGACTCCTTCGGCAGTTGCAGCTTCTACTGGGCAAGAGGAGCCATGGCGCGCACAGGAACAGCGGGGATTGGCTCCCTTGCAACAATAGAAGGGCCTTCTGGCGTTGCCGGCGACGAGGCATCCGAGTCCTTGCTGCGGGAACACTTGTGAGTGTCCTGGTTGTTGGACTCGATGGCTCCCTCCTCCTCTTCAATTGGGACGGTCGACTCCGACTCGTCCTCTTCATCCACTTCCCGAGGGATAACCCCTTCAGGACGAGGGGGCCAATTGGGAGACACCTTCCAGTCATGCATTCAGAAGATACAACATTATATATCAAAGCATCATAAAGGCAATCGAAAACGAAAACTACTTCACGGTACAGTTCTACCTCAGGAGGAGGGTTAGAAGCGTCGAAAGGAGGCATGGCTGGTTCGCCTAGGAGAACCTCCTTGGCGGTGTATTTCATCACTAGTCGCACCCTCTTACCCACCTCACCCGCGGAAATGCCCTCGGCAGACACGCGAGTGACATCATCAGCGCCAGTCCAGCAGTACATAGGGTGCACTCTGGCCTGCAGAGGTTGGACGCGACGACGCAACCATGTGCAAATGAGAGCGGCGCCACCTTCATCCTTGCCCATGCGGTTTTCAAGGTCGCAAATGTTCTCATACAGCACTTCTGTTTCCACGGACTCGTCAGGCATGACGACATTCTTCCAGGACCGCCTCCTCTTGCAAGTCGCTGCAGGATCGAAAGGTGCGAGTCTGTAATGCTCTCCGTCGACCTTCTTGTCGTGGATGTAGAACCACTTGTCTCTCTACCCTTGGACGTACTCGGTGAGATTGATGGAAAAATAGGTGACAGAGGAGTCGACATGGATTCCGCAGCCTCCTACGTCGTAGACTACAGAGCCGGGCGCTGACTAGCGTTTCAGCTTAAAAAGCCTCTTGAAGAGGCCAAAGTGCGGCTCGACTCTGAGCCAGCACTCGCAAAGAGTAATGAAGCAGGAGATGTGGAGAATGGAATTTGGGGACAGCTGGTGAAGCTAGAGCCCATAGAAAAAAGGAGGCCGTGAAAGAAAGGATGTAGAGCGAGAGAAAGACCTCGGATGATGAACGCAAGGAACATCACCCGGAAACCCGGAGGAGGACAAGGAATTACCTCATCACCGGGCACTCGCGAGTCTTCTTTAGCGGAAGGAAGAACTCCATCTTGGCGATAAAGATGAAGCTCGAAAGGCTTGATGATGGATGCCCGCCAAGCGCCATTGGTGACGCGGGTGTCCGCACCCTTCTTCTTCCCAGCGCCGGCAGCGCTGGTGCCCACGGTGGTAGCACCGCCCTTCTTCTTGATGGCGGCAATGGCGGTCGTAGATCCAGCAGCGGTGCCTCCCTTCTTCTTGCCCATCTTTCGATGGTGGTGAGAACGGAGGAAGTAACTGGGGAAGACACGGAGCTGGTCTAGCGCCGCAAAGAGAAAGTGCACAAGGAAGTAGGGAGCAGCAGCAATGGCGATGGAGGTACGAGCAAAGAAGACAGATAGGGAAAATTACCGCAGTTGCACTGCTACTTAACCTCCTCGCAGATACCATCCAACGGCCAGCAGAAAACCTACTACATGCGTGGCGCACATCACTGTCGACACGTGGCGATGCTGAAGCACGAACCGTCCACCCACTATTCCCATTACACGCAGAAATCGAGGAGACACATTTAAAATAGAAGATTACACACGCCCGGTCAAATCGAAGTCAGAAAGTGGGACCCACCGCTCTTCACGTCCCGTCAAAGCCGCTCACATGGGCAACTGAGGTCATCACACCGTCAGCACTGACGTCATCAATATCAGTAACCAAAGATTTTGACTACTTTAGTCCTTGCTCGAGTCTTCGACTCAACCAAGCACTCGGGGCTACTCCCATAGGGAGCACTGGTGGCGCACCCTACGATTATCTTTATGCAGGTATATGAACATTCAAGACAAACCAATCACTCGAATCTACGATTATATTGTGAATAATGGGTTAGAGCGCCAGAAGAAAATTTGACTAAAACAAGCAACAAAATATGACAGCTGTCGCAGAAGGTTTTTAGTCCCCGCTTGAGTCTTCGACTCAACCAGGCACTCGGGGGCTACTCCCATAGGGAGCGCTGGTCGCGCACCCTATGATTATTTGTGCATCGTACTATGTGTTGATAACATCCACACTCGAATGCTATGGTGACTCCGCCTCATACTTTCCCTACAAAGAGACTGCATCTCCTGGGCCACCCGAATCATCTCCGCGATGACAAAAAATTCGGATGTCGTGCTTACAGCATGAAGATAAGACCTGAATAAGGCCTAGCAACGCATCTGTTGCACACTACCAGAAACATATCCGTGCCTACAGGTACGATGAAAACGCCTCGACGGACACGTCAAGTGCTCACACTTATACACTAGAATTCGACTCCTGTAAGACCTCCGTGGCCTGAGTCGAATTACGCCAGCACATTTCTGATTTCGAGTCCGGGGACTCGAATTTGAGTAGATTGTTTTGTTTTGCCCTAAGGCAGTTAACTGACACTGATACATCGGTTAAATCTGGCACGTATATCAACAATCCCTATGACACAAACAGAACACTCGAAAACATACTTAGTTATGCACTCGAAAGGCTTCATAAAATCCCTAGTCGAATCTGTGATTCCACTGGACACTCGGGGGATACTAACATGGGTATACCCTACAGGTACTCGAGTTTGGTATACACCGTCTAGATATGGTAGAAGCCCACGGCGTTGCTAGGGCCCAATGAAGAATTCGAGTGGCCCACGGACTCTCGATTACTTGCGAGACAAGAAGAAGCTTAAGATAGAAAGTTCAAAGGGAAAACCCTAATCGGTAACCGACTCGACGTACTATCCGAGACCTAGCCTATCTATATAAAGGCTAGGAGGGGCAGCGAGGAGACCAACCCTAGTTTCCACAACTCTCGCCAGATTGCATCTGCGCGCCCCTGTAATCTTCGATTCCTTCGTTAATTCCAAGAGCAGACAAGCAGGAGTAGGGACCTCTACGAGGCCTGAACCTAGGTAAACCTTGCATCCCTATGTGCTTGTTTGCTAGCCGACTGATGCCTCCAGCGCTCCCTCCTTCTCTAAAACCCAAGTCCATAACAATGGGCATTGACAAGTTAAACCCTCGTCAGAAAGATAATGCTTTTACTTGGTTACAATCATTACCCAATCACACTAAAAAAGCTATGAAGATTGCATCCAAGAATTTATGCATAAATATTGCTTGTTTACTAAAATCATGCAGATTAAACGTAGCATTACAAATTTTCTTCAAACAGTTGGAGAAAACTTTTATCAAGCATGGAGTAGATTTTTTATATGATTTGGTGACAAGTTGCCTAGAACATCTAGTATGATAAAAAAAGAAGCTCGCAGTACTGACAAGCTTTGGTGATAAGTTGCCTGCTAAGCTTGGGGAGCCAGGTATACCAACTATCTCTTGCACAATTGGAAAAATTAATATCGTTAATGCTCTTTGTGGTTTAGGGGCAGGTGTTAGTGTCATGCCTTATTCCTTGTTTAAGAAGTTGAACCTTGGAGAGTATCCTCCCACTTCAATTACTTTGCAAATGGCTGATAAGACAACTAAACAATATGTCGTTATGATCGAAGATGTTTTATCAGAATTGACCAACATGTTATACCGACTGATTTTATCATACTAGATGTTCCAGAAGATGAAAAACTTTCAATCATCCTTGGAAGATCGTTTCTTAGCACTACTAGAGATAATGTCAACTGTTCTAGCGATAAGATTGTTTTCAATATTTGTGTTGATCAGATTGTTCGTTATTTTCTGAACAAATAGGAGCATTGTGACAAATATGTTCCACCACCTAAGCGTATCCAAGCGGTGAAAGCCATCAATGAAGGGCAGCTTGAGGTAAACGCTAATGACATGGAGGTTGGTTGATAAGCTAACTCTCCTTAATAAAATGCTTAATGGGAGTTAACCCATTCTTAATAGTTAAAGTTTTATTTTGTTTAGTTTTATTTTTTTGTCTTAATAAATTTGTTCAAGCTTTTAGAATTATAGAGAATTTATACTTTAGTGAAGTTTAAAGAAAAGCGAAAGAAAGGCGAAAGGAAGAATTAAATAGGGTTCAGATTGTGTAATGAGTAGTAGTACGGCCGGAGGTACCCGTACCACGCGCCCGTACCATCGAAGAAAAATCAGTCGTGAAAGTTTATTTTATTAAGTGCTCATAATGAGCACCAGTATGGACGGAGGTACCCGTATACCGCTCGCCCGTACTAAACTTTGACGATTTGCTTCAAAACTCACTACCGCGATAACGAGCACTGGTACGGTCGGGACACGCCCGTACCATCCGCCTGTACCAGACCTCCAGGTTTGATCTCGGAACCCTAATTTTGATCCAAGGGTGAAGACCACCGGTACGGGTGAGACACGCCTATACCACCCGCCCGTACTGACTACATCACTAGGTAAAGGCCGATGGCGGCTCTTCTTCCTCCCTCGTTATTTCTTCCTCTTTATCTCTCCACCTCAAACCCTAATCCCCTAAACCTTTGATTCTTCATTGATTTCATGTTTTTGAGTGGGGGAATCTTCACATCGGTAAATTTCCCATCCGATCCATGCTTTGTTTTCTGAAATCCATGGTTGAATTCCTCACATTGACTATTTAGATGAGTTCATCATATTTTGAGATTATTTGTGATTCCTTGTGTTAGGATTTGTAATTTCTGCCTATAATCATTTGTTTGTATGATATAAACCTGATGCCTATAGTTTTCTTTGAAAATTCGGTGGCACAATGCATAACATTGGGAGGATTTTCCGCTCGGGCAAGGGATGGGAAACGGCAGGGGCCTCGGGCTCCACTAGGCCGCCCAACTCAAAGAAGAGGCGCATGGAGACGGACGACTTGAGAGCTGCCATGAACAAGGATTGTGAGAGGGTGAGCCAACACAAGGTTTTACCCACTAAGTGGGTAAGGCGTGAGTTTATCTCCCACCAAGGTCTGTTGGAGAACTTCAACCAGATGACTATGCAAGCTAGCATGGTTCCATTCTCCTACCTCTCTACCGATAACTACCAGCTTGCCACATCCGAGTTCATGTCAACGTTCCACGATGACCTTAAGGCCCGGGAGCATAATTGCACTATATGTTTTGTGCTCAATGGACAACCCCATAGCCTTTCTTTCTATAAATTTTGTGATTGTTTCGGGTTCTCCTATGAGGGGGATCTCGATATTAATGATAATGTCCACATAGAGGCAATGCATGCTTGGGAACATATTTATGTCCAGAGGAACACGGATTATTTGCGCAAAAAGATCGCCACCATCTAGAATCCTACTATCCATTACATCGCCACCTTCTTGGTGAATTCTATTTTTGGTAAGGGAGATGTCGGGGTAATGGAAGACCCCAAGATAAGTGTAATTCATCTGGCTCTGCATCCTGAGATGGAGCACAAGGTAAACGTGGGTTCTTTGCCCATCCAGCACTTCTGTCGCCAAAGGTCGGCTTCCTCGGGTGACATCCGCTGTGGTGGCTTGATCACACATATTGCCTACGCAAGCGAGTTTGTCATGCCCCAGGAAAGAGTTGTGGCTGGCAGTAAGATTCTGGATGACACTCACATGGCTAGCACCAAATTCATGGGGGTCTATAGACCCCAACGCTCCCTCCATGCTTATCAATTTTATTTTGAGCCTAACGGTAATCTCCACCAAGTTTTGCTTCCTTCTATCCAAGCTTTTGGTTTGCCAGGTAAACAGAACTGGGTCCTCAGTGAGAAAGAACTCCAGTAGGCATTGATCTCCTCAGGGAGGATGGCACCACCGGAAGGTCATCCCAATTGTGAGGACGCTACCGCTGGCCAACAGCAGCAGGAGCAAGGTGGAGAGGACTGGAACACAGCAGGCTGGGATGACTACGGTCAGCAACATCATCACCAACAACCTTTCTCTCAGCACCAACAGCAAGGTATGCCTCCACCTCAGCAGGGATTCAATGATGTCCTGAGTTGTTATTTTGACCAGGTGGTGCATCGCATCGACAACGTAGAAAATACGTTGCACGATGTGAACGCCAACATAGTCAACCTCACCCAACACTTCACCTCCTTCGTGACCAACTTTCCTAGCCGCTATCTTAACATCCCTTACCAGCAGCCGCCGCCCGGTGATGGCGGCAACATTTGATTCGAGATAGGCCAAGAGCCTAAGCTTGGGGAGGTTGAACTCCTCCCCACCTTTTGCATTCATATTTTTCGTTCTTCTTTTGATTTACATACTTTTAGTTTGCATTGATAAAAGAAAACCCAAAAAATTTAGACTAGCTTTTATCTTGAATTGTGCAAAGTTCTCTCGGCTCTCATTGATTTTTCTGCGGGTTATTCACTCCTAGTGATTTAGCTATAGAGACGAACACGAGGAGTTGACCAAAGTGGGATATGAGCAAGCAAGAGGAGGTAGCACATTCCTATTTTCCCTCGTCCTATGAACATAGTGTGTCTGTTCGGTTGCACTTGAGTTCTACTATACGCTTAGCTTGTTAACTTTTTGGACTTGATCTCAAAGGTTAATGTCACTACTTTGGTTTAGACTTATGACAATTATTATCAGTTAGAAAAACAACCATTTGGATTAAGTTCCAAACTTTTGAGAACAAGAGAAAGTGTCTATTGACAACTTTGGTGCCATGTTTTTGTCTTAAGGGCTTAATCTTAGTAGTACTCAACCCCGCATCTTAATTGTTTGACTTGATAATACCTTCTAAAAAGAATTGTTTTATGGAATGAACTTTTTATGGTGGTTGAGGGAGATGCAAACTTGTTTTTGATCATCTAAAAAGAGATACTTTGTGAGAAAAAGGATTATGAGAGTACCCAAACTTCATGGAACTAACAACTCCTATGGCCTACGAACGATCTTGAGTTCACCTCATATTTCGGTTACGAGTTGGTTAGACATTGACAACATTGCTAAAATGGGAAAAAAAATTAGTTCCATGGGCCAAGTACTCGAGTAAAAAAAGAGAACTACCATGGAGATATGAGCTAAAAATATTCAATACTTATGAGAGCATTGGTATCACCTCACCACCTAAAATGAAGAAACTAGAGTTCTTGGAAAACAAGGAAGAGATGGGGTGTTGGATAGCCACAGTTTTCAAAGTGGGTGTTAATGAAAAGCTCTAAGTTTATCGTTCTTTTGATATCTACTTGTGCACCCTTAATTTTGACTAAAAGCATCCTTGCTTAAAAATATTTTTACTCTCATAAAAGAGGCGTGCTAAAAAGAATTGATTGGCAAGCCTAGCCAATTTTTTGGCAGTCCCCTTTGAGTTGAAGAACTATTAGCTAGCAAGTTTCTTGCGGTTAGGAAGCGAACTTAAGTGAAATTATTCAAATATATTATGCTCATGTTTTATGTTGAAGGATTTGATACAATGGAATATGATACAACCTTGAACTTGTGAGTCTTCCCTCTTGATTCAATTTCTCGCTATTACTCATTATAGCTTTTTCACTCGAGGGCGAGTAACAACTAAGCTTTGGGAAGTTGGTATCTCCAAATTTCAACACTTTTTATCATTGTTTTTCCTCTTGTTTATTGCCGGTTTTCACTGAAGTTTACCCATTTCACTAATGTTAACATCGCAACTGGTGAATCCTTGGTTTCTTGTGATGGTTTTCAGGCAATGAACATTTTTGAAAGATCTGATAGCATTTATGGGATAATTACACCTAAAGAAGCAAATCCCCAATTGGATCCCCTTTCATTAGAGGCGATCTGAGCGCATAACGACCACTGGTATGGTTGGGGTGCACCCGTACCATCCGCCCATACTGCCTGCTGCTAGCTCCGTTATATCAATACAAGACTTTCATGAAGGGGAGACGATGAAATACAGAACATAGCCACCGCAAACTCATCCAGAAGGAGAGAGATCAGATATGGAGGAGAAGAACACCGTCTCATTCTTCGACGATCTCTAGCATCTAAACCATTCACTCCACCATCATCCCCATTTGTGCTTAGAGAGAGAGAGATTGGCACTAGTAAGATTAGGGTTTGATACTTTGATCTCCCTTGGTTTGTATTTGATTCGATCTTCAAATGGTATTGTGGCTTGCTACGATAACTTTGAGATGATTTTCATTTGCAATACAATTATGGCTTTAATTTATCTTCCTCTCATGTCTGAGTAAATCCCCATAGGTATGGGAGATGTAGGGGATCACTGAGATGTGTTGTGCCTTCTTTAATTCCATCCATTTGTGATTGTTGTAGTGTTTATTAAATTGTGAGAATGAATATCTATGTTCGCCTAATGCTTGTTATCCAATTTAAGGGCCCAGGTAACATGATCCAGAGATCGCATAGGTATGAACTTGTATTTTAGCGAATCGGCGACCCCCTGAGTGACATGACCGATATCAATGAGGAGCTAGCACTACTCGAGGACAATAAGGAACCATCAAGATTAAAGCCTTGATCCAGTCGGAAGACCTTAATTAATGTGCTAACCATTGGCGTGGTGACAAGTATATGGGTTACTTGCCTACTCACTTATAAATAAGAAATATCACAATCACTTATTCCTTCTTATTCACCTAGCACCTTCACTATTACCATGAACCGTTTCTCTCCACGCCTAACTTCTCATCTGCAGGAACCTTGAACACCTTTACCATCTTTACTTTTATGTTATTTAATTCTTGCTTTTTCCTTTACGCAAGTTTCCTCTGTTATTCACTCACCCACCTTCCATCTTCAAGACAGGTGATACCTTGAACACCTTTACCATCAGTTCACTCAAGATAGGTGATACCTTGGTTGCGATAGAAATGCCGCATAAAAACACTTACCTAGGCACCTTATTGGGACCGATATAAAACTGGAATTAATACTTCCATGAAAACATGCTCTGACGAACCTGTGCACTTGCAGGCCATCACTCCTCGCCTATTTATATAGGCCTAGGGGAGCCCTCAATAGTCCCCAATACATTCCTTATGACCTAACGAAGGTCTAGGAACAAATGGAAACGGATTCTGGGAAGAAACGCGTTCATAAATGTTGTTTCTGTGTGTCCAGACCCGTGGTACGGGCAGACGGTACAACCGGACCCGCCCGTACCGGAGGTCATTAAACGCTTTGTGCCCTTTCGTATTTTGGCTGATATTTCTTCATATGAACTCTGATTTGGGTGTTCTTAGGCTTGTTGGATTTGTATGAACGAGGGATACAACACCATGGCCTTGGATCTTTATTTGGAGTTGATGGAAAAAATCACTTTTTCCACTGCTCAAATGGCTAAGTCTGGTGCCAGCAGCTCCTCCATATTTCATCCTCTTAGCTCTGGTTGCCTTGCTTTATCCATAATCCATCACAACACCTACACACAAGTCAAATACAAGAAAAGGTAATAAAATCCTAATAAACACAAATAGTTGTGCAACACTCATGTGAAAATGAATGAGAACTAGTAATCATGCATAATAGGCATAGTTGTAGCTAGATATAGCATGTGATGAGTGACAATATGAATAATTTGTATGCTTAAATATGCATCATATTTACACTCATCACTCATCCCAAAACTCAAGAGGCATAGAGGCATGAGCTAATAATGGTAGACCAACCTCGACAATGTGTCTATGTTTACGCTCAGCTGAGCCATTATGGTAATGTGCATGAGGACAGGATACATGATGCGAGATACCTACTCGCTAAAAAAATGAATTGAATTTGTAGTACTCACCACCCCAATCAGATTGAAGAGCCAAAATTTTCTTATCAAAGAGTCGCTCTACATGATACTAAATGTCATGAAATTTCTGAAACACATCAGACTTATTTTTAAGAAAATATATCCAAGTAAATTTTCTATAATCATCAATAAAACTAACATAATACTTGTTTCTTCCAAAAGAGGGAGTATGGGGACCCCATATCTCAGAAAACACAAGCTCTAAAGGAGAAGAAGACTCACTAGAAGATTTAGGATAGGGTAACTTATGGCTCATGGCCTTTTGACAAGCATCACAAACTGACTCTTTATTTGACTCGCTAAAGGAAATATTATTATCTTAGAGAATTTGTTGAACAACGACTGAAGATGGGTGACCTAGATGCCTATGCAAATGTGGCCAAGATTGAACCCCCAAAGCTTGCTTTCTTGATGACCAGGATGGAGATGGCATAGCATAGAGAACCCCCATGCATCTACCTTGAAGAAGAATTTTCCTCGTGTCATGGTCCTTAATAGAGTAAAAATTGGGCCAATACTCAAGGAAAGCATGATTATCTTTTGCAACATGATGAATAGAAAGAAGACTTTTGGTGGCATCAGGAACATGCAAGATATTATTGAGATGAAAATTATGATTGGGGGTATGATATAATGAATGACCGATGTGACGTATATACATATCCATGAATCTTATCTTGACCATTGTAGTACTACGGCATGGTCAGTTTACCAATCTCTCATGTGATATGATTATTGGCAACCGTATCAGTATACTATGTAGGATCGAGCCCACGTGACCCTGTAGCCGCATTAGCTGAGCGTTCTAGACCTTGGCAGTTCTTATTGAACCTCTTCCAGCAGCGAAAGCATGGTGTCCTTATTTTCCACAAATCTGACATGTAACCCGAAGACCCTAGCGATCATTGGGATGACCACCACCTTGGTGTTGGTGCTGATAGCCACCTCCTTGGTAGACGGTATTCTCACCATAGATGCCACCCCTCCTTGATTGTTATTGCCACCATAGTAGTGGTTTCCACCATCGTTGTTCTAACCATGGCCACCACCACCACTGGAGTTGCCTCGCCCACCACCTCTTCCACCCTTATTGCAGTTCCAATTTCCATGAGTTGCCGCATTGGCGGAAGGATCACCATGTTTACCACTGCTAGGGTTTTGGCTATCAAGTTGTGACTCATATGCAAGAAACTGCGAGTATACATCCACGGCGCTCACAGATTCCTAAGCCTTGATCATGGTTGTAATTGTTGATAAAAAACATTGTATTCATCATCTAACCCGGTGAGCACATAAGAGGCGACATCATCATTGTCTTGAGTTGTCACATCTCAACAATATTAAAATGAGTATATCAAATTCCAAGCAAACCAAAATTAGGGTTGACAAAAACTTTTAATCTTAAACAACTATGAATGCAAGTGTGTGTTCGTTAATGATGTGTGAATGCATGATATGCCATGTTTTGTTTGTTATAAATGATGAGAATTGATTTCAAGATCAAAACAAGATCATCTAGGTCAAATCAAAACCAAACCAAACCAAAAGAAAATCAAAATACAAAACATATAAGCTAATGGTCATTTTTGCAAATGTTAACACCTAGCTCACTTGGAGCATCTCTATTAAATAATTTCACACAGAAACAATTCCATTTCTTTTCTCACCTTTTTAGACCAAGTGACAATGAACACAAGTGAGCTTTCAAAACTTACCAGAACAAATTCAAATTCATTTGGAGGACTTTTCAAAATTGAATTTGTCTCATGTATCAAGATAGCAACTTTTCAAAGACCATCAAAACCTTCTCCACTTGGCCAATCCTTGCAACCAGAGACTCTCAAGCTTATGATCAGCAAACCCACTAAATGTAATTTGAAAATTCAAATCTTTTTCTCTTGCGGCCATTTGATCAAACACCTTATGAGCACAATACAGAGCTACCTACTCCACACTATTTAGATCATCCTTGTGATCATCTTTGTACCTCACTTGGCCTCCACAACTCGCCCACACTCACCCCAGTACAAGCCCGTGCAGCTAAGCCTCGCTCACTCAACCCTTTGACCAGTGCCAAATCGTACCTGAGCTCACCATGCCACCCTGACATGGACTCGATGCTACACGCCTCACCGCACTCGCCCATGACATCTAGGAGCTAGCCGTGACCTCACCGCACCCGCTCGTGTACGCCTCGACCAACGCCAGCCCGTGGAGACGCCAGCACAGCCACACCCATTTCTCTGTCCGCCATGCCGCGCGTGCGCTAGTGCGCCAAGCAATCCCGCACAACCATGCTGGGCCTCGCTCTCCCCTTGCATCAATGCACTCACCGCGATGCTAGCAACCTCCCAGACATGCCCGTTTGACCCCGCACGAATTGTACACATCGTACGCCGTGATGAACGCTTGCGGTACCCGAAGATGGCATGGCCATCCCCGACCGATTGAGATCGCACCTCGCCATTCCACTGTGCTCATGACGATCGCCAAGGAGCACTGCGTCGGCCTACACCCTCCGCCATGCCCATATCTTACTATAACGACGTCGCCGACAAGCCCGAGCCATGCCCCAATGCTCCCCTCGCTGGGGCATAAATAGACCTCTCCCATTGCCTCAAAACGCACCCCACTTGACTCACATCTCACCAAGTAGCCTCTCTGGCCCATCCCCGGAGCAAGCCGAAGCCAACAGCACCGGAATTTCACTGAAGCTCGCCGTAGCAGTGGCGGAACGGATCCAGCGCTAGTAGCCGCCCCAGGAGCCGCTGCGACCACCGTTCGAACTGCTGTCATAGACCAGTTCATCTGCCCGCACCACCGTACCCAGATGGAGCCCTGGTAAGCCCCGACGACCCCCGTCGTAGAGTTAGGGTTGAATACCGCGTGCGCGCCGTGCGAGGGAGACAACGACGTGGAGCCGTCGATGGTGCTCTAATCATGCGGCTAGGAATAGAACTTACCATTTCGTGTTGGACTAGTCACTGATGCGTGGGGCCAGCGTAAGTGAAACCAGCTGCGCGCGTGCTATGTAGTTGGGCCGGCCCAGTAATTTTCCCACGGGCGCCCAGCAATTCAAATGTAGGTTTTTCTTTTATTTCCAAAATCATATTCTGTAGGTGACTTTGAAATTTAATTCAAGATGATTCACTTAACCAAATTGCATGATTCTAATTTTGTTTGAAAGGAAATGAAAATCTCTATACACTCCCATTGGATTCAAACATTTTGGAATTGTAGATCACCCACAGTAAAAATAACAAGGCAGTGACTTTTCCAACTTCAAACATTTTTCTAAAATCAACCATAAATGCTTTTGAGTTGATTCCAATTGTCAAAAATCACATTTACCATGATTTACCTGAATATGTAAAAATATATAGTTTTACATGCAGTGGTCATGGGCTAAGATTAAAAGAATGGCTATATAGTCATTGCTAGACATTTTAATTATATTAAATAGAAATATTAAACTTTGTAATATATGCCATCTACTTTAAATAGCATTCCCAATGTATTGGAATATGTGGTCATGACATGTCTCAACATGATCCCATATTTTATAATTGGAAAATATTAAATCCTAAGTGTTTTTCAATGAGTAGAAATTGCATTTTCAAAATAAGATAAATAAGACCATGTCACTTTTTCATGTGGTGATTGAGATGATGCTAGACCATCTAGTGTGAGCCTTTGTGTGCGGAATAGAAGTAGCTAAGTATTGTTTGGTGATTGTGTACCTCGTATTTATTTATAGACGCTAATACCAACCCGGGCTACGAGGAGGAAGAATTCTATGAAGAAGAAGAGGACCACTTCGACCACTGTACAAACCAAGGAAAGTTGAACCATGCATGCTATTGAGATGCAACCTTGATTATACCAATCTCAAGTTTTACCTGCAAGCTTTATTTTTTCCTTACCAAAGTTTCTTAAATAGTTAATTATTGGTTGTTAGTGGAAAAATAGGACAGATGCCATCAAGAGCATAGAACTAGGCTTGGGTAGTTACACTTGATTAGCACCCCTCAATAGTGATACCCTCATTGATAGTTGCTAGTGCTAAACTAATATTGATCACTTTAGATGGGAACACTTGGAGCAAATGATTATGAAAACCTTAGAATGATGAGTCATTCTATTGAAATGTTTTGATATGGGTTATGAAACTCAATAACTTGAAGATGATGATGAATGAGGCATGTGCCTTGACTTTGAATAAAAACTGATGGTTTGGTTCGGATGCAATACCATTCCGGCTTTTATGTGTCTTAGTATGGGTTCCCTCGCAGAAAAAGGGGTTAAGCTGAGGCTACCTCGTGACTATGAGTGAAAGAAGTGACCACCTATGCAGTTCCCGGGATGGCGGATTGCCATGGCTGGGAGGCCAAGCTCATATGGGAGGTCCCTATACTAGGGTGTGTAATTGAAAGGTTAGGATTGATTATCCGCATACCAAGTATGATGATTTAGGGCTATCCCTGACGGATGTATCGAATTTTTTGGTGAAAGTGTACCACCTCTGCAGAGTGTCAAACTATTCGAATAGCCACATCTGTGGTCATGGACAGTTGGATGGTCATACTGTTCTGTTGTCAGATGTTTTCAAAATGACTTGTGACTTGAAATATGAATTTGACTTGACCATGACAGGGTTGTGGAAATGAAAACTATGTTTCCACTTGAGTAATCTAGACAACTAAAATATGTCTTTACTACTAAGTACTTCTGAAATAAAACTGGCTTACTACAAACAAGCCTAGAGCTTAGGATTCCTACTAGAACTGTCTTACTTGCATTAGTGATAGTTTACGAGTACTTTAAAAGTACTCATGGCTTTGTCCCTAGCTATTCCCATGGCCAGACTATAAAAAGGAGTATCCGGAGGACGGACAGCAGGACGTCTACGATAACTAGGATCATCTCCCATCATCAGCATTGCCTATGACAATGAAGATGGAGTCTCTACTACGTTTATTTCCGCTGCTTTGATGTGTATTAATACTTGGTCATGAGATCAACTTTTTGTAAGACTATTATGGTTTATAATGGATGAGGTACTGTGCTATCAATTCTGTTATGTCTCGCGAAAATGGTATTCCTGGGATTGCGATGTACAGCATAACTGGCATCTGGACTTAAAAATCCAGGTGTTCACAAGTTGGTATCAGAGCCATCCTGACCATAGGAGACCCTAGTTAGAATGGACGTCTGAAAAACTTAGTTTCAAAACAAAGGAAGTGAGTATTTATGAAAACCTATTCTCACTCTTATCCTTGAGATTCTTTCAAAAAAGAGAGTTCACATGTTCCTCAAAATTCTTGCAATTCTACATAAAATTTGACACACTTGATCACCTCACTAACTTACTCATCCTAATTGCTTATAGATGGAAGTCAAGTACAGCAAGTTCTATTAGCTTGGCAACGGAGGAGAACTCATCTTTGAGAGGGACTTAAGTCAGCTAGCGGAGTTTCTTGGATGCCCGCCTGCAGTGGTTAGTCGTTGCAGATCTGAGAGGAAAGATGGATCCACCCACCTCGGAGAAGATACAGTTCACTGTGAGGGAGAACAACTGGCTGGATGGACTAGCTAGAGCGATGCAGGAAGCACTTGCCCATTTGTGTGGGCAGAATGTAAATCAGATCAATGGCACTTGCTTTGCTCACTATGCAAGACGTGATTCCATGGGAGAACCCTTGGCCATGCCAGGACATCAGGAGCTGAAGCATCATGTGGATCACCTCGACTTCATGTTGCACAAGACTCAAAAAGAGCTGGACAACGCCCGTGTATATGCCAACTATAAGCACACTATCCAGGAAGAAAAGAACCACACCCTCGCCATCCTAGCTAAAGAGCGCAAGACACTTCACTGCCAGCGTGACAAGAAGGACCACCTCATTGCTCGCCTCCGCCAAAAGGTGGCAACCCTTGAAGAAACCATCCATGACCAAGAAATTCAGCGTGAGGAGAGGGAAGACGAAGGTGAATATCTTCGTAGGGATATCACCTCTTTCATAATTGATGATGAAGACTATCTAGAGGACGCGAACATGGAGTTCCACACCGATGAGGAGGACAAAGATTTCCTGGATGATGAAGAACCCATCAGTTCTGATGAGGAGTAGTATCATTAGATCACTGCCATAGGTGTGAGTTTATATTCGGTCCCAATGTATCGTAGAATGACAGAATGGTTCTTAAAACCATCTTCTTGGTAGTTGCGGTGTGTTGTTTGGAATGTGTTGCTTGGAATGAATGGAAAAGAGTTGTTGGTTTTCAAACCTTAGCAATACTCAAGTTTTAAGCTTTTTGAACCATACCCATAAGCCATAGAAATTTATCTCTTATCTTATGATCTATCTCAATCTTTAGATGACTTGCGGCAACCCCGGTGGGAGCAGCTCATCCCAGAATCCGATGATTTAGATTCTGCAAATGCTAGTATCAGATCGAGAAGTCGGTAGAGCCAAGCATCAAGCCAATCTCACCACTCTTCAGCAGATCACCCAAATGGCACACAACAACCAAGGCCATGGAAATCAGTATCACCATGGATCTAAGCTAAAGAACTTTCAAAACACTAATCCTCCTATGTTTAGGAAATCTGAAGAGCCCTTAGATGTTGATGACTGGCTGTAATCAATGGACAACAACTTAGAAGTTGTAGGAGTAGATGCTATGGAGAAAGTGCTATTTGCCACCCACTATCTGGCAGGTTATGCAAGATCCTGGTGGAATAGCACTCGTACAATGAGCGCAGGCCAAATGATGACTTGGGAGGAATTCAAGATCAAATTCAGCAGGACCCATGTGCCCCCGAGTTTGATCAAGAGGATGAGGGATGAATTCAGGGATTTGAAGCAAGGGAGAATGACTATGGTGGAATATCGTGACATGTTTCTATCTCTGTCTAGGTATGATCCTGATGAGATCGACACCGGGGCAAAGAAGAAGGAAAGATTCATGAATGGCCTGCATGACGAGATGCAGACAGTGTTAGTCAACATTCCTTTTGATGACCTAGAAGCTCTAGTGGATTATGCTATCCATATGGAAGGAAAAATCAATCAATCCAGTGAGAACCGCAAGAGTCATATGATGCACTAGTCTGGACCCCACAATACCCTGAGGTACCGCCCCAGCTCGTCTGCAGGATTTGCACCAAGACCCAAGATGCCACCTATGTCCCATCCGAACTTTTCCAATCGTGGCGGAGGAAACCTGAGGCCTGGAGGCCACAACAACAACACCGTCAACCCCCATAACTTCAACCCTACACCGCCAAGGTCCACCACCAACAACAACAATAACAACAATACTGCCCCAAGGACTAGAAGCAATGTTGTGCCCATTGTCGGGAAGGACAAGTCAATGGTAACTTGCTTTGAATGTGGAGTTACGGGTCTCTACTCCAATGAGTGCCCCAAGAAGCTTGCTGCAGCCCCCAATGTCACTACACCTGCCCAGCAGCAGCGCCGTGTCCAGCCAGGAAAGAGGTTTGCCCTAGGCAACCCGCACAACCGTATCGGCCGTCTATTCCACATGAATGCAGAAGAAGCCTAGGAAGCACTAGATGTCGTGTTGGGTGTGTTTTCTGTTAACTCAGTACTTGCAAGAGTGTTGTTTGATTCTAGAGCATCGCACTTGTTTCTTATAGAATAATTTGCATGCACTAGTAAGATTCAACCAACAAATTTGAAGCATGTTATGATAGTCCAAATACCTGGGTCAACCACCAAAGCTAGAAAATTTTCAAGGCCATGCCTATCAGAATACATGGAATAGATTTGTATGCCAATTTAATCGTACTTGGAACAAAAGGTTTGGAAGTAGTACTAGGAATGGATTGGATGTCGAAACATCAGGGATTAATAGACTATGCCAAGAAAGCCATAACCATGACTAGTAGCACTGTAGTATCAGTAGAGCATGTGTCTGAGACGCTGCCACATCAATTCAAATGCAAAAAGAGTTTAGTCCAGTCAACCCTAGACCAAGTCAGAGTAGTCTGAGAATACCCCGATGTGTTTCCAGATGAATTACCTGGTATGCCCCCAGATCGGGATATCGAGTTTATCATTGAATTAGTTCCTGGAACTGGACCCATAGCTCAGAGACCCTATAGTACAAACCCAGCCGAATTAGTGGAACTGAAGAAGCAATTTGATGACATGTTGAGTTAAGGTCTGATACAACCAAGTGCCTCGCCGTGGAGATCACCTGTTTTGTTTGTGGATAAGAAAGATGGTGCCAACCATTTGTGTACGGATTACCGGAAGCTTAATGACGTCACCATCAAGAATAAGTACCCACTGCGGAAGATAGAAGATCTGTTTGACTAGCTGACTGGTGCCAGAGTGTTTTCTAAGATTGATCTTAGAACTGGTTATCATCAACTAAAGATCCGCGCAACGGATATCCCAAAGACTGCTTTCACTACCAGATATGGATTGTATGAGTACAATGTCATGTCATTTGGATTGACAAATGCCCCTGCTTATTTCATGAATCTCATGAATAAGATTTTTATGAACTTCTTAGATAAGTTTGTCGTGGTGTTCATCGACGATATTCTGATCTATTCCAAGTTGGAAGAGGACCATGAGCAGCACCTAAGAACCATCCTTGAGACCCTTAGAGAGCATCAGTTATATGCCAAGTTTAGCAAATGTGAGTTCTGGTTAAAGGAAGTAGGATTCCTAGGACATATCTTGTCAGCAGGAGGAGTTGCCATCGATCCCGCCAAGATTAAGGATGTTGAAGAATGGAAAGCCCCAACCACTCAAACCAAAGTCCACGCATTTCTTAAATTATAGGGATATTACCACAAGTTCGTTGAAGGATTTTCAAGCATCGCAAGGCCGATGACCTAGCTGTTGAAGAAAGACAAGAAGTTTGAATGGACGGACAAATGTGAAGCAAGTTTTCAAGAGCTCAAGAAGAGATTGATTTCAGCCCCAATTTTGATCATGCCTGATATCACGAAGCCTTTTGATGTATTTTGTGATGCATCCAAGATTGGTCTCGGATGTGTGTTGATGTAGGAAGGCAAAGTAATATCATATGTCTCGGCAACTGAAGCAACATGAGCAGAATTATCCCACCCATGACTTAGAATTAGCAGCGGTAGGTTTAGCCTTGAAGACATGGCGTCATTACCTCATGGGTAATCGCTGACAAGAGTCTGAAGTATATTTTCACCCAGAAGGAGCTGAATATGAGGCAACAGACATGGATAGAGTTAATCAAGGATTATGACCTTGACATTCACTACCACCCCAGCAAGGCCAATGTGGTAGTAGATGCTCTTAGTAGACTGCCGTGTAGGTTAAACACCATGATTAAAGAAGACTAGCCAGGTTTGCATGAGGAGTTGGAGAATTTTAGAATGGAGCTAGTTAGCGAAGGATTCCTAGCTAGTATCGAACTTCAACCCACCTTGATCAGTCAGATAATCGAAGCTCATAAAGGAAATACTAGCATCAACGGAATTAAGCATCATATCGGTACAGGTAAGGTACCCGGATTCAGTAAAGATGAAGAAGGCGTTCTATGGTATAAAGTACGCATCTATGTGCTAGTAGATTCTGAGTTGAAACAAGTCATTTTGCTGGAAGCCCATGATACTCTTTATTCTATTCATCCGGGAGGAACGAAGATGTATCAGGATTTGAAGGAGCAATTTTGGTGGCACAAAATGACGAGAGAAGTTGGAAGCTATATCGCCAAGTGTGATATTTGTCAGAGAGTCAAAGCAGAACACCAGCGACCCGCGGGACTTTTGCAGTCGTTGCGAATTCCAGAATGGAAATGGGATTCTATTGGAATGGATTTCATCACTGGTTTGCCTACATCTAGTAGAGGAAATGATTCTATTTGGGTCATAGTAGATAGACTATCCAAAGTAGCTCATTTCATACCCGTCAAGACCACTTACCAAGGCCCGAAGCTACCAGATTTGTATATTGCTAGAATAGTCAGTCTACACTGAACCCCCAAGACAATTGTGTCAGATAGAGGAACCCAGTTTACCTCAAGGTTTTGGAAGAAAGTCCAAGAAGGATTAGGAACCAAACTGAACTTCAGCACAGCTTATCACCCCCAGACAGATGGAAAGAGTAAACTAGATACTAGAAGATATGATGAGAGCATGTGTACTAGAATATGGATCTAAATGGGAAGAATGTCTGCCTTTCGCAGAATTCTCATACAACAACAGTTATCAGGCCAGTTTGTGAACGTCCATTTTGCATCACTATTATATATCATAATTTACTATTATTCATTGATATATTTCATATTAAGAGATGATACTTATGTTATTTCATCTGTTTTTGTATGGTTGATGACTTTTGGAGGATGGACCGCTGAAGTCAGGATTCTGATGGAAAAGGCACTTTTGCAGGCGAAATTCGCGAAGATCAGAAAATTCAAGAAAATACATGGAAAATCATATTTTTCCAGAAGACGAAGGATGCCAGAAGGGGGAGCGGAGTTGGGCCACAGGGGGCCCACACCACCCCGTAGCGCGGGCCACCCCTGGTCGTGCCACCAGGTGGTGTGGCCACCCTGGCCCACCTCTGGCTTTCCCCTTTGGCGTATATTATCCTCACGAAACCCTAAGACTTGGGGAGCAACCACATAAAGGTTTCGCCGCCTCTGCGGGGCGGAAAACTACAGAGAGAGAAAGATCTCTCCGGTAGACAGAATTTTGTCGGTGAAATTCCTTCCCGGAGAGGGGAGATAGTCGCCATCAACACCACCATCAAGATGGACTTCATGGGGATCATCATCAGCAGCAGCATCACCACCATCATCTCCACCAGCACCATCATCACCACTCCATACCGCTGCAACAATTGGGTTGAATCTTGCATAGTTCTTAGGGGAAACTTTCCCGGTGTTGATTACTTCTTGTAGTTGATGCTATTGAGTGAAACCATTGAATTATCGTTTATGTTCAGATCGTTACTTATCATTATTTCATCTCTGATCTTGATCCATATGTTGTCTTGTGAGTAGTTCCTTTAGTTCTTGAGGACATGAGAGAATTCATGTTGTTAGTAGTGAAATTGTGTTGAGAAAGATTCAATAGTTTGTTACTTAAGTTGTGGTGTTATTCTTCTAGTGGTGTCATGTGAACGTCGACTACATGACACTTCACCTTTATGGGCCTAGGGGAATGCATTGTGTATTTGGGTACTAATCGTAGGGGTTGCCGGAGTGATAGAAACCTGAACCCCTGTTAGGAAACCTTTGCACAAGGGATGTCAGGGTCTCAGAGTTTAAAGCTATGGTTAGGTTTCCATCTTAATTACTTTCTTGTACTTGCGGATGCTTGCAAGGGGTATAATCACAAGTATGTATTAGTCCTAGGAAGGTTGGTACATTAGCACAGGTTCACTCACACAACACTTACCAAACTAAAGAAGATTAATCAACTATACGAAGCGAAAGCACTTGACGATATTCCCGTGTGTCCTCGAGAATGTTTGGTCATCTTAAGTAATACAACTAGCTTGTCCTTTGCTAACGAAAGGATTGGGCCACTTGCTGCATTTATTATTATTGTCTTTCATTCACTCGTACTTTATTTATCTGCATTATCAAAAACCCCTAAAAATCTGTTTGCTAAGTATTTACAGAGAATTCCTGCTCCAAGCCACTCGTCAACACCTTCTGCTCCTCGTTGGGTTCGACACTCTTACTTATCGAAAATACTGCGATACACCCCCTATACTTGTGGGTCATCAAGATTATTTTCTGGTGCCATTGTCGGGGAGTGAAGCGCTATTGGAGAGTGGAACTGGTAAAGGAAGCTTCTACTATGAGAATATGGATAATTCACTTAGTCTCTTATTTCGTAATGCTACTACCACTGCTAAGGTAGTAGATGAACTACCACCTGCTGAAAATGATACTTTTAAGATACCTAGAAGGATTATTGATCGTGTTATGGATAACTACTATTTTGGAGATGGAACTATCCATCACGGTGATCATTTGCTCTTTATACATGAATTATGCGGGTTGTTCAAGTGTGCAGGTATTAGAACAGATCAAGTCAATAAGAAGTTATTCTCATTATCACTGGAAGGAAGAGCTGAGAAATGGTATAAGCTGCTGAAGAATGGTCAATCTCTTGAATTGGAGGAAATAGTGCCTCTCTTTTATTCAAAATTTTATCCTCCTAGTGAGATTCATAAAGATTGGAATCAAATATACAACTTTTGGCCTCTTGATGGAGAGAGTACAACTCAAGCTTGGGGGAGACAGAAGTTACTAATGCTCAAATGTCCTATTCATGAGCTCCCCAACAATATTATTATCAATAACTTTTATGCAAGACTTTCTCTTCATGATAAGGATTTATTGGATGCTTCTTGTGCTGGATCATTTACACGCATGAAAGAAGAAGCTAAATGGGATCTTCTAGACCATATTCAAGACAATGCTGAAGCATGGGAGAATGATAAAGGAATAAAGTCAGGTATAAATTATGATTATGAATGCATTGAATCTTTTATGGGAACTGATGACTTTCGAAATATTAGTAATGCTTATGGTCTTGACTCTCAAGCTATTGCGAGTTATTTTAAAGCGTTTGCTTCTTATATTGAAATTCCTAAAAAGAAGTGGAATGAGTATCATGCACCTTATAAAGATATTGTTAATTGTGTTCCTGCAAGAAATACTAAAGTTTATACTGCTAATCATGTTTTACCCGAACCTTACATTGAGAGAATGCCTTTCCTAGTCAAGGTAAAGGAACAGTCTATGATAGCTAGTATGGTTAATGAAAGTACAAATAAAGCTGTTGAACCTGACGAATAAGTAGCTTTTGAACCTATGATAGCAAATGTGAAAGACTTCGTCACTAAATATGTAGAAGATTGACACACCATTCTTTGTAAGGATACTTCTAATATTGTTTCACAAAGTAGTGTTATAAGAACTAGTGTCCCTGTGTTTTCTGTTAGGATAAGTGATCATTGCTATAATGGTTCTTGTGATAGTTACATCGTTAAATTTATGCATGATACTGAAAGTTATTATGAGAGAGGGAAAAATGTTCTTATGCATCTCAATAATATTAAGTTTCCTCGCCTTATGCTGAAAGTCTTTATGTTGCACTTGTTTTGCCTTCCCATGCTAGCAGCCTCTGGTTTCAACAATTTATTTTCTTAAAAAATTCCCTTGCATAGGAAGTGGGTTAGACTTAAACATGTGTATTTTTGTTTCTTGATGCTCTCTTTTACTTCAATTCATATTCTTATGTGAGCTGAAATTATCATGCCCATCTTAATGGCTATAAAGAAAGAGCTTTTTGGGAGACAACCCAATATATTTGTGCTTTCAGTTTGTTTTTGTTTATTTTAGTCTTGGAAGTTATTAATTCGGTAATAACCTCTCCTTATCCTTTTTGTTTGGTTTTTGTGTCAAGATCAACCTCTAATGAGAGAAAAGTAATATTTGGGAAAGTTGCTGTCCCGAAATAGATTTTTGTGCTTCGCTCTAAAAATTCGTGAAAAATCTCTATATGTTGGATTGAGCTGTAATTTTTTGTTCTTCTGCCCCAGGTTGTTATTTAACTTTCGTTAGTTTTGCGCTTTTTTATTTGAGCAACATAAGATTTTCGAAAAAATTGATATTTACCTGCTGGTTTGTTTTGACAGATTTTTACCACTCTTTCATTTGCCTCTTAAATCGATTTCCTTTTTGAATTCCTTTTGGGCTTTCGGAAGGAGTTGTTTCAGTAGCTTATGTTTTGATGGATTTTAGTTAAAACTGAACTTAAAAGGTTTATTACTTTGCATGCACTAATGTTGCTAATGAGAATTGTGTGAAGTTTTGTGTGAACGAAATTTCCAGGTTGTAGGAGAAAATGGTGTAATAAGATAGTGAAAGGTTAAATGACTCAAACAATATGTGTATGAAGATGAAGATATTGATCCTATTCAAGTGGTGATTCCGGAAATATTTATCGAAGACCAAGTCCAGAGACCTGTAGAGTCTGTTTTCGAATAGGTAATAGTTTTGGTAAGAAAAGGTCCACGAAAAATCTGTCCAGTTATATTTTTGCAGTTTTTATCTAAAAAGGAAAGCAACAAAGCGAAAGAGGGACGGAAATGGAGCCAGGGTGGCTCACACCACCCCGTGGCGCGGGCCCACCTGGCCGCACCACCAGGGGTTGTGGCCGCCCCGGAGTCCGTCTCCGACCTGTTTTCTCACAATACCTTCCTTTTGTTGTAAAACTTTATAATATATAATCCCTCGGATCCCCCGAGGTTCGTATATCGTGTTCTCGTCGTGTTTTTGTTTCGATCTGTTTCTGACAGGTAGAGTCTCAGTTTTGGAGCCACAATGTCTTCCTCTGGATCAGCCAAGGAAGATTCCGCCGCGGACATCGTCAACCCATACATGCGTGAGTTCAAGATTCATCTCAAGGAGTTGCTGCTCGAAGATGGGAAGGTGCAGATAAAAGAGTATCAGGGCCCTAAAGGTGAAGGCAGTCTGGAGGACAGGATGGAAGCACTGGAGAAAGAAGTCTTTAGGTACAAGGAGATGGCGAAACACGAAGTGGATATCATCCATAAGATTAGTTCAGAACTCATCGCCGAGCACCAGAAGGAGACTGCTGAGATTAAGGATGAAATTCTCTCACTCCACCGAACAACCAACCAACTACAAGCACAGCTCTACGACGTGCAAAATCAAAACTGTGAGTATGAGGTTAGGTTTAAACGCATAAGTGTTGCTGCTAGTTTTAAGATGTTGGAGACCAGGATGTCTTTTGTTGATGGGGAGCCCTTACCTTGGAAGTCGGACAATGACGAGAGAACACCACCACCACCGAAGGAGTAATTCTTCATCAGGTTTTGGCATCCCCATGGTTTGTTCCAAGCTTGGGGGAGTGTCACGGTATCACATCACTATCTTCTATCTTTTTACCTTTTGAGTAGAGTCATATCATGAATAGAGAAGTTATCATGTAGGATGGTTTGCATTATGTAAGTGTCCCCCCTCTCGTTAGTTATCTATGTATCCCTTGGTGTGAGTTGCCGTTATGGAATATTAATGAGAAGTTCTATCATTTACTCTTTTGCGTATCTTATATTAGTTTTCAATTTCTGTTATATGATTGATCTTGTTGTTAGTATTGGTATCACTTTGGGAACATTAAGTAAATTTAGTTGGTTTTGGCAAACCTGGCTCGGTCAGTAGCAACACTATTATGAGAATTGAATGAAAAAGATAAAAGTACTTTCAAGAAATATAATTTCATCATCTTTCTTTCTTGATTGGCCGATAAGCTTAGTTTTCTCTAGTCAAGATCTTTTGTGCTTCCAAGGAAGATTGCATGTTTGTTTTTATCACCTGTATGTTTGTTTGTTTCCTTCAACTCTTATGCTTGCTACCCGGCCTTGCTAGCCTAAAAACCTATACTAAGAGGGAATGCTTCTCGCGCATCCAATCCTTAAACCAAAACCTATGCCATTTGTGTCCACCATATCTACCTATTAGCATTATTGCTATTCCAAGTAAATTCATGCTTTTATCTACCTTCCGAATTAAACCTGTTATGTGAAAATTAGTGATTAAATCTCTCACGAACTTGATGGCACACTTTAATTTTCTTGCCCCTAATAAACTTGAACCATTGTGTCATCTATGTTGTACATGCTTGCACTTATACTTTGGGATTAGCAGAACCATGTTTTCATGGGGAATGCTTTCAACATTGCACTTGTACATTGTACCCAGTTGATATCATGCTCTTTTTTTATGGATGTCGTCGGTGTGAAATGAAAGGGGAGCTTGTAAGTCCATGGAGTTATGTATGTGTGTTAGAGAAACGCTTGGGTGGCTGGTCTAATCCATGCCTAATCATGGTGGAAACCTGCAGCGTAACCATAATGAGCAATCTATGAAGAATTCTTCTTATAAAAAAGTGATAGAGATTGAAAAAAAGAAAAAAAAAGAGATGAGAAAAGAGGAAAGAGAGAAAAAAGCACCATTTTCCCATGGTAAATAAGAAGATGCTGAGATGCTTATTGTCTGCTTGCCTTGTCATTTTGATATGGGGATTCTTCCGTATCATCGGGCAAGGGGTACCCCGTTGGCGGTTCTCTATGATACACATGTACTTACTATGACAAGAACTTACCGGTAACTAAACTTGAGTAGCATGAGGAGCGACCCTCGTATTCAAGGGACATGAGATTGCCAACTTATACTTTGTCAAGCATATACTCCATAGTTTGTTCACTTTAACCTTAATCACCTAAAGATGCTTATGATAGGGGAAATGAGAGCTGAAAACTAATAAGTACCATAATTTTGGAATCCCTGCTTCCCTCTGCGAAGGGCCTTTCTTTTACTTTTTAGTTGAGTCAGTAAACCTATTCCCTTCTATCTCAACAAGTATTTTGAGTTGTTGTGTTTCATCCATTCATATGATGATTTATTCAATCATGTTTCTTATGTTCCATGTTTTGCACATTGCTCTTATCTTAGTGAGTATTACTTTGAAAGCTATCAATTGAAAACCCCATTATGTTTGAACTCCTGCAAATTTTTAACTATTCTTTGACCAAGAGCAAAGTTTGCCATTACCAATTGTGATTTACTTTGTGTATCTTTATTTGTGTTTCCTTTACCTATTGCAAGTTAAGTTATATAAAAGTGAGTTGTCTGCTATTATGATTTATGTATTAATGAATGTGATGCTTCTTGTCTGTACTCTTTTATCGACTCTTGACTCCACAAACCTGAGGTCATGTTTATTGAGCTCAGTTTTTGCTTGGGTACAAGCAAAGTCTAAGCTTGGGGGAGTTGATACGTCCATTTTGCATCACTATTCTATATCATAATTTACTGTTATTCATTGATATATTTCATATTAAGAGATGATACTTATGTTATTTCATCTGTTTTTGCATGGTTGATGACTTTTGGAGGATGGACCGCTGAAGTCAGGATTCTGATGGAGAAGGCACTGTTTGGAGGCGAAATTCGCGAAGATCAGAAAATTCTATAAAATACATGGAAAATCATATTTTTCCAGAAGACGGAGGATGCCAGAAGGGGGAGCGGAGTTGGGCCACAGGGGGCTCACAGCACCCCCTGGCGCGGGCCACCCCTGGCCGCTCCACCAGGTGGTGTGGCCACCCTGGCCCACCTCTAGCTCTCCCCTTTGGCGTATGTTATCCTCACAAAACCCTAAGACTCGGGGAGCGACCACATAAAGGTTTCATCGCCTCTGCAGGGCGGAAAACTATAGAGAGAGAAAGATCTCTCCGGGAGATAGAATTCTGCCGGGGAAATTCCTTCCCGGAGAGGGGAGATCGTCGCCATCAACACCACCATCAAGTTGGACTTCATCGGGATCATCATCATCATCACCACCATCATATCCACCAGCAACATCATCACCACTCCATACCGCTATAACAATTGGGTTGAATCTTGCATAGTTCTTAGGGGAAACTTTCCCAGCGTTGATTACTTCTTGTAGTTGATGATATTGAGTGAAACCATTGAATTATCGTTTATGTTCAGATTGTTACTTATCATTATTTCATCTCTGATCTTGATCCATATGATGTCTTGTGAGTAGTTTGTTTAGTTCTTGAGGACATGGGAGAAGTCATGTTGTTAGTAGTGGAATTGTGTTTGAGAAAGATTCAATAGTTTGTTACTTAAGTTGTGGTGTTATTCTTCTAGTGGTGTCATGTGAACATCGACTACAAGACACTTCACCTTTATGGGCCTAGGGGAATGCATTGTGTATTTGGCTACTAATCATAGGGGTTGTCGGAGTGACAGAAACCTGAACCCCCATTAGGAAACCTTTGCACAAGGGATGTCAGGGTCTCAAAGTTTAAAGCTGTGGTTAGGTTTCCATCTTAATTACTTTCTTGTACTTGCGGATGCTTGCAAGGGGTATAATCACAAGTATGTATTAGTCCTAGAAAGGTCGGTACATTAGCACAGGTTCACCCACACAACACTTATCAAACTAAAGAAGATTAATCAACTATATGAAGCGAAAGCACTTGACGATATTCCCATGTGTCCTCGAGAACGTTTGGTCATCTTAAGTAATACAACCGGCTTGTCCTTTTAAAGGATTGGGCCACTTGCTGCATTTATTATTATTGTCTTTCATTCACTCATACTTTATTTATCTGCATTATCAAAAAAACCTAAAAATCTGTTTGCTAAGTATTTACAAATAATTCCTGCTCCTAGCCACTCGTTAACACCTTCTTCTCCTCGTTGGGTTCAACACTCTTATTGAAAATACTATGATGCACCCCTATACTTGTGGGTCATCAGTTTGCAAATTGCCCCATTTGAGGTTTTGTATGGAAGGAAGTGTCGTACCCCCTAAATTGGTCGCAAGTAGGAGAGAGTCAGATATTTGGACTAGACATCCTATGAGAAGCCTAAGAGAAGGTTCACAAGATTCGTGAACACCTCAAGACCGCTCAATCTAGACAGAAGAGTTACACTGACAAAAGACACCGAGAAATGACCTTCAATATCAGAGACTTTGTGTACCTCAAAGTATCACCCTTGAAAGGAATGCAGCGTTTTCAACTCAAAGGGAAGCTTGCACCCTGATATGTCAGACCCTTCAAGATTTTAAGTCACCGGGGAGAAGTATCCTATCAGCTAGAACTGCCTAAAGAGATGTCAGCTATACATGATGTGTTTCATATCTCGTTACTTCGTAAATGCTTAGAAGTTCCGGAGAAGACCGAAGTTTTCAAGAACATCTGAAAGGATTATTTTCTCCTTATGTTTTTGGTGCTGATGACAACTCCTTTTGTGGTTTAACCGTTCGTCCAAGTTTCAGGGTTTACCTTCGGTCGTGTTCGTGGATGGTTTGTTTCTCAAGGAAGAGCTTGTAGTCAATAGGGCTTATTTTCTCTTTCTCTTGCTTTATTTCTTAGGCTACCGTACTATCAAGAGGGAGTCCATCTAGGAAGGTTGTGGGAAATCAACATTTCATGCACAGACCAGATATGCACCTCCACAGCCATCCCAGTTTTCGTGTGAGAGAGTGATTTCTGCTGAGTTGGAGGGTTTTCTGCCCTGACCGGTAGTACTGGCCAGGCAGCGGTAGTACCGCCCAGGGGTTTTCCTAGGGCTGTTCGAGCGGTACTTTCGGCTGAAGTTCCGGTCCTATTTCTGACGAAGAAATTTTCGGTTCAGTAAGACTTCTGTCTAACTTTGCCTATTTGTCGGAACTAGCACCGGATTTTGGATCGGTAGTACCGGCCCGACCAGCATCTGCCCCCCTGAGTGGTAGTACCGCCTCCTGGCCGGTAGTACCGGCCATCATCATCCACCAGTAGTTCCGGGTCCAGTTCTGGTCCTAATTCCGACGCTGGGTAGTGCGGGTCAGATAACCTTCTGCCTCGCACTGTCTATTTGACGGAATTAAGGGCGGAACTTGGACCAGTACTTCCGGCAAGCCCATTTGGGTCCACCAACTGTCTTCTGACTGTTACGTGGCCTGGGCTGGGCCGCTGGTGGCTCGCCCACCGGTACTACCGGTCAGGCACCGGTAGTACCGATGGCGTCGGGCCTAGGCAGAATCTGCCTATTTGAAGGGGGGCTATTTAAGGCCCCTTCTTCCTCCTCCCACCTTATCTCTTTGTTCTCTCTCTCCACCATTTTCACAAGAGCTTGACTTGACTAGATCTCTCTCCCCACCCACTCAAAACTCTTGATCTTTTGAGGATTGGGAGAGGTGACCAAGATCTACACCTCCACCAAAGGAATTTTGATTTCCCCCACTCATCCTTCGTGGATTTCATTTCTTGGGTTCTTGGGACCCTAGACGGTGTAGGGCATCCTCGGAGCTAGGGCATTTGTTGTAAAGCTCCGTGGTGTCATTGAAGGCCTTCAATTAAGTTGTGAAGCCTCCCCTCAACCTCGTTGTAAAGGTTTTTGGTTGGCGTCATCAAGGTCACCGGTTAGTGGATTGTGAGGCCACCTTTGTGGTGGTGCTCACCGGAGAAGAAGGTGAGGCCTTTGTGGCGCTCGGGTGACCTTGTGTGGCCCCGACACCTCTCCAACATAGACATAGCTTCTTTGGAAGTGAACTACGGGAATTACATCTCTGTGTCCCCTCGCCGGTTCTTTCGCTCCGCTCCTTTACTTCTTGCATTTACTCTCTTGTTTACCTTTGTGTTACTTGTCATTTAGGTTGTTCACATAATTGCATCTCTAGAGAACCTTACTTTGTGCTAAGACTTAAAAGTGGGATAAAAGTTTAAAAATTGGTAGTCTCCTATTCACCCCCCCTCTAGTCGACCTAAGTTGGGCCTTTCAATTGGTATCAGAGCCTCGGCTCTTACTTCGGGCTTAACCGCCTAAGAGATTATGGCCGACGAAGAGGGAAATGTGGGTGCAGCCACCAAGAACTTGGCCTCCATGGATGACCTAAATCGATTGGAGAAATCTGATGACCCACAAGAATATAGGGGGTGTATCGTAGTATTTTTGATAAGTAAGAGTGTCGAACCCAACGAGGAGCAGAAGGTGCTAGCTAGTGGTATGGATCAGGAATCTTTGCAAATACTTAGCAAATGGATTTTTAGGGGTTTTCGATAAAGCAAGTAAACAAAGTACGAGTAAATAAAAGACAGTAGGAATAAATGCAGCAAGTGGCCCAATCGTTTATGCAGCAAAGGACAAGCCGGTTGTATTTCTATAGATGACCAAACGTTCTCAAGGACACATGGGATGACTGTCAAGTGCTTTCGCTTCATATAGTCGATTAATCTTCTCTAGCTTGCTAAGTGTTGTGTGGGTGAACCTGTGCTAATGTACCGTCCCATCCAAGACTTAATACATACTTGTGATTAAACCCCCTTGCAAACATCCGTAAGTACAAGAAAGTAATTAAGGTAGAAACCTAACCACAGCTTTAAACTCTGTAACACCCCGTCCACTCCTGGGCCCGGGGGGTGTCACTCCTGGTAGCTTAATAGGGTATCTAGACTGGCCCCACAAACCAACACTAGTCTTTTTTGTGCACTTTTTCCCACTCGTGCGCAACCGGTACCCACTTCCCGGTCAGTCACCCATCCTAGAATTGCTCTAGGCCAAGCACGCTTAACCTTAGAGTTCTTTTCGAATGAGCTTCCGGAAAAGAAGTTGCAACTTGTTGATATGGGTATCCTATCAATCCTATTAAGCCATGTGCCTGGATCTCACATACACCCACCCTTTAGAAGATCGATGCCCCCATCGATCAAGCACACCCCAGGAACGTTCCCTCTTGGCACGCGTCTGTGCGTCCAGTGCCGGCACATGTGCCATGCCGTGTCCACTCCGAGCCACACGCGTCATGCTCCACATGTCCCGCCACTAACCCTCACACACCCGTTTAACCGCGAACCTGGCTCTGATACCACTTTGTAACACCCCGTCCACTCCTGGGCCCGGGGGGTGTCACTCCTGGTAGCTTAATAGGATATCTAGACTGGCCCCACAAACCAACACTAGTCTTTTCTACGCACTTTGTCCTCACTCGTGCGCACTCGGTACCCACTTCCCGGTCGGTCACCCATCCTAGAATTGCTCTAGGCCAAGCATGCTTAACCTTAGAGTTCTTTTCGAATGAGCTTCCGGAAAATAAGTTGCAACTTGTTGATATGGGTATCCTATCAATCCTATTAAGCCATGTGTCTAGATCTCACAAACTCTAAGACCCTTACGTCCCTTGTGCAATGGTTTCCTAACGGGGGTTCAGGTTTCTGTCACTCCGGCAACCCCTACGATTAGTAGCCAAATACACAATGCATTCCCCTAGGCCCATATAGGTGAAGTGTCATGTAGTCGACGTTCACATGACACCACTAGAAGAAGTACACCACAACTTAAATAACAATCTATTGAATCTTTCTCAATGCAACTCCACTACTAACAACAAGACTTCACCCACGTCCTCGAGAACAAAACGAACTACTCACAAGACATCATATGGATCATGATCAGAGATGGAATAATGATGTATAACAATCTGAACATAAACAATAATTCAATGGTTCACTCAATAGCATCAACTACAAAGAGTAATCAACACCGGGAAAGTTTCCCCTATGAACTATAGCAAGATTCAATGCAATTGTTACAGAAATATGGAGATGGTGATGAGGGTGCTAATGGTGATTATGGTGGTGATGATGATGATGATCCTGATGAAGTCCAACTTGATGGTGGTGTTGATGGCGACGATCTCCCCTCTCCGGGAAGGAATTCCCCCGGCAGAAATCTGTCTGCCGGAGAGATCTTTCTCTCTCGGTGTTTTCCGCCCCGCAGAGGCGGCGGAATCTTTCTGTGGTCGCTCCCCGAGTCTTAGGGTTTCGGGGGAAAGATATATGCCAGAGGGGAGAGGCTGGAGTGGGCCAGGGTGGCCACACCACTCCCTGGCGCGGCCTAGGCCTGCCCGCGCCATGGGGTGGTGTGGGCCCCCTATGGCCCACCTCCACTCCATCTTCTGGCATCTTGAGTCTTCTGGAAAAATAGAATTTTCCGTATATTTTCCCGGATTTTCTGATCTTCATGAATTTTGCCTCCAAACAGTACCTTTTCCATCAGAATCCTGACTGCAGCGGTCCATGCTCCAAAAGTCATCAACCATGCAAAAACAGATGAAATAACATAAGTATCACCTCTCAATATGAAATATATCAATGAATAATAGTGAATTAAGACATAGAATAGTGATGCAAAATGGATGTATCAACATCCATGATGACCAAGTTTGAGGAAATGATGACTCTTTTGCAATCCCTTAAGCCTACCCCGATGCTAGAAACCCCTCATGATGCATCTCTTGGGGCCGAAGCCCCCTCCGCTCCCATGCAAGTTGTTGCCCCCGGGGTGATTCCTACGGCAGCCCAAAATACTTGGGTCTAGGCTTTGTGGCTCAAACCACCAATCCCCCAAGCGAGAGCACCGAGGGGCTAGGTGACTCCTCCTCCAAAGAGGGAGATAGGGATAAGGTTTACTCGGCGGTACCACCACCATTCAAGTATACGCCGGACCCTCCCATTCCCATGTCGCACATCATACCTCAAGGAGCACCTCCCATACTAGATACTTCTAACTTCGCCAATTGGAAATATCTAATGCAATCTCATATCTCCAGCTCTTCTATTGAATTGATGAGGATTGTGGAGGAAGGCTTCTCTCCATATGATGCTAAGAAGTTGACTCGTGCCGAGGTCATGGACAAGCAACTCAATGGCACCGCCTTGGGTATGATTCAAAAGGCATTGACCCCCAAGGACTTTGCTCACATTCGCCAATTCTCCACCGCCAAGGAAGATTGGGATCATCTCACCGAGTTTTATATTGGAAATGCGAGTATTCAAAGCTCCAAGTTTGATGAAGCCAACAATGAGTCCGATGGCTTTGCAATGCAAGATGATGAGACACCCGAAGACATGTATCGTCGGCTCAAGGTTCTTTGTTGTACCTTGAGGGACCTTGGAGCTACCTATGTTGACGACAAGTTCATGAAGAGGAAGTTTGTTCAAGCTCTTCTTCCCTTTGAGGAACAAAAACTCAACTCTATCAAGGGGAGAAGCAACTACCACACCATGTCCTCTCAAGAGGTGCTGAGTGAAGTGATTGCCATGACCATTGCCAAGAAGAATGCGGAGTCAGCTCGTGCTCATGCTTATGGGTCTCAAAAGTTGAACCTTGCCTTGAAAGCTCAAGTGGTGGAAGTTGATGAAGATGACAACTCAAGTGAGTGGTCTCAAGAGGACATCAACTATGCTTTCAATGAGAACTTGGCTCTAGCATCAAGGGCGTTTTGGAACAAACCGGGCATGAAGTCAAGGTCAAGGGACAACCCAAGATTCAACTCAACCATGAAGACTCCAAAGGCTAGATCTTGTTACAATTGCAACGACAAGAGTCACTTTGTAGCTCAATGCCCCTTCGAGAATAGAGAAGACAATGGAGGCCGCCTCATTCGCAAGAACAAGCCAATACCTCCTCATCCTTTAAAGAAGAACTTCCACAACAAGAACTTACCTAACAAGGAAAGGGCGATGGTGGTCCATGAAGAGTACTTCTCGGGCGATGATGATGATGTTGAAAATGAAGGTCAAGGTGGAGAGATCGTGGGGGTTGCCGCTATTGCTACTTCATCTACTCCACGAGTGTCTCTCTTCGACTCTCCAAACGAGAACATCACCAACCGTAACCAAAAGTGTCTCATGGCTAAGGCCACCGAGGTAGCTCCCGCTTCCAAGTCCTCCCCAAATGAACTTCCCTTGCATGATCTAGAGGGTTTAGAGGTTAAGAAAGAGATGGTAAGCATGTGTGAATCCATGGAGCATCTAGATGATGATACTAGAATGTGCTTTGAAACACTTATAAACCAACTTGATCATGCTAGGGAAATGCTAGATGAGAAAGAAGAAGTTATTGACATGTTAGGTAAAAATGAGAGAGAGGCCGTCGATGAGATTGCCTCTCTATCTCAATCTCTTGAAGATGAACATAACATGAGAATAACTCTTGAAGAAAGTGTGGCTAAACTCATTGATGACCGTAATGTCGTTACCTTGCAACTTGTTAAAGAACGAGATCATGTTATTGCTTCATTGAATGTCCTTAAAAATGAAAAGGTTGAGTTTGGTGTTGGTCATGAATGCCTCAAGGACTTAGAGAAACTCAAGGAGGAACATCGTGCCTTGGAGAGTAAATTCTCAAGTATCTTTGAGGCTCATAAGCAACTCCAAACGCAATTAAATAATGAACATTTAAAGTCTTCCACTACGCCTATTGTGCATTTGTCTTGTTCGTCTAACCCTTGTTGCAAGCATGAGAACCTTGTTGAGGAGAAGAAGACATTGAAAGATAAACTTGCAAAAGGGCAAGCCACTATCAAGAGGAAGAACAAGAGAAGGAACAAGAAAAGGAAGAAGAGCAAGAACCTTGCTCTAGTATCCTCTCATGATTCTACCCTTGTGCAAAGTGATAACTTTGCCGGGAAGAATAATCCTTCCTACATTCTTTGCAAATCTTTTGATCGTCATGTTTATGCTAAGTACATTGGAACATCTTACACTCATGATTATCATTTGAACATTTGGGTACCTAAGACCCTTGTGACTAACAAAAGGGGACCCATTGCAAAATGGGTACCTAAAACCAAAGCTTGATTTTCTTGTAGGACTTTGCTTCCGGAGGTGCAAAATGGGTGCTTGATAGTGGAGCTACAAGCCATATGACCGGAAGCAAGTCTATCATGTCGGAGATTAGGCCAAATTTTGCCAATACTTTAGTCTCCTATGGTGATAAAATAAGTTCTCAGGTACTGGGCTTTGGTAAGGTGGTAGTAACCCCGGATGTATCCTTGGTGAATGTCATGCTTGTCAAAACCCTTGGCTACAATCTCCTTTCCGTTCGTGCTCTTGCTATCATGGGTCTTTCATCTTTCTTTAATGAGCACTCTATGGTCCTCATGTGGAGCAAGTATCTCATGGTGGCTTTCGTTGGATACGTAGAGCGTGACTTATATGTAGTGGATTTCTCCGGAAACCCATCTACACATGCTATATGTCTCTATGCGAAAGCCGACGTGGGCTGGCTGTGGCATCGCCGCCTAGCCCACGTTAACATGAAGGCTTTGCAAAGTCTCTACACGGGGGGCCACGTCCTTGGACTAAAAGACATTTCCTTTGCCAAAGATCATGTGTGCAGGGCATGTATAGAAGGGAAGATGCATGAGAAGCCTCACAAGATCCTTAATCAAATCACCACTGAATGGTGCTTGGAGCTTCTTCACATGGATCTCTTTGGGCCTCCCTCTCATGATAGTCTTGGTGGGAAGAAGTATTGTTTGGTTATTGTTGACGACTTTTCACGATACGCTTGGGTCTACTTCTTCAAGTTCAAGAGTGAAACTCAACAAACCGTCATCGACTTTGCCAATCAAGTGCAACGGAAACTCAATTCCACCATTCTCACCATTAGAAGCGCCAATGGCACCGAATTTAAGAACAACACATTGGATGAGTTTCTTAGTGATGAGGGGATCAAACATCAATTCAGACCGTGGAAGCATCTTCACTTCCAAGTTCTAGGGAAGTATTCAAAATGCTTTGGGAACAAAGTTGAACTTCAGCACAGCTTACCATCCTCAGTCGCAAGGACAAGTTGAAAGGATCAATTAGATTCTAGAAGATATGCTCCGTGCTTGCGTTATCTCTTTCGGCATGAAGTGGGAAGAATGCCTTCCTTATGCTGAATTCTCTTACAACAACAGCTTCCAGAAAAGTCTAAAGATGGCACCATTTGAGGTTCTCTATGGACGCAAATGCAGAACTCCAATTGGTTGGTCGGGCGCAGGTGAAAGAACATTGTTTGGCCCCGACATTGTAACTCAAGCGGAGGAGAAGGTTCACATCATTCTTGAAAATCTGAAGGTTGCTCAAAGTCGCTAGAAGAGCAACTATGACAGAAAGCACACGGACATGGAGTATGTCCCTGGTGATCTCGTTTACCTTCGTGTCACTCCCATGAGAGGCACGCACCATTTTGGTATCAAAGGAAAGCTGGCTCCTAGATACATCGGTCCTTTCAAAGTTCGTGGAAGAAGAGGAGAAGTCGCTTATGCTCTTGAGCTCCCTGAAAAACTCAAGGTCCATGATGTTTTTCATATCTCTCAACTCAAAAAGTGCTTCAAAGATCCCGGCAGGACCGTGGACCATGAACTCATCAATCTCCAAGAAGATCTGTCTTATCAAGAACACCCCATAAAAATCCTAGAAGTCGCAGAAAGAAGGACTCGCAACAAGTCCATCAAGTTCTGCAAGGTGCAGTGGTCGCACCATTCCGTTGATGAAGCCACTTGGGAACGCGAGGATGAGCTCCGGGCCAAGTATCCTACACTCTTCGTGTCTTATTCTTCTTCCTAGAATCTCGGGGCGAGATTCCTGTTTAGTGGGGGAGAGTTGTAGCATCCCATCTGTCTAACATCTGTAATGCTACATGGTCTAATAATAAAATGCTACTTCCTACATATAATTGTTGCACCATAATTATATCATGCTCATGTCATCATGCCACCTTGCATTTGAGCATCATATAAAACCCTTTTTATTTTGGTTCTTATCTCATATGCATTTATTGATTGTATTTGCCTCTTGTTACATTGTAGTTGGTTCTTGATAAATGCTTGATGCCCAAGTTGAGTTGGGGGCATATCTTTTATTAACTCCACCACCTTTCTTGTCACCACCCCATAATTCCACCACCCTACTACATGTGAGCTTTGCATTTTAATTGGTTTTACCTCTAGCTCATGTGAGTTGGGATGGATCCACTTCTAATTACACATGCTCCCATATATGCATCATGATGTTTTCACATTATTAATATGTGGAGCCACATGGCCACCTTTGCATGCTATGTGAGTGGAACCCTTTTCAAGCCTCCATATGGATTGTTTTGAATGTATGCTTATGTTGGAATATTTTTTAGTCTATTATTCATCTAGTGGAACATACACACTAGCATGTCTAAATTATATTCAAATATGAGCATATGCCATCTACTCCACATGGAACATCCACCTTATTTCTTTTGGCTTGGCCTTAGATCCATATTTTTGGAATGCATGTGAATAAATACCATGTGAATTATTATTGTTTTCACAAGAATAAGCATGGCATTTAATGGATATGCATGGACCATCCAACTCACCACCATCTTGTTCTCCTTTGGTTTTCCTTTGTTTTTGAGTGGATCCTTTCTTTTGTGAGCTCCCCTTTTCTCTCTCAACCTCCTCATCTTGGTCTTAGTTTCCTTGCCATGTGCATCAAGATCCTCACCCTCTCACCATCTCCTCTCACCCTTGCTTGATCTTGCACTTGGCCAAGGTACCCCCCCTAACCCTAACCTCACCACCACCTCATGCTCTACCTCACCATGCCGAGGCACCACCCCCATCTACCCCCTCCTATCCTAGCTAACCACACCCATACCACCCTTTCTCTCTACCCCCCCCCTCTAACCCTAACCGGCCGAGCCACCCTCCTACCCTAACAACCCTAACCCGAGCCTCCCCTCTTCCCTCTCTCTCTCCCCCTGCCAAAGAGGCCCCACAACCGAGCCTCTCCTTCCCCTCTGTTGGGCCCAGCCACAACCACCCTGCCCTGGCCCCTTCCCACGTCGAGCACGTGAGGGAGAAGAAGAAAAGGTGGCCGAAGCCATATTTTCTCCACCCGAGCCCCACGGCACCCCCTCTCTCTCACCCTGTCCTTATCTCCACCCCCTCCCGTCTCTCTGCCGTGCCGCAGCCCATCCCCAGGCCCATGTGCCTCCCTTTTTCCTCACCTGCCACCACTTCTCCATCGCTAGCCACCGTCGGCCTCCACCTCCATCTCCTCGAGACAAGGCGGCGGGAGTGGCGTTTTGGTGTCGGGGAAGGTCACGGAGCGCCCTCGACCGTCCCTGTGCACCACAGCGAGGAGGAGGCACCGTCCCTATGCCGCCGATCGCCGACGACATCGAAACCCTAGCCCCCAACGGTCGTCTGCATCGCCGGCAATCCGCCGCTCCCCGGCCCAATCCAACTCCACCAACCCCACCGCGGTGAGCCCCCGAAACCCCCAGACAACCTCCCGCTCGTCTTTGCTTCCTGTACGCGTCAAACCGCCGGACGAACGCCTTCTGTGCAACGCGCTCGCCGTCGTCAAGGACCGTCCTCTCGCTGTTTTCGCCTTATCTGGTCGCGCATGTGTTTCCTCTCACAAAACCAGCCCGCCGCAGCGGTAGCCGCCGCCGTGCGCAAGCGCCAGGTCACGAGTTCGATCCCCCGCCGTGTCGCGCGCTTTCCGCCAGTTCGTCAGACAAAACAGAGGAAGAAAAGCAGTGCATGTGCACACTTTTGCAAATAACCCCACCCTTTTGTTTTCCTCAACCCGCGGTCCCAAGTGTCCCACCTGTCAGCCCCTGAGCAGTTTTACGGAAAGGTACCTCGACTTTCCGATGTTCCCACCCGCGCTCCCTCGGATCTGCCGCGTGGCACGCCCCGGCTGGCGCGCCCGCGTGTGGGTCCGCACATGTGTGGGCCCCGCCCGTCAATCTCACCGGCTAGCTAGTCCCGCGGTGAGGAAACGCCGGCCCAGCCCGCTGCGCCCCCACCTGCTACCCAGTCAGCTCTGTCCCACCTGTTAGCTGTAGTGCCTAGCTCTGCCCCGGTATAAAAAGTATCGGTGTTTTTCTGTTTTATAAAAACAATTTCAGAAATGTTTAAATATGAATTTAAATTCTGTTTTTAAGAACTTTTAATTTGTAATTCCAAATAATATATGTTTTTGAATCAGAAAAATGTGAGGAATTCAAATATGCCATTCAAATAATGTTTGACCACTTTAAATTTTCGAGATAATTAAATTGCAATAAAAATGCCTCTTCTTAATTAATTAATAACTTTAAATCCACAACTCCAAATTTGACAAATAATATGTCTAAATCGATCAGCGCGACGAGCCTGTTCTAACTATGCATTCCATGTTCTGAATTGCACCATGCATCATATAAATATTAAGTGAACAGCAAGTGTTATGGGAGCAAAACATGACTAAAACTTAATAAAATGCTTTATTCTTGTACCCCACACCTCACCCATGCCATGCTACATTATTGCCATGTAAATTGTGCATCATTCATCATGGCATGCTTGATTGCTTGTCGCATTTTATTCATATGCTTGTGCACTTTATTTATGTTGGCCCTTGTTTGTTTGGTTCTTCTTCGAATAGACGCCGAGCAAGGGAAATATCTGGAATCCCAGGAGTACTACCCAGATCCGTCTCCCGCTTCAACTGAGCTGCCAGGCAAGCACTACCACATGCTTGCATACATATAGTACCTATTGCCTCTATCTTATTCTTGCATCATTGAGTCGCGATTGCATTAAATTGAATCACAAGTACTGCATAGCCTTTACTTTTAAACCCCACCGAAGCTTGTTCCTCCATCCCATGAGCCATTACTGCAGGAGTTGTTTGAGCCATGCGAGTCGTAGAACAGCATGTGTAGGGTATGTGAGTGTCTGATGGATAACGAGGTACCTAAACAACTTAACCGGAGTAGTAATGGGATAACTAATGAAAGAGGCACCGGTGGGCAATATCTGCTATTTGGTTTTTCATGCTCACTTGTGTCCCGTAGGACCCCGAGTACTTGATTCCTCATCCTTGACTATTCGCACTATCCACATCCGGGAGGCCGTGGACCCCCCTGAGCCAGAGCTTGATTCATTTATATTTCTTGGGGCCACAAACTAGTTTGGGGTTTTATTACTATCCTGTACTTATGCCATGTTTTACTGCTTTATTTAAGATTGTGCGTGGAGCACCTGTACTGTTTTGGATCGCGCCACATTTACGCGGTATCGACAAGCCAAGTCACATTTTCGGGTTCCCAGTCGTTTACAGCCGTCGTCGCAAACCCTGGGTCCGTCTCGGAGCCGGCCGACTTCGTTGCGGGTAGCTTATTGTGGTGGCCCCTGAAATATTTCTGAATCCTATGATTGCTTTGTCGTGAATGCCTCGTTGGGTTTTGAGTTGGATTTTCCGAGGTTGATCGAGTGTGTGTTGCTATTTGTGCACCCCTACAGGGTAAATCTTTCTGAAAGCCGTGTCCGCGGTTATGGACGACTTGGAGCACAGTTTCTCGATCATAGACAAGTATAACTAAAGTACCGCTTTAAATTTGACTAAATACCTGACTAGTAAATAGCGCAATACTCATGGAATGGTTAATAAAACTGCCAACGGATGGGTTGTTCGTCCGCTTTCTCGTTGGTAAGCGAGAAGGAGGATGGATCTGTTACTTTACATTGTTATAACTATTGTTACTAATTAACGGACATCCGTCTATCATTGCTTAGGCGGATGGTTAGCGAGTATCTATAGACTTGTTAGTATTATCTTTTGCTACAATTGCGTCACCCCAGGTATATGTCCCCTTTAGAGGCATAAAGACTTGCTGAGTACCCCTAGGGTCTCACACGATAAATTGTTTGATTCAGATGAACAGGTGTATTCGCAAGATGGATACTGGGTGGAGGAGACAGATGATGTTGGCAATGATCACGCGGTGTAGAGATTCTGGGGATGGGGATCCGCGAGATCTGTGGGCGGGATGTGCTTACTTCTGTGGCATCTTATGCCGATTTGCTTCTTGTCTATACTCGGATCTTGTTTCCTGTTTCCGCTTGAAACTCTGATGTTTGATGTATGAGTAGCTATCCTAAACTATTATCTCTATCTAGGATATTTGGATCTTGTCGTATGGCGTTGCAATATTTCTATTTCTTTTATATGGAATGGCTCTGAGAACTGTTGTATGGTAGCTTGCATACATACTCACTTGTGTATGTATTTGATCTCTTCGCCTGTTGCCTACGCCGCTCTCTGATGTCCCGATGTATTGGAAGTGGTTAGGACGGCCGGCGGGTCTACACGTGGGTGGCCCCTGGGCCCCCGCTGTACTATTTTAACCACTTCCGGTTCATCCAGGCTTGAACTTAGAGCGTAGGGTCCGAGGTTGTTACAATTGTTATCAGAGCCATCCCGCCCTATAGGGTCTCAGCCAAATGGTCGTTGTTAGTCTAGCAAATATTTTGGTAGCTATGTATACTAGGGAAAAACAAAATATGAGAGTAGGATTGCTTCCATTTTTCTTCTTACCCACCCACTCACCCTTTTATGGTAAGGAAGTGTAACGTTTTCAATCCTCTTCTAAAGTTCAAACTAGGATTCATGTGTTCGGGGTTCCGTAGTACCATAGGTTGTGTGTGTGTGTGAATTCCTTGTCTATCTGTTGCATCCAACTTGTTATCGCTATCTGCCTTTTGGTTATCAACTGTTGGTACATTCCATACCGATAGGCTTTTGCAAACCGATGCGATCCATCTGATTCGTTGTACACCGGTGCGATCTATCTTACTCTTTGTTATTCGACGCTATCTGGTTTGGGGTGTTTGTTTCCGTAGTTGCTAATCTTTAGGTTCATCTTAAGAAAGAAGGAAGTTGGGATATGTGTTTTACTTGTTCATGTGCGAAGTAATGATTTCAGTGCGGGATGGAGTCGTGACCATACCATTACTTTTATCATTCGCTCTTGTATATTGAATCGGTAAGTTACTAATCTTGATTCGTTAGTGGTTTTGCGCATATAGTGGTATTTTAATGCCGAAATTTGTGAAAAAAAATTCTTTGTTAGTTTGTGTACCACACCTTGTTCAGTCGTGTGCGATATGCTTAATATCTTCTAGGTGCTTTGAACTTTGTTGATATTTTAATATCATCTTAGTAATTTGTATCCTTTAATCTTGGTTAATTCCATTTTGGTACTATTTTGGATTATTATTATTCTCCATTATGGTACTGACTTGAGTTTTATATCAATCACAGGATGGCACCACCACGCTGTTCTGAGGTGGACATACCACCTGAACTGGGGGGCTGTGTTGGCAAGTATTGCTAATGCCTTGGGAACAATGCAGCAGAACCAGCAGCGTTTTGAAGAAAGTGTCAGGAGGAATGAGTTTGTTCCGCTACCTCCACCTCCCAAGCGAGGAGACATCAAAAGCTTTCTGAAGTTCAACCCGCGCCACTTTGAGGTGTCTGATCAGCCACTGGACGCTGATGATTGGCTACATGAGATGTCAAGGTTGCTGATGACTGCTGATGTTCCAGAGCAAGAATGGGTAAAGTGTGCCACTCACCTTCTGAAGGGAGACGCAGCTCTATGGTGGGAGAATTACCTAAAGGCAAACCACTCTGGTTTTCAGCCTACTTGGGAGCAGTTCACTCGGGCTTTCAAAGAGCAATATCTGTCAGAAATTGTCATGGAAAGGATGAAGGAAGTTTTTCTCAACCTCAAGCAGGGCAATGACAATGTCAATACCTATATCAGAAACTTTATGAATCTTTCTCGGTATGGTGGTGATGAGATCTCTGATGACAAGAAGAAGCAAAAGAGGTTCAGGCAAGGGCTTAATGCATCTATCAAATATGCAATCACTCATGCAAGGCCGGGGTCTTTTCTAGAACTCCAACATACGGCTCTACAGGAGGAAGCAAGTAGGGAAGTGTTTGAGGAGTCCAAGAAACACAGCCGTGACGCAGCAAGCTCTTCAGCTATGACAGCTCCTTCTAAGCGCCACGTGTGGGTTCCTAATACTGCACCGTCGCTCCCGGCTCCACCAAGAACTACAAGCTACGCAGCAAGGCCACCAAACTCCTTCACCGCGGCTCCTAGGGGCTACAACCACAACTACCCTAGAGCGCCTGGCGGAGTCCCTGGCTACGCTGCTCCACGTCCACCAGGTGCTTGTTACACCTGTGGGAACACTGGGCATCAACACTGGAGTTGTCCCATGAACAACAAAGCTCTTCCTCCACCACCTCCAAGACCTGCGGCAAGTTCTTCTATGGTTCGTGCACCTCCACCTCAGGCTATCAACATCAACACTAAGCCCGGGTCTACTGTTGCTCGTGCCAACTGTGTCAACGTCGCTCAAGCGGAGCATGCACCTGGAGTGGTGATGGGTATGCTTCCTGTTAACTCAGTTCCTGCACGAGTTTTATTTGATTCTGGTGCATCACATTCATTTGTGTCATACAAGTTTGCGGAGAGTGATGGGTTACCTTCTGATGCTTTACCAACTCGCCTCATGGTGCAATCGCCTAGATCAAACATGAGGGCTTCTAAAATCAGCCATGGCAATCAAATTGAGATTGGTGGTTCTTCGTTACCGGCTTCCTTAATCATTCTGGGTAATTCTGACATTGATGTTATCTTGGGCATGGATTGGTTAACAGCAAATGCAGCTGTAATTGATTGTGCTGAACGCTCGGTTTCTCTGAAAATTCCTGAAGGCCATATAGTCTATTCTCCAAGTCTGACTCCTGCAATTCAGCTTTTCTCTTTGGTTGCTCTGAATGATGATGCTATGGATGCTATTCAGAGTGTTCCGGTGGTCTGTGAGTTCCTAGATGTTTTTCCTAAAGAGTTACCAGGTATGCCTCCTGACCGAGAGGTCGAGTTTGTGATTGAGCTTGAACCTGGTACCGCTCCTATCTCCAAGCGGCCTTATAAAATGGGTCCTGCTGAGTTGGCTGAACTCAAACGTCAGCTTGATGAACAAGAGAAGTTGGGTTTCATTCAGCACAGTACTTCTTCTTGGGGTAGCCCAACCATCTTTGTGAAGAAGCGAGACCACACTGATAGACTTTGTGTTGACTATCAGGCTCTCAATGCTAAAACCATCAAGAATAAATATCCCCTTCCGCGGATTAATGATCTCTTCGATCAGCTAGCTGGAGCTGTGGTTTTCTCTAAGCTTGACTTGAGAAGTGGATATCATCAAATCAAGATTCGCAAAGAAGATGTTCCCAAAACAGCTTTCACAACCCGCTATGGCATGTACGAGTACACGGTCATGTCTTTCGGTCTCACCAATGCACCTGCCACCTTCTCGAGGCTTATGAACTCGGTTTTCATGGAGTATCTTGATAAGTTTGTTGTGGTCTATCTGGATGACATCCTAGTCTATTCTAAGTCAAAGGAAGAACATGAAGAACACCTTCGGTGTGTCCTAAACAAGCTTCGTGAGAACCGCATGTATGCAAAGTTCTCCAAGTGTGAGTTCTGGCTGCCTGCAGTCACCTACCTTGGTCACGTCATCTCTGCCAAGGGCATTGCCGTCAACCCAGAAACTGTTCGGACAATTGTTGACTGGCTTCCACCCAAAAATGTCAAAGAAGTCCGGAGTTTCCTTGGTTTGGCTAGTTACTGTCATCGCTTCTTCAGAAATTCTCGAAGATTGCGAAGCCTCTTACCGATCTCCTCAAGAAAGGCAAGAAATACCTTTGGTCTCCTGCATGTGAAGCAAGCTTTGAAACACTCAAAGAGAAGCTCACTTCCACACCAGTCTTGATTCCTCCAGATACATCAAAGCCTTTCCAGATATTCTGTGACGCCTCCTTGCAAGGATTGGGTGCGGTCCTTATGCAAGAAAAACAAGTTGTTGCTTATGCCTCTCGACAGTTGAAGACACATGAGATCAACTATCCTACACATGACCTCGAACTCGCAGCAGTTGTCTTTGCTTTGAAAGTATGGAGGCACTACTTGCTTGGCAACCGTTGTGAGATCTTTTCTGATCACAAGAGTCTGAGGTATATCTTCACACAACTAGATCTCAACCTTCGTCAGAGGAGGTGGATTGAAGCAATTAATGATTTCGATCTCACAATCAACTACACTCTGGGCAAAGCTAATGTCATGGCCAATGCTCTCAGCCGAAAACCTTATGTCAACAACCTCATGGTGGAAGAACAACAGCCCCTCTTGTGCGAGGAATTCCGCCAACTCAACCTTGAAATTGTGGATCAAGGGTATCTTCTGAATCTTCTGGCAACCCCTCTCTTGGAAGAAAAGATTCGTGCTAGTCAGCGAGGTGATGCTTATAACAAAAACATCATCTCCAACATTCAGCTACCGAGGTATGAGTCCTTCCATGTCGATGATCAAGGAGCTCTATTCTTTGAACACCGGATGTTCATTCCGAACGACTCGGGTTTGAGAGAGCAAGTTCTTAAGGAGGCGCATGATTCTGTTCTTTCTATCCACCCTGGCAGCACTAAGATGTACATGGACTTGAAAACACAATATTGGTGGCGTGGGTTGAAACAATGTTGTGCCAAGTATGTCTCGGAGTGTGATGTCTGCCGCAGAGTTAAAGCTGTCCATCAGAAACCTTCCGGTCTTCTACAGCCATTGAAGCCTTCGGAATGGAAATGGGAGAAACTTGAGATGGACTTCATAACTGGTTTTCCAAGGTCGCAGAAGAGCAACAATGCAATCTTTGGTGTCATCGACAGGCTTTCTAAAGTGGTTCACTTCTTTCCTGTCAAGGAAACAATTTCTGCAATTCAGTTGGCGGAGCTCTATATCAACGGAATTGTTTCTCTGTATGGGGTTCCCCTTGAGATCAGTTCAGACCGTGGAAGCATCTTCACTTCCAAGTTCTAGGGAAGTATTCAAAATGCTTTGGGAACAAAGTTGAACTTCAGCACAGCTTACCATCCTCAGTCGCAAGGACAAGTTGAAAGGATCAATTAGATTCTAGAAGATATGCTCCGTGCTTGCGTTATCTCTTTCGGCATGAAGTGGGAAGAATGCCTTCCTTATGCTGAATTCTCTTACAACAACAGCTTCCAGAAAAGTCTAAAGATGGCACCATTTGAGGTTCTCTATGGACGCAAATGCAGAACTCCAATTGGTTGGTCGGGCGCAGGTGAAAGAACATTGTTTGGCCCCGACATTGTAACTCAAGCGGAGGAGAAGGTTCACATCATTCTTGAAAATCTGAAGGTTGCTCAAAGTCGCTAGAAGAGCAACTATGACAGAAAGCACACGGACATGGAGTATGTCCCTGGTGATCTCGTTTACCTTCGTGTCACTCCCATGAGAGGCACGCACCATTTTGGTATCAAAGGAAAGCTGGCTCCTAGATACATCGGTCCTTTCAAAGTTCGTGGAAGAAGAGGAGAAGTCGCTTATGCTCTTGAGCTCCCTGAAAAACTCAAGGTCCATGATGTTTTTCATATCTCTCAACTCAAGAAGTGCTTCAAAGATCCCGGCAGGACCGTGGACCATGAACTCATCAATCTCCAAGAAGATCTGTCTTATCAAGAACACCCCATAAAAATCCTAGAAGTCGCAGAAAGAAGGACTCGCAACAAGTCCATCAAGTTCTGCAAGGTGCAGTGGTCGCACCATTCCGTTGATGAAGCCACTTGGGAACGCGAGGATGAGCTCCGGGCCAAGTATCCTACACTCTTCGTGTCTTCTTCTTCTTCCTAGAATCTCGGGGCGAGATTCCTGTTTAGTGGGGGAGAGTTGTAGCATCCCATCTGTCTAACATCTATAATGCTACATGGTCTAATAATAAAATGCTACTTCCTACATATAATTGTTGCACCATAATTATATCATGCTCATGTCATCATGCCACCTTGCATTTGAGCATCATATAAAACCCTTTTTATTTTGGTTCTTATCTCATATGCATTTATTGATTGTATTTGCCTCTTGTTACATTGTAGTTGGTTCTTGATAAATGCTTGATGCCCAAGTTGAGTTGGGGGCATATCTTTTATTAACTCCACCACCTTTCTTGTCACCACCCCATAATTCCACCACCCTACTACATGTGAGCTTTGCATTTTAATTGGTTTTACCTCTAGCTCATGTGAGTTGGGATGGATCCACTTCTAATTACACATGCTCCCATATATGCATCATGATGTTTTCACATTATTAATATGTGGAGCCACATGGCCACCTTTGCATGCTATGTGAGTGGAACCCTTTTCAAGCCTCCATATGGATTGTTTTGAATGTATGCTTATGTTGGAATATTTTTTAGTCTATTATTCATCTAGTGGAACATACACACTAGCATGTCTAAATTATATTCAAATATGAGCATATGCCATCTACTCCACATGGAACATCCACCTTATTTATTTTGACTTGGCCTTAGATCCATATTTTTGGAATGCATGTGAATAAATGCCATGTAAATTATTATTGTTTTCACAAGAATAAGCATGGCATTTAATGGATATGCATGGACCATGCAACTCACCACCATCTTGTTCTCCTTTGGTTTTCCTTTGTTTTTGAGTGGATCCTTTCTTTTGTGAGCTCCCCTTTTCTCTCTCAACCTCCTCATCTTGGTCTTAGTTTCCTTGCCATGTGCATCAAGATCCTCACCCTCTCACCATCTCCTCTCACCCTTGCTTGATCTTGCACTTGGCCAAGGTACCCCCCCCCCCCTAACCTCACCACCACCCCATGCTCTACCTCACCATGCCGAGGCACCACCCCCATCTACCTCCTCCTATCCTAGCTAACCACACCCATACCACCCTTTCTCTCTACCCCCCCTCTAACCCTAACCGGCCGAGCCACCCTCCTACCCTAACCCATGCCACCCTAACAACCCTAACCCGAGCCTCCCCTCTTCCCTCTCTCTCTCCCCCTGCCAAAGAGGCCCCACAACCGAGCCTCTCCTTCCCCTCTGTTGGGCCCAGCCACAACCACCCTGCCCTGGCCCCTTCCCACGTCGAGCACGTGAGGGAGAAGAAGAAAAAGGTGGCCGAAGCCATATTTTCTCCACCCGAGCCCCACGGCACCCCCTCTCTCTCACCCTGTCCTTATCTCCACCCCCTCCCGTCTCTCTGCCGTGCCGCAGCCCATCCCCAGGCCCATGTGCCTCCCTTTTTCCTCACCTGCCACCACTTCTCCATCGCTAGCCACCGTCGGCCTCCACCTCCATCTCCTCGAGACAAGGCGGCGGGAGTGGCGTTTTGGTGTCGGGGAAGGTCACGGAGCGCCCTCGACCGTCCCTGTGCACCACAGCGAGGAGGAGGCACCGTCCCTATGCCGCCGATCGCCGACGACATCGAAACCCTAGCCCCCAACGGTCGTCTGCATCGCCGGCAATCCGCCGCTCCCCGGCCCAATCCAACTCCACCAACCCCACCGCGGTGAGCCCCCGAAACCCCCAGACAAATGTGAGGAATTCAAATATGCCATTCAAAATAATGTTTGACCAATTTAAATTTTCGAGATAATTAAATTGCAATAAAAATGCCTCTTCTTAATTAATTAATAACTTTAAATCCACAACTCCAAATTTGACAAATAATATGTCTAAATCGATCAGCGCGACGAGCCCGTTCTAACTATGCATTCCATGTTCTGAATTGCACCATGCATCATATAAATATTAAGTGAACAGCAAGTGTTATGGGAGCAAAACATGACTAAAACATAATAAAATGCTTTATTCTTGTACCCCACACCTCACCCATGCCATGCTACATTATTGCCATGTAAATTGTGCATCATTCATCATGGCATGCTTGATTGCTTGTCGCATTTTATTCATATGCTTGTGCACTTTATTTATGTTGGCCCTTGTTTGTTTGGTTCTTCTTCGAATAGACGCCGAGCAAGGGAAATATCTGGAATCCCAAGAGTACTACCCAGATCCGTCTGCCGCTTCAACTGAGCTGCCAGGCAAGCACTACCACATGCTTGCATACATATAGTACCTATTGCCTCTATCTTATTCTTGCATCATTGAGTCGCGATTTCATTAAATTGAATCCCAAGTACTGCATAGCCTTTACTTTTAAACCCCACCGAAGCTTGTTCCTCCATCCCATGAGCCATTACTGCAGGAGTTGTTTGAGCCATGCGAGTCGTAGAACAGCATGTGTAGGGTATGTGAGTGTCTGATGGATAACGAGGTACCTAAACAACTTAACCTGAGTAGTAATGGGATAACTAATGAAAGAGACACCGGTGGGCAATATCTGCTATTTGGTTTTTCATGCTCACTTGTGTCCCGTAGGACCCCGAGTACTTGATTCCTCATCCTTGACTATTCGCACTATCCACATCCGGGAGGCCGTGGACCCCCCTGAGCCAGAGCTTGATTCATTTATATTTATTGGGGCCACAAACTAGTTTGGGGTTTTATTACTATCTTGTACTTATGCCATGTTTTACTGCTTTATTTAAGATTGTGCGTGGAGCACCTGTACTGTTTTGGATCGTGCCACATTTACGCGGTATCGACAAGCCCAGTCACATTTTCGGGTTCCCAGTCGTTTACAGCCGTCGTCGCAAACCCTGGGTCCGTCTCGGAGCCGGCCGACTTCGTTGCGGGTAGCTTATTGTGGTGGCCCCTGAAATATTTCTGAATCCTATGATTGCTTTGTCGTGAATGCCTCATTGGGTTTTGAGTTGGATTTTCCAAGGTTGATCGAGTGTGTGTTGCTATTTGTGCACCCCTGCAGGGTAAATCTTTCTGAAAGCCGTGTCCGCGGTTATGGACGACTTGGAGCACAGTTTCTCGATCATAGACAAGTATAACTAAAGTACCGCTTTAAATTTGACTAAATACCTGACTAGTAAATAGCGCAATACTCATGGAATGGTTAATAAAACTGCCAACGGATGGGTTGTTCGTCCGCTTTCTCGTTGGTAAGCGAGAAGGAGGATGGATCTATTACTTTACACTCTTATAATTGTTGTTACTAATTAACGGACATCCGTCTATCATTGCTTAGGCGGATGGTTAGCGAGTATCTATAGACTTGTTAGTATTATCTTTTGTTGCAATTGCGTCACCCCAGGTATATGTCCCCTTTAGAGGCATAAAGACTTGCTGACTACCCCTAGGGTCTCACACGATAAATTGTTTGATTCAGATGAACAGGTGTATTCGCAAGATGGATACTGGGTGGAGGAGATGGATGATGTTGGCAACGATCACACGGTGTAGAGATTCCAGGGATGGGGATCCGCGAGATCTGTGGGCAGGATGTGCTTACTTCTGTGGCATCTTATGCCGATTTGCTTCTTGTCTGTACTCGGATCTTGTTTCCCACTTCCGCTTGAAACTCTGATGTTTGATGTATGAGGAGCTATCCTAAACTATTATCTCTATCTAGGATATTTGGATCTTGCCGTATGGTGTTGCAATATTTCTATTTCTTTTAGATGGAATGGCTCTGAGAACTGTTGTATGGTAGCTTGCATACATACTCACTTGTTTATGTATTTGATCTCTTCGCCTGTTGCCTACGCCGCTCGCTCATGTCCTGATGTCTTGGAAGTGGTTAGGACGGCCGACGGGTCTACACGTGGGTGGCCCCTGGGCCCACGCTGTACTATTTTAACCACTTCCGGTTCATCCAGGCTTGAACTTAGAGCGTAGGGTCCGAGGTTGTTACAACTATGATGGATGCAGCCCGGACCATGTTGGCGGAATTCAAGTCTCCATATAACTTTTGGGCCGAAGCCATCTCAACCGCTTGCCATGCAACCAATCGCCTCTATCTACGCAAGAAGAAGAACAAGACTCCATATGAGCTCTTCACCGGTCGGAAGCCAAATGTCAAGTACTTCCGGGTGTTTGGGTGTAGATGCTTCCTTCTCAAGAAAGGTATCCGCTTATCAAAGTTTGAATCTAGGGCTCAAGAAGGGATTTTCTTGGGTACTCAAATCAATCCCATGCCTATCGAGTCTACAACAAAGCAACGGGAAGGGTTGAAGAATCTAGCAATGTCGAGTTTGATGAAGATCATGAGTATCTTGTGCGGCAAGATGGTGTTCGCGATCCAAGTGATGAAATTCCTTCCCAAGCCATAAGAAGATTGGTGTGGGTTTCTTCCACCCCATTGAGGATCCCCTTGTGGCCGAAGGAGAAGGACCAAGCTCCACTCAAGCGGAGCCTTCACTCTCACAAGACCATCATGCTCCTCAAGGTCAACTTATTGCTTCTCAAGATTCTTCAAGATCCTCTCAAGATCTTCATGGTCATGACCCTCCAAGTTCAAGTCTACCTCATGTTGATCAAGCTCCCCCCCCCCTCCAAGGTTGCCAAGCTCCTCTCGTCAATGACTCTCAAGGTCAAGTTGACAATATCCAAGGTCAAACAATTGTCTCTCCACCAAGTGATGATGTCTCTCCCTCGGTTGATGTTGATGAAGATGATGATCAAGTTCGTTCATATAGTCAAGGAGGGAACTCGAACCGTGGTGATGATCAAGTGGTTGCTCAAGAATCTCATCTTGAGACTCAAGCTCGACGTCAAGCATACCGTCTCGCCAAGCTCATCAAAGGTGGCCATATCCTTGATAATGTTTATGGAGATTTCAATAGGGTCTCCACTACTAGGAGACAACTAACCTCTTTTAGTTCTCATCATGTGTTTATTTCTCATGTTGAGCCCCAAAAGGTCTTCGAAGCTCTTGAAGATGATGATTGGCTCGACGCTATGAACGAAGAACTCCACAATTTCAAGAGGAACAATGTGTGGACTCTTGTGAAGAGACCCAAAGATTGTCAAAATGTGATTGGGACCAAGTGGATCTTCAATAACAGGAAGGATGCAAATGGTATAGTCGTCCGCAACAAAGCAAGGCTAGTTGCCCAAGGATACTCTCAAGTTGAGGGCATAGACTATGGTGAAACTTATGCTCCCGTTGCTCGTCTAGAGTCCATTCGCATGCTTCTTGCCTATGCTACCCATCATAACTTCAAGTTGCAACAAATGGATGTCAAGAGTGCTTTTCTTAATGGTCCCCTAAAAGAATTGGTGTATGTCAAGCAACCTCCAGGCTTTGAGGACACCCTCTTCCCAGACCATGTCTACAAACTCGATAAGGCACTATATGGTCTCAAGCAAGCCCCTCGTGCATGGTATGAGTGCCTTAGAGAGCTTTTGTTAGACCGTGGTTTCGAAGTAGGCCTCATTGATACCACTCTTTTTCTAAGAAAGTTGGAGGAAACTTGTTCATTTGCCAAATCTATGTTGATGACATTATTTTTGGGTCTACTAACAAAGCTTTCAATGAGGATTTTGCTAAGCTCATGACCGACCGCTTTGAGATGTCCATGATGGGGGAGTTGGAATTCTTTCTTGGCTTTGAAGTCAAACAATTGAGGAAAGGGACTTTCATCAACCAAGCCAAATTTTTCCAAGATATCCTCAAGAAGTTCAACCTTGATCAAGTAAATGGAGTCAAAACTCCCATGCCCACAAAGGTTAATCTTGATCTTGATCCCAAGGGTAAGGATGTGGATCAAAAGCTTTATCGCTCGATGATTGGTTCTCTACTCTATCTTTGTGCATCTCGACCGGATATTATGTTGAGTGTGGGTATGTGTGCAAGATTTCAAGCCGCGCCAAAGGAAAGCCACATGGTGGCGGTCAAGAGAATCTTTCGATATTTGGTTCATACCCCTAACTTTGGGTTGTGGTACCCAAAGGGGGGCAACTTTGATCTCATTGGTTACACGGATTCGGATTGGGCAGGAGACAAAGTGGAGAGGAAGTCTACCTCCGGTGCTTGTCAATTTCTTGGGAGTTCTTTGGTGTGTTGGTCCTCAAAGAAGCAAAACTGCGTGTCTTTGTCCACTGCTGAAGCTGAGTACATCTCCGTCGTGAGTTGTTGTGCTCAATTACTATGGATGAAGCAAACCTTGAAGGATCTTGGAATCTCTTTCGACAAGGTGCCACTTTTGTGTGACAATGAGAGTGTTATTGCTATTGCTCACAACCCAGTTCAACACAACAAGACCAAGCACATTGAGATTCGTCATCATTTCATTCGGGATCATGTTGCTAGAGGAGACATTTCTTTAGAGTATGTTCCTACCAAGGCCAATCTTGCGGCTCTTTTCACGAAGCCACTTGATGAAGCAAAGTCCTGGGAGTTGAGGCATGAACTAAATATCATTGATTCAAGCAACGTGGCTTAAGTATCTTGCGCACATACCCGGGTCTCAAAGAATATCTTGTTTGGGTGTACGCATGGTTTTAGGTGGAGTGTGGTTCCCCAAATGAACCAACACTCCTCCTATTATGCACACATTAATGTATTCATTCTCTACGGTCTCTCAAGGAGACAAAATGAGCTTAACTGATGAGTTTTGGTAATGAACCCAAGATACATCTTCGCGGTTTCAAGCCAAGTATACTCATATATGGTGGCCTAGGCCACCGACTTTGTGTTTTTTGGCTCACAGTCCTTTTGGTTTTATCCTTTTTGATGGATCTGGTTTATCTTTTCTTCTCAGTCTGTGTCTTTTCTTTTTTGCACAAGGTCTTTTTCCCTTGCCAATCATAATATGGAGATCGCTTTTTGGGGATCACCGGTAGTTCCGGTCGGAACCGGTACTACCGGTCAGGGCCAAAAAAACTCTCTCAGAATTTCTGCCCTGATCGGAAGTACCGCTTCTCCCTAAACTTCCGGTGTCATCGGTAGTTCCGGCCCCTGGCCGGTACTACCGGTCGAGGGGGGTCCCATTAAGTGACGGTCCAAGGGGGGCACGGGGTCATCTTCCCCATTTGCCTCCCCTTGACCCCATCTTACCACCCCTCTTCCCCAAGAAGCTCTCCATGGTGACGCCGCCGGCCACACCGTTTCTAGCCGTCCCTCCTCAGATCGGATCCGTGGGATTCTTCCCTTCCTCGATTCCCCGCCATGGACCCTGGTATTTGCTCCTCCCATGCTCCATTCATGGAGATCTAGACATTTTTGTGCTTGAGTAGTACATGCCATGTCTAGGGCCCTTCTTTGGCTATAACTGCTATGAGAATTCTTGGTAGGGCTAGGATTCGACTATAGACTGTTTTGCCTTAGTACATTGACCAGATTTCATCAATTTGTGCATCAAGTTTAAGATCTATGATTTGAGGATCAAGATTTGAACTGCCCTGCTCGTGCTCTGACCGGTACTACCGGTGCGGATCCGCCGGTACTACCGGCATGGTCATCTCACCGGTACTACCGCTGAGGGAATGACCGGTACTTCCGGTGTGCCCCATGCGACCGGTAGTTCCGGCCGCCAGGCGGAACTTCCGATGCACCAATTGTTTTTGATGTCTGTCTCTGTACTGTGTCAGTCCAGTCTAATTGTTTTTCGTTTTTCTTCAACCTTGTGCACTTATCCTCGATTTCCTCCTTTCGTTTTGCCTTTCTCTCAGGGCAAGGGGGTTCCCGTGGCAGATCCAAGCGGTCTCGTGCTCCCTCTCGTGGACCGTCTGAGATTGATGAGGATGATCTTGAGGTTGTGCGCCCTTCCAGTCAGACTGCTCGTCAGAGGGCTGCAGCTGAGCGTCGTGCTGCTGCTGCGGAAGGCAAAAGGCCTGTTCTGGCAAGTCAAAAGAAGACCACCTCTGGACCGGATTCGAGCAAGAAGAAGATTTCCTCTTGGCCGCAGGTTGCTTATGAGGAGTTTCGCAAGATTGATCCCTACGTTGTTCCTCATGACCGCCTGGCTCGGGATCCTTTCTTCCACACCATGCGTCAAGCTGAGATCTATTCTGAGGTTTATGCTACCAAGAAGAAGAATGTTTGTCCCCCTCAGAAGCACATCAATATTGCAAATATGGAGAGCAACCCGGAGTACTTTGGTGAAGCACTCGACATGTGCAGGAGGTTTGGGCTAATCAAGCTTATGCAGCACCGTGAGAACTTTGATGAGAGGGCCATTGCTCAGTTCTACTCCACTCTCTACTTTGATACTGACCCTGTTGATCGAACCATGAAGTGGATGACGCACAATATGTATATGTCTGCTAAATGGTCTGAGTTTGCCACCCTTCTTGGCTACCCTATTCTGGAAGGCAGCCGTGCCAATGGGTGGTGGGTGCACAGGGGGAAGGCCTCTGAGCCGGGAATTCTTGAGCCTCTATACATTGAGGGCCGGGGCGTACCTGGAAATGTTGCCCATCTCCTTCCCACCTATGACATCATGCGCAAGGTCTATCAGAACACGATTGCTCCCAAGGCAGGTAACTTTGATCAGCTTCATGCTTTCCAGATTGATCTCATGTATCAGACTTACCGCCATAGAAACTCTCATGAGCCCCTTGATGTTATGGATTATATGTTTGAAGAAACCTGGTCCGCTTTGGTTGAGAAGAGGTCTTGTCCTTATGCTCCATACATCCAGACTCTCATCAATGCCAAATGGAGAGAGGCAACTGGCTCTATCTTCCCTCAGGATGCTCTCACTATTCATAAAAGAAAAGACTCTCCGTGTGATGAAGCACAAGATACCTCGCGCTCAGGCTGAAAATGAAGCTGCTGCTGGAAGGGCTGCTTCAGATGCTAGTGATGGGGACCGTGCTGAGGATTCTCCTCAGCCCTCTTGGGCTAAGAAGCTGCTAAAGAAGGTTAAGAAGACTTTCTGCTTCATTCGGGACCGTGAGTATCAGTCCTATGTTGCTCAGAGGCACAGTGTTCACCGGGAGAAGGCCATCATGAGGAAGCTTGATATTGTTATGTCACCTGAGTCTAGCTGCGTCACCGCGCCCAAGGATGAGTGGATCAACACACATTGCAGGTGGACTGATAGTGATGACGAGCCAAAGATCTCCAGTCAGTTTCCGCCCGCTTGGAACAATGCCTCTTGGGACCCCGAGCCGCCTCCTCCGTTCATTGGTGGGTGGGGCGCGTAGTTTGGCTACTTTATCCCTTTTTGGCGTCTTGATGCCAAAGGGGGAGAAAGTGCTCCGTTAGGATCACGGGATTTGCATGGGTTGTGTCACGAGCTCGCCTTTTCTTTGATCCTTTTATGCTCGTGCACACTTTATTCCGTTATGTAATGTTTGTGGACCTCCATTATTGTCTGTGGACCTCTTGTGTGGTTGCTACCTTGTTGGTGAATCTATGTGGTAAGGTATCTCTGTGGTATTCTTATGAGGATGTGTGGTGGACTATTCTTTATTGTCCAATCTTTGTCTCACCACAATTGTGTTGGTGCAAGGTATGAGCTCCACTCTTTTCTCGTTTACTTCCTTACACCCTTGTTGGTCTATCTCGGTTGGGAGAGCTCTCTCCCATGTCTTCAGGGGGAGCCTCTCTCTCCTTTGGTTTTACTACCTGTTATTCTTTGTGCAAATCTTGTGGGGTTGTCATCAAGCACCAAAAAGGGGGAGATTGAAAGGATTATTTTCTCCTTATATTTTTGGTGCTGATGACAACTCCTTTTGTGGTTTAACCGTTTGTGCAAGTTTCAGGGTTTATCTTCGGTCGTGGTCGTGGATGGTTTGTTTCTCAAGGAAGAGCTTGTAGTCAATAGGGCTTATTTTCTCTTTCTCTTGCTTTATTTTTTAGGCTACCGTAATATCAAGAGGGAGTCCATCTAGGAAGGTTGTGGGAAATCAACATTTCATGCACAGACCATATATGCACCTCCACAGCCATCCCAGTTTTCGTGTGAGAGAGTGATTTCTGTTGAGTTGGAGGGTTTTCTGCCCTGACCGGTAGTACCGGCCAGGCAGCGGTAGTACCACCCAGGGGTTTTCCCAGGGCTGTTCGAGCGGTACTTCCGGCTAAAGTTTCGGTCCTATTTCTGACGAAGAAATTTTCGGTTCAGTAAGACTTCTGTCTAACTTTGCCTATTTGTCGGAACTAGCACCGGATTTTGGATCGGTAGTACCGGCCCGACCAGCATCTGCCCCCTGAGCGGTAGTACCGCCTCCTGGCCGGTAGTACCGGCCATCATCGGCCACCGGTAGTTCCGGGTCCAGTTCCGGTCCTAATTCTGACGCTGGGCAGTGCGGGTCAGATAACCTTCTACCTCGCACTGTCTATTTGACGGAATTAAGGGCGGAACTTGGACCGGTACTTCCGGCCAGCCCATTTGGGTCCACCAACTGTCTTCTGACCATTACGTGATCTGGGTTGGGCCGGTGGTGGCTCGCCCACCGGTAAGGCACCGGTAGTACCGACGGCATCGGGCCTGGGTAGAATCTGCCCGTTTGAAGGGGGGCTATTTAAGCCCCCTTCTTCCTCCTCCCACCTTATCTCTTTGTTCTCTCTCTCCACCATTTTCACAAGAGCTTGACTTGACTAGATCTCTCTCCCCACCCACTCCAATCTCTTGATCTTTTGAGGATTGGGAGAGGTGACCTAGATCTACACCTCCACCAAAGGAATTTTGATTTCCCCCACTCATCCTTCGTGGATTTCATTTCTTGGGTTCTTAGAACCCTAGACGGTGTAGGGCATCCTCGGAGCTGGGGCATTTTTTGTAAAGTTCCGTGGTGTCGTTGAGGGCCTTTAGTTAAGTTGTGAAGCCTCCCCTCGACCTCGTTGTAAAGGTCTTCGGTTGGCACCTTCAAGGTCACCGGTTAGTGGATTGTGAGGCCACCTTTGTGGTGGTGCTCACCGGAGAAGAAGGTGAGGCCTTTGTGGCGCTCGGGTGACCTTGTGTGGCCCCGACACCTCTCTAACATAGACGTAGCTTCTCTAGAAGTGAACTACGGGAATTACATCTCCGTGTCCCCTCGCCGGTTCTTTCTCTCCGCTCCTTTACTTCTTGCATTTACTCTCTTATTTACCTTTGTGTTACTTGTCATTTAGGTTGTTCACGTAATTGTATCTCTAGTGAACCTTACTTTGTGCTAAGCCTTAAAAGTGGGATAAAAGTTTAAAAATTGGTAGTCTCCTATTCACCCCCCCTCTAGTCGACCTAAGTTGGGCCTTTCAACATCGATCACAGAGTCATGGATATCAACAAGGATTTAACTTATTGTGAAGTACCCGTTCGTATTTTGGAAGAAGCCTTCAGAACCACCCGGACCAGAAGTATCAAGTTTCTAAAATTCCTGTGGAGCAACCATACTGAAGAAAAAGCCACCTGGGAGCGAGAAGATTATATTAGGATTAAGTTTCCAAATCTCTTTAGTTCCTAGTTTTTCTTCAATCTCGGGACGAGATTCTGTTTAAGGGGGAAAGGTTTGTAACATCTCAAAAATATTAAAATGGGTATATCAATTTCCAAGCAAACCAAAATTAGGGTTAACAAAAACTTTTAATCTTAAACAACTATGAATGCAAGTGTGTGTTTGTTAACGATGTGTGGATGCATGATATGCCATGTTCTATTTGTTATAAATGATGAGAATTGATTTAAAGATCAAAACAAGATCATCTAGGTCAAATCAAAACCAAACAAAGCAAAAGAAAATCAAAATACAAAGCATATAAGCTAATGGTCATTTTTGCAAATGTTAACTCCTAGCTCACTTGGAGCATCTCTATTAAATAATTTCAAACAGAAACAATTCCATTTCTTTTCTCACCTTGCTAGACCAAGTGACAATGAACACAAGGGAGCTTTCAAAACTTACCAGAACAAATTCAATTTCGTTTGGAGGACTTTTCAAAATTGAATATGTCTCATGTATCAAGATAGCAACTTTTCAAAACCATCAAAACCTTCTCCACTTGACCAATCCGTGCAACCAGAGACTCTCAAGCTTATGATCAGCAACCACTAAATGTAATTTGAAAATTCAAATATTTTTCTCTTGCAGCCATTTGATCAAACACCTTATGAGTACAGTACAGAGCTACCTACTGCACACTTTTTAGACCATCCTTGTGATCATCTTTGTACCTCACTCGGCCTCCACAACTCGCCCACACTCACCCCAGGACAAGCCCATGCAGCTAAGCCTCGCTCACTCGACCCTTTAACCAGTGCCAAATCGTACCCGAGCTCACCATGCCACCCCAACATGGACTCGACGCTATACGCCTCACCGCACTCGCCCATGATGTTGGGGATATACTTTTCGGGTATCCCCACAGTTCCTCACTGACCAGGGTGGCCCACTTCGGGTTAGAGCTTTGCTTCACGGGGGGGCAGTCAGGGAGAGAAGACAGAGTCTAATCCGGCTACGGGAAGGCCCAGAAGACTTATCAACTTAGGCCCATAATATTACTTGTAGTTCAAGATGTACTCTGTAACCAACTCTTAGTCGTAGCCGGGTTGATCTCTCCTGTAAACCCTAGGCCGGATATCTATATAAGCCGTCCTAGGGAGAGCCTTTAGGGCAACACCTTACTACCCAATACTTTAGACCCTCAACTCGCACAGGCGATACCCTTGTAACCCATATTCCGGCTCTGCCGTATTACTGGATTGCTAACAGGAGTAGGATTCGTCTAAAGCCGGCGGATTCGAACCTGGGTAAACTTGTGTGCTCACTGTCCCGGAATACCGTACGTCTCACACCCCTCTCTTCCGCACGCCTCGAGGACCCCCTCATGGCGTACTTGTCCTCAATCCGACGACAGTTGGCGCCCACCATGGGGCAAGTGAGTTTCGGATCTGTGTTCCGAGCAGAATCTGCAAGAATCGGAATCAGCGAGACCATCGCCGTCGGTCGCATCCTCTACGCCAGCGACGTCCCTCTCATCGTTCTCGACGAGACTTGGATTCTGGCTAGGGAGGCCATGACTGCCTATACAATCATGTCTTTTGGCGAGATCGATGTTTACATCGGTTTCGCTAAACCTGCCCAACCCACCCTAGCGGTGATGATAGAGGCAGAAGAATCTTCTGGGTCCCCTTTGTCCGCGGAGGCGGCAGAGTTCCGGATCTCAGAAAACCCAAAACCCACCCAGCCCGCACCAGTTGCGGAGATAGTGGAGAAATCTAAGCCTGAAGAATACCTCACGATCCAAGTTGAATCTGGAGTGGATCTCCCTAGAGAAGTCGGATCCTAGATCGACCCACCCGTGGAAGTCGAAATCCAGGAGGAGCATATCAACGACACTGATTCCGGCTCTGACGATGCCGAGACAGACAGGCTTTTCCTCAGGTACACATTAAGACGTATGATACTGCAAGGTGAAAGCGCAGATGCAATCCTCGAGACCATTAAAAGTTTCTAGGAGCTAGCCGTGACCTCACCACACCCGCTCGTGTACGCCTCGACCAACGCCAGCCCGTGGAGACGCCAGCACAGCCATGCCCATTTCTCTGTCTGCCATGCCACGTGCGTGCCACTGCACCGAGCAATCCCGCGCAACCACGCTGGGCCTCGCTCTCCCTTGCATCAATGCACTCGCTGCGACACCAGCAACCTCCCAGACATGCCCGTTTGACCCTGCACGAATTGTGCACGCCGTACGCTGTGACGAACGCCCGTGGTACCTGAGGATGGCATGGACGTCTCGGACCTATTGAGACCGCGCCTCGCCGTGCCACTTTGCTCATGACAATCGCCAAGGAGCATTGCATCGTCCTACACCCTCCACCATGCCCATAGCTCACTATAACGACGTCGCCGACGAGCCCGAGCCATGCCCCAATGCTACCCTCGTTGGGGTATAAATAGACATCTCCCCTTGCCTCAAAACGCACCCCACTCGACTCACCTCTCACCCAGCAGCCTCTCTGACCCATCCCCGGAGCAAGCCAAAGCCAGCAGCGCTGGAATTTCACCGGAGCTTGCTGTAGCAGTGGCGGAACGGAGCCAGCGCTAGGAGCCGCCCCAGGAGCCGCCGTGACCACCGTTCGAACCGCCGTCATCGACCAGTTCATCTGCCCGCACCACCGTACCTAGCTGGAGCCCCGACGACCCCCGCCGTAGAGTTAGGGTTGAATCCCGTGCGCGTCGTGCGAGGGAGATGACGACGCGGAGCCGTCGATCATGCTCTAATCGTGTGGCTAGGAATAGAACTTACTGTTTTGCGTTGGACCAGTCGCTGCATGGTGCCAGCGTAAGTGAAGCCTGCTGCACGCACGCTGTGTAGTTGGGCTGGCCCAGTAATTTTCCCACGCGCGCCCAGCAATTCAAATGTAGGTTTTTCTTTTATTTCCAAAGTCATATTCTGTAGGTGACTTTGAAATTGAATTCAAGAAGATTCACTGAACCAAATTACATGATTTCAATTTTGTTAGAAAGGAAATGAAAATCTCTAAACACTCCCATTGGATTCAAACATTTTGGAATTGTAGATCACCCACAGTAAAAATAACAAGGCAGTGACTTTTCCAACTTCAAACATTTTTCTAAAATCAACCATAAATGCTTTTGAGTTGATTCCAATTGTCAAAAATCACATTTACCATGATCTACCTGAATATGTAAAAATATATAGTTTTACATGCAGTAGTCATGGGCTAAGTTAAAAGAATGTCTTGCTAGTCATTTTAATTATATTAAATAGCAATATTAAACTTTGTAATATATGCCATCTACTTTAAATCACATTCCCAATATATTGGAATATGTGGTGATGACATGTGTCAACATGATCCCATATTTATAATTGGAGAATATTAAATCCTAAGTGTTTTTCAATGAGTAGAAATTGCATTTCCAAAATAAGATAAATAAGACCATGTCACTTTTTCATGTGGTTATTGATATGATGCTAGATCATCTAGTGCAAGCCTTTGTGTGCTGAATAGAAGTAGCTCAGTAATGTTTGGTGATTGTGTACCTCGTATTTATTTATAGATGCTAGTACCAACCAGGGCTACGAGGAGGAAGAATTCGACGAAGAAGAAGAGGAGCACTTCGACCACTATACCAACCAAGGCAAGCTAAACCATGCATGATATTGAGATGCAACCTTGATTATACCAATCCCAAGTTTTACCTGCAAGCTTTATTTTTTCCTTTACCAAAGTTTCTTAAATAGTTAATTATTGGTGATTAGTGGAAAAATGGGACAGATGACATCAAGAGCATAGAACCAAGCTTGAATAGTTACACTTGATTAGCACCCCTCAATAGTGATACCCTCATTGATAGTTGCTAGTGCTAAACTAATTTTAATCACTTTAGATGGAACACTTGGAGCAAATGATTATGAAAACCTTAGAATGATGAGTCATTCTATTGAAATGTTTTGACATGGGTTATGAAACACAATGGCTTGAAGATGATGATGAATGAGGCATGTGCCTTGACTTTGAATAAAAACTGATGGTTGGGTTCGGATGCGATACCATTCCAGCTTTTACCATACAACCACAATACCTGAATTAGGTAGGGCTTAACTGGAAGTTTATGTATCTTAGTATGGGTTCCCTCGTGGAAAAAGGGGTTAAGCTAAGGCTACCTCATGACTGTGAGTGAAAGAAGTGACCACCTATGCAGTTCCTAGGATGGCGGATTGCCATGGCTGGGTGGCCAAGCTCATAGGGGAGGTGCCTATACTAGGGTGTGTAATTGAAATGTTAGGATTGATTATCCGCATACCAAGTATGATGATTCAGGGCTATACCTGATGGATGTATCGAATTTTGGGGTGAAAGTGTACCACATCTGCAGAGTGTCAAACTATTCGAATAGCCACGTCCACGGTCATGGATAGTTGGATGGCCATACTGTTCCATTGTCAGATGTTTTCAAAATGACTTGTGACTTGAAATATGACTTTGACTTGACCACAACAGGGTTGTGAAAATGAAAACTATGTTTCCACTTGAGTAATCTAGACAACTAAAATAGGTCTTTACTACTAAGTACTTCTGAAATAAAACTGGCTTACTGCAAACAAGCCTAGAGTTTAGGATTCCTACTAGAATTGTCATACTTGCATTAGTGATAGTTTGCGAGTACTTTAAAAGTACTCATGGCTTTGTCCCTGGCTATTCCCATGGCTAGACTATGAAGAGGTGTATCCGGAGGACGGACAGCAGGACATCTACGATAATTAGGATCATCTCCCATCGTCAGCATTGCCTATGACAATGAAGATGGAGTCCCTACTACGTTTATTTCCGCTGCTTTGATGTGTATTAAGACTTGATCATAAGATCAACTATTTGTAAGACTATTATGGTTTGTAATGGATGAGGTATTGTGCTATCAATTCTGTTATGTCTCGCAAAAATGGTATTCCTGGGATTGCGATGTACGGCATAACAGGCATCTGGACTTAAAAATCTGGGTGTTCACATGAGTATTGCCGGTGGTGGCCATCTCATCGGCCAAGATTTGATGCGGTCAAAGAGGCCGCACCGGAGGTAAAATTCTCCCTCTTGGTCTGAGTAAGTTGAGTGCAAAGATGCAGTATCCGAGCTTTTGATTGTGACGAGAACATCTCGGTCTGCTTCTTCCACACAGCAACGGAACTAGTGAGTCCTACCAGCTGTGTCAGCACCTCTCTCGTCATGTTCCGGAGGAGGTAAGACAACACATGTTGATCTTGAGAGATGCACTGCGCATAGTCAGGGTTGGGGATCGTCACCTCGACCCCGTCCTTGTCCTTCGCCTTCATCTCCTTCTCACATTCTGCCACCGATCCGTCTAGGTAGCCCATCAGTCGGGCGCCTCAGATCTTAGGCAAGACCATGAAGTGCTAGATCAGGTAATTTTCCCTGGTTAGCTTCTCGGAGACGATCCCTCCGAGCGCTCCACCCGCCATGGACCTAGACGATGAAGAAGACACGAAGCTCATAGTGATTCCTCGATGCGACATGGGAGGAAGCCGGGGCCTGATTCCATATACGAAAATACAAGTATATGCGGTGGTGCCTAAACTCGGCCCGCTTGTGGTGTTTATATATCGATGGACTGGTACAGGAGATTACAGGGTTGTCATACCGTGTCAGGTAAGGATGTATACATACACGAACCGATCCTACTACAACATATGTACATACTATGTTTAACAATATTATCAATCTATTTGCAGCCGACGGTGTTAGGTTTTTTGGGGAAATAAGAGGAATTTTATATCCTTATTGTGAGTTGCTTGGGGAGAATATATCGATTGATTTTCGGCGAACCGATAGTTTAAACCACCCACTTGAGGGGAATTTCTGCTAACCGGCAAACCTCAGTGATTGGAGTCCCAATACAGGTCTTAAAAAAACATTTCTTTAGTGGTACCATAAGAAAACCTCACAACTGGGAACTTATTTAATACGGAGTAATATCGTGGTAGAATATTCGCTCAAACTTGCGTTTAAATGTCTGGCGAGTGCAGCTTGATGTGGTGTCACATCATGTCATGGTGGAATTGACATGTGACAGATCTCTAAAAAAGCAAAATAATCCATTGAAATTGACATGTGACGCATCTCAGAACCTTCGGGCCAACAAGTTTTGGGGAAACATCGAGGAAGCATGGTGAAGCCGTAGAATCGGACGTATAAATGGCAAAGCTCGCACGGCATCATCAGGCACCACGCAACTAACCCAGCAGGCAGTAGCTAGAGGTGTAACTGCAAGTAGTTAGTAGTACTATACTAGTTAGCTCGCTACTGCAATGGCGGCTTCGTTGGGACTGAACCCTGAAGCTTTTTTCAGCTCCACCTACGCCCCCTTCCTTGCCGATCACTACGCGCCGCCGGCCAGCCACGGTGATTTCTCAGGCCAGCTGTTCAACTTCCACGACGATCACCAGCAGCAGCAGCACTACCCTCTCGAGGATCAGCTCGAATACTCGCCGCCGCCGACGGCGCCACCACCGATCTCCCTCGCCGGCGCCGCAGAAGACGAACATCGCAGCAGCGAGGAAACGATGGAGCCGACGAGGGTGAGCGCGGGAAGGATCGGGTTCAGGACGAGGTCGGAGGCGGTGGAGATCCTGGACGACGGGTTCAAGTGGAGGAAGTACGGGAAGAAGGCGGTGAAGAACAGCCCGAACCCGAGGAACTACTACCGGTGCTCCGCGGAGGGCTGCGGCGTCAAGAAGCGCGTCCAGAGGGACCAAGACGACCCACGCTACGTCGTCACCACCTACGACGGCGTCCACAACCACGCAACCCCCGGCGCCGCCGTGGCGGAGTACTACTGCTACAGCCCGCCGCTCGGCAGCGCTGGCTCGCCGCCGGCAGCCTATTGCGCCGCTGGCTCGCTGTACTTCTGAGCCATGCTTACCAATTAATTCTGTTCTGCTCCTCTCGTACAGTAGAATCTAGCTAGAATGCTCTGAACTTTTGGTTCGAGTTCGTGGTGTTGTATACATAGCATATGGAGTACTGCTATAGATTAATTTGCAGCCAGTTGAGTGCTAATTTGATCCGAAAACCGAAATTATCAAGCATGAATAGAAGGGGGGTCTTTGAAATTTCAATCAGTGATTTTCCGTTCTGCCTGCTTGTTAAGTTTCACCTTGTGCGTGCCTCTTTGACTTTTCGTTGGATTTGATGGTGTGGCACTTGACTTAATTCAACGGCATGTGTTTTCGCCTATTTCGGTTGAATACTATTCCCATTCAACGTGCGACCTTGAATGACTAGCCGAGCCATGAATGCAAACTTTATGGACTACTCGTTATCGTGGTTTTGGTGTAAATTTACACTATAATTACGACAAAAGGAGCATTTTGTATTTTCATAGGCTTTAATTTGTCAATAAACAATATGTGCTTTAACACCTTTGTTTAAATCCTCGAATTGGATTCCTATTTATTATTGAGATATGATGCATAATTCGGACTAAAATTATCGTACGCATGCTAGTATTTCATATGTATTTGATGTTGTAAATATTGTTATTTTTTCTACATTCTTGGCCAAATTTTATATTGTTATATACTTTTGAAAAGCCTAATATGCACTATATTTTAATAAGGAGGAAGTACTATTTATCCTTCAGGACCTGTCTTTGTGTGCCACCTAGAGTAGCATCCTAGCTCATGCTTAAAAAGTTGTGTGCATTCTTAGTTGATGTAGAAGTCGTGAGAAGTAAAATTATCTCACCAAACTCTAGATAGCTACAAATAGTTTCAATTGTGTGGAACCAGCGGTCGGAAAAACTGGAGTTGTATATAGCCCGTCATTTGCAGCCACCACCACTCCTCTTTTGATCTCGCATCCCTCCACTGTCGTTGTCGCGCCGAGCCAAGTTCTGCATAACTGCGGTAGTGGAGGGACTCTCGTTCTTGCGGGTTTTAGCAGGGATAACAGGTGTGCCATGGGACAAGGCGACTATGTGATGTCCCTAGGAGGCGATGTACTGGATTCATTTGCGGGAGGAGTGGCAGCGGGCGCCGCGATGCCGCTAGAATGTGGATCTCGTTTGGCACGTCTGCTCAGCGCTAGAAGATGTTAGCGGTCCTTTGCTAGAGACACACGTCCAACCCAACGCTAGCGCCTCCCATTCTCTTTGTCCGCGCTGAAGGTGATGGGGCACTCGTTCATTAGAGGTTGTCGGAATGGTGGCTCTCTCTAACATGTGTGGTCTCATGGTGGTGATCCAGTATAGAGGCTCATGTGGCTTCCGTGGCGTCTCTCCCTTCCCTTTCACACTCGTTGAGGACTACTAATCTTGCCTACTCTATGATGTGGGTCAAGTTAGTGCATGTTTGCGAGGAGATTCGGCGGTGGAATGCAATTACATATAGATCACATCATGTCATTTTGAGCAGAGTATTTTTAGCACAAGTCTTAGAAGATCCAGTGCGAAGATGGTGACCGGACCATCGCTTCATGTCCGAGATGAAAATCTGTGGTACGGCCTATACTGGTCAGACCTAACAACTACATTCTTGTGTGGCAACCTTGTTCAAGAAATTGTATTCATGCCATTGTTATATCCTTAATTGTTGGACCCGACACCCTAGATGAGAATGGCGTTGGTGTGCGTGTGTTCTTCCTGCTTGAAGGTGTTGTTGCGGAAGGACATATCTTATCATGGTCATGTCATGGATGTCTATTCATGTACACTCCATGTGGATGTGGGGGGGGGGCATTATTCATTGTGTCAGGCCTGTCATGGAAGAGGCCGGGGGGGGGGGGCAATTATTCATTGTGTCAGGCCTGTCATGGAAGAGGCCGGGGGGGGCAATTATTCATTGTGTCAGGCCTGTCATGAAAGAGGCCGGAGGGACAATTATTCATTGTGTCAGGCCTGTCATGGAAGAGGCCGCTGTGCTGCGCGGATGGCTGGTGCGTGCCACGGAGCTACGGTGCCACGGAGCTGCTGCGTGCTGCGGGTGGGCCGTCTGCTCCGCCGCGGATGGAGTCGTTGTCACGGTCCCCTGCTGCTACGGGACCCTTCACGATGTTTGATGCCCCTCTGCATCGCGCGGGCAGGATGACTTCGACGACGACTCACGCACAGCTTACCACAACCTGTTCCTGCGTGCGCCGCTAGCGACGGCTGCCATCCAAGCCATGGAGGCGCTCGTCAAGCAGGTTCAGACCCTGAAGAAAAAGAAGGCACCTGCCAAGAGCAAGGCAACACCCGTGTCCACTGTTGCTAATGTGTAGCATCCCTACTTTACTATGCTGCGCTGGGCCGCCGATCCATGGAACCTCTACTTCAGTCTGTAACGCTCCCCTTCGCCACATGCTAGTCTCTTTCTACAAGGATCGTCGCTCTCCTATGAACAATGTGTTCCTGCATCTTGACGCTGCTTCTTCGATAGCTACTGTTACCTCGCAGTTTGTTTTACTGCCTGCTTCTACACGTGGTGCTGAGTTTGATTAATGGCTCACAAAAACGTCAATCTCCTGAACTGAAACCCTCGCGCGGGCTCAACAGCAGCGCTCGCCGCGATGCAGTCCGCGACGTCGCTAGAGACTCCCACGCCTCCATCATTTGCCTACAGGAAACCAAGCTCGATCTTGTCGATGATGTCACTATCTCTGCCATGCTGGGGCCGAACTTCATGAACAACTTTGCCTTCTTGCCGGCCACTGGCACTAAGGGTGGCATCATCATCGCAGCCTCCAGAGCTTTCTTCACCCTCATCGCTCCCCATTCCACGGACAACACTCTGTCTGTCGTGATCACGATGCTCAAGGATGGATCCAGTTGGTCCCTCACATGTGTCTACGGCCCCCAAGGCAACCAAGAAAAGCACACTTTTATTCAGGAGCTACGGGATCTCAAACCTTACATCCGCAGCGAATGGCTACTGGTGGGCGACTTCAACTTAATTACAAAGGCCTCTGACAAAAATAATCTCAACATCAATCGCCATCTCATTCGCAAGTTCCGGGAGGCTCGTGACTTCCTTCAGCTGAAAGATATGTGTATGGTTGGCAGACGCTTCACTTGGTCTAACGCCCAAAATGCCCCGGTCCTCTCGAAGATCGACCATGTCTTCCTCTCAGATGAGTGGGACATGATGTTTCCGGATGCGCGTCTACAAGCGATCACTTCGGCATGCTCAGACCAGGCTCCGCTGCTCCTGCAAGGATGTGTATCCTCCAACAGGAAAACATCGTTCAAATTCGAAGAGTTGAGTTCTGGCTACGCATGCATGGATTTAAAGATGCTGTCATGGATGTTTGGAGAAAGGACGTTCTGGACCTGGACCCCATCCGAAGAATCCACACCAAGCTTTAGCAGCTAAAGCCCTAAAGAAGTGGCAACGTCAATGTGTTGGAGTGTTGCGGGAGCAGATCGCTCTGGCCAAGGAGATCATTTGGCAATTCGACCTGGCGGAAGAAGCAAATCCTCCTATGTGGTCCTTCTCTCCATCCAAAAGATCAAGCTTCGGCAGAGATCGAGACTAAACTGGATTCGCTTAGGTGATGCCAACACGAAGCTCTTCCATGCTATGGTGAATGGTCGAAGGCGCAAAGTCTACATCCAATCCCTCATCACGGCCTCGGGGACGGCATTTCTGAAAAAAGATAAGGAAGACGCTCTGCTACACCACTTCAATAGCTACCTGGGCTCCCCTTCTGCTAGGTAGGCCTGTTTGGATTGGGATGGTTTAGGTTATGTCCCGCATGATCTCTCCGACTTGGTCACCCCTTTCTCTCACCAGGAAATCAAGGAGGCGGGTTTCTCCTTGCCTTCGGTCAAAGCCCCTGGGCCAGATGGTTTTATTGGAGCCTTCTTCAAGTCCTGCTGGGACATCATCAAGAACGACGTCATTAGCACAATTCTCCATATGTCTAAGCTTCGTACAAGCTGCGTCCACCTCATCAACTCGGCCAACATCATCCTCATTCCCAAGAAGAATGAGGCGACGACGGTGGGCGACTACAGACCAATTAGCCTCATCCATAGTCTATCAAAGATTTTCTCCAAGATTCTCGCTAATCGGTTGGCCCCTATCCTCCCTGACATTGTCTCCAATTACCAAAGTCTTTTCGTCAAGAAAAGGAGTATCCAGGACAACTTCATGCACGTGCAAAATCTGATCAAAGAACTCCACTCCTCGAAAACACCGTGTCTTTTCCTCAAGTTGGACATCTCCAAAGCCTTCGACTCTGTGGGGTGGGCTTACCTCATCGAGGTGCTGACGACCATCGGCTTTGGTCCCATGTGGCGCAATTGGATCTTCCTCACCCTTGCTTCATCCTCCTCGCGTGTCCTCCTAAATGGTGACCCCGGCACGGCCTTCTGGCACAAAAGGGGGCTTAGACAAGGCGACCCGCTTTCGCCCATGCTCTTCATCCTGGCCATCGACCCGTTGCAACACATCCTGGCCAAGGCAACCCTCGGAGGGATTTTTACGCCTATTCAATCTCGCACAGTTAGGTGCAGAATTTCGTTGTATGCCGACGATGCTGGAGTCTTCATCATGCCAACAAAAGATGAGTTGTTTGCCGTGAAAGCCATTTTGGACTGCTTCGGAAAGGCTAGTAGCCTCGTGACCAACTTGAATAAATATGAAATCTTCCCGGTGCAATGTGGGGAAATAGACCTCGACGACGTTCTCACTGCTTTTCCTGCTAAGTTGGCAAGCTTCCCTGGAAAGTATTTGGGGCTACCTCTTCACTTTCGTCGTCTGCGTAAAGTCGACTACCATCCTCTTTTTGACAAGATCGCTGGGAAGCTGCCTGGATGGTACGGCAAGAACATCGCGCGTCCTGGGATAGTCACCCTGGCCAGATCGGTATTGATGGCCACGGCAGTTTACCACTCCATGGCTATCCCGCTCACAAAATGGGCTCGCAATCAGATCACAAAGATCGACAGGAACTTTGTTTGAGCCGGAGATGAAGGGGAGCATGTTGCACGTGGAAAAGCGCTTGTCAACTAGAAGACTGTCTGTAGGCCAAAAGCCTTGGGTGGCCTTGGAATGACGGACCTTACTCGCTCGGGGACAGCGTTGAGACTTCGATGGCCTTGGCTACAGTGGACTGACCCATCGCGCACTTCGGCAGGATCAAAGCTGCCCTGCAGCTCGGCTGATATGGACCTTTTCCGGGCCTACACGAAGATTTCCCTTCGAAACGGTGAAACGACCTCCTTCTGGCACGACAACTAGTGCGGCCGGGGGCCGATAAAGAAGTGGGCTCCCGACCTATACTTCATCGCCACCAGAAAAAGGAGATCGTTTGCAAAGGAGTTCTCCCAGGGCAACTGGATCCGCTCGGTTGCTAGGCTACACACCCCCATCCAGCTGGCTCAATACTTCGATGTTTGGGACACCGTCCAGAACACTCAGCTTGACCCTCTCCTTCAGGATTCCATCAGGTGGACCCTGACCACCGACGGGGTTTACACTGCCAGCTCGGCCTACCATGCTCAATTCAATGGATGTTTCTCTAAATTCAAGGCGCAAAATTTTTGGTCTGCCCACGCCGAGCCGAAATGCAAACTCTTCTCTTGGCTGGCCCTACATGGGAAACTGCTCACTGCCGACATGCTGACCATCAGAGGATGGCCCAATGATCCCACCTGCCAACTTTGCGGCTCGGACCCTGAAACGGCTCTACATCTCTGCAAGGACTGCCCCTACACGACTGCGGTGTGGACTGCCACGCAATCCTGGGATAATGGTGCTATGGGAAGCCACATACAGTCCTTCCCCTCCTTTTTCGAGTGGTGGGATGACCTGATCAAGGGGAAACCTAAGAACGAGCAGAACAGCCTCAGCGGCCGCATGCTGTATGTGATGTGGAATGCTTGGAAAGAGCGGAATAGATGAATTTTCACGGGTCGGCGAATGACCTACGTCGAGGTGGCATCTATAGCTAGAGACGACATTCTCCAACGATCGACGGCACACGCACCGCGTGGGCAAGCTATCCCAGCTGAACCTGATTAGGTTCTACTCTCCGGGGGATAGAGGTTGGGGTGGTTTTGGCATGTTTACACCTTAAACTAAACGTGTCGTTCTGTATTTGACACTTTTTAATTTCCTCTTTCTAATAGAAAAGTCAGAGCTCCTGCCGGTTGTCTTAAAAAAAATTATTCATTGTGTTATAAAAGAGTTCCACATGTTTCTACGAGCATAAAAAGTCGTATATTGCTCATGTAGAGTTTACCAAAGATCGAACTGGTGGTGTATCAAAAATGACAAAGTATGCCATATGGTAGAAAATACGAGAATATGCATCAACTTACATGTGACCCCGTCGGTCAAGTTACTAAACAATATTGGCTTTCTACGAAGGGAAAAATCTAACTAAAGTGCAACAAAGGATTTGTCCTATTTTTCGGAGGTGACTATTCGGCTCATGGGTGTATTTGTACCCATTGTGAGAAAACATATTTTCAAATATCAAAAAATTTAAAAACAAATGTCTACATATATATATTCAAATATTTTATGTTCATTTACAAGTTTTCGGGATGAAAAAACTTTCTACGTGTCCTATGAAAAAAAGACAAAAAATATCATGTGATTAGTCTTATTCACGTGACATTTTTTGTCTTTTTTATACATGGCACATAAAATGTTTTTCATCCCGAAAACTTATGAACGAATATAAAATGTTCGAATGTACATGTAGATATTGCGATGACCCAGCACACCGCTGCATGATGTAGTACACTATAATTGTTGATATAACACCAATGAAACACCGTTCCACTAGTATTATATCCCTTAGAGTGGTACAACAGAAATATCGCAGGTCCAAAGTATGACTTTAATAATATAACACGTTACAAAAGATCCAAAGAACCTCCTCAACACAGTGAGGATTATAATTTACAAAAGATGACCTGAAATAGGAACTCGGAGTCTATTATAGAAATACCACTACTATATATATTTATGGCTTGCGACTGCTGCTAACGCAATGCTCTAAAGAAGTAGGTTCTGGTTTATATAGAATTATTTATACTCTACTCTTCAACTTTTCTTTTGTGGTCTATGATGTAGGCATCTTCTCCATTGATCTCCACTGATTATATTTAACTCTTCAAAGTAGTTCACCTCCTAGGTTCATCAATATTTGCTCTGGAATCTAGCAAGGATTAAAAAGGTACGGTTGAGTACAAGCGTACTTAGCAAGTTCACTAAAATGAGTGTTTGATGCACTATCTACAACCACAGACCAAAGGTCGTAGGTTATGCAGGTTTTCATAAAGAAATTCAAAGATTGTTTTTATTATGAAAAGCTATATCCGTCAGCCTTCACAGATTGATTAGATCTTCGTGGAGTTCCTTTCCTGCAGCATTTGCAGCTCCTTTCTGGAATAGGAAATAACATGTCACGCTTTTTGATACGTCCATTTTGCATCACTGTTCTATATCATGATTTACTATTATTCATTGATATATTTCATATTAAGAGATGATACTTATGTTATTTCATCTGTTTTTGCATGGTTGATGACTTTTGGAGCATGTACCGCTGCAATCAGGATTCTGATGGAAAAGGTGTTGTTTGGAGGCGAAATTCACGAAGATTAGAAAATTCGGGAAAATACATGGAAAATCCTATTTTTTCAGAAGACGAAGATTGCCAGAAGGGAAGTGGAGATGGGCCACAGGGGGGCACACCACCCCCTGGTGCGGGCCACCCCAGGCCGCACCACCAGGTGGTGTGGTCGCCCTGGTCCACTCCTGGCTCTCCCCTCTGGCGTATATTATCCCCACGGAAACCTAATACCAGGGGAGCGACCATAGAAAGATTCCGCCGCCTCTGCGGGGCGGAAAACACCAAGAAAGAAAGATCTCTCTGGTAGACAGAATTCTACCAGGGGAATTCCTTCTCGAAGAGGGGAGATCATCGCCATCAACACCACCATCAAGCTAGACTTCATCGGGATCATCATCATCATCACCACCACCATCATCTCCACCAGCACCATCATCACCACTTCATACCGTTGTAACAATTGGGTTAAATCTTGCATAGTTCTTAGGGAAAACTTCCCCGGTGTTGATTACTCTTTGTAGTTGATGCTATTGAGTGGAACCATTGAATTATTGTTATGTTCAGATTGTTATATATCATTATTTCATCTCTGATCTTGATCCATATGATATCTTGTGAGTAGTTCATTTAGTTCTTGAGGACATGGGAGAAGTCATGTTGTTAGTAGTGGAATTGTGTTGAGAAAGATTCAATGGTTTAATAATTAAGTTATTGTGTACTTCTTCTAGTGGTGTCATATGAACGTCGACTACATGACACTTCACCTATATGGGCCTAGGGTAATGCATTGTGTATTTGGCTACTAATCGTAGGGGTTGTCGGAGTGACAGAAACCTGAACCCCCATTAGGAAACCTTTGCACAAGGGATGTCAGGGTCTTAGAGTTTAAAGCTGTGGTTAGGTTTTTACCTTAATTACTTTCTTGTACTTGCGGATGCTTGCAAGAGATATAATTACAAGTATGTATTAGTCCTAGGAAGGTCGGTACATTAGCATAGGTTCACCCACACAACACTTAGCAAGCTAAAGAAGATTAATCAACTATATAAAGCGAAAGCACTTGACGATATTACCGTGTGTCCTCGAGAACGTTTGGTCATCTTAAGTAATACAACCGGCTTGTCCTTTGCTAAAGAAAGGATTGGGCCACTTGCTGCATTTATTGTTATTGTCTTTTATTTACTCGTACTTTATTTACCTGCATTATCAGAAATCCCTAAAAATCCGTTTGCTAAGTATTTACAAAAAATTCCTGCTCCAAGCCACTTGCCATCACCTTCTGCTCCTCGTGGGTTCGACACTCTTACTTATCGAAAATACTGCGATACACCCCCTATACTTGTGGGTCATCACTTTTCTACACTACATAGAGGTGTGTTTCTTTACCCATGAGAGATCCTTATCCATGTTGCACTTCTGAGCGGCCAACCCATTCACACTTCTTTGGTATGAGGCCCGGTATAAGGACCCCAAGAAGATCACTGCCCTTCTCCAAGACCCCACATGACAACACGACCCTCCAAGAAGGAATACCTCTATTAACCCCCATGTAGGTAGATATAACTCTGGTAACCCCTTGAAGAATCTGTAAGCATATCATGTCCCTAGTAACCCCACTAAAGTGGCAGACCTACCTCCAACAGCCCCTCACAGATGATCTAGACACCAGTATCGCGGGGCACTGAGGGGTCTCACCCATGTTCTAGATCCTCATAAGGAATCTATAGTTCATGATAAGGTCGTCTATTGGCACACGAAAGGAAGAATATCTAGTTGACTTCCCCAGAGCCATTGTAATAGATTGCAAATACTTGATAGAAAATCACCAAAGTTCATGAGAAAGTGTGAACTTGCCTTTTTTTACTACAAGATTATGTAGCCAAGGTATTCTAGTCGGTATAAACTCCAATATCTGAAATAGCATCATTGGTCGGTCCGGTAAGAACTAATATTTAAATAAGCAATATGCTATTATGCATAGATAATGATGTGCATTTTGTATAAATCCCAAAGTAAATCTCCATGTTTAAGTATGGATTGAGTTTGGTGATTTATGAAAGATTCATATTACATTCAAGTGTACTTCATAATAAGATTAAACTAAAATTTTGAAAATAATTAACAAGCTATGAAAGTAAAGCACAACAATGATTAATATTTAATATTGATCGATTATTATTCTTAAGAATGATCATATTTAAAGTTAGTGCGTCTTAACAAATTTGCTAAAGTTTTTGTTTGAAGTAGCAAAAAGAATAAATTTCGAAGAAAATACATATTACATTAAGTTAAGTAATTCGTAGTGTTCTTGAATGCAATCGGTCGTTATTTGTAACGCTCTAATGACATTAAGTTAATAAGCTACTCGTTGGTTGAGTGACAGACCAAAGTTAACTATAAAATATAATTAGAATTTAGATATAGTAATTTTATATCACAGTCGAGTTTAAGAGTTTTCCTCGATACGGCCAATGACAAAATCGTGTAGGTACTGGGTATAGTTTTACAGATCTAAATCTAGCAAGTCGATGATAGGTGTACTTTATAGAGTTAAAGCTGATTATGAGATATGGTGATCTCATTTTATGATTTGCTTAATTCATATTAAGCTTTAAAGTCATGTTAAGTATGGTTTAAGAGATAAGATCATTCACCCACATATAAGTGAATGATGCATAAGGTTATCTTGAAGGTTATTGGTTTATAATTGATTTAAGAGTCTAAAGGAGTATTATATAGTTAACAATTTACACTTAAGTTTTATTATAAACCATAATTATGGTTTTAGGTTTAGTATTTAGACTTAAAAGATTCTTTTTATGATCGCAATGTTTTATAAGGACATAAGATTATTTCTTACTCAGGAAATAATTTTGAGGAATTAACATGACAAAACAAGTATTTTATTTTAATAAAATAGGTGAATAAGGATTTATTACTTTATAAATCTTAAAACCTTCTGAAATAATATACTTAGTATTTTTCTAGTAAAATATACTTAGTCAAGATCTTAAAAATGATTTTTATTTATTTAGGTATTATCCTTATTTTTATAAAAATCCATCAGGAATTATTGTCTTTAAATAATTAATTTAAGTTTTACCATTTCAAAAGACAAGTTCGTATTTTTATTAGATAGCTTACATTTTTGTGAACATTTAGAGGTATCATATGTATTTTTACAATTTTCTTTATTTTTCTAGAGCCTAAATACTCTCAGGGGTATATCTAGAATTTGTATTTTTTAGAGAAAAAATTGGTATTTCTTTAATTAACTAGACTGGACCCGTCTGCCAGCCTAGAACCCAACCTAGTTCCCCGGCTCTCGCCCGACCCACTTCTCCTCTCGTGTTTCCCTGCTCACGCGTGCACCCCCTCTCTTCTTCCTCTAGCGACGCTATGGCGCCGCCATCCCACTTCGATCCCGGTCGGCTCCGGCCGCTGCTGCCACGCTTACCGACTAATTAGATGTTGCTGCATCGACCGTTCCGCATCGATTCGTTTAGCGCGCCCTCTCCTGGCCGCATCAACCCATGTACTAGAGATTAGGGTTTTCCCTCCTCGTTGTGTCGTGTCCTAGTGACCTCGTGGTGCTACCCTGGTGGTCTGGTGGTGCGATGGTTGCTAGCGTCACCTTCTTCGACGACTACTATGGTTACGGCTCAGTGCGAGTTGTAGTGCCACTAGTGCTCCTCGTGCTGTCGTGCCCTTGTCGCCTGGGGATCTACTTCCTCTTCTTGTTGAGTGAGGCTCTCGGGTAAGTACTACCTCTCCCTCCTTCTCTCTACCTCTCTCTGAATCTCTCACTATACTGTGGTTCCTAACCCTAACTAGGGTTTGTCATGTGCTAGGGTTCCTCTCCACTTACTCGGATACTCTTTGTACTATTAGTAGCTTGCTGAACATAATTGCTACCTATTGTACTCTAATGATCTTGGCCTTGTGGATAAAAATAGTTGTGGTGCTCTATTAATTTAACTATGATACTACACCAGTGGCACTAATTACATGTCTACAGTCTTAAGTGACTGGGGTTAATATCATCCGACTATTGATACTTAGTTGTGGCTGGTATTAGTTTGATGATTCTCACACTTGTGGAATTTATACTAGAATATCATTCCAGTATGCCATGTTTATTAAACTCTAGTGTGTCTTAGAGATGTTGGTACTATTAAATGATAGTACAACCATGCTTTACTTTCCTGGCTGGATTATGGTGACCAATGGTTAATCTAGCTTCTCTGTGGCCAACTGTTTGGAATTTAATTCCACAATGAATCTCCTACAAGATTTTAATAAGGACATGTCATTGCTTGCAGATATACCTGATAACATACCCTACTGATGTTTAATTGATTGCCAAAGAAATGACACTAAAGTTATCCTATTATGATTCCTAGCTTGATAGTTAGGGAAATGATTGGTTATTCTTGATTTGCAATTGCTTGAGCTGCAATAGTAAGGCTTGGTTAGGTAGTATTTTCCCAAGTGGCCTTTGTGATGCTAGGTTGTTGTTGTGGTGCTTCCAGTAAATGGAATGTGCCCAGCAATCAACCAGCAAGCTTGGCTATTGTGCTAATCTGATATTCCTTGTTTGTATTATATTAAGTCGGTGATGCAAAGACTAAGCCTTCATCCTCTAGACAGGTATAAATTGTTATATGTCTATGCTTTAGCTTCAGGGATAAGTTTATACTCTACTTGAGTATAGTTTTGAGAAGATGCTTTCCATTCCCTTAATCATGTCTAGATCTTAACAAAGACCAAAAATATGTATGAGAAATGGAATAACAACATATATTGTTTCTTTGGCTTAAGATTGCTTGTTGATGATGTGATAGCTATAGTGACCCTTTTCCTTGGTTGTGATCTAGTCCAACTCCTTCATGCGGTTGCTTGGCCTTCTCCTCCTTGATCTACTCCCGGCTTGGTCTTGTCCAACACCCGATCCACCCCCTCCTTAGGTGACCATGTTGGCTTGATGGCTGTTGGATCTCTTTGGTGATTTAGTGGCTAATCTGGGGAATATCTGGTTGAGATGAGATGGATGTTCTTGCTGTTCTTGCGGTGGTAAAATGTGTTCAGCAAAGATAAGCTCTCTGCTACTGCGGGTGTGTACTTATCTCCTTCCATGGGTGATTCATGTGTCGTCATCACCTCACACATGCATGGCTGTGTAAGCTGTGTGCTTGCTTGTTGTGATAAAACAGATCAGTTCAAGTAAAACCTTCCGTTTTTACTCTTTTCCTTTTAAGCTCTCTAGTGAAACTTGCCCCTTTGTCTTGTTGTCAATGAGGTTGTACTGAGACTATATACTGAATAAGAACATATACTACTCTGCGATGAAACTTGCCCCTTTCTAAATATGCTCAGTGATGAAATACTAACATTACACTATTCATTCTCAGAGCATAAATACTAACACTAACCATTTCTTCCATTTTTGTGTTTCTTTGTTTGCTTGTAGGTACAAAATAACATAGGAAAAGGTGAGAAGATAAAGATTATATTAGGAAAATAATGTAGGGTTTTCCTTTATTCTTTTGTAATTTATTTCATTCATTTGTAAAGACATTGTAATATATGTTTATTCAATAAAGCTTTTCTTTTCAATTGTTCTTGTTGTAATAAATTCTTATTTATTTGTATCCTTGTACAACTTTGTAATATGTTGGATAATAAAGAAATAAAGTTTTCTATTCTTTTGTCTTAATTTGAATTACTTTAATTACTTGAATTCCCTTTAATTGAATACTTATTATATAGTGTAATAATGCTTCAAATTAAACTACTCAAATGTTCTTTTAATAAAATAAACTCTTAAATACTTATAATTTGAATTATTTCAAAAGTCAATTTAAAATTTAAATACCAATTGAAATTACTTACCAACAATAGTCCAAAATATCTAGAGGTCATGTCAGAATTCAACCCTAACTCATTAAAGTGAAAAAAAACTTGATCCCTCTATTGTTTTAGTTTTGCGCAAAAATTCACCGGAATTTTATACATGAATACAAATGCACACACACTCTTCTGCAACCCTAAATGATGAGGCATCCGTAAGGCAAAAGGGATTTCCGCTATTTTTCACCAAACTATAGTAAATATAGTACAAGAACATTTCACCTAGTGTAGTTGGCCATGTCTAGTAATCAGCCACCTCTAGAACAAGTCATGGCCTTTATGGCGGCTTCAACAACAAGGTTTATTGGAGAAAGCACGACGATTAGTGATTGTAATGGCGGCAAGGATGGTACATCATCTTGTTATCTTGAACGTGCCAAAATGGGAGAGTAGCCTTCGGGGTTTTGCGCTATTTTGTTTTTATCACATGTTGTACGCATGGAGTCTAAAACTTATGTAACTGCTGAAAATAACACATACTATCTTTATCATGTACTCTCTGCTACTACAAACATTAAATATATCATGGTATTGCTTTTATCCAAAAAAGGACTTCGCTACCTTCTACAAATAATTTGGTACCCATTTGTGTACTCTCAGAAATATATACAATTCGTAATTTACAAAACTGAATCTTCTGCTAAGGAAAAGGAAGGATAATACAAAAATTGTTAGGCATAAGTACTTGTGGGGCCCACATGCCACGCCGAACGCAAAATAATTCAAAATTTGTTAGTTATACAGTGGGTACTACGGGGCCCATCCGTCACGCCGGACCAAAAATAAGGCAAAACTTGTTAGGCATACGATTGGTACTCGTTGGTCCCACCTGTCACACCGTCCCCCCAAAATCCCCAATCCGGCGCGGGTCGCATCCCGCGGCCGCGAGCGCACCTCGCCGCCGGGAGACGCGTCGCCTCGAGTCGCCCCCGGGCGCCCCACTGGCCAGAAGGTCCCCCACCGGCCTTCTCTCCATCAATTGCTTGCCAGCCCCGCCGTCGGTCTTCCTGTACTGTTGGATTGCTGGGCATCGCCGGAATCGATGTCCGGAGGTCAAGAAGGCGCCGAGGGGTCAGGTGATTTGATTCTTTCTGAGATACCGAAAGGCATGAAGAGATGCGTCGTTATCTTCAAAAAAATCGATGAGAGCTTTGGTTACATGGTTTTTGTTTCATGGTGTACTTTCTTCTGTTTATACAAATGCTCTTAGCTGATCCCTCGAACATAGTCTTCCTTCATAGATACCACAATATATATGTGCATGTACTTTTGTGTACCACACAATTAGACATGCACCCAACGCAATTTCCCACCGGGCCGAATTGTACAATTGTACTCTGGTCAGTGTGAAATGAACATCTTGTTGAAAGGCCATTTGTCAACTAAACAATGTTTATTTGAATGCATCTTTGAACATTTGGTTAAATGAACATGTGCGGAAGTAGAGATGGTTACTCACTATTTATGCTTTTCCAATTTCCTTATGTTATAGACAGTCTTCATTATCTTGTACTCTAGTGTGCTCTATTGTCAGCAATTGTAAGTTCTGAAACCAGATGTTGTTCTGATAAAGTTTCGTTGTTAGTTGAATGAAAGTAAAACATTGCACCAGTTTTTCTTTGTTTTCTGACGTTAATCAATTTCGATTCACATCCGGCGAATATGGTTTACATATTCTTGGTGGTGTTCCTACATGTGCTACTTTTAGTTACTACCATGTTGACCATCCTTGTTGGTGCTTAACCTAGGACCGAAAACAGAAAGAATAAGAAAGGTCCATGGGTGTTTAATACATTTTTTTTTTCGGGAAAACGCAAAGGACCTTTGCGTTTCATTTCATTGGAAAGATAGAGTTGTTGTTTATAAACCTCCTAAGAGGCAACGCACAAAAGAAAAAAGAAAAAATACAATCAGTGAACATCCCAAGTGGTGGGTAGGACGACGCGAAGACCCTTGGCTCCAGCTCTGGCCCAAAGGATGGCTTCGTCTTTGATTGCGTTCAGAACAGCGACTGAGCAGGGCCTGGCATTGTCAAAGACGCAGGCGTTGCGGTGTTTCCATGTCATCCACGGCACGAGCAGGGCAATGGAGGCAATTCCCTTGCGCATTGGCTTAGGAGTCGCTTGCCGAGCCGCGCTGCACCAATCGTCAAGCGTGTCGTTGGCGCCGGGGGGAGGGCAAGGAATCCGTAGCCATGCAAGGACATCGTGCCATACTTGCTGGACGAAGGGACAAGCCATGATCAGGTGGTGGATCGTCTCTGGTACCTGGTCACAGAGTAAGCAACGTGGGTGGTGGTGGAGCCCGTGGCGTGCACGGCGCTCTGCAGTCCAGCAGCGATCTTGGTCCGCAAGCCAATGAAAGAATTTAACCCGCGGCAGTGCCCAAGTCTTCCAGATGAGCTTCCAGGCTCTGGTGGCATTGGAGCCATGGAACATGGCTCGGTAGCAGGATTGCGCAGTGTAGGTGCCGCTGGCTGTCCATTTCCAAACGAGGCGGTCGTTGTCGGTTGAGAGCTGAATGTTGGCTACGCGCTGCCAAAGTTGCAGGTATTGCCCAATTTCCGGCAGTCCAATCGTGCCGTGGATGTCTCTGGCCCAGCTATTGTTGTCCAGGCCATGTGCAACCGTGCGCTGGCTGCGCCTTCGGGCTGGGATGCACTCGTATAGGAGGGGTGCAATCTCACGAACAGCCCGCCCATCAATCCATCGGTCCTCCCAGAAGAGGGCCTTTTGACCATTGCCGATAGTCATCGTCGTGGAAGCGAAGAAGATCGCCCGCTCCTCCGGGGAGAATTGGAGGTCCAGGCCATGCCAGGCGCGAGAGTCGTCTGTCCGGGATAGCCAGAGCCACCGGACCCGGAGGGCGATGCCGGCGCGCTCAAGGTCCAGAACCCCGAGGCCCCCGTGTGACTGTGGACGGCAGACTTTGTCCCAACTGACGTAGCAGTGGCCGCTTTCACCCTCTTTTCTGCCTTCCCAAAGAAAGGTTCTCTCAATCCGTCGTAGTTGTTTCAGCACTTTCTTGGGGGGGCCCAGCACCATGAGTTGGTGGAGGGGGATGGCGTTAAGCACCGATTTCATGAGCGCAAGCCGCCCAGATCTGTTCATCAGTTGTGCCTTCCAGGTGGGCAGGCGTGTCGCTGTTTTCTCGATCAGAGGTTGAAGCTGGGTAGCTGACGGCTTGTGTATGGTGAGGGGGATCCCTAGGTATGTGATTGGAAGGTCCACGATGGGGCAGCCGAGCTGGTTTGTCACAAGCATGGCGAGTTGCTGGTCGCAGTGAAGGAGGGAGGCAGTGCTCTTGTTGTAGTTGACCTGTAGGCCTGAAGCGCGGCCGAAGAGTTGTAAGATCTCTTTGATGGCTGTCAAGTCCCCAGTCGTGGGGTGGCAGAATAGAACGACATCGTCCACGTACAGGGAGAACGCGGGGACGTGTCGCCGTGGGTGTAGCTTCTGAAGTATGCCGGCCTGGAGTGCCAGCTGGACTAAGCATCCAAGCGCATCAACCGCGAGCACAAATAGCTGCGGCGATAGAGGGTCGCCCTGGCGGAGCCCACGTCGGTGCCAGATTGGAAGTCCTGACTCGCCATTGATCAGCACACGCGTATTAGCAGATGAAAGGAGGATCGCCAACCAGTCCAGGAAGCGATCGGTGAATCCATACTGCCAGAGAATCTCGAAGAGGAAGGCCCAAGAGATGTTGTCGAAGGCACGGGCAAGGTCCAGCTTCAGAAGAACGCGGGGGGTTCGGAGTTGGTGAAGTAGTCGTGCAGATTGCTTGACTAGGACGAAGTTGTCGTGGAGGCTCCTACCCATGATGAATGCGTTCTGGTTGATGCTGACGAAGTTGTTCAGCTTCGGCGCAAGGCGTAGTGATAGCATCTTGGTGAAGACTTTGGCCACCAGATGTATCAAGCTAATGGGCCGGTAATCTCCCAGGGTACTGGCGTTGGCGTGCTTGGGCAGTAGTGTGAGCAGAGCCTGATTTAGCCGGTGGAAGCCACGCCCACGTAGCTCGAATAGCTGCTGGAAGACGTCAAAGAAATCTTGCCTGACGGTGCTCCAGCAGGCGCGAAGGAATTCGGCAGTAAATACATTTATATAAATACACTTTACTTGTACACGAGCCAAACCAAGCTTACGTGTAATGATCAATGGTAACATTGGTTGAGAAAAAGTGGATCCCGGGTATCTGAAGGTACGGAATGTGAATCTTGATACCGTGGTTACATGAATACAGGATATATGTAATAGTGTTTACAAAATTACAACATGATGACATCATACTTGTTGTAGGTAAGTACGTACTACTTAGCAAATCTAAATATGCAGTTAGGCCTAGTCTCCTAGTACACCACCAAGAATTGTCCAATCCTAGTACTATGGTAGTATATCTTTTCATGAAGATGGAGTGAGCATTTGAACTCTAACGATTATTTTATTCTTACTCACAGAACCTTTATTTCATATAGGACCCAGGTGAAGTTTCTAATGCCATGTTCTGTTGTGCACAGTGAGATAACTGCGAAGTATAGACATCATCGTGTATTATCACCAAACTTGCTATGAGAAGTTCCTAAATTGATTATATTAGTTATAGATCAGACAGAAGTGAAGTACCAATGGAAAGTCCATTGATCTTCCCCATGGGTTTGGAGAGACCAAAGTTAGTATAAGAACTTCTGTGCTGATTAGAGTAGCAATTGATCAAGCAGAGGTTAAAACTGCCATTGGTTAGTTTAATGTGAATCTGCCTGATGGATTTGGGAGAACTTTTTTTTTGCTGTATTAGTTTGCACTGCTGAGTGGAACTATTTGGTGATGTTTGACCACTTGCTGCCACTTTTATTACTTGTGTTGCTTCCATTATTTTTTGCATGATCGTTAGTATGACTTACCTTGTATTAATGGCATTACTCCAATAATACAGTGAAACCATCTTAATTATGTGGCTGTACATACTTCCTGCAGATCACATCATGGACCTAGGTGAAGACCAGACCAACTTGAAAACCAAAAGGTCAAGAGCTACAAACTGGCCTAAAGTAATGTCAAAATTTCTACTTGATTGGTACCTTGAGAAAAAGAAGGCGATGCCACCTAAGACCAAATTCAAGAAGACACACCACCATTATTGCCAAGTTGCACTAAATGCCAGATTCAAGTCAGCTTACACTGTTGATCAGGTCCATCGCCATTTAAGGCGTTTCAAGGAGGTTTGGAATATTGTGGCGCGTTATATGAACCAGAAAGGAAGCAGCTTTGACAAAAAACACAGAATGTTAATACTGCCTTCTGCAACCATGGCTGCTCTACCGGTAAGTACTGCACTGCTGGAAAGTACGATAATATTGTATCGTTTTCCCTGTGCACTAACGGATAGTTTTCTTGTGTAGTTAGCGGAACGAGCTATTCTCGTCAAACCCATTCCGTTCTTCTACCATTTGCAAGCTCTCTTCAGCGATTACCCAGTTGATGGTGCCTCTATGACAGACCTGTGTACAGATGCTGACTTGAATGATGATGAGTTGGAAACCCTAGATCCATTGAACACGATGGTCGTTCATGCAGACACAGGGAACCCAAACGAGGCAGGCCTGGACAAAGTTGTTTTGGAGGGTGAAGTTGACTGTCATGAGGTTGCGGTTATTAGCGGCACTGGTACAGTGCCTTGTGAAGCTATGACGGGCACTAGTGCACCATCTGCTGAACCATCTGGATCAGCCGAAAGCACAATGGCTGCTCTCAAACCCAGCTTGAAGAAGTGCAAGATAGTCAGCAAAGCAAAAGCAAATCCAAAGCCGCAGGCCCTTCCACTACATGATAGCAGGGAAACGGACGCGTCAAACAGGAACTTAATAGGGATCCATGACAGTCTCGCCAAACCAATACGGACAGCACAACCATCGTCAGACCCAAATGCTCCCCTGTGGAACATGCTGAAGGAAATTCCATTGACACCTGCTGATAGGCTATCAGTTGGGATTCATCTGTGTAGACCAGAGTCCGAGGTGCATCGTAGTTTTTTCATCAGTATGGGTAAGGAGTACCTGGAGGCATGGGCCCACAAGTTTTTGGCTGGAGGGGAACCTGGAGCCTTGTAGTCTTTGTTTAATTGGGTCGTCATTTCCTCCTTTCGCTGCTTCAAAGTCAGCCCACAATCTCCGATGATGATTGTTGTTCAGAGGTCCTTGTTTGTGCTGCTACATATAGGTTCACCTCTTTTGATCAAAGCATAGGTAAATATTAGCTAGTTAGGTATCATGCAACTTGCTTTAACAGCTTAGCCGATATTTTAGTAATGTTTGTGTTGTAATTTGTGTACAATTCCTGAGCATTTAAGTTCACGACTTATTTTATTTCTGATATCTCAACATTACAAATTTCAACTGAAAATGATGGTATGTTATAGGATGGAAATTGTGTTGTCGTACTGGAACTGTTGTTCCACTTACATCCCATGGGTTGTTATCTAGTGGTCACTAAGGTACTGTACACTTGGGTATACTTTATTTTTTAGCCTCAGGGATGCAAATATGTATACCGGTTACGATTTTATCTCGTCACATGTTTAAGATGCATACACGAAGCAGTTTTCAGATGGCAGTTTTTCTGGTGATATTCTTTTTCTCCATCTGATAGAAACAATATCTTTGTGCAAATAGAAACTCACCTTACCAAAAGTGAGAACTACACATGATAATTTGCCTTCTACGATTACACCACGATTTACACTTGGGCACTAAAATTAAGGAAGATGCTGAATTGACCACCTTAGGCCTTCCCCCAATGCGGTTAATTTACCGGTACAAACTTCACTTCTTTGCTTCTATGAATTGGTGCATCACATTTTCACATTGTAGAGGTGGAGCAAACAGAAAGATTCCAGCTCTTTTATGAATCGGCGCATCGCACTGTAGAACGGTCCATGTGCACCCTGGTCATTTTGGACTAGTTCGAATCTGAAGTTATACTCTTTCTAACACGTTGGAATTTCCCCTACAGAAACGAACATAACACTATTAAACATCAACTCAGAAGTACTCGCAGGGGGGAAATGTCAAAAGAAGTTTGAAGAACATGAGAATTACCTCTCTAAAGAATTGTTTTACCAAAGATTTATCAGCAGTATTCCTTGAACTGAAGAACAGCTGATTTGCATATTGAACTCTTATGTTTGGGATATTGACTGCCGAGAAATAATCATGAAGAGCAACGCCAGGAGTCCAAATCTCCATACATTTCATGACATAGACACCGCAATCATGCCTAAAAATCAGGTAGAGCACAATTGAATAACACGGATACAAGAAGATATATTTCACAAATTGCTGGCAATGAAGATCAAGAAACCCCATGGTTTTTAGATAGCATTACCCGTTTCCTTGTCTTGGTATGCTAGGATAGACAATTCTGAAATTATCAAAATTATACTCTGGATCGACTAAAGCTTTCCACAGTTGCTTGAAATTACCAACCTAGATCACAACACATCAGCATGTGCATAACTGAACATTGAAGGTCAACATACCCCATTACATGGAAAAACTAAGCAAAAAAATGGAAATAAAATTACTTACAAGCAAGCCTCTGACCACGACTTGATAAAGAGACTTCATACTGAATAAGGAATCCATAAATGCAAATAGACGGTTTTGGAGATCGACCACAAATAGAAACCAGTGCTTACAATGGCATATAGGAAAAAATAGCTGTAACAGAAAAACATTTGAAGTTCATATATTACACAGATATAAGGGATAACAACTAGGATACGATCAATAAGAAAAGATCATACCAGCTCACATTCATCGATTTTCTTTGCAAGACTTGCACCTTTAAAAGCATTTCGTATGAGTTGAAACTGATCTCTGTTATTGTATTTGAGAATGTTCTCCTGCAAAATATATAAGAATGAGCACACGGACCATAGCAAAACAGATTTTGGTATTCATATATTGAACCACGCGGAGATCGAAATAAAGAGAATAATTACCCCGATATAAGAGAAGAAGTAATGCTTTTTGGAAACTGACGGATGGCAATCATCATACAGTTTCCGGCATAGAACAGAAATCAAAAAGTTATTGACATGACCCTGTGGCATCAACGACTGACCAAGAGAGAGGTAGGAGCAACGAACTTTGCGGTATATAATGGCTGTCATGCTGCTCAAACAAAGATAGCATATGAATTGCAATATGATGCAATGGAATAACTTTTTTCCGCAATTGTAAGAACATTAGTTGTACAGTAATGAACCAGAGCCAGAAATATGTACCACTGATATCTTTCGCTCAGCCCAAGTCTGCAAAACACTGCATAATACCTCCTCTCGAGACCAGATACCGGAAATCGATTTGCCTCGGGGACAGAAGAAGGATTGGATTGAAGAAGAACTCTCCTCGGACCATAAGGTGGTTTGTTTCCTCTGGAAGAACAATTGATGCCCTTTAAATGAGGCTTTGCACCACTAATAATGCTATCAGGTGTGGCCTTTTCAAAAAAAATAGATGTGGCCTTAGAAGCATCATCTGGTTTTGTACACGACTGACTGCAGCTCACATTAAAACTCCTTTCACCAGTGATCTGCGCATCTGGAGAATCATTGGACTGCAAGGGAAAGATGTTAATATCTTTAATATCATGTTGTCATGATAAACAGCGTAAAAGCAGCGCAGCTTAGAGATTTACAAAAAAAAATACTTACAAGTTGGGATTTCAAAATTGTGTCACCAGCAGAAACAGGAGACGTCTTACATTTACCGGTACTAATCTCACATCTTTTACCGGGATGAATAGCATTTGATTGCTGAGAATGTTTCAGAGTAACCATGACACTAGAATTCTGCACACCAGAAAAAGAAATTATATGCCAAGTGCAAAGGATTTTTTTGAAATTTTACAGAATCATTTACAATGGTATTAATGATGTTGAGATTTTATTATCAAGGTACAACACTGTAATAGAAGTAAAATTGCATTGTAGCTCATTGTAATCGGAATCTGGATGACAGACTTGGTTTCTAGGTGTGCTGCAGGGACAAGTTCAGAGTTTTCGGCATCACAGAACTGGAAAAGGAGATAAACTCTAATACCTGGACCCCCAGATTACAAAATACCAATGTACAACGTATACAGAAAGTAGTACTAACTAAAATTTAAGTGATATACTCATCAGACAGAAAATGTAGAAGAGTCAAGAAATCAGCTCATTTAGTACAGGCAAATAGAAAATTGAAGCTTCACGGCATAAAAGGTATACTCCCTCCATTCCAAAATATAAGATGGGTTAGCTTTTTCCTGAAACACGTGTATCTATCTACACGCCCTTTTGTTGTGTAGGGCCACTCATTTTGCTCTAAACCTACACACTAAAAGGTGTCTAGATACATGCATTTCAGAATAAAGCTAAAACATCTTGTGATTTGAAACGGAGGGAGTATATACCTTACTACAATTGGATCTAGCTCACATAGAGATTATACACTAACCTTGTCACGAGTACGCTGGCTGAGCGTCGCAGGACAAACCGGAAATAAATCATCCATGCCATTACAACGGTGCAGATCTGTATGATGAGGATCAGAAAGAGATTTGCTGGCATTGACCATCTTCTCAGCAAGTTATTTCAAACTAGAATTGGGAAGGAAGAAGTGGCTTTGAGCGGCAGCAGGTTATTTCAAACTAGAATCTGGTTCCATGGCACGCTGTTTGCTACTCGGTACTTAAGCTGCACGTACTGCTTGGCAGGCACCACATCCTGTTGCGACCATGACAACATGCCATGGATGCAGGCGAAATCAAGACTGGATGAACGAACATGCTTAGTCACGACAGCCTGGTCATCTTCACATAGTGACGACATGATGTGCGTAGCAAGGCAGGCACGTGTTGGAGATCTCTCGTCATTTCCGTTACACTAGCACACACATGCGTAATTACGACAGGACGAAGCTGAGGCTATTTCTTCTTCGTTCCACATTCCTTTTTTGAGATATGTATGCTAGTTAGGAAGTCCGAAAGGTTGCCCCAACCTCTGATAATCCAAATGGTAGTAGTAGTAGTAGTACAAAAAAATTGAAGAAATGTGGCAGCAGCAAGTGAATTACTGCATCATTCCAGTCTTAGGTGGGTAAAGGTCAAGAAGAACTGATGATTTGCGCCAGAAAATTAGCACGTTGGTCCTTCAGTTATTTGTTTAGGTAGGCTGTTTCCTCTTGTATCTGTGAATTATGTTTCTCAAGAATCAACAAAAAGAGTACAGCAAGACAGTTGATGTCTTCCTGGAATTAAAAAGGCAGCAAATCTGGCATGACGTATAAATTTGTATGCGAGTATGACAGGTAGCGATACAAGATCAGTGAAACAGAAACGCACAGATGGGAGAACAAATGGGAGAAATGATTGGACATTTGGGCATGTATAAAAGGAGATTTCACCTGATCTTGTTGCAGCTAGTCACTTATTCAGTAGCAAACTCCGATGACAGTAAGCGTTGAAAAGAACAGTTAACCTACTGGTTTCGGATCCAAGTGATCAATTTGATCGTTGTGTGCTTTCCACGAAAATATAAATACAACAGTGCTTATATTTTGTTTTGCCTTCAGAGATCGATCGAAAAATCTCTGGAATTTATAGTAACTACAAAAACATCAACGTCAACACCAATCCACAGGACAGTAATGGACAGAAAAGTGTGGTACCTGCATCAGGCCTGCCAAAGTTTGCCGAAAAGTAGAGCAGATCCATCAAAAAGGAAAGCACAAACAGCACCGTTTAACTGATTTGAAAGTGATCACAGTCCCAGCAACGAAGTGGTTACAAGGCCAGCACTATTGAAGAAAACCGAAGTGTAGTCCATTTATTTAGGTCTAATGTTGCCTACAAACCCAAGGCACAAGTGATGCCAGAATAGCTTCTGGTCTAAATTCCCTAGCTACTAGTACCACACACGTCTTCAAATTTAGCAAACAGCACTTCCTGCGAGAAAATAACAAAAAGGCTGGAACTCTTTACATTTTTTAACCAGTATAAGGATCTCCCTTTACAATGTTTTCACCGACCAACGAATCTAATGTGTCTCGCCAACCCTGAGGAAAATCAGCTGACAGACTTCAACGAGTTGGACCTGCAAAAGAGCCCACCAGGTTTTGACTTGTTTATTTGATCATTATATCAGCAAGTACAAATCCAGAAGTAAAAAATGAGACCACGTCTGCACAGCATAAGGTTAAGTCCTCAAACCTGCTTATCTTGTCAGTGGAATCAGCATTGCTGAATTCACTGAAATCCCCTGTTTCTATGGCTAGTTGCAACCCCTGAAAAGTAACGGAGTTAAGTATTCACTGTAACAGTAAGCAGCTCAGAGCCCAATGTACCAGGAACCCTTATCCGAACTGAAAATAAGTTTATAAACACAATTTACGGTCGCCGTTGCTTCTCATAAAACGCATGGTGTTTTTAGTAAAAGCAGGAGAACTCTTCAAGAGTTTGACAAGCTAATTTTCAATTGACACAACCACCCCAATATTTGAAGTAGATGCAGTTGTTTATATTAACGAAGAGAAAAACAACCAACCGCCATGTGACTAACCTGTATGCCAATTGAGGAAAAACGCTTTGCAGATGGTTTAACGCCTTCCTGTAAAAAGCCAAAGGAGAATGTTAATGACATGGACAAACAGTTGGAGAAGCCTACAATGGATCACATAGCAGCAACATTAACAGATAAATAACACTTTAACAGCAAGACGTTTTTAAGAAACTTTAACTGCATAATAATACATGCAAGTATTACCACGCAGTAAATATCCCAGGATATATAAACTTTAAACAAACAAATAGCGAATGAACTACAAATTTGCTAATTTACCAAAAAAAAAATCTGCAATGCAACTCATGCATACATAGAGCCATAGAGGTACAAAACTGACGAGCTACAATATGCATACAGATATATATAGTTAAAGTCGGAAGTAACAAGTCTACAATATGCTTTAGAATCATACCAGGCGTTCCGGGAGCTTCCCACCATTCTGCTCTATGAATTGGCAGAGGTACATCACACCGGCGCATGAAAAATTCTGTTGGCACAATATTGTTAGTTACCATAAGGAAAATATGTACTACAAGGAGTTCATCATATATTCATGGTTTTTAAGGCGATCTAGGGGCGATCTGACGCCTAGGCGGGTGCTTTGGACGCCTAGGCGCTTAAAGCGGCCAGTTTTTCAAGGCAGAGGAGGGGCGCCTGGACGCCTTTAAAACCATGAATATATGAAACAAATATAGGTAAACTCAACCTTCAAAATAATGAAAGAAGAAAATCAGAGTGGAAGTTAGCATTTTGTTTAATAAGAATAAGAAATTAGGATAGTAAAATTTAGAAGAGGCAAGGGGAATTAAGGGCAGGCATATCATTCCGGTAATTATACGAACACAGCAATCCACGTAAGGCATGCAAAATTGCAAGAGATTTTGAACAGCAGCCTTTCAGGCTTTAAACACATAATTCCTCGCAATGTTTTGTTTGAGTAAACAATGCAAACCAAAGGGCTGAAATAACAGAACCATGTCTAAGTGAAACCCACCTGTTTAGCTTCCATGGAATCCATCTTCCCATCCTGCAGGAGCAACAGCGAATTACTATAAACCTCAAAACAGCAATCATACCATGCCAACTGACTAGTAAGCAGAAATAAACTCACCAGACCCCAGACCAAATCCTTGATGTTCTTAATTTCTGAACCAATACTCTCAAGCTTCAATCGTGCGCCAGTAACCTGAATAGAAAAGTATATATCTGAAAACCATAAGCATTGCACGCACTTAACACACTTAATAAGAATAAATCTAGATTACGTGGATGTTTAGTTATTGCGCCTAGAACTACCACATGATACTCAAACTTTTTATTACTGAACTCATATGCACTTCTACGAAATGTAGGTATGCAGCTTCATATGAAGGTGTTAAAGAAAGAGTACATCATCTTTTATTTGCCCAGAAAGCGCCTTTTGCTGATCCAATTTGTCATCCAACTTCTCGATGCGTTGTGTCAAATGCTTTTTAGCAGCCTGCATAATAAAGATATGCATTTCAGTATACAAAATATATACAAAATATAATATGAAACTACAGGCTACAGAAATATCTCCAATATGCAATCACACCAAGGGGCACAAATAGACAACCAACACTTCCGAAGAAGATTTTCTCATCTTCGACAGCTTCAAACCAATCAGTTTAAGCATCGAGAAATATTAAGATTGCTGCAGCAAACGGTTAAAAGACAGGACAGCATCCAATCAATAGCTGTTGTTCCTGTACCCAGCATAATTGGTTAAAAGAGAATATCATGCCAACAACTAGCCTTTTGATAGGCGACAAGATGACATTATCAACACAAAAATGACCTACCAAGTTAGACCGTCAACTAAATTTCTGCACAGTAGCACTAGTTCTATAAGAAGCAGAAAACTACAGAACCCAACATCCTAGCAATGCAGTGCCATAATAGAGACATTTAATGCCTAGGACCTAGCTAAATTTAACTCTCTAGTCTGGAAAATAATGGAAAAGGAAATACTTTTCCGATGAGGAACTAGGAGCAGCACTAATACTTACAGCAAGAGAGGTCTGGACTTGCTCCAGATGTTTAGTCATACTTGAAACAACGTTTGCCATGTTTTGCTTGGTGACATACATTAGGTCCGCAAAAGAGATACCCTGGAGAAGGATTAAAATAAAAATGAATTGTTCTTAAAGAAAAATAGTGTACTTACAGAAGCAATAGGATATTATAATAGGTTGAGAAGAACATATGCAACTTAAGGAACCACAGCTAAATTAGATTGCATCCATGACTAAAAGAAATGAGGATAGTAGAAATGCTGGGACAGCAGATAGATCATATAATTTTGGCAGCTAAGTATATTGTGAGCATTACAGGAAAATAAAAGCCATGATGGAAAGAAACATACTTTCCACCACATATAACCATAACCCAGTGCCCCAACAGTTGCTGCAGGTACTATTAGTCCCGACATCCCTGCAAAAAACATTAAGATCAGTCACCAAGAATGTATCCTGACAGTAAAGTTTGTTTGACCACACAAGTCATACAATAGCTACACAATTAAGCTAGAATAATTTATACAACAATAAAATAGGCTGAATTCACTACCTAAGAGAAATCCATCTTGTAGCACGGGAAAATTAAAAACTATAGCAAAGTAACAGTACTGTCCAGAAGAAGGAAGAAGTGAATTAGGATGGATGAAACGAACAGAACTTATAATCCATGAAAAAACTAATGATGAGACTAGGGTGTTTGTCCATGCTAATGTGTCACCAATATTAGGAAGCTATCCCCAGCCGAAGACATACTATTTGACACTTCATCATATTGACAATGTTTAGAAAAAAAGTTGCAGCAAGCTAGACAAACCTGTTTGTCCAGAACCTCCGTTGAGAACAGTTATGGAACGTGGAGAACCTAGCTGCCGTACCTGCATGGCTAGGAGGCGCACCTAAAAGGACCAGGGAGTAAGTTTAGCATGACAAAATTGAGTAATACACTTTTAAATATAAGCAATGTACATCACGATGAATAAAACTAAAAAACTAGACCAACAGAGGAGGATCCCCATTGTATTTCATTAAGAGAGAAGTGGGGCTCGAACCCCTGACCTCACCAGGTCATGTCCTAGCCAATAAGAGACCCAGGTCCTTTCTCAACAATGCAGGACTACATTTGTAGTTAAAAATGTTTGAACAGTTTAAATTCCACACTAAGTACTCTAAAGTTGTATATAAATTGCAATGTTTGAAAGCTTGGCTTCATGCGGTCGCTGATTGCACGCTTGTAGTTATGGTTGGTCTTGATATTGTGAAGCTATGCACTTCCAAGATGCTACCATTCTTCATTCTAACTAGGCAAATACCAACCCCAACGTATCACATATGATATGAAGTTATCCATAATGACAAGAATAAGTAACAATTCTAGACTTTAAGTCTTGATTAACTTCATAAATGACTAAAATGATGGCTTACCAACCAGTTAAAAAGTTAGTGCAAGTCAAATTTACTTTAGGACAATAGGATACATAAATTTCAATAGTTCAAACTATAATACGAATGCATCTCAAGTTTAATGCACAATGTGGTTCAAGTTAATCCGTCGCTCAGAAAGCATTGGACAACACAAAATCTTTTGAACCAACAAGGAAGTCAATAATCCAGAGTTCAAAACAGCTTTTGCCAGTAACAAACTATCAGGACAAGGCTTCAACAATGTTAAGGACCAAAAATATGAGAAAATAACGTGAATGTCACAATACTAAAGAGGAGCTCGCACCAGGTAACAGGAACAATCTAGCAAATCAAATTCTGTTAGAATCTACCAGATCTATCTCTAGATGTCCTCTGAATTTTAGTACTCCCTCCAGTCCATATTAATGGCCTAAACTTTATCTAGATTCGTATGTATCTAGTTAAGTATTTAGACTAGATGCATTCGTATCTAGACAAGGTTGAGGACATTAATATGGACCGGAGGGAGTAATGTTATTTCGTAACATTTCCGCCAAACAACATTAGTATATTAGTATCACATATTACTACCATAAGACCATTAAGACTACTGAAACCGTATGATACACACCAGCTGGCAATGGCATCGACATATCATGAACTAAATAATTGCCACAAATCATCACAAGTTTCTATTTTGAAATGGATCCACTGTATTGGACTAGTGGTAACAAGCCATGAACACACATTTTCATGCTGGACCGAAATAAAACTTGGCTAAAACACATTTTCATGCTGGATTAAAACATAACTTGGCCTATCGCTGGCATCACATTCAAGATACCAAAACATTCATATAATGGCAGAACAAATACTAACATTCCATTCAAACTACACCATCAGTAATACTAACTGATACGGCAATACAGGCACGGGGTCATATAAAATACACTTAATCGCATTATGTACTTCCATGTTCGTAATATTGAAGTACAGGTTGCCACCGAGGGCTAGCCCTGGTTGGTCTCGTTTTTTTATATATTGATTGAAGTACAGGTTCTGATGGAGAAGCCTGTGTGTCAAACTAAAGACACAACACGTTCCCTCAAAAAAAAAACTAAAGACACAACACAATATCTGCGTTGAATTAGAACAGGTTCTAGCTAGTATAGGTCACATAGCTAAGAGAAGGGAGATCACACAACGTACCTCGTTGAGCGCGTCATTGATACCGTGGTCCGCACCACCACCACCTCCCGTCCCCTTGTCCGCCTTCTCCAGAAACTCCTGCAAGGCAACACGACACAGATCATCAAAACCATTTTATCCGACGCGAACCACCTTCCGGTCTCTCCCAGGGATCGGGATCGGGGTTCTCAGGTGGGGAGCGAAGCTCACAGATCGTGAACATGAGACGCACCTGTATCTCGGTGAGGATCTCGGAGAGGCGGCCATTGCGGAGGACGACGGACCCGGCCACGCCGGCGCCGACGAGCATGACGACGCGAGTGAGGCCAAAGCCCGCCTGGGCCACCATCGCCATGGCTGCACGCCGCGCCTCGGAGGTGGTGCCGCTGGAGGTGGAGGAGGAAACCCTAGCTTAGGTTACGGCGTGAGGCGAGCCGGGGCGAGGAGCGGGTCTGGCTGGAAGGAAGGAGAAAAGAGGAGCCGGAGATTGAGAAGGGGTGGGGCCTATATGTCTGCGAGCGCGGGACATGGCAAAGACGACACGAGCTGCAGAAGTCAATCCAATACGAGTTTTTTTCTTTTTCGAAAATCCAATACGAATCCGCACATGCGTGTTTCCACTCTCCACCCAAGCCAAATACAGTAGTACCGTTGCAGTGATACACGACTAAAAGTTGTCTAGATACATTTGCTTCATAAATTTAAAATATCTTATATTTCACTAAAAAGTTTTAAATATATTTGTTTCATAAATCTAAAACATCTTATATTTTCAAACGGAGAGAGTGATCATGATTATACAGAATCGATTTGCAGTAGACAAGTAGACGTAGGAGTAGTCTTCAAATAAAAAAATGTGTAGGCAGTAAATTCTCATTTGGTGGAAGCAAATCGCATGTAAGCAACTGTCAAGTGGGATCCCGACCCCACTTCTAGTATATTTTGTCATTTCTTGTTCAATTGTTGGAGGCAAATTTAAACTATAAATCACAAGATAAAGTTGAGACAAATGTTGCTTCTTGAAAAGGAAATTTAGTTCTATTGGTAGTGGACAAGTCTTTTTTTTGGAGAGAGAGTGGACAAGTCTTTTTTTTAGAGAGAGAGTGGACAAGTTTTAGTTGAGGTCTGTTTGAGTAATGTTCCTTTTTATAGGGTACCTAAAAGGGTTAGTAAGACATATAACTTCTTTCGTGCCAGATTATTACGATGGCAGGAAAAAAAGAGTTAAGAACTATCACTTGGTTTGTTTGTATGATGTATGTCGGCCTAGGGATTGAGGAGGGATGGGGTAACTAATATTCAAGTTAAAATATTAGCTTGTTGTGTAAATGGATTTGAAAAATTGAAAACATGATGGGCTATTGTAGTAGATGATCAAAGTAAATAAAAAAGACTTTGAATAAATGTAGACCATCTCCTACCCCCCCCCCCCCTCATTTTGGTCTGGTATTATTATTGTTGTTAAAGATACCTTTTTTAGTTGTTGTCAAAGAATTCTTGGAGATAATTGTAAAAGTAGCTTTTGGGAGGATAGTTGGATAGGACATAGAACTCTTATTTGTTGTTCCTAAACTGTACAATTTAATTTTCAATCAACATATGAATGTTAAGACATTTTTTAACTAAAGGTTGGTCTTGTTCGAAATTTAAAGAAGAGTTCAGTTTTCTTGCGGGTTTATTTGGTCTTTGAAGATATGTCGTGAAAAGTCAGGTTCGAACATTGAAATTGTCTATTTACAGGATATGAAAATGGTTTTGTTTCTTCGAAAACTTATGCACTTGATAATACTTTTTGAATATTTAACATTTTGAGATATGTTTCCAAACAATACATTCACTTCGGCAAACTCATGCTTTCCGAAGTGAAGCCGAATTAAATTTACGGAAAACCCATGCTTCACTTCAGCAAACCACAGCCAAGGCTCCGCCAACTTCGATTTTGGCCACAATTGCGTCAGCATTGAACTTTAAAGGGCCCAATGGTGAAAGCATCCACTTTGGCACCGCTGACTGAAGCTTCTTCCTCTTCCCAATAACAGGAGTTGGAGTGTGCGCCAACTCAGCAGCCTAGTTGAAAGATCACGAATGTCGCCTAGAAGAGGGTGAATAGGCGGTTTAAAACTTTTACGAGATGGGCTTAACAATGGCGGGATAAAACTAGCGTTTTCTTTTGTTAACCAGAAAGCCTAGATATACTAAGGTTCACCTACGTGCACCAACAACTTATGCTAAGCAAGACAAGCAACAATGTGATAGCAATATAGAATACTTCAAGCATGAAGGCTATCACAATGTAAAGTGCATAAGTAAAGAGTTCGAGTATAGAGATAACCGGGGCACGCGAGGACGACGATATTTTACCGAGTTCCTCCCAACAAGGGAGTACGTCTTGTTGGAGGGGTGGACGGTACTAAGACCACCAACACCACAAGAGGCCTCATCCTATTCTCCCGAGCACCCACCACGCGGGCAAGCACCCGTTCCACTATGGGACACTCGATGGTGGTCACCAAACCCGTACAAGATTGAGACTATCTCCACAACTTAATTGGAGGCTCCCAATAATCTCCACCAAGGCCTCAATCTCAGGGAGAGCTTCACAACTTAATTGGAGGCCCCAAGAACACGCCACAAAGGCCACACGGTCGTCTAGAGTTCCAAGAACCCAAGAGGGACAAGATTTTTGAATATCACCAAGCAAATCCTCCGAAGAGAACACAAATCGATGCACCTAATGCAAATAGCAAGAACACCACAAAGATGCCCCAGATCTCCACTCTCAAGTTCCAACAAGGGTACTAAAGCATTTGGGAGAACAAGAGAGGAAGAACACAAAGGGGAACACAAAATCCCCCAACAATCTAGATCCCAAATATTCACTCACAAAGAGGTGATTTGTTTTGGTCAAAATGTAGATCTAGATCTCCTATATCTTCCCCTCAAATATTGGCAAGAATCATTGGAGGGGGAGGGATTAATCAAGCACAAGAGAGTAGACCAAAATAAGGCAAAAGGCTTGAGAAAGAATAGAGGAAGAACCACTCACTGAAAAAGAAGAAGGAAGGCTATTTAAAGGGGTCCAGAAATCAGCCTGTTGGAGGGGGTTTTCGTCCTGGGCCAGTAGTACCGGAAAGGCCCGGTACTACCGCATCGGCAGCCCAACACACTAGGGAGAGGGCGGGTCAATGCGGGCGGTCAGGGGCGCAGCGACCTTGGCAAGCAAGCGCTAGCAAGGCAGCTGCGGGAGCCCAAGGGCGAGCGCTGCGCGGGGACAGCTGGCGAGAGCGAGCAGCGCGCTGGTCAACGCGGAGCTGCACGAGCGAAGCGGCCTAGGAGAGCTAGCGTTGGGCGGCACGGTGGCTGGGCCGCAGCGAGGCAAGGCGAACAGGGGGCCAGACGGGCTGGCCCAGCGAGCAAGATGGGAGGAGCGAAGCGGGGGAAGCAAGAGCGAGCGGCGGCTGCGGGACGGGATCGGGGGAGGCGAGCTGCACACGGGAGCTGGCGGCTGGGAAGCAAGCAACGGCAGCGATGGGAGCTGGCTGGGCTGGCCCGGTACTACCGGCCCGCTCGGGCGGTAGTACCGGTTGGTAGCACCGCAAGGCCCAACCAGGCGACACAGCGAAATAGGTCGTGGGCAGGGCCGTGCGGTAGCGGCCCGGTACTGCCGCTCGGCCTAGAGAAATCTTTTTTCCTTTATCTTTTTCCATTTAAATAGAAGGAAAAAAATTAAACAGCGATAACTTAAGCTAGGGAACTCCGGTTGACCCAAAATATTGGATATCACCAAGTGAGGAAGTATCAAGTATTATAATGTGAGATACCTCACTCGGTGAGCATCCGGGAAACGACTGAGATAAAAAACGCAACAAGGTATAAAAGGAAAATATGTTTTTGATGAACAAGAGCTTGTTATGAAGATAACCACAAGCTCTATATCCTCACATGGGTAGGACCAACAAACAACCAAGAAAGATGATGCTAAGAATGCAAAGGTTTGAGCTCTCTCCGAACGATACGATCGAGTTACTCAATCGAGAGCCCCTCTTGATAGTACGACTATCTATCCTAAACCAGGTCTCTCAACTACCAACACGAGACCGGCAAAAGGGAAAACCTCTCAAGAATACCTTTGCCTTGAGCATAATTTGACATTGTCTTCATCGATCCATGATCACCGAGGATGGCAAGTGAAAGAGCATGTGGGCTGATGACCCAAAATATATCGAGCTCATTGGGGAACCCCAAGAGGAAGGTATGATGAGCACAGCAGCAAGTTTTCCCTCAGTTATGAAACCAAGGTTATCGAACCAGTAGGAGCAAGGAAACACCTCCAAGGTGTTGTTTCCAACTTGGAATCCTGCACAACACAACCACAGAACTTTGCCCCCAACTTACAGTGAGGTTGTCAATCTCACCGGTTTTGCTGTAAACAAAGGATTAAACGTATTGTGTGGAAGATAGTAATAGCTTGCAGAAAGTAAATAGAAAACAGTAAATAGTTATAGATTGATGGTAAAATAAAAGACCGGGGTCCATAGTTCACTAGTGGTGATTCTCCTTAAGATAGATGACATGTTGGGTGAACAAATTACAGCGGGGCAATTGACAAACATCGAGAAAGCATGCATGCATATACTAATCATCTTGACTCCTATGAGATTTGATTGGACATTACAACATTATACATAGACCATAATCCAACTGCATCTATGACTAATAATCCACCTTCATGTTATCATCCGAACCCCCTTCAGTATTAAGTTGCAAGCAACAGATAATTGCATTAAGCATTGCGTGTAAAGTAAACAACACGATTGTTCTATGAACAAAGGATTGTTGTTTTCTCTCTAGTAGCAACAGCACATCTAGTACCTTAGAGATTTCTGTCACTTCCCCAGATTACTAGAGGCATGAACTCACTATCGAGCATAAATACTCTCTCTTGGAGTTGCTAGCATCTACTCGGCCAAGATAGCTACTAACAACGGAAAGCATGCAAGATCACAAATAACAAAGACATGGTAGAATCAATAATCAATCTGAAATAGCATCTCAATATCCATTGGATCCCCGCAAACACAACATGCATGATTACAAAAAGATGATCTTGATCATGAACGGAGCTCACAAGATCTAAACATGATAGCACAAAGGAGAAGAACCAACCATCCAGCTACTACATGGACCTGTAGTCTAAGGATGAACTACCCACGCATCACACCAGAGGCTTGCATGGTGATGAAGAAGGCCTCCAGGGTGAATTCTCCCCTCCGGCAGGGTGCCGGGAAGAGCTTCAGATCCCTCCCGATCTAGGGATGGAGATGACGGCGGCTATAGACTCTTTCGTGGAATTTTGATCGGGTGCCTTAGGGTTTCTGTATCGGAGGCAATATATAGGCGAAAGGGGGAGGCCGAGGGGGTGCCCTAGGCGGCCACACCACCCCCTGGCGCGAGCCATGCCTGGCCGCGCGGCCAGGTGGTGTGGCCGGCCTCTGGCCCCTCTCCGTCTCGTCTTCTGGCTCTGTGTCCCCCTCGGTGAAATATTGACTTTCACTTTTGTCCCGTCCAATTCCGATAATATTCATTTTGTGACTTTCCTGGAACCAAAAACAATAGAAAACAGGCAGCTAGCACTATGGCATCTTGTTAATAGGTTAGTCCAAGAAAGTGTATAAAAATACTCCAAAGTGTGAACAAAACATAAGAAAGTAGATATAAACCAAACATGGAACATCAAAAATTATGGATACATTAGCAACGTATCAACATCCCCAAACTTAACTCCTGCTCGTCCTCGAGTAGGTAAGTGATAAAAAGAAAGAATAATTTTTGAGGTGACATGCACCATCACAATCTTGATCAAGGCATAAAACATTGATAGCTGGGATCATAGTACTTCAACATAGCATGAAAGATATAGTTCTAACAATAAGACATAGAAACTATGTTGTAACATGAAAAGGCACAAACAAATGATTCATGAATAACAATGCTTTGAAAGATGTTTGTTTCTTTCACATAAAGAAAACATAATGAGAATGGTATTCAGCTTGTCCCTCACAGTGTAGCAAAACATAAATGCATGGGACACCTTCAAAGTTCATAAGGGTGACTAGATACAACTAGTTTAAGAACAAGCAATATCAAAGTTATAAATCAATCAACAAGTCTTGGAACAATGCAAATTAAACTAAGAATGGCCACTATGCTCTCTTAATAGGTGCATAAAGATAGAAGATGGAGACTCAACATAAAATTAAAAGAAAGGCCTTCATGGAAGGAAGCAGGGATTCAAGTCTCATAAAGAGCTTCCAAAAATTATGGTACTTATTAGCTTTCAGCTCTCATTTCCCCTATCATAATCATCTTTAAGCGATTAAGGTTAAAGTGACACAACTAAGAGGATATGCTTAGCAAGTTATAAGTTGAAATCTCATGCCCCTTGCTTACGAGTACCGAACCTCATGCTACTCAACTTCAGTCACAAGTAAGCTCTCGTCATTGTAAGTACATGTGTATCATAAAGAACCACCAACGGGGTACCCCTTGCACATGATACGGGAGCTTTCCCATAATCAAAATGACAAGGCAATAGACAATGACATCTCAACGATCTTTTTATTTGCGATTTGCATAGGTTTTTATTGAGGATGCTTCATAGAATGCTCGTTATGGTTATGCTGCAAGTTTCCACCATGATTAGGCATGGCTTAGGCTAGCGGCCCAGGCGTTTCTCGAACACACATACAAACTCTATGATCTTACAAGTTCCCCTTTTATTTCACACCGCCAGGATCCATAAAGCAAAAGAATCATGATATCAATGGAATAATAAGTGCAATGTTGAAAGCGTTCCCCATGATACATGGTTCTGCTAACTTCAACTTATAAAGCGCAAGCATATACGCAACAAATATGGACACAATGGTTCAAGTTTATTAAGTGCGAGAAAAGTAAAGTGTGTCATCAAGTTCGTGAGAGCTTTAATCACTAGTTTTCACATAACAAGTTTAATTCGGAAGGTAGATAAAAACATGAATATAATTGGAATAGCAAATGCTAATAGGTAGGTATGGTGGACTCTTTGGAATAACTTGGTTTTATTTGGAGTTGGATGCATGAGTGGGACTCATACTTGGTTATGGAGGCTAGCAAAAGACTGGGGGCGACCAACTAAGAGAGCAATAATGACCATAGTCATGCAAAGCGACAAAACATCATTGATTAAAGCATAAAGTGATATTACAAGTCGAAAACTAAAGGATCATAAAGGCTAGGTGACTTGGGATAGTAATAACATGGTGTGAGCATGCGCCAAGTCAACCCAAATAAAGCATCAAAGGAGAATACCACAATACTATGCTTTAATATGCTAAAACAACGCATGATTCTTTCAAGGCACATTAAGCAATCTCAATTGTTTATAACATGTCATGCTACAGCAAAATCACTAAGCATAAGTTAAACAATATCAAGCATAAGTTAAACAATATCAAGCATGACATGACAAAGCATAGGCCACAGTCAAAAACAAGCTCCTTTTACCACTTAAGCATGAACCTTTCCTACTCTTTTCCAATCCAAACCAAATTTATTTGAAAACTAATGTAAGAATGAGGGGATCCAACCAATTTATTCAAGCAAACTAAGCAAACCAAGCAAACTAAAACCAAAAACAAAAACAAAGACGCTCCAAGAACAACACAACTGTGCATGAAATAATAAAAATGAAGTGTTTGGAAGAAACCTGAGATTTTTATTGATGAAGAAGGGGATGCCTTGGGCATCCCCAAGCTTTGATGCTTGTACTTCTTGGATATTACTTGGGGTGACACGGGTGGCATCCCCAAGCTTGAGCTTTTGTTCATTCTTCATCTCATTACATCATTCTTTCCATACACCTGAATATTTCCTTCATACAAAACTTCACACAATCTTTATTAGCAACATTAGTGTACTCAAGATAATAAGTATTTGGGTTCAGTTCCAACACAAATAAAACTTCCACTAAAACACAAGCTACTGTAGCACTTCCCTTAAAAAGCTCAATTCCCCAAAAAGGAATCAACAAGAAGCAAATACAAATAATGGCAGAAATCTGTCAAAACAAACCAGCACGTAAAAAATCAATTTTTTCGAAGACCTTCTATTGCTCAAATTGAAAAGTGTTGAACTAACGAAATTTGGATAACAACCTGGGGCAGAAGCACAAAACATTATAGCTCAAACTGACGTACAGAGATTTTACACAAATTTTATAGCGAAGCATAAAAATCTGTTTCGGGACAGCAACTTTCCCAAGCATTACTTCTCTCTCATTAGAGGTTACTCTTGGCAGAAAAAGCAAATAAAAAGGATAAGGAGCGGTTATTACAGAGGTAATAACTTTTGAGACTCATCTAAGACTTTTGGGTTATCTCCCAATAAGTACTTTTCTTAACGCCTTTAAGTTAGGCATAAGAAGCAAGAAAAGAATCAAGTGTTCTCAAATGAAGAAGCGTTAATAGCAAATTTTGTTTTACTAGGAGAGGCAAAAGGAATCTTCTCTCTCTTCTTAGGGAAGTGTTCTATACCTTTCTTGAGTGAGAGTTGATATTTAATGGTGCCTTCTTTCATATCAATAATGGCACCAACAGTTATAAGAAAAGGTCTTCCCAAAGTAATAGCACAAGAAGCATTGCATTCAACATCCAAAACATAGAAATCAATGGGGACATAGGCATTGTTAACCATAATTTGAACATCATTAATACTCCCCATGAGTTTCTTTTTAGCATTATCATCAAGTGGGACATTTAAATAATAATCTTCAACTGGTGGTAAATTAAGCATATCATAAATCTTTCTAGGCATAATAGAAACACTACTATCAAGATCACATAAAGCTTTAAGATCAAAATCATTCACTTTCATATTAATGATGGGTTCTGATGGCTCAATGCACGGTGCCCAGAAAAATGCTTGATGGCGGTGTTGATGTAGAGCTCGTTGGGAACCCCAAGAGGAAGGTATGATGAGCACAGCAGCAAGTTTCCCTCAGTTATGAAACCAAGGTTTAATCAAACCAGTAGAAGCAAGGAAACACCCCAAAGGTGTTACTAGCTATGCTTTGGCAGGGCACACTACCGGTGCTAGTAGCAACGTGGAGACCTGCACAACACAACCACAGAACTTTGTCCCCAACTTGCGATGAGGTTTTCAATCTCACCGTGTTTTGCGGAAAACAAAGGATTAAACATATCTAATGGAAAGAAGTAAAAGTTTGCAGAAAGTAAACACAAAGCAGTAAAAGATTGTAGATTGTATGTAAATAAAAAGGACCAGGATCCATAGTTCACTAGAGGTGGCTCTCCTTAGATAGATAACATGCTGGGTGAACAAACTACAGCGTGGCAATTGACAAACACCGAGAAAGCAATACACGCATATACTAATCATCTTGACTCCTTTGAGACTTGATTGGGTATTACAACATTATACATAGACTGCCATCCAACTGCATCTATGACTAATAATCCACCTTCAGGTTATCATCTGAACCCCCTCTAGTATTGAGTTGCAAGCAACAGATTATTGCTTTACGAACTCCGTGTAAAGTAAACAATAAGATTGTTCTATGAACAAAGGATTGTTGTTTTCTCCCTAGTAGCAACAACACATCTAGTACCTTAGAGATTTCTGTCACTCAGATTACCAGAGGCATGAACCCACTATCGAGCATAAATACTAACTCTTGGAGTTGCTAGCATCTACTTGGGCAAGATAGCTACTAACAACGGAAAGCATGCAAGATCACAAATAACAAAGACATGATAGAATCAATAATCAATCTGAAATAGCATCTCAATATCCATCGGATCCCCGCAAACACAACATGCAAAATTACAAAATAGATGATCTTGATCATGAACGGAGCTCACAAGATCTAGACATGAAAGCACAAAGGAGGAGAACCAGCCATCTAGCTACTACATGGATCCATAGTCCAAGGATGAACTACTCACGCATCACACTGGAGGCTTGCATGGTGATGAAGAAGGCCTCCAGGGTGAATTCCCCTCTCCGGCAGGGTGCCGGGAAGAGCTTCAGATCCCTCCCGATCTAGGGATGGAGATGACGGCGGCTACAGACTCTTTCGTGGATTTTTGATCGGGCACTTAGGGTTTTCATCCCGAGGGCAATATATAGGCGGAAGGAGAGGCCGAGGGGTGCCGGGAGCCACCACAGCACCCCCTGGCGCGGGCCCAGCCTGGCCGCGCGGCCAGGTGGTGTGGCCGGCCCCTGACCCTTTTCTGTCTCGTATTCTGGCACTTGATGTCTTCCAGAAAAATAGGCACTTTGGCTTTTGTCCCGTCCAATTCCGAGAATATTCATTTTTAGACTTTCCTGGAACCAAAAACAACAGAAAATAGGCAGCTGGCACTGTGGCTCTTGTTAATAGGTTAGTCCAAGAAATCATATGAAAAGTACTCCAAAGTTGGAACAAAACACAAGAAAGTGGATAAAACCAAGCATGGAACATCAAAAATTATAGATACATTTGCAATGTATCAACATCCCAAGCTTAACTCCTGCTCATCCTCGAGTAGGTAAGTGATAAAAATAAAGAATAATTTTTGAGGTGACATGCACCATCAAATACTTGATCAAAGTATTTGTAAAACTTTCAAAGCTGGGATCATAGTACTTCAATCATAACATGAAAGACAAAGTTCTAGCAATAAGCAAAGAAACTATGATGCAACATGAAAAGGCACAAACAAAAGATTCATGAATAACAATGCTTTGCAAGACGTTTGTTTGTTTCACATAAAGAAAACATAGCATAATGACATTCAGCTTGTCCCTCATAGAGTAGCAAATATAAATGCATAGGACACCTTCAAAGTTCATAAGAGCGACTAGATACAAATAGTTTAAAACAAGCAATATCAAGTTATGCATGAATCAACTAGTCTTGGGACAATGCACATAGAACTAAGAATGACCACTATGCTCTGAAAGTAGGTGCATAAAGATAGAAGGTGGAGACTCAATATAATGGTGGAAGAAAAGCCTTTTGTAAAAGGAAGTAGGGATTCAAGTCTCATAAAGAGATTCCAAGAATTATGGTACTTATAGCTTTCAGCTCTCATTGCCCCTATCATAAGCATCTTGAAGGTGATTAAGGTTAAAGTGACACAACTAAGAGGATATGCTTGACAAGTTATAAACCGAAATCTCATGCCCCTTAATTACGAAGACCGATTCTCATGCTACTCAACTTCAGTCATGAGTAAGCTCTCGTCATTGTAAGTACATGTGTATCATAAAGAACCACCAACGGGGTACCCCTTGCACATGATACGGGAGCTTTCCCATAATCAAAATGACAAGGCAAGCAGACAATGAGCATCTCAGCGATCTTTTTATTTGCTATTTGCATAGGTTTTTATTGAGGATGCTTCATAGAGTGCTCATTATGGTGATGCTGCAAGTTTCCACCATGATTAGGCATGCCTTAGGCTAGCGGCCCAGGCGTTTCTCGAACACACATACAAACTCTATGATCTTATTAAGTTCCCCTTTTATTTCACACCGCCAGGATCCATAAGCAAAAGAATCATGATATCAATGGAATAATAAGTGCAATGTTGAAAGCGTTCCCCATGAAACATGTTTCTGCTAATTTCAACTTATAAAGCGCAAGCATATACGCAACAAATAAGGACCCAATGGTTCAAGTTTATTAGATGCAAAAAATAAAGTGTGTCATCAAGTTTGTGAGAGCTTTAATCACTAGTTTTTTCATAACAAGTTTAATTTGGAAGGTAAACAAAAGCATGAATATACTTGGAATAACATAAGCTAGTAGGTAGGTATGGTGGACTCTTTGGAATAACTTGGTTTAGGGAGTTGGGTGCATGAGTGGAACTCATACTTTGTTGTGGAGGCTAGCAAAAGACTAGGAGCGACAAACTAAGAGAGCAATAATGGCCATAATCATGTAGAGCGACAAAACATCATTGATCAAAGCATAAAGTGATACTACAAGTTGTAAACTAAAGGATCATAAAGGCTATGGTGACTTGAGATAGTCATAACATGGTATGAGCATGCGCCAAGTTAACCCAAATAAAGCATCAAAGGAGAATACCACTATACTATGCTTTAATATGCTAAAACAACGCATGATTCATCCAAGGCACATTAAGCAATCTCAATTGTTTATAACAAGTCATGCTACAGCAAAGAATACTAAGCATAAAGCCAAAACAATATCAAGCATGGCATGACAAAGCATATGCCACAGTCAAAAATGAGCTCTTTTTACCACATAAGCATGAACTTTCCTACTCTTTTCCAAACCAAACCAAACTATTTGCAAACCACTGTATGAAAGAGGGGGTCCAACCAATTTATTCAGCAAACCAAGCAAACTAAAGCAAACAAAAAACCAAAACAAAAACTAAAAAGGAGACGCTCCAAGAACAACACAACTGTGCATGAAACAATAAAAATGAAGCGTTTGGAAGAAACCTGGATTTTTATTGATGAAGAAGGGGATGCCTTGGGATGAGGGATGCCTTGGGCATCCCCAAGCTTTGACGCTTGTACTTCTTGGATATTTCTTGGGGTGACATGCGTGGCATACCCAAGCTTGAGCTTTAGTCCATCCTTCATCTCATTACTCATTCCTTCCATACACCTGAAATTTTTCCTTCATACAAAACTTCACACAATCTTTATTAGCAACATTAGTGCACTCAAGATAAATAAGTCTTAAGGTTCAGTTCTAGCACCAAATAAACTTCCATTAGAACACTAGTTACTGTAGCACTTCCTTCAAAAAGCTCAATTCCCCAAAAGAACTCAAAAAGGAACCAACAAGAAGCAAATGCAGAAAATGGCAGAAATCTGTCAAAACAGACCAGCAGACGATTTTTTCAAAGACCTTCTGTTGCTAAAATCAAAAGGTGTTGAACTAACGAAAGTTAGATAACAACCTGGGGCAGAAGGAAAAAAAATTACGGCTCAATCCTACATACAGAGCTCTCTCACGAATTTTTACGGTGAAGCACAAAAATCTGTTTCGGGACAGCAACTTTCCCAATCATTACTTCACTCTCATTAGAGGTTACTCTTGGCACAAAAAGCAAATAAAAAGGATAAGGAGAGGTTATTACAGAGGTAATAACTTCCAAGACTCATCTAAAACTTTTGGGTTATCTCCCAATAAGTACTTTTCTTTAACGCCTTTAAGTTAGGCATAAGAAGCAAAGAAAGAATCAAGTGTTCTCAAATGAAGAAGCATTAAAACCAACTTTCGTGCCCTTACCTCTCTTATTTTTATTCTTAACCTTTGGGAAAATGTGATTGTTTGGTGGAGAATAAAGGTGCATGGTCCCCTTTCCCACATCTATTATTGCTCCAAGGAGTTCTAATAGGGACCTTCCAAGTGTAATTTGTCCTTTTCCTGCACATTCAATAACAAGATAATCAATAGAAATCGTTTTCCCAAGGATCCTTGTAAACACTCCTTCAGATATTCCAAGAGGTAATATGGTAGTATTATTAGCAAGAGATATTTCTTTTTCTCCCTCAGTGAGCCCCCAAGTATTAAGAGATTTATAAATATCTTTGGGCATAAGACAAAATTCAGACATAATATCACAGCGAGCTCGAAAAGTTTCAGTGTTCATCCCAATCTTTACTGTAGGGAACCACTTTGATGGTTCAGAGTTTATTGGAACATAATTGTGATGCTCCCTAAGCGTGTTATAGCAATTTTCTAAGCTAGTAGTGCTAGCCTCAAGAGTGTCCAACCTAGCAAATATTTTTGCGAAAGAAATATCAGTTTGGCTAGGCATGTTGTAAGTGAGGATCAATTTCTTTATAGCATTAGTAGCATCATCCTCATTACATTGAAGGAAATCTCCTCCCACAACAACATCTAGAGCATATCTATAGCAAAGAGCAATCCCAAGGTAAAAACTGCTAAGGAACAAGCTTTGAGTCATTTTAGGCTCAGTTTTTTCATGTAGATCAGAGATTCTAGACCAAGCTTCCTTAAAAATTTCCTCAATTCCTTGTTTAAATGTGAAAATCATTTCCTCGGGTGACATAGTGACTGGAGCAAGGCTAGACATAAAGGCGGCTTAAGAAAGGAACGATTTTTTTTGTGTTTTTTAAATAAGAAAGCAAACTAGTAAAACTAATTTTTTGTGTGTTTTTGAATAACAAAACAAGCAAACAAAGCAAAAATAAAACTAAGCAAAACAAAATCAACAAAGTAAAGAGATTGGTTATGAGGGACTCCCCTTGTGAAGATGTCCTTGACTCCCCGGCAACGGCGCCAGAAAATCGCTTGATGGCTCAATGCACGACGCCCAAAAAAATGCTTGATGGCGGTGTTGATGTAGAGCTCGTTGGGAACCCCAAGAGGAAGGTATGATGAGCACAATAGCAAGTTTCCCACATTTATGAAACCAAGGTTTAATCGAACCAGTAGGATCAAGGAAACACCCCAAAGGTGTTACTAGCTGAGCTTTGGCAGGGCGCACTACCGGTGCTAGTAGCAACGTGGAGACCTGCACAACACAACCACAGAACTTTGTCCCCATCTTGCGATGAGGTTTTCAATCTCACCGTGTTTTGCGGAAAACAAAGGATTAAATGTATTGAATGGAAAGAAGTAAAAGTTTGCAGAAAGTAAACACAAAGCAGTAAAAGATTGTAGATTGTATGTAAAGAAAAAGGACCGGGATCCATAGTTCACTAGAGGTGGCTCTCCTTAGATAGATAACATGCTGGGTGAACAAATTACAGCGGGGCAATTGACAAACACCGAGAAAGCAATACACGCATATACTAATCATCTTGACTCCTTTGAGACTTGATTGGGCATTACTAACTTGTATGGCATTAGTCTAACATTTTCCCACTTAGCATGCAATTCAGCTAATAGTCTAACATTTTCATCAATTCTAACTTGTATGGCATTAGTAGCAGCAAATGGATTTTCAATAGTTTCGGGTTTAGCAGCCATTTTATTAATCAAAGAGGATTGTGCTTCAGACAAGGATGATATATTTCTTTCAGCATTAGAAAGTTTTAATTGCAAACTAGGAATTTCCCTATTTAAACTCTCAAGTTGATGACTAATTTTTTTCAAAATAGTAGATTGTTCCTCCATGGTTTTAGTAAATAATTTATTCTGCTCATACTGCATTTGCATGAAGTTTTTAGTGGCTCTTTCAACTTCTAAAATTCTTTCTTCACTAGGTATTCCAGGTTTACCATGATAACCATAAGTATTATTAGGAGGGTATGGCCTATAATTGTTAATACCATAAACATTGTTACCAAAATTATTATTTCTTATAAAGTTCACATCAACTTTCTCTTCTCGAGCAACCAAAGAGGCTAAGGGAACATGATTTAGATCAATATGAGCTTTCCCATTAACAAGCATAGACATAATAACATCAATTTTATCACTCAAGGAGGAGGTTTCCTCAACAAAATTTACCTTCTTACCTTGTGGAGCTCTCTCAGTATGCCATTCAGAATAGTTAACCATCATATTATCTAGAAGCTTTGTTGCAGCACCCAAAGTGATGGTCATAAAGGTACCTCCAGCAACAGAATCCAGTAGATTTCTTGAAGAATAATTCAGTCCTGCATAAAAGGTTTGGATAATCATCCAATTAGTCAGTCCATGAGTGGGACAATTCTTTACCAAAGATTTCATTCTTCCCAAGATTGAGCAACATGTTCATTATCAGATTGTTTAAATTTCATTATTTCACTTCTCATAGATATAATCTTAGCAGGAGGATAGTATTTTCCAATGAAAGCATCTTTGCATTTAGTCCAAGAATCAATACTATTTCTAGTTAGGGATTGCAACATTCTTTAGCTTTTCCTCTCAAAGAGAAAGGAAACAATTTAAGCTTAATAATATCCCCATCTGTATCCCTATGCTTTTGCATCTCACAAAGTTTAACAAAGTTATTTAGATGAGCAGAAGCCTCTTCAGTACCAATACCAGAAAATTGTTCTCTCATAACAAGATTGAGTAAAGCAGGTTTAATTTCAAAGAAAGTAGCTTCAGGAACATGTGGAGCAATATGTGTGCACATGAAATCATTGTTGTTGGTGCTAGTGAAGTCACACAACTTAGTGTTTTCAAGAGTAGTAATTTGTTGTGTTTTTAATAAAGAAAGCAAACTAGTACAACTATTTTTGTGTGTTTTTGATAAAGAAACAAGCAAACAAAGCAGAAATAAACTGAGCAAAACAAAAACAGCAAAGTAAAGAGATTGGTTATGAGGGACTCCCCTTGTGAAGATGTCATTGACTCCCTGGCAACGGCGCCAGAAAAATAGCTTGATGGCCCAAAATATATCGAGCTCGTTTGGGAACCCCAGGAGGAAGGTATGATGAGCACAACAGTAAGTTTTCCCTCAGTTATGAAACCAAGGTTATCGAACTAGTAGGAGCAAAGAAACACCTCCAAGGTGTTGTTTCCAACTTGGAATCCTTCACAACAGAACCACAGAACTTTGTCCCCAACTTACATTGAGGTTATCAATCTCACCGGTTTTGCTGAAATAAAGGATTAAACGTATTGTGTGGAAGGTAGTAATAGCTTGTAGAAAGTAATCAGAAAACAGTAAATAGTTGTAGATTGATGGTAAAATAAAGGACCGGGGTCCATAGTTCACTAGTGGTGATTCTCCATAAGATATATGACATGTTGGGTGGACAAATTACAGCGGGGCAATTGATAGACATCGAGAAAGCATACATGCATATACTAATCATCTTGACTCCTATGAGAATTGATTGGGCATTACAACATTATACATAGACCGTAATCCAACTGCATCTATGACTAATAATCCACCTTTAGGTTATCATCCGACCCCCCTCCAGTATTAAGTTGCAAGCAACAGATAATTGCATTAAGCATTGCGTGTAAAGTAAACAATACGATTGTTCTATAAACAAAGGATTGATGTTTTCTCCCTAGTAGCAACAACACATCTAGTACCTTAGAGATTTCTGTCACTTCCCCAGATTACGAGAGGCATGAACCCACTATCGAGCATAAATACTCCCTCTTGGAGTTGCTAGCATCTACTCGGCCAAGATAGCTACTAACAACGAAAAACATGCAAGATCACAAATAACAAAGACATGATAGAATCGATAATCAATCTGAAATAGCATCTCAATATCCATTGGATCCCCGCAAACACAACATGTATGATTACAAATAGATGATCTTGATCATGAACGGAGCTCACAAGATCTAAACATGATAGCACAAAGGAGAAGAACCAACCATCTAGTTACAACATGGACCCGTAGTCCAAGGATGAACTACCCACGCATCACACCGAAGGCTTGCATGGTGATGAAGAAGGACTCCAAGGTGAATTCTCCCCTCCAGCAGGGTGCCAGGAAGAGCTTCCGATCCCTCCCGATCTAGGGATGGAGATGACGGCGGCTATAGACTCTTTCATGGAATTTTGATTGGGTGCCTTAGGGTTTCTGTATCGGAGGCAATATATAGGCGAAAGGGGAGGCAGAGGGGGTGCCCTAGGAGGCCACACCACCCCCTGGCGTGGGCCAGGCCTGGCCGCACGACCAGGTGGTGTGGCCGGCCTCTGGCCCTGTTGGAAATATGCCCTAGAGACAAAATAGTAGTAAGGACTATTACTATATTTCATATAGTTTATGATTAAGTTTTATATCATGATATAACTGTGATGAGTGGAAACATCAATACACGTGTGATATACAAACAACCAAGGGTTCCCAGTGAAACTCTAGTCACTGGTTCATTGGTCAACGGATGATCATATTTCCTGATCATGTGTCATTTATGCTAGTTGGAAATGAGGTCATCTCATTCGGAGAATGAGATGATGAACCAATACCCAACCTAAACATCGTGACCCAATCATGTCACGAAGTTCAAGTTACGATGATTAGAAATGGATCCTCATAGACTATTCCTTAAATCGTGAGGCTATATCAATCACTGTCTCCTGAGAGTGCTTAGATAGCATCAAACGCCATCTGGTAAAACAGTGGTTATAAAAGTGCGTTCAGGTATTCAGAGGAAACCGTAGAGGCAATATATGTCAAGAGCAGGATTTGTCCGTCCATGTGACAGAAAGATACTCAAGGGCCCACTCAGAGAAGTTATATCCAATAGCTGCGCAGCGTGTGATTTGATCACGGGGATATTACTTGTCGGAACGAGTTAAGTAGCATTGTTCAGTAACGAGATTGAACACGACATGGTGATGTCAATGATCAGATCTCGGGCAATGCAAGTATCGAATGACAAAGGGAATAAGACACGACTGTCCCGGTTCAAACGACGAAAGATCTTCGTGGAACGCATAGGGGTCACATGGCCATCCAGGTCCCTCTGTCGATCATTGGTGCGGGAGTGTCCCGACCATGTCTGGAGTGTTCCCTAACCGTGGGTATCACGCTTAAGGGCTTGATGATGCTTAGAGAGTGTTTATAGGATCGGTAGAATCACCGAAGAAAAGAAGGGAGAAAACCGGAAGGGTTTCGATAAGTCCGGAGGATGTCCGTAGTGGAGGTAGAAGGAGTTCCATAGACACGGAGATTAGATAACATGTGAATGAATGTTAAATATTGATTTAATCATTTATTCATAATTATTTAATAAAGAGAAAATCAATTTTAATGTTCAAAGGCTTAATGGGCCAATTCCGGAGGGAGAAGGCCCATTAAGGGAAAGGAGAGAGGGAGAAGGGGGCAAGGGGGAGGCCGGCTGGGCCTAGCCCCCCCCCCCCCCCCCGCGTGGGGCCCACTAGGTGGACGGCGGCCTCCTCCTCCCCCTTCCTCTCCTTTAGTCCCACCCCGGGACTTGAGGGGAGGTAGTACCTCCCCTTTCCCTATATAAAGTGGGGTATTTGGCCTAGAAAAATACACCAATAATCAATAAAGGTCTCCTCACTTTTGGGAGGACCTCTAATTGATATTTTCTCTCTCCCCCTCTCTCTCTCGTGACCGTGGTCCCAAGTATGGACTGCGCGAGCGAGAGACATCTTCACAGCGGAGCGCCGTCGCGCTGCGGGATTCGGATCTGGGAGCTCTACTTCCGCAACTGCTGTTGGATCGGGGAAGCGGGAGTCATCGTCAGGCACCGGATGTGTGTAACTCCCCGCGAGGTGTCGCACTTGAGGCACTCAAGTCGTTGGAGCCAGAAGGAGCGCAAGGACTTCATCATGACCTTGAGGTCGGCTTCGGCTCGTCTACATCAACCACGCTCTCCTGAGCGTTGCCAACGCTTTTCGGTCTTCGAGGGTAAGTTCGCAAAAAGCTCCTCCCGTTACTGTATTACTAATAGATAGGTCCTGGCAGCTTCAGGGGTTCATGGGCGTAGAGTAAAATTTATTGTTTTTATGCGTGGAACCCCTACAGGCCCCTCTCCGCCTCGTCTTATGGCTTTGTGTCCCCCTCGGTGAAATATTAACTTTGACTTTTGTCTCGTCCAATTCCGAGAATATTCATTTTCTGACTTTCCTGGAACCAAAAATAGCAGAAAATAGGCAGCTGGCACTGTGGCATCTTGTTAATAGGTTAGTCCAGGAGAGTGTATAAAAATACTCCAAAGTGTGGACAAAATATAAGAAAGTAGATATAAACCAAGCATGGAACGTACGTTGCTAACGTATCCATATTTTTTGATGTTCCATGCTTGGTTTATATCTACTTTCTTATGTTTTGTTCACACTTTGAGGTATTTTTATGCATTTTATGGAACTAACCTATTAATAAGATGCCACAGTGCCAGTTGCCTGTTTTGTGCTATTTTTGGTTTCAGAAAAACCAGAAAATGAATATTCTCGGAATTGGACTAGACAAAAGCCAAAGTCGATATTTTACCGGAAGACTCACGGAGCCAGAAGACGGGACGGAGAGGGGTCAGGGGGTGTTCACACCACCTGGTGGCGCGGGCCAGGCCAGGTCGCGCCAGGGGGTGGTGTGGGCCCCTCTGGCCTCCACCGACCTTGCCCGTTCACCTATATATGCCTCCCGGGACAAAAACCCTAAAAACCAGATCAAAATTCCACGAAAAGTTCCACAGTGCCGCCGCCACCGAAGGAGAGATTCGGGGGACAGAAAGTCCCTGTACCGGCACCCTGCCGGGACGGGGAAGTGCCTCTGGAGCCATCTCCATCAATCTCCACCACCATCTCCATCACGGTTGCTGATTCCCATGATGATGTGGGAGTAGTTCTTCCTCGAGGCTAAGGGTTCTACTGGTATCTATGTGTTCATCTCTCTCTCTCTCTCTACGCGTGATCTTATGATATCATGAACTTTGTAATCTATAGATCTATTCTGCTACTCAAGTGCTTTAATGAATCTCTGCTTATCCCCACGTGTATGAAGTTAACATTGTGCACACCATGTGGCACTTTGGCTAAGGCTATATAAATACTTATCATGAGTATAATTTGAGTTGGATGTCTCTATGATATTGTGGTGTTTATTGGAACCATCTAGAGCTCAAGGTGATAGTGAGGGGTTATCTAGATAGGGAAAGCGAACTTTGATGTGTGCTGTTATAGGCCTACCATGGATTAGAGTGTCCAACCGGAGAGTAGTTCAGAGTAGTATCATGAAGAGAATATATTTATATGAGAGTGTTCACTAGTGAAAGTATGATCCCTAGGCCTTGTTTCTAAGCATTGAAACACCGTTTGCAACAAGATCTGTTACATGTTTGCTTGCTTCGATCTTTATTTCAGATTGCCTTTAGTCTTTTCCTACCCGTCAAGCTCTTTTCTGGCACCGTTACCACTTATAATTATCCATACCACTTGTATTTCACTATCTCTTCGCTGAACTAGTGCACCTATACACCTGACAAGTGTATTGGGTGTGTTGGGGACACAAGAGACTTCTTATATCTTGATTGCAGGGTTGCTTGAGAGGGATACATTTGACCACTTCCTCCCTGAGTTCGATAAACCTTGGGTAATCCACTTAAGGGAAACTTGCTTCTGTTCTACAAACCTCTACACTTGGAGGCCCAACAACTGTCTACAAGAATAGAAGTGCGTAGACATCAAGCTATTTTCTAGCGCCGTTGCTGGGGAGGTAAGGTAAAAGGTACTCACATCCTCTGGCTACTAAGCTATCTTCTAGTATAGTTGCTGGTGTGTGAGTGCTCGAAGTTATCTCCTTTAGATTCTGCAATTATATCGTTTTGTTTCTTGTTTTTATTTTCACTAGTTAGGCTTAATGGAAAACAACAACAAAATTAGAGAGATTTATAGTATTTATCTTGAGTTAGGACATGAAGTGTTAGAAAAGAAAATTTAAAAACTTATGGAACTTTATTTGCATGTTAATAGCAATGTTATTAGTATGAATTCTTTGAACACCATTATTGCTAATGCTATGGAAAAGCCTAAGCTTAGGGAAGCTGGTTTTGATGAGTATGATATTGCTGACTCGTGTACTAACGAGCTCGTTGGTGAACCCCAAGAGGAAGATATGATGTGCACAGCAGTAAGTTTCCCTCAGTTATGAAACCAAGGTTATCGAACCAGTAGGAGCAAGGAAACACATCCAAGGTGTTGTTGCAAACTTGGAATCCTGCACAACACAACCACAGAACTTTGCCCCCAACTTATAGTGAGGTTGTCAATCTCACCGATTTTGCTGAAAACAAAGGATTAAACTATTGTGTGGAAGAAGGTAAAAGCTTGCAGAAAGTAAACAGAAAACAGTAAAAAGTTGTAGATTGATGGTAAAAGAAAGGACCAGGGTCCATAGTTCACTAGTGGTGGTTCTCCTTAAGATATATAACATGTTGGGTGAACAAATTACAGCGGGGCAATTGACAAACATCGAGAAAGCATACATGCATATACTAACCATCTTGACTCCTCTGAGATTCGATTGGGTATTACAACATTATACATAGATCATGAACGGAGCTCACAAGATCTAAACATGATAGCACAAAGGAGAAGAACCAACCATCCAGCTACTACATGGACCTGTAGTCTAAGGATGAACTACCCACGCATCACATCAGAGGCTTGCATGATGATGAAGAAGGCCTCCAGGGTGAATTCCCCTCTCCGGCAGGGTGCCGGGAAGAGCTTCAGATCCCTCCCAATCTAGGCATGAAGATGACGGCGGCTACAGACTCTTTCATGGAATTTTGATCGGGTCCTTAGGGTTTCTGTATCGGAGGCATCTTATAGGCGAAAGGGGAGGCCGAGAGGGTGCACTGGGTGGATGCACCACCCCCTAGCGCAGGCTAGGCCTAACCGCGTGGCCAGGTGGTGGGGCCACCCCTGGCCCCTCTCCGTCTCGTATTTTGGCTCCGTGTCCCCCTCGGTGAAAAACTGACTTTGGCTTTTGTCCCGTCCAATTTCGAGAATATTCATTTTCTGACTTTCTGATACATTGAAAATGTATCTTTAATTTTTGATGTTCCATGCTTGGTTTTATCTACTTTCTTATGTTTTGTCCACACCTTGGAGTACTTTTCATATGATTTCTTGGACTAACCTATTAACAAGATGCCATAGTGCCAGTTGCCTGTTTTCTGCTGTTTTTGGTTTCAGGAAAGTCAGAAAATCAATATTCTTGGAATTGGACCGGACAAAAGCCAAAGTTGATATTTTCCCGGAAGACTCACGGAGCCAGAAGGAGAGTCGGAGAGGGGCCATAGGGTGGCCACACCACCCCATGGCGCGGGTCCCCCCAGGCCGCGCCACCAGCTGGTGTGGGCCCCCTGGCCGCCCACCGACCTTGCCTCTTTGCCTATAAGATGCCTCCCGATGTGAAAACCCTAAATAGTCAATGAGAAATCCACGAAAAGTTCCGCAGCGCCGCCACCACCGAAGGGGAGATTCGGGGGACAGAAAGTCTCTGTTCTGGCACCCTGCCGGGACGGGGAAGTGCCCCCGGAGCCATCTCCATCGATCTCCATCGCCATCTCCATCACCATTGCTGATTCCCATGATGATGAGGGAGTAGTTCTCTCTCGAGGCTAAGGGTTCTACTGGTAGTTATGTGTTCATATCTCTCTCTATGCATGATTATATTGTGATCATGAGCTTGTAATCTATAGATCTACCTTGCTACTCAAGTGCTTTAATGAATCTCTGCTCTCCCCATCTGTGTGAAAGTGACAGCGTGCTCACCATTGTGGCACTTAGGCTAGAGATTACAAATACTTGTTATGAGTTATATTTGGAGTTGGATGTCTTTATGAAATTGTGGTGTTTGTTGGACTCATCTAGTACTCAAGGTGACAGTGTAGGGTTATCTAGATGGGAAAGATGAACTTTGAGGTGTGCTGTAATAGCCCTACCATCGATTAGAGTGTCCAACCGGAGAGTAGTTAAGAGTAGTATCATAAAGAGAAGATATTTATATGAGAGTGTTCACTAGTGAAAGTATGATCCCTATGCCTTGTTTCTAAGCATTGAAACACCGTTTGCAATTAGATATGTTACATGTTTGCTTGATTCCATCTTTATTTCAGTTTTACTTTAGTCTTTTCCACGCTATCAAGTTATCTTCTATCACCGTTACCACTTATAATTATCCATACCACTCGTATTTCACTATCTCTTCGCCAAACTAGTGCACCTATACACCTGACAAGTGTATTGGGTGTGTTGGGGACACAAGAGACTTCGTGTATCTTGATTGCAGGATTGCTTGAGAGGGAATACCTTTGACCACTTCCTCCCTAAGTTCGATAAACCTTGGGTGATCCACTTAAGGGAAACTTGTTGCTGTTCTACAAACCTCTGCACTTGGAGGCCCAACAACTGTCTACAAGAATAGAAGTGCGTAGAGATCAAGCTATTTTCTGGCGCCGTTGTCGGGGAGGAAAGGTAAAAGGTATTCACACCGGAGGATTAAAGAAGAAGAACCTCCCACGGCAAACACCTATTTTCTGGCGCTGTTGCCGGGGAGGTAAGGTAAAAGGTACTCACATCCTCCGGTGTGAGTGCACGAAGTTATTTCCTTTAGATTCTGCAAATTTGTCTTTTTGTTTCTTGTTTTCACTAGTTAGGCTTAATGGAAAATAAAAAAAATTAGAGAGCTTTATAGTATTTATCTTGAGTTAGGACATGAAGTGTTTGAAGAGAAAATTAAAAAACCTATGGAACTTTATTTGCATGCTAATATCAATGTTGTTAGTATGAATTCATTATTGCTAATGCTATGGAAAAGTCTAAGCTTGGGGAAGCTAGTTCTTATGAAAATGATCTTTTTAGTTCCCTAGCTTTAGAAGATAGCTATTCTATTGCTTATGATGATACCAAACCTCCAATATATGATGATTACAATGATGAATATGATATTTTCAGTCCACCTACTATTGAGGAGAAAATTAATTATGATTACAATATGCCTCCTATATTTGATGATTATGGTGATGAGAATAATAATGATAGCTATTTTGTTGAATTTGCTCCCACTACAATTAATAAGAATGACTATGCTTATGTGGAGAGTATTAATTCTTTTATGCATGTGGCTCATGATAAGACTGTTTTATGTGATAGTTATATTGTTAATTTTATTCATGATGCTACTGAAAGTTATTATGAGAGAGGGAAACATCGTTTTATGTATCTAAATAATATTAAGTTTCCCCTCTTTATGTTGAAAGTCTTGAAGTTGCACTTGTTTTGTTTTCCTATGCTTGTTGCTTTGTGCTTTCATGACTTGTTTCTTTACAAGATTCATATGCATAGGAAGTGTGTTAGACTTAAATGTGCTTTGAATTTGCTTCTTGATGCTCTATTTTACTTCAATTCATATTTCTTATGTGAGCATCTTCTCAAACTATCATGCCTAACTTAAAGGCGTTAAAGAAAAGTACTTATTGGGAGATAACCCAAAAGTTTTAGATGAGTCTTGGAAGTTATTACTTCAGTAATAACCGCTCCTTATCCTTTTTATTTGCTTTTTGTGCCAAGAGTAACCTCTAATGAGAGAGAACTAATGATTGGGAAAGTTGCTGCCCCGAAACAGATTTCTGTGCTTCACCGTAAAAATTCGTGTAAAATCTCTGTACGTCCTTTTGAGGCGTGAATTTTTGTGCTTCTTCCCCAGGTTCTTATCTAACTTTCGTTAGTTCAACACTTTTCGATTTGAGCAACAGAAGGGCTTCGAAAAAGTTTGTATTTACCTGCTGGCCTGTTTTGACAGATTTCTGCCATTATTTGCATTTGCTTCTTGTTAGTTCCTTTTTGAGTTCTTTTGGGGAATTGAGCTTTTTGAGGGAGGTTCTATAGTATCTAGTGTTTTAGTGGAAGTTTTATTGGTGTTAGAACTGAACCTAAATACATGTTATCTTGATTGCACTAATGTTGCTAATAAAGATTGTGTGATGTTTTGTATGAAGGAAAAAAATTCAGGTGTATGGAAGGAATGAGTAATGAGATGAAGGATGGACTAAAGCTCAAGCTTGGGGATGCCACACGTATCACCCCAAGAAATATCCAAGAAGTACAAGCGTAAAAGCTTGGGCATGCCCAAGGCATCCCCTTCTTCATCAATAAAAATCCCAGGTTTCTTCCAAACACTTCATTTTTATTGTTTCATGCACAGTGGTGTTGTTCTTGGAGCGTCTTCTTTTTCGTTTTCGTTTTGGTTTTTTGTTTTATTTTGTTTGCTTAGTTTGCTGAATAAATTGGTTGGACCCCCTCTTTCATACATTGGTGTTTAAATAGTTTGGTTTGGTTTAGAAAAGAGTAGGAAAGTTTATGCCTTTGTGGTAAAAAGAGCTCGTTTTTGACTATGGCCTATGCTTTGTCATGCCATGCTTGATATTGTTTTGGATTTATGCTTAGTATTCTTTGCTGTAGCATGACTTGTTATAAACTATTGAGATTGCTTAATGTGCCTTGGATGAATCATGCGTTGTTTTAGCATATTAAAGCATAGTATAGTGGTATTCTCCTTTGATGTTTTATTTGGGTTGACCTGGCACATGCTCACACCATGTTATGACTATCCAAAGTCACCATAGCCTCGATGATCCTTTAGTTTTCAACTTATCGTATCACTTTATGCTTTGATCAATGTTGTTTTGTCGCTCTACATGATTATGGCCATTATTGATCTCTTAGTTTGTCGCTCCCAGTCTTTTGCTAGCCTCCACAACCAAGTATGAGTTCCACTCATGCATACAACTCCCTAAACCAAGTTATTCCAAAGAGTCCACCATACCTACCTACTAGCTTATGCTATTCCAAGTATATTCATGTTTTTTTACCTTCCAAATTAAACTTGTTATGAGAAAACTAGTGATTAAAGCTCTCACGAACTTGATGGCACACTTTACTTTTCTTGCCCTTAATAAACTTGAACTATTGTGTCGTCTATGTTGTATATGCTTGCACTTATTTGTTGGTAATTAGCAGAACCATGCTGTCATGGGGAACGCTTTCAATATTGCACTGGTACTTTGTACCTAGTTGATATCATGCTCTTTTGTCTATGGATGTCGTCGGTGTGAAATTAAAGGGGAGCTTGTAAGTCCATGGAGTTATGTATATGTGTTAGAGAAACACCTAGGCCACTAGTCTAATCCATGCTGACATGGTGGAAACCTGCAGCGTAACCATAATGAGTTGTCTATGAAGCATTCTTCTTATAAAAAAAAGAGTCCTATATTGAGAGAAAAAGAGAAAAAGAAAAAAAGAGATTATGAAAAGTGGAAAGAGAGAAAAAAGCACCATATTCCCATGGTAAATAAGAAGATTGTCGAGATGCTCGTTGTCTGCTTGCCTTGTCATTTTGATATGGGGATTCTTCCGTATCATCGGGAAGGGGTACCCCGTTGGCGGTTCTCTATGATACACATGTTCTTACAATGACAAGAACTTACCGGTGACTAAACTTGAGTAGCATGAGGAGTGGCCCTCGTATTCAAGGGACATGAGATTTCTAACTTATACTTCGTCAAGCATGTACACCATAGTTTGTTCACTTTAACCTTAATCACTTCAAGATGCTTATGATAGGGGCAATGAGAGCTGAAAGCTATAAGTACCATAATTTTTGGAAGCTCTTTATGAGACTTCAATTCCTACTTCCTTCTATGAAGGCCTATCTTCCACTTATATATATTGAGTCTCCACCTTCTATCTTTATGCACCTACTTTGAGAGCATAGTGGCCATTCTTAGTTCTATGTGCATTGTCCCAAGACTTGTTGATTGATGCATACCTTGATATTGCTTGTTTTAAACTATTTGTATCTAGTCATTCTTATGAACTTTGAAGGTGTCCTATGCATTTATATTTTCTACTCTATGAGGGACAAGCTGAATACTATTATGCTATGTTTTCTGTCGTGGTGGTGTCACGGCAGATGCCATGTATAGGCTAAAGGTGGGGACTAATACTCGCTAGGGGAATCCAGGGAGGGATAGTGAAGTGATTCTCCACACAAGAGCTTGTATTGATTTGCTTCCAAGGTTACAAGTGCTCCTAGAGCTGTATTGGCGAGAGGAGGAAGAAGGAGCTCTCTTACTCTCACCCACAAATCTCACCTGAAACCCTTGACCAAAACAAAATCGTAGAGAGACCAACCCCTTCTACAGAAGCCCTAGCCCCCCTTTTATAGGGGAGGCTCGGTTTCTGCCTAGGGCATACGTGGAGGCATATTCCTAAGAATATGCCTCCTCCCAAAGTGGTAAGCCGACCGGGGTGCTTTTTCCCCCGCGTCACACATGCTTTAGCTACGTGAGCCTCTGACGGCGCCCTCGTCAGCCAACACGGGCGTCGTCACGCTTATCGGCCACGCCCCGGTGGTCCTATCCTTGCTCGCTTCGCTCAGGCAGTGCGTACCAGGGCTCCTTTTGACCAGCGATATTCCTTCCTTCTCCTAGAAGCTTGCTATGACCCGGATGATGGTTCATCCGGCCACACCCGTTCCTGCATACAGGTAAAACATGCACTTCCGACTTACTGCTTAAGTCGGATGAGACCTAGTTAGGCGAACGCCCCCAGGTCCGGATTACCCCGTGATTCGGCCTGCCTTGAGGTGACCCGGCCAGCATCTGCTTTGGCCTTGCCGAACCTCGGCTAACTCGGCCTTTATACCCCGGTGTGACCCTACCTGGGGGTATCCCCCCAACATTAGTCCCTGAAGCTGGTGCGGTCTTAGCTGCCTTTGCCGCTAAGGCCATACCAGGTTCAATTTTGTGCCCCGGTCGTTGTTGCCGAGTTACCTCTGTACCCCGGACTGCTTGGATTTACGTTCCCTTCGCACATTTCAAGTTTTCACTTGCCGGCCGGGTTACCACAGTTCCATCTGGGTCTTGCTTCCTTTTCTCGTGCGCTAACCCATGTGAAGGGTAATCATTATGTCGTCTTATTTTAAGGGACGGTACTGTAACCGCTGCAGTAATTGTCAGTTATCACTGTGCGCGGGTCACGTCACGCCTGCCTCCTCGTTTACCGCATCAGCGCGTCACGTCACATGACTCTCTCCGCCCTGTGGCCCTCCGTGTGGCTCCTCACTGATTGGTCCGGACGGGTGATACACGGCCACAACGTGTGGCCGGTCCACATGGCACGATCCCACTCATCCCTGATAGGAGTGGTTAAATAGCGGAGGGGTGCGTCCCTTAGGATTTTCCCCCCTCCGCACCCCTCTGCCCGTTGCTATCATTCTTCCTCTTCCTCGCGACCGCGCTGCCGCCAGCATCGCCTAGTAACAGCGTCGCCGCCGCGCTTCTCCGTTGCACCTCCGCGTCGCCGCCACCACGACGCGAATTTCTCGCCACGGGTCCGCGCCAGTCCCGGCCACTGTCCCCTGCCGCCTCCAGTGCCAGCGAGGGCCTCGATGACCTGATGACTGAAGAGGAACTCATTGTTGCTGAGCAGGAGATGGAAGAAGACGCCGCGGCGGCGGACCGCGGCGCATGGGCCGGCTCCTGGGTCTGCCAGGATGACCTAGACTGGCTCTACCGGACCAGACGCATCCCGGCCGGCGTCGCCACGCGTCTTCCTTCCAACGAACTGGCCCCCTCACCCAATCCTGGCGAGTTCGTCGTATTTCTGTCCCATTTCCAACGGGGCTTCGGCTTGCCGGTGAGTGATTTTTTCCAGGACTGGCTCGGTACGTACCAACTCCAGCCACACCACCTTCCAGCCAACGTCATCACCTCTCTTTCTGCCTTTGCTTCTACGATCGAAGGCTACGTCGGACTATGGCCCACGAAAGAGCTATGGATCCGGTTCTTCGGCCTTCGTCGCAACGTCATTCCCAACGTCCACGCTGATCCGGAGGACAAGCGGCTCACTCAATTTGGAGCGGCCTCCATTTCACCCCGGCAATTTTCTGTTTTTCCCCGGGTCACCGGGCTAGAGTCCTGCAAAGGATGGGCCCGGACCTTCTTCTATGTCCGGAACACGGGTACCGAAGATTTGATCCGGTTGCTTCCCTACACTCCGGGTCCACCTAACCCGGACCTATGGGATGTGATCCCCAAGAAGCCCACAGCCTTGGCCAACCAAGTGAGAAAAAGGTTCGTGGAACTAAAGGGGCTCGGGCTATGCAACGAGGATGCCATGATCACCTTTGTGCATAACCGAATCTCACCCCTCCAGAAGCGCACCCACAAGGTGTGCCACATGAGCTACGGCCGCGATCCTAACCGGACCTCATCCTTCGAGCTGACCAACTCCGAGATTTATTGACGGGTTAAGGCTCTCTTCACCACTCACAAGGACTTTTCCACTGATTGGTCTTGGGGGATTGAGCATTTCTGCCGTGACCGGCTTCCTCCCACGGTAAGTTTCATGCTGCAAACTTAACCCGGACTAATTATATGTCAGTTATTGTTGCAATTTTTGACTCTTTTGTTCGCTCTTTTCCTCAGCAATTCCTTCAGCAGACCCTTGAGGACGGCACCGATCCGTCCCTTAAGTGGGCGCCGGACTGGGAGACTCCGGATGAAGAAGAGCCGGACCAGGAGATGTTCCTCCCTATGACCGACGCCACGAAACGACCCACGGGTAAATCCTCTTCTATTAGAGATTGGCCCGATGATGAAGATGACTCAGAAATCGAGGTGATTGAATCTTTTGAGGCTGTCCCCCTTTCTTTTTCTTTTCCGCCATCAGCTCACCCCGGCGGTCATATTCACGAGGATCCCCCTCTCGCTACGGGAGAGCCTGTTCCGGTGGCAACGAAGAAGAAACGTGGGGCTTCTTCGAGTTCTTCCTCTGAACCCTCTCAGCCCGTTTAAAGGCGAAAGAAGTCCGGGAACAAGACTGCCCCCAAACCAGCAGGCAAGGCCCCAGCACGAAGGGCTCGGAAACCCAAAGCGGCCGAAACCTTGGATGCGTAAGTCCTTCTTTCTTCTGTAACTCGTTCTTCCTTACTTCGTCGTAATTTTTCTTCTGACGTTATTTGATTTCGCAGGGCTCCGGTGGAGGTCCCTCAAAGTGGATCTAGCATCTCTTCCCCTCTCTGACCTAGCCCTTCGCCCCGTCGTGACGACGAGTCACGCCCGCTGAGCCCTATCCCAGAGGGTTCTGCGGCCGCTCCGGGTTCAGCTCCACCTCGGCGAGAGGAGGGTAACCTTGGAGTGGGGGAGACCGGCCTAGCCGGAGCAACGGCATCCACCGCCTCGACAACACCTCAACCAGCAGCCACCGAGGCTACTTCAGCCCCAGCACCAATTCCCGTACCAGCAAGCAGACCAGCACCAACTCCAACCTCGGCATCAGCATCAACTCTGGCAGCGAAAACTTCAGCGCCGGCACCAAGCCCAGTAGCGAGAGTACTAGCACCTAGTTCCTCTGCATCTTCCGAGTCCTCTCAACCTCGGCAAGGAACTACCCCGGCAGTTTCTAAGGGGAAAACCACTGCTATAGCTTCCTCTACCCAGCAAACAAAAGGCAAAAAGGCTCCAGATGCTGCCAAGCCCACTGCCGTTGAGTCTGGGCAGCGCACCCTTGTGTCAATGCTCCCCAAGAAGACATCAGCGGCAAAGGATGTGCCTGCCGAGCCAAGCGAAGCCCAGCAGTTGGTCCTGCATACTAGCCCCGCCCTTGCCTTGGTGGAGAGGAAGGAAGCACATGCAAAGGGCTTGGTGATGCCCCATATGCCCACGGGTGAACGGTATCCTCCGAGCCTGATGGAATTTGTCATGAACTGGAATAAGGCAGAGGTAGTCCAGGAATCTGATCTCCCGGAAAAGTTCAGCCCCGCCGAGTTTTCCGCTCAGATGAATACCGCTGCAAAGGCCATTAACCTCGCTGGACGAATGATGGAGGTACATCGTTTCTCCTTTGCAAATTGTAGATAATAACCATTAGTCCCCGAGCCTCCGGGGGAGTAACTTGTTACTCGGCGGGATGCTCTTTTATAGAACTAACGTAGCTCCATGATAACTTTGAACATGCACACACCTAGAGTCGGGTTAAGTTCCACTTGGCCCGGATTTTAGTACACTTCGAATATGCACACACCTAGAGCCGGGTTAAGCTCCACTTGGCCCGGATTTTAGTACACTTCGAACATGCACACACCTAGAGCCGGGTTAAGTTCCACTTGGCCCGGATTTTTTAGTACACTTCGAACATGCACACACCTAGAGCCGGGTTAAGTTCCACTTGGCCCGGATTTTAGTACACTTCGAACATGCACACACCTAGAGCCGGGTTAAGTTCCACTTGGCCTGGATTTTAGTACACTTCGAATATGCACTAGGCTGACTTAAGTTTCTGTATATCTTTTAGGTGACCACCAACCGCCGGAGTGCTGAATTCCAACGCTTGCTGGATACACACAAGAATCTTCGCATGAAACAGGCTGCACTCATCGCGGAGTACGAGAAAAGGGGTAAATTTCTTCCTTATCCTTTCCTCAATTTTCTTCAACTTCGCTTGCCAAACTAATCTGATTGTTCGGTTTCCATAGCTGGGGTGGAAGCTGAAAACAAGATAATGCGGAAGAACTTGGAGCAGATCAAGGGTATGCCCTTCTTGTCTGTCTTTACCGTGGTTTCCATCGGCTTTTCTCCTTGGCTCGACAAACATTTATTCTTCGGCACTGCCGGGCCAACGCACTATTTCAGCATCGCTTGAAGATAGTGTGCCTGTGCCTGACGTGATGCTACATTTTCTTGAACAAGCAGGGCAGCACCAAGCCGAACTAAAGAAGAAAGATGATGAGCTCGCCCTCCTCCGGACCAAAGACGATGATATAGCCAAGCTCATGGCTGAGATGGCTAAAATAAAGGCGCAGCACCAAACCGAGCTAAAAAAGGCTGGCCAGGACTACACCGAAGAACACGAGCGCCTCAAACTCCAAAATGCTAAGGACCGTGAGCTTCTTCAGGTAGCCGAGGTCAAACTTGAGTCGGCAAATGCTGAGCTCGAGCAGCTTCGGAAAGGCGTGATGCTTGCACCAAGGAATTGACCCGGATTCACAGTCACATCTCACGTAATTTCTTTTCCTTTATCCGCCTTATTTCTCTGGGTTACTTCATATGCCTTGTTTTCTCAACTTTGCCTTTGCCTTGTTTCCCAGGCCGCTTTCCAGAGGGTACTGCTATTGCCAGTGCTGCTGTTGCCAATTTCCGCCGATAAAGGGGTACTCCGGTTGCTCCTGAGGGTGAGAGCATTCCCTTTGACATGGAGGACCTGTTGGTCAGCCCGTCGTCTCGCGTGGAAATTATCAAGAACTACGGCAGGGACCTCCTTGATGTTGCAGTGCGAGTTTTCAACGCCTTCTGGCCCGCCGATGATGCTCCGGAGAGAGTCACACAGCTTGCTGAAAAGCTTTCAGAAATCGAGACCCAGCTCGACCTCTTGCGAGAGTCCCCTGGACGTCCTGCAGCCGATACCATCCTTCACCACATTTTGATGTGGTATGAAAAGATAGATCTCAGCCTCCTCACACGCCTGCGCACCGGATCCAAATGGACAGATGACCCGGAGTGGGTAGCTCGGCGCCAGGCTTGCTCCCACAGCCTCATTGAATATGCCCCCATTCACGAATGGACTGAGGGTCCGAGCTTCCTGGAAGTCGCAGGCGAAGAGGAAGTTGAGAACGTTGAAGATGACTCGGGTGAAGACGAAGAGGACACTGCCTCGGGTATCGAAGAGGGCGACGATGATGCCGAACTTCCTCCCGCTGCTCCTTAAGAAAAAACACTTGAAAATTTATGAGATCCCCGGTATGCCGGGTGGAATTGTATTCCAAACACATGTGATATTTTGCTACTAAGTACTTATGCCGGATTAACTTGGGCGTAGTCCCCGACTTTCTTTTTCTTGTTCGTTCAATCTTTTGGCTCGGATCGTGTCTACCTTGATTCGGTTTTACAACTTACGAATCCGAGCTTGAAAAATTGTCTTAACAATACTGGGAAACTTTTAGACTTAGCTCAAAAATAAAACTGTATAACAATTTGAATATAAATACGGGGTTAGTCCGAAACAAAAATGTCAGCTCGAATAAATTCTTTTCCTTAGTCGTTTTTCATGTGCTACGCAATTCCAAACTTGTTCTCTTGCTTGCCATGAAGCCAATTCTTGTTGGACAGCAGCAAGTCGAAGAGTTGGGTTTTTGGTGCTCACACACTACTAATCCGAGTTAAGTAGAATAACTTACTCCAGTTGACGCGTAGAAAATAACAAACATTATTAAGGCAGTCCCCGAGTTACTGCTCGAGGTGCCAACATTTCATTGATAAGCTCATTGCCGACATACATACTGACATATGAGATAACCCGGATACATACACTTCTTAGCTAGGTGTAAAAATGCCGAAGTAGAGCTATGTTCCATGGTCGCTTGGATTCCTCTCCGGACCTGTCCGCCTTGTTCTTCTCTTGTGGCTTTGCATCTATACGATAGTAAGAATCGTTGTGCAATGATTTGCTCATGATGAACGGCCCTTCCCATGGGGGGGATAATTTATGCATTCCAGTAGTACGTTGTATCAACCGGAGCACCAGATCGCCTTCCCGAAAGACTCGGGGGCACACTTTCCGGCTATGATAGCGTCGGAGATTTTGCTGATATATGGCGGATCTGGACAGTGCCAATTCTCTCGCTTCTTCCAGCAGATCAACATCATTTTGCCGGGCTTCTTGCACTTCGGCTTCTGTGTATTGGGTGACCCTAGGCGAATCATGCTCTATGTCGACTGGTAATACAGCTTCTGCCCCATATACCAGAAAGAACGGCGTATAGCCTGTTGATCGATTCGGAGTTGTTCTTAAGCTCCACAGTACCGCTGGTAGTTCTTCTATCCAGCACCCCGCTGATCTTTGCAGCGGCTCAATGAGCCGGGGTTATATCCCGGATAATACTAATCCATTGGATCTTTCCACTTACCCGTTCGATGCGGGGTGGGCTACCGAAGCTACGTCCAGCCGGATCCTCTTATCCCGGCAGAAACGAGCAAATGCTCCTTCCGCAAAATTTGTGCCATTATCAGTTATGATACTGTGTGGATAACCGTACCTCAAGATGATATCTTTGAGAAACGTTACGGCCGTAGCTCCATCACATTTTCTTATAGGCTTCACCTCAATCCACTTCGTAAACTTGTCCACCATTACTAGAATGTGAGTCATATTTCCCCTTGCTGGTTTGAACGGGCCAACCATATCCAAGCACCATACGGCAAATGGCCAAGTGATTGGGATGGTCTTGAGTTCCGACATTGGCATATGTGTCTTGGTAGCGTACCTCTGACAACCATTACATTTTCTCACCAGATCTTGTGCTTTTTCTAAGGCATTTGGCCAGTAGAATTCGTGTCGGAAAGCTTTTGCTACCAAGGCTCGGGATGAGGCGTGATGCCCGCATTCCCCCTGATGTATATCTCGGATGATTTCAAGCCCCTCTTCCGGGTCAACACACCGCTGGAGGACATTGGTCACACTTCTTTTGTATAACTCGGAATTGATGATCGTGTAGGCCTTTGCCCTCCTCTGTGTTTGCCTGGACAGCACCTCCTCAGTGGGCAACGTTCCATCTTTTAGGAATTGAAATATAGGCAGTGCCCAAGCCGGTATTGGCCGCACGGGGAACACGTCCTCGTCTATCTCCATCTGATCCACCGGCATAACTTCAACCGGACCATGCTGAGTGTCCCCGGGTCTTGCGAAGCAGTCCCCGGGTTTTGCGCACCACTTCCCGTGTCCACGTCCATGGGCGCAACTCCGGATTCTGTGTCCTCCAGGACGTAGATTGACTCGGATTCCGGGGATGGCCTGATGGATGGTTTCTTGAGGTGCTCTAATGCTACACCCGGTGGAATTGCTTGTCTGGTTGACCCGAGCTTCGACAGCATGTCGGCAGCCTCATTTTCCACCCGGGGTACATGATGAAATTCGTATCCCTCAAAGTAACCAGAAATCTTCTGCACATGAAATCTGTATAGTGCCATGTTTGGATCAAGGGCGTCCCACACTCCGGACACTTGCTGCACCACCAAATCCAAGTCGCCAAAGCATATGATCCGACGTATACCAATTTCTTTTGCTACCTTGAGCCCATGCACAAGTGCTTCATACTCAGCGACATTGTTCGATGCGGTGAAGTGGATCTGCAGCACATATTTCAACTGGTCCTTTTTTGGCGACGTGAGTACAACTCCGGCACCTAGCCCGGTTTTGGTCTTTGATCCATTAAAGTGCATTCGCCAATAGTTCGGATCCGGAAGCGGTGGTTCGTACTGCACCTCGGCCTAGTCCACGAAAAAGTCCGCCACAGCTTGAGACTTGATGGCTTCTCTCCTATCATATTGCGGAGAATAAGGAGCTAGCTCAATTGCCCATTTTGCAATTCTGCCGCTTGCATCCTTGTTACTCATTATCTCAGATATAGGGGCCTCACATATGACCCGGATGGGATGCTCCTCAAAGTAGTGCTTCAGTTTCTTGGCGGCCATGTACATGCCATATGCCACTTTTTGATAATGTGGGTAGTTCTGCTTTGAGGTTGACAACACTTCGCTCAAACAATACACCGGCCTTTGCATCGACTTACCTTCCTCATCGCACTCCACCACTATCACTGCACTTACAACTCGGTTGGTTGCGGGTATATAGAGTAACATTGGCTCCTTTGATAGTGGTGAAGCTAGCACTGGTGCCGTGGCTAACATTTTCTTTAGGTGGGCGAAGGCTTCATCAGCCTGTCCAAATGAACTTATCCGACTTTTTCATGAGTTGGTAAAGAGGCAAAGCCTTTTCTCCCAACCGACATACAAACCGACTTAACGAGGCCAGGCAACCTGTAAACTTCTGGACATCGTTAAGACACTTCGGCAGTTCCATTCGTTCGATGGCCCGGATTTTGGTTGGATTAACCTCGATACCTCGGCTGGAGACGAGAAAACCGAGCAATTTTCTAGCCGGGACACCGAAGGTGCATTTTTCCGGGTTAAGTTTCATCCGGAACCTTCTTAGGTTTGCAAACGTTTGCCTGATATCGTCAAGGAGCGTTTTGCTTTCCTTGGTCTTGATAACCACATCATCCACGTACACCTGTACATTTTGACCTATTTGATCGTGCAAACATTTTTGCATACACCTCTGGTACGTTGCCCCTGCATTACGTAAACCAAACGGCATGGTGCGATAGCATAAGCCCCATACGGGGTAATAAACGCAGTCTTTATTTGATCATCCGGATTCAGAGGTATCTGGTGGAAACCAGAATAAGCATCAATGAATGACAACAGTTCGCATCCAGCAGTTGAGTCTATGACCTGATCTATTCTTGGCAGCGGAAATGGGTCTTTTAGACACGCCTTGTTCAGGTTCGTGTAATCGATACACATACGCCAAACCACTGCCACGTTCGGGTCATCCTTCTTCTTTTCCACCAGCACCGGATTAGACAGCCAATCCGGGTAAAGAACTTCCATGATAAATCCTGCAGCTAGCAACCGAGTTATCTCGTCCCCAATGACTTTCCTCCTATCTTCGGCGAAGCGGCGGAGAGGTTGCTTCACCGGCTTGGCTCCGGGTCTCACATTCAAAGAGTGCTCGGCCAACTCCCTCGGAACACCTTGCAAGTCCTATGTGGACCAAGCAAAAATGTCCCGATTCTCATGGAGGAAGCTGACGAGCTCGCTTTCCTATTTATCACTTAGCCCGGCACCAATTGTTACGGTGCGCTCTGGGAACATGTCATGAACGGGAACCTTCTTGGTATCTTTCATGGCCTGGAAAGAGACAGTTCCATGCGGGTTACTCAGCGCCGGCATATACTGCTGCGCGGACTGAGCCAATGCCGCCAACTCTTGAATTTTTCTTTTTTCCTGCGCGATCACAAGTGACTCGGCTAAGTTTGATCCGGCCGACGCACACTCCATCGAACGTCGGAAGTCCCCAGCAATGGTAATCACTCCGTTTGGTCCGGGCAATTTCATCTTCAAGTAGCTGATATGACAACTTGCCATGAACTTGTTCAGCGCTAGCCTTCCGAGCAACGCATGATACGCGCTTTCTAAGTTCACCACTTCGAACTCCAGATTTTCGGTTCGGCAATTATCCCTCGTGCCGAACAAGACGTCGACCTGGACCTTGCCTATGGGCTCGCAAGAAATGCCGGGCACAATGCCATGGAAAGTTGTCCTCGTGGCCTAGAGCATGTTCTCCGAGATACCCAACTTGCGCATTTTGTCCGCATACATGATATTTATGCTACTGCCATTGTCGATCAGTACCTTTGAGAACCTTACGTTAATGCTAGGTCCAATGAACGTAGGATCCAGCACCAACGCATACGAACCAGGGCTCGGCATGAGCTTGGGATGATCCCTAATGCTCCAGGTGATTTCCTGATCGGACCAAGGCATGTACCTCGTCACTGCAGGCATTACTGCATTCGCCTCCATATGCGTACGCTGCAAGCTTTTTCTATCAGTTTCTTCTGTGGTGAATACACAGTAGCTCTGGTGATGCTCCCTGTACTCGTTTCTCCCCTCATTTCTAGGGTGCCTCTGATCCGGCTGATGCTGATTTTCTACCTGATGCACTGCATCCCTTCTTTCATTGTTATCATACCTCGGCGGAGGGGGAGGAAACATTAGCTATTGCGTGTTCGCTCCGGAGAGCAATTGCTGCCGGGGTAACTCCTGCCGAGGCTGATCATTCCGGGGTGCCTGAGCATTCCCTGAACCACCTTGCTCGATCTTGCGCATCCACTCGCATTGCCTCGTCGTATGACCCACTGGGTTGTTCAGATTTGGCGTGTGAAACTTACACGGCTGGTCCAACATCGACTCGTAAGTATACCTCGGATGGTATTTCCTTTCTTGCCACTGCTTCTTTTGCTCCGGTGTCCAAGTTTTCTTCCCATCGTTCCTTGGAGTCCATTGACCTCCAGTTTTCTGGCACTGGCTACCCCTGCTCCGGGTTGATCTTGATTCATAGCTGCAACTTGGTGCGAACCGTACCGGTGGTCCGGTCTATCATCTCTCCTTTTTCCTCTGTAATCATTCCTCCGGGATGATCCAGATCCATCCCTCTGATAGTACTCATCTCTTGACTCGTTTGACGCGAGCCTTGGTTGGGTCGGGTCACCCAACGCATACGAATCCGCAATCCGGATCATTTCTGCCAACGTAGCTGGCATTTTCCGTTGCAACTTCATCCACAGCTCGCTTCCATATCTGCACCCCTACGCAAACCATGCTATGGCCTGTGATTCTATCACACCCTCACATGAGTTTCTCACGGTACACCACCGGGTCAAGAACTCCCGGTCTGTCTCATTGGGTCTTTGCTTGCACATAGCTAGGGTCTGTGGCCTATTTGGCCTTTGATAGGTACTCGAAAAATGGCTGATGAACATCTCCTCGAAATCTATCCAGCAGTTGATGCTTCCTGGTGGCAAATTGCTCAACCACGCCCTTGCCGGGCCTTCCAACATCTGGGGTACATACCGTACGGCACATCTCAGGTTGCCTGTGGCAATTTTTACAGCCATAGCATAGTTTATCAGCCAATCCTCTAGCTTGGTACTACCGTCATAGGTCTTGGTGCCCCTAGGCAGCTGAAAGTTCGGTACTGGTGGCTCTTTCATGATCCGGGGTCCAAAACATGCTGGACCCGGTGGACCTTGACATTCAATCTATTCCGACCTACACAGTCGATCTAGTTTCAACCTTGCATCATCCGGCATCAAATCCCTACTTCCCAATCTCGACCCTATCACATGATAGTCTGGTCTCGGATATCCTGCATTTTCCATCTCCGAATCACCGTCGTTATACCGGTTTTGCTCTTGCGGCGCACCTTTCTGTTGCACACCTCGGCCGACACTGCGCTCTTTCCTTGGCATGTTCCGCTGCTGCGGTTGTCTTGCTCCAGCTGAGTTTTGCTGCCCAGCATTGCCGTTGACAACGTTCGCTTGACCGGCATTGCCGTGGTCGCGGTTACCTCGGTCAGCTTCGCCTCGGCTCACACTCCGTCGATCATCATTCTTCTGCGCTTCTTTTTCTTTCCCTGCCCGTGTCGGGTCATACGGGACAATCTGTTTGTTCCATCTGGCCGAGGTCACCACCTCCTCTCTCCTTGGACCACCATGAGGGGACGATGCGGCTCCAGTGGATTTCTCCGGGTTACCCACCGCCGAATGGACGATCTTGGAGGCTCCAACTCTCTCCGGGTTTGCCCTGAGTAGTTCCTCGTTTTGCCTATTTGCAATCCGAACCAGCTCGTTAACCCGATCTTGCTGCCTTTGCCGGGCTTCACCCATCAGTCCCTCTAACTCGGACGCAGCTGCATCCGCCGCTCTGAGGTTCTTGGCCGGGGTACTATACCTCGGCAGCCCCACGGACAAACAGTTTTCTGACTCCTCATTTCCGGCATCACCTTCTCTGTTCATCTCGTTCATGAGATTTCTCCCTTTGACTTTTACACTATCAACCTTGTTCGCCTTAGCGTACTCACGCAGTGTCATGTTCAACGACTGCTAGGCCGCGGCTATTTTCTTTGCGCCCTCTAGTATTTTCTGCCTAGTTTCTTCCAGCTCGGCCTGTGCACGAGCCGGATCTACCGCTGCTACTACAGGGTTCGCCAAGCTATCCATTGCCTCTCTCAACACATTTTCCGGCCTCTCTAGCGGAGGATCTCTACCTTTCCTTGGTGCCTTGGGCGTCACCTCCGGATCTGGCGCCGGATCTTTGCTCGCACCCGCACCTGGCGCTGTCATCATTACCTCTGCATGGTCCGGGGAACGAGCGATACGCTCCCCGCGAGCCACAGTGAGGGGCGGTTCGCCTGCTTCTACGATGTGGCGCGGATGAACGCTAGACACGTCCACCGCAACATAGACCTTGTGCGTGCCGAGCTTGACAAAGATGCCGTTGCGCGGGAGAGGGCGCGTGCTGAAGCAGCCTGCGTTGTCGCTGACGAAGTCCCGCGCTCCAAAGCGCTGAACGAGCCCGGAGAGGACGCGCTCGCCGGTGGCGATGAAGTTTCCCGTCCGGATTTTTACCCCTGCTAGCGCCGCTTGCCCCACGGTGGGCGCCAACTGTCGTGGTGGTGTCACGACAGATGCCATGTATAGGCTAAAGGTGGGGACTAATACTCACTAGGGGAATCCAGGGAGGGATAGTGAAGTGATTCTCCACACAAGAGCTTGTATTGATTTGCTTCCAAGGTTACAAGTGCTCCTAGAGCTGTATTGGCGAGAGGAGGAAGAATGAGCTCTCTTAGTCTCACCCACAAATCTCACCTGAAACCCTTGACCAAAACAGAATCTAGAGAGACCAACCCCTTCCACAGAAGCCCTAGCCCCCCTTTTATAGGGGACGCTCGGTTTCTGCCTAGGGCATACGTGGAGGCATATTCCTAAGAATATGCCTCCTCCCAAAGTGGTAAGCCGACCGGGGTGCTTTTTCCCCCGCGTCACACATGCTTTAGCTACGTGAGCCTCTGACGGCGCCCTCGTCAGCCGACACGGGCATCGTCACGCTTGTCGGCCACGCCCCGGTGGTCCTGTCCTTGCTCGCTTCGCTCAGGCAGTGCGTACCGGGGCTCCTTTTGACTAACGAGATTCCTTCCTTCTCCTAGAAGCTTGCTATGACCCGGATGATGGTTCATCCGACCACACCCGTTCCTGCATACAGGTAAAACATGCACTTCCGACTTACTGCTTAAGTCGGATGAGACCTAGTTAGGCGAACGCCCCCAGGTCCGGATTACCCCGTGATTCGGCCTGCCTTGAGGTGACCCGGCCAGCATCTGCTTTGGCCTTGCCGAACCTCGGCTAACTCGGCCTTTATACCCTAGCGTGACCCTACCCGGGGGTATCCACCCAACATTTTATTTATGTGAAACAAGCAAACGTCTTGTAAAGCATTGTTATTCTTGAATATTTTGTTTGTGACTTTTCATGTTGCAACATAGTTTCTTTGTCTTATTGCTAGAACTTTGTCTTTCATGTTATGATTGAAGTACTATGATCCCAGCTTTGAATGTTTTACAAATACTTTGATCAAGTCTTTGATGGTGCATGGCACCTCAAAAATTATTCTTTCTTTTTATCACTTACCTACTCGAGGATGAGCAGGAGTTAAGCTTGGGGATGTTGATACATTGCAAATGTATCTATAATTTTTGATGTTCCATGCTTGGTTTTATCTACTTTCTTATGTTTTGTCCACACCTTGGAGTACTTTTCATATGATTTCTTGGACTAACCTATTAACAAGATGCCATAGTGCCAGTTGCCTGTTTTATGTTGTTTTTGGTTCCAGGAAAGTCAGAAAATCAATATTCTCGAAATAGGACGAGACAAAAGACAAAGTTGATATTTTCCCGGAAGACTCACGGAGCCAGAAGGAGAGTCGGAGAGGGGCCACAGGGTGGCCACACCACCCCATGGCGCGGATCCCTCCAGGCCGCGCCACCAGGTGGTGTGGGCCCCCTGGCCGCCCACCGACCTTGCCTCTTCGCCTATAAGATGCCTCCCGATGTGAAAACCCTAAATAGTCAATCAGAAATCCACGAAAAGTTCCGCAGCGCCGCCGCCACCGAAGGGGAGATTCGGGGGACAGAAAGTCTCCGTTCCGGCACCCCACCGGGACGGGGAAGTGCCCCCGGAGCCATCTACATCGATCTCCATCGCCATCTCCATCACCATTGCTGATTCCCATGATGATGAGGGAGTAGTTCTCTCTCGAGGCTAAGGGTTCTACCGGTAGCTATGTGTTCATCTCTCTCTTTATGCATGATCATATTGTGATCATGAGCTTGTAATCTATAGATCTACCTTGCTACTCAAGTGCTTTAATGAATCTCTGCTCTCCCCATGTGTGTGAAAGTGACAGCGTGCTCACCATGGGGGCACTTAGGCTAGAGATTACAAATACTTGTTATGAGTTATATTTGGAGTTGGATGTATTTATGAAATTGTGGTGTTTGTTGGACTCATCTAGTACTCAAGGTGATAGTGTGGGGTTATCTAGATGGGAAAGCTGAACTTTGAGGTGTGCTGTAATAGCCCTACCATCGATTAGAGTGTCCAACCGGAGAATAGTTAAGAGTAGTATCATAAAGAGAAGATATTTATATGAGAGTGTTAACTAGTGAAAGTATGATCCCTAGGCCTTGTTTCTAAGCATTGAAACACCGTTTGCAATTAGATATGTTATATGTTTGCTTTCTTCCATCTTTATTTCAGTTTTACTTTAGTCTTTTCCACGCTATCAAGTTATCTTCTATCACAGTTACCACTTATAATTATCCATACCACTCGTATTTCACTATCTCTTCGCCAAACTAGTGCACCTATACACCTTACAAGTGTATTGGGTGTGTTGGGGACACAAGAGACTTCTTGTATCTTGATTGCAGGATTGCTTGAGAGGGAATACCTTTGACCACTTCCTCCCTGAGTTCGATAAACCTTGGGTGATCCACTTAAGGGAAAACTTGTTGCTGTTCTACAAACCTCTACACTTGGAGGCCCAACAACTGTCTACAAGAATAGAAGTGCGTAGACATCTGTAACTACCTCGGTGAATTACGCTCTTAGTTACATGCCTGGATGAGCGAAAGTGGTTAAAATAGTACGGTGGGGCCCGGGGCCACTCACGGTAGACCTTTCGGCCGTCCTAACCACTTTCAGAGCATCGGGACAATAACGAGAGGCGTAATTGGCAGGCGAAGGGATCAACTACATACACAAGTGAGTATGTATGCAAGCCACATACAACAGTCCTCAGAGCCATTCCATCTAAAAGAAATAGAAATATTGCAATGCCATACGGCAAGATTCAAATATCCTAGATAGAGATAATATTTTAGGATAGCTCCTCATACATCGAACATCAGAGTATCAGGCGGAAGCGGAAAACAAGATCCGAGTACGGATAAGAAGCAAATCGGCATAAGATGCCACATAAATAAACACATCCCGCCCACAGCTCTCACGGATCCCCGTTCCCGGAATCTCTACACCGAGTGATCGTTGCCAACATCATCTGTCTCCTCCACCCAGTATCCATCTTGCGGGTACACCTGTTCATCTGAATCAAACAATTTATCGTGTGAGACCCTAGGGGTACTCAGCAAGTCTTTATGCCACTAAAGAGGACACAACCTGGGGTGACGCAATTGCAGCAAAAGATAATAGCTAACAAGTCTATAGATACTCGCTAACCATCCGCCTAACCAATGATAGACAGATGTCCATTAATTAAGATCAACAGTTATAACGGTATAATTATCAGATCCATCCTCCTCCTCGCTTACCAACGAGGAAGCGGACGAACAACCCCCATCCGTTGGCAGTTTTATTAACCATTTCATGAGTATTGCACTATTTACTAGTCAGGTACTTTGTCAAATTAAAAGCGGTACTTTAGTTATACTTGTCTATTATCGAGAAACTGTGCTCCAAGTCATCCATAACCGCGGACATGGCTTTCAAAATGATTTACCCTGCAGGGGTGCACAAATAGCAACACACACTCGATCAGCCTCGGAAAAACCAACTCAAAACCCAACGAGGCATTCACGACAAAGCGATCACAGGATTCAGAAACATTTCATGGGGCCACCCCAATAAGCTACCCGCAACGAAGTTGGCCGGCTCCAAGCCAGACCCAGGGTTTGCGACGACGGTTGTAAACGACTGGAAACCCGAAAGTGTGACTGGGCTTGTCGATACCGCAAAAATGTGGCGCGATCCAAAACAGTACAAGTGCTCCACGCACAATCTTAAATAAAGCAGTAACATGGCATAAGTACAGGATAGTAATAAAGCTCCAAACTAATTGTGGCCCCAAGAAATAAGAATGAATCAAGCTTTGGCTCGGGGGGTCCATAAGGCCTCCCGGATGTGGATAGTGCGAATAGTCACGGAACAGGAATCAAGTACTCGGGGTCCTACGGGACACAAGTGAGCATGAAAAACCAAATAGCAGATATTGCTCACCGGTGCCTCTTTCATTAGTTGTCCCATTACTACTCAGGTTAAGTTGTTTAGGTACCTCGTTATTCATCAGACACTCACATACCCTACACATGCTTTGCTACGACTTGCATGGCTCAAACAACTCCTGTAGTAATGGCTCATGGGATGGAGGAACAAGCTTCGGTGGGGTTTAAAAATAAAGGCTATGCAGTACTTTGGATTCAATTTAATGCACTCGCGACTCAATGATGCAAGAATAAGATAGAGGCAATAGGTACTATATGTATGCAAGCATGTGGTAGTGCTTGCCTGGCAGCTCAGTTGAAGCGAGAGACGGATCTGGGTAGAACTCCTGTGATTCCTGGTAATTCTCCTGCTGGGCGTCTATTCGAAGAAGAACCAAACAAACAAGGGCCAACATAAATAAAGTGCACAAGCATATGAATTAAAATGCGACAAGCAAACAAGCATGCCATGATGAATGATGCACAATATACATGGCATTAAAGTAGCATGGCATGGTGAGGTGTGGGGTACAAGAATAAAGCATTTGATTATTTGTTTATTCAAGTTTTATTGCCATACAAAGTTCTGATTTTTAAATATGGGATGATGCATGTTTCAATTCAGAACAAGTACTGCATAGATAGAACGGCCTCGTCACGCTGATCGATTTAGACATATTATTTGTCAAATTTGGAGTTGTAGAAATAAAGTTATTAATTTATTAAGGAAAGGGCATTTTATTGTAATTTTAATCATCTCGAAAATTTAAAGTGTTCAAACTTTATTTTCAATAGCATATTTGAATTCCTCACATTTTTCTGATTCAAAAACATATATCACTTGTTTTATTTGGATTGATAATTTAAAAGTTATTTAAAAACAGATTTGAATTTGATTTTAAACATTTTTGAATTTGTTTTATTAAAACAGATGAACGGAAAATACTTTTGTTACCCAGCCATACTCCAGCCCCAGTCGCTGACGGATGGGACCGGCCTGACTGGGCAATGCAGCGCGCACAAAGCTTTTTGCACCGCGGGTTTACCTAGCCTCTGCGAATGACAGGTGGGGCCAGCGGCTAGGGTCCCACGTGCTAGTGGCTGAGCCCGCAGAGGCTGACAGGTGGGGACGGTCTGGAGCGCGGGTTGAGTGTGCAAAAACTGCGGGTGTCTTTTTGTAAAAGGACAGGGAGGCTGACCGGTGGGGCTCGGTGTACCGCGGGTTAAGCAGCAAAAAGCGCAGGGGGTATGTGCAAAAGAGGTGACGGCTACTGTGGATCTTCCTCTGTCGACGGACAGATCCATGCGCGGCAGTGGACAGTGCGGCGCGGTGGATCGAACCCGCGACGCGGGGGGCACGCGCGCAGAGGGCGAAGCCAGTGCGGCAGGTGCTAGGATGGTGACAGCAGGGTGGACGGAGGCTAGGTATGCCGTCTGCGTGGCGCAGCTGCGAGCGAACGCGGGGACCGCCGCGCACAGAGGGTGTTTGGTGTTTGGCCCGGCGAGGCCAGACGACGACGGAGAAGATGGGGGTGTCTAGGAGGAAGAGGGTCTTACCATGGAGAGGTCGGTGTGGTCGGATCGGGCTGGGAGGCGCCGGAGCGACGGGGACGCAGAGGCCGGGGAGCTAGGGTTTGCGGAGGGCGACAGCGTCGATGATGCAGCGCAGGGTCCGGCTCCTCCTCGCTGGGACGCGCAGGGGCGACGTCGTGGAGGCCGGTCGCTTCCCCGACAACCAGATACACTCGCCCGCCGCCGTGGTAAGCCGAGGAGAAGAGGAGGCCGAAGCATTGCCGGCGATGGAGAAAAATAGCGGGGGAGGAGAGGGGCTGCGACGCGAGGCCAGGGGAAGGTTTGGGTACGGCAGGGTCGGTAGGGGGATAAGAAGGAGGGAGGTGTGCTGGGAGATGTCGTGGGGGCGACAGCGTGTAAAGGTGGCTTCGGCCACCTTTTTCCTCGCTCTCACGTGCACGCCATGGGAGGCCAGGGGAAGGGGCTACCGGTGGGCCAGCACAGAGGAGAGGACAGGGCAGGGGAGGCTCGGGCTGGGGCCAGCATGGCAGGGAGGAAGAAAGAAAGGAGAGGGGAGGTCCGTTGTAGCTAGGGTTAGCTAGAGAGGGAGGGTCGGTTAGGGTTGAGGGTAGATGGGGTAGCTCCGGTGTGGGCCAGCATGGCAGGGAGAGAGGGAAAGGTGGTGAGAGTGGAATGGTAGGCTCGACTAGGGAGGTTGGTTAGATCTGGGGTGGTAGGGTTTGAAGAGAGAGGAAAAGGGAGAAGAGCTAGGGTTAGGGTTTGATTAGAGTTTTTAGGTTTTAAACACATGCTTATAAGATCAAGCCAAGATGAAGGGGGTGAGGGTTTTGGTTTAGCACAAGGTGATGGTGAAGGTAAACTCAAGAGAGAGAGGTGGGGTTTATGGGAAAAGGTCCCACTTGATCATGCATGGTGGGGGAAATGGTTTTGTTGGGAACATGGGGATGGTGGAGAGAGATAGAGATGATCCCACAAAGAAAGATCCACTAAAACAAAGAGAAAAACAAAGGAGGTAAAGGTGGTGGTACTCTTGCATGGCCCATGCATAATAATTAAATGCCATGTTTTATTCTTGTGACAACAATAATAATACATCAAGGCATTAAGCACATGCATTACCAAAAATGTGGAGTAAAGGCCAAGCAAAAGAAAATAGAATTGGATCCATCCCAACCCACATGAGCTAGATTAAATGCCCAAAAGAAAAATAATAGCTCATGGTTAACTAGGATGGTGGGAATATAAGGTGGTGACAAGAAAGGTGGTGAATTGGAATAAAAGATATGCCCCCAACTCAATTCGGGCATCAAGCATTTATCAAGAGTCAGATACAATTTATCAAGAGCCAAATCTAATTAATAATGCATATGATAGAAGAACCAAAAGGAAAAGGGTTATATATGATGCTCAAATGCAAGGTGGCATGATGACATGAGCATGATATAATTATGATGCAACCATTATATGTAGGAAGTAGCCCTTATATTACTAGACCAAGTAGCATTACATATGTTAGACAGATGGGATGCTACAACTCTCCCCCACTAAACAGGAATCTCGCCCCGAGATTCTAGGAAGAAGAAGAAGACACGAAGAGGGTAGGGTACTTGGCACGGAGCTCATCTTCACGTTCCCAAGTGGCTTCATCAATGGAATGGTGCGACCACTGCTCCTTGCAGAACTTGATGGACTTGTTGCGAGTCCTTCTTCCTACGACTTCTAGAATTTTTATGGGGTGTTCTTGATAAGACAGATCCTCTTGGAGATTGATGAGTTCATGGTCCACGGTCCTGCTGGGATCCTTGAAGCACTTCTTGAGTTGAGAGATATGAAAGACATCATGAACCTTGAGTTTTTCCGGGAGCTCAAGAGCATAAGCAACTTCTCCTCTTCTTCCACGAATTTTGAAAGCACCGATGTATCTAGGAGCCAGCTTTCCTTTGATACCAAAACGGTGCGTGCCTCTCATGGGAGTGACACGAAGGTAAACGAGATCACCAGGGACATACTCCATGTCCGTGTGCTTTCTGTCATAATTGCTCTTCTGGCGACTCTGGGCAATCTTCAGGTTTTCAAGAATGATGTGAACCTTCTCCTCCGCTTGAGTTACAATGTCGGGGCCAAACAATATTCTTTCACCTGCGCCCGACCAACCAATCGGAGTTCTGCATTTGCGACCATAGAGAGCCTCAAATGGTGCCATCTTTAGATTTTTTTGGAAGCTGTTGTTGTAAGAGAATTCAGCATAAGGAAGACATTCTTCCCACTTCATGCCGAAAGAGATAACGCAAGCACAGAACATATCTTCCAAAATCTGATTGATCCTTTCAACTTGTCCTTGCGACTGAGGGTGGTAAGCTGTGCTGAAGTTTAATTTTGTTCCCAAAGCATTTTGGAAACTTCCCCAGAACTTGGAAGTGAAGATGCTTCCCCGGTCTAAACTGATTTCAAGAGGAACTCCATACAGAGAGACAATTCTGTTGATATAGAGCTCAGCCAATTGCATTGCAGAAATTGTTTCCTTGACTGGCAAGAAGTGAGCTACTTTAGAAAGCCTGTCGATGACAACAAAGATTGCATTGTTGCCCTTCTGCGATCTTGGAAAACCAGTTATGAAGTCCATCTCTACTTTCTCCCATTTCCATTCCGGAGGCTTCAATGGCTATAGAAGACCGGAAGGTTTCTGATGGACAACTTTAACTCTACGACAGACATCACACTCCGAGACATACTTGGCACAATATCGTTTCAACCCAGGCCACCAATATTGTGTTTTCAAGTCCATGTACATCTTAGTGCTGCCAGGGTGGATAGAAAGAACATAATCATGCGCCTCCTTAAGAACTTGCTCTCTTAAACCCGGGTAGTTCGGAACAAACATCCGGTGTTCAAAGAAAAGAGTGCCTTGGTCGTCAACGTGGAAAGACTCATACTTCGGAAGCTGAATGTTGGAGATGATCTTTTTAGTGTACGGATCACCAAGTTGAATAGAGCGAACTTTTTCTTCCAAGAGAGGTGTTGCTAGAAGGTTCAGAAGATACCCTCGATCCACAATTTCAAGGTTGAGCTTGCGGAACTCCTCGCACAAGAGAGGCTGTTGTTCTTCCACCATGAGATTGTTGACATAAGCTTTTTGGCTGAGAGCATCGACCATGACATTAGCTTTGCCCGGAGTGTAGTTGATGGTCAAATCGAAATCATTTATTGCTTTAATCCACCTCCTCTGACGAAGGTTGAGATCAGGCTGTGTGAATATGTACTTCAGACTCTTGTGATCAGAAAAGATCTCACAACGGTTGCCAAGCAAGTAATGCCTCCATACTTTCAAAGCAAAGACAACTGCTGCGAGTTCGAGGTCATGTGTAGGATAGTTGATCTCATGCATCTTCAACTGCCGAGAGGCATAAGCAACAACTTGTTTTTCTTGCATAAGGACCGCACCCAATCCTTGCAATGAAGCGTCACAGAATATCTGGAAAGGTTTTGACGTATCTGGAGGAACCAAGACTGGTGTGGAAGTGAGCTTCTCTTTGAGTGTTTCAAAACTTGCTTGACATGCAGGAGTCCAAAGGTATTTCTTGCCTTTCTTGAGGAGATCGGTAAGAGGCTTCGCAATCTTCGAGAAGTTTTGAACGAAGCGACGACAGTAACTAGCCAAACCAAGGAAACTCCGGACTTCTTTGACATTTAAGGGTGGAAGCCAATCAACGATTGTCTTAATAGTTTCTGGGTTAACGGCAATGCCCTTGGCAGAGATGACGTGACCAAGGTAGGTGACTTGAGGCAGCCAGAATTCACATTTGGAGAACTTTGCATACATGCGGTTCTCACGAAGCTTGTTTAGGACACACCGAAGGTGTTCTTCATGTTCTTGTTTTGACTTAGAATAGACTAGAATGTCATCCAGATAGACCACACCGAACTTATCAAGATACTCCATGAAAACCGAGTTCATAAGCCTCGAGAAGGGGGCAGGTGCATTGGTGAGACCGAAAGACATGACTGTGTACTCATACAAGCCATAGCGGGTGGTGAAAGATGTTTTAGGAACATCTTCCTTGCGGATCTTGATTTGATGATAACCACTTCTCAAATCAAGCTTAGAGAATACCACAGCTCCCGCTAGCTGATCGAAGAGATCATTAATCCGCGGAAGGGGATATTTATTTTTGATGGTTTTAGCATTGAGTGCCCGATAGTCAACACAAAGTCTACCAGTCTTGTCTCGCTTCTTCACAAAGATGGTTGGGCTACCCCAAGAAGAAGTACTGTGCTGAATGAAACCCAACTTCTCTTGTTCATCCAGCTGACGTTTGAGTTCAGCCAACTCAGCAGGACCCATTTTATAAGGCCGCTTGGAGATAGGAGCGGTACCAGGTTCAAGTTCAATCACAAACTCAACCTCACGATCCGGAGGCATACCTGGCAACTCTTCCGGAAAAACATCTGGAAACTCACAGACCACCGGAACACTCTGAATACCTTCCATAGCATCATCATTCAGAGCCGCCAAAGAGTAAAGTTGAATTGCAGGAGTCAGACTTGGAGAATAGACTATATGGCCTTCAGGAATTTTCAGAGAAACCGAACGTTCAGCACAATCAATCACAGCTGCATTTGCTGTTAACCAATCCATGCCCAAGATAACATCAATATCAGAATTTCCCAGAATAATTAAGGAAGTCGGAAACGAAGAGCCACCAATCTCAATTTGATTGCCATGGCTGATTTTAGAAGCCCTCATGTTTGACCCAAGAGATTGCACCATGAGGCGAGTTGGTAAAGCATCGGAAGGTAACCCATTACTCTCCGCAAACTTGTATGACACGAAAGAATGTGAAGCACCAGAATCAAATAAAACTCGTGCATGAACAGAGTTAACAGGAAGCATACCCATCACAACTCCAGGTGCATGCTCAGATTGAGCGACGTTGACACAGTTGGCACGAGCAACCGTAGACCCGGGCTTGGTGTTGATGTTGAGAGCCCGAGGTGGAGGTGCACGGACCATAGAAGAGCTTGCCGCAGGTCTTGGAGGTGGTGGAGGAAGAGCTTTGTTGTTCATTGGACAATTCCAGTGCTGATGCCCAGTGTTTCCACAAGTGTAGCAAGCACCAGGTGGATGTGGAGCAACGTAGCCAGGGACTCCGCTAGGTGCTCCAGGGTAGTTGTGGTTGTAGCCCCTGGGAGCCGCAGTGAAGGAGTTTGGTGGCCTTGCTACATAGCTTGACGGTCTTGGTAGAGCCGGGAGCGACGGTGGGATGTTAGGAACCCAGACACGACGCTTAGAAGGAGCTATCATAGCTAAAGAGCTTGCTGCATCGCGGCTGTGTTTCTTTGACTCCTCAAACACTTGCCTACTTGCTTCTTCCTACAGAGCTGTATGTTGGAGTTCCAGAAAAGACCCCGGCCTTGCATGAGTGATTACATATTTAATTGATGCATTGAGCCCTTGCCTAAACCTCTTTTGCTTCTTCTTATCATCAGAGATCTCATTGCCACCATACCGAGAAAGGTTCATGAAGTTTTTGATGTAGGTATTGACATTGTCACTGCCCTGCTTGAGGTTAAGAAACACTTCCTTCATCCTTTCCATGACAATTTCTGACAGATATTGCTCTTTGAACGCCGCAGCGAATTGCTCCCAAGTAGGCTAAAAACCAGAGAGGTCTGCCTTGAGGTAATTTTCCCACCACAGAGCTGCATCTCCCTTCAGAAGGTGAGTGGCACATTTGACCCATTCTTGCTCAGGAACATCCGCAGTCATCAACAACCTTGATATTTCCCGCAGCCAATCATCCGCATCAAGTGGCTGATCAGACACCTCAAATTGGCGTGGATTGAACTTCAGAAAACTCTTGATGTCTCCACGCTTGGGAGGTGGAGGTAGCGGAACAAACTCATTCCTCCTCACGCTTTCTTCGAAGCGCTGCTGGTTCTGCTGCATAGTGCCCAAGGCATTTGCAATACTTGCCAAAGCAGCCCCCAGTTTAGGTGGTATGTCCTCCTCAGAACGGCGTGGTGGTTCCATCCTGTGATTGATATAAAACACAAGTCAGTACTATAATGGAGAATAATAATAATCCAAAATAGTACCAAAATGGAATTAACCAAGATTAAAGGATACAATTCACTGAGATGATATTAAAATATCAACAAAGTTCAAGGCACCTAGAATATATTAAGCATATCGCACACGACTGAACAAGGAGTGTGGTACACAAGCTAAGAAAGAAAAAAATTCCGCAAATTTCGGCATTAAAATACCTCTATATGCGCAAAACCACTTAACGAATCAAGATTAGTAACTCTACCAATTCAATATACAAGAGCTAATGATAAAAGTAGTGGTATGGTCGCGACTCCATCCCGCACTCAAATCATTACTCCGCACATGAATAAGTAAAACACATCTCCCAAAACCTTCTTCTTAAGATGAACCTAAAGATTAGTAAATACGGAACGAACACCCCAAACAAGATAACGTCAGATAACACAGAGTAAGATAGATCGCACCGGTATACAACGAATCAGATAGACCGCGTCGGTTTACAAAGGCCTGTCGGTATGGAATGTACCAACAGTTGATAACCAAAAGGCAGATAGCTATAACATTTGGATGCAACAGATAGACAAAGAATTCACACACACACACACAACCTATGGTACTACGGAACCCAGAACACGTGAATCCTAGTTTGAATTTTAGAAGAGGATTGAAAACGTTACACTTCCTTACCAGAAAAGGGTGGGTGGGTGGGTAAGAAGAAAAATGGAAGCAGTCCTACTCTCACGTTTTGTTTTTCCCTAGTATACATAGCTACCAAAAATATTTGCTAAACTGACAACGACCATTTTGGCTAAGACCCTGAAGGGCGGGATGGCTCTGATACCAATTGTAACTACCTCGGTGAATTACGCTCTTAGTTACATGCCTGGATGAGCGAAAGTGGTTAAAATAGTACGGTGGGGCTCGGAGCCACTCACGGTAGACCTTTCGGCCGTCCTAACCACTTTCAGAGCATCAGGACAAGAACGAGCGGCGTAATCGGCAGGCAAAGGGATCAACTACATACACAAGTGAGTATGTATGCAAGCCACATACAACAGTCCTCAGAGCCATTCCATCTAAAAGAAATAGAAATATTGCAACGCCATACGGCAAGATTCAAATATCCTAGATAGAGATAATATTTTAGGATAGCTCCTCATACATCAAACATCAGAGTATCAGGCGGAAGCGGAAAACAAGATCCGAGTACGGATAAGAAGCAAATCGGCATAAGATGCCACATAAATAAACACATCCCGCCTACAGATCTCACAGATCCCCGTTCCCGGAATCTCTACACCGAGTGATCGTTGCCAACATCATCTGTCTCCTCCACCCAGTATCCATCTTGCGGGTACACCTGTTCATCTGAATCAAACAATTTATCGTGTGAGACCCTAGGGGTACCTAGCAAGTCTTTATGCCACTAAAGGGGACACAACCTGGGGTGACGCAATTGCAGCAAAAGATAATAGCTAACAAGTCTATAGATACTCGCTAACCATCCGCCTAACCAATGATAGACAGATGTCCATTAATTAAGATCAACAGTTATAACGGTATAATTATCAGATCCATCCTCCTCCTCGCTTACCAACGAGGAAGCGGACGAACAACCCCCATCCGTTGGCAGTTTTATTAACCATTTCATGAGTATTGCACTATTTACTAGTCAGGTACTTTGTCAAATTAAAAGCGGTACTTTAGTTATACTTGTCTATGATCGAGAAACTGTGCTCCAAGTCATCCATAACCGCGGACATGGCTTTCAAAATGATTTACCCTGCAGGGGTGCACAAATAGCAACACACACTCGATCAGCCTCGGAAAAACCAACTCAAAACCCAACGAGGCATTCACGACAAAGCGATCACAGGATTCAGAAACATTTCATGGGGCCACCCCAATAAGCTACCCGCAACGAAGTTGGCCGGCTCCAAGCCAGACCCAGGGTTTGCGACGACGGTTGTAAACGACTGGAAACCCGAAAGTGTGACTGGGCTTGTCGATACCGCAAAAATGTGGCGCGATCCAAAACAGTACAAGTGCTCCACGCACAATCTTAAATAAAGCAGTAACATGGCATAAGTACAGGATAGTAATAAAGCTCCAAACTAATTGTGGCCCCAAGAAATAAGAATGAATCAAGCTCTGGCTCGGGGGGTCCATAAGGCCTCCCGGATGTGGATAGTGCGAATAGTCACGGAACAGGAATCAAGTACTCGGGGTCCTACGGGACACAAGTGAGCATGAAAAACCAAATAGCAGATATTGCTCACCGGTGCCTCTTTCATTAGTTGTCCCATTACTACTCAGGTTAAGTTGTTTAGGTACCTCGTTATTCATCAGACACTCACATACCCTACACATGCTTTGCTATGACTCGCATGGCTCAAACAACTCCTGTAGTAATGGCTCATGGGATGGAGGAACAAGCTTCGGTGGGGTTTAAAAATAAAGGCTATGCAGTACTTGGGATTCAATTTAATGCACTCGCGACTCAATGATGCAAGAATAAGATAGAGGCAATAGGTACTATATGTATGCAAGCATGTGGTAGTGCTTGCCTGGCAGCTCAGTTGAAGTGAGAGACGGATCTGGGTAGAACTCCTGTGATTCCTGGTAATTCTCCTGCTGGGCGTCTATTCGAAGAAGAACCAAACAAACAAGGGCCAACATAAATAAAGTGCACAAGCATATGAATTAAAATGCGACAAGCAAACGAGCATGCCATGATGAATGATGCACAATTTACATGGCATTAAAGTAGCATGGCATGGTGAGGTGTGGGGTACAAGAATAAAGCATTTGATTATTTGTTTATTCAAGTTTTATTGCCATAAACATTTCTGATTTTTTAATATGGCATGATGCATGCTTCAATTCAGAACAAGGACTGCATAGATAGAACGGGCTCGTCGCGCTGATCGATTTAGATATATTATTTGTCAAATTTGGAGTTGTAGAAATAAAGTTATTAATTTATTAAGGAAAAGGGCATTTTATTGTAATTTTAATCATCTCGAAAATTTTAAGTGTTTAACTTTATTTTGAATAAAATATTTGAATTCCTCACATTTTTCTGATTCAAAAACATATATCACTTGTTTTATTTGGATTGATAATTTAAAAGTTATTTAAAAACAGATTTGAATTTGATTTTAAACATTTTTGAATTTGTTTTATTAAAACAGATGAACGGAAAATACTTTTGTTACCCAGCCATACTCCAGCCCCAGTCGCTGACGGATGGGACCGGCCTGACTGGGCGATGCAGCGCGCAGAAAGCTTTTTGCACCGCGGGTTTACCTAGCCTCTGCGAATGACATGTGGGGCTAGCGGCTAGGGGCCCACGTGCCAGTGGCTGAGCCCGCAGAGGCTGACAGGTGGGGATGGTCTGGAGCGCGGGTTGAGTGTGCGAAAACTGCGGGTCTCTTTTTGTAAAAGGACAGGGAGGCTGACCGGTGGGGCTCGGTGTACCGCGGGTTAAGCAGCAAAAAGCACATGAGGGTATCTGCAAAAGGGGCGGCGGCTACTGTGGATCTTCCTCTGTCGACGGACAGATCCGTGCGTGGCAGTGGACGGTGTGGCGCGGTGGATTGAACCCGCGACGCGGGGGGCGCGCGCGCAGAGGGCGAATCCAGTGCGGCAGGTGCTAGGATGGTGACAGCCGGGTGGACGGAGGCTAGGTATGCCGTCTGCATGGCGCAGCGGCGAGCGAACGCGGGGACCACCGCGCACAGAGGGTGTTTGGTGTTTGGCCCGGCGAGGCCAGACGATGACGGAGAAGATGGGGGTGTTCAGGAGGAAGAGGGTCTTACCGCGGAGAGGTCGGTGTGGTCGGATCAGGCTGGGAGGTGCCGGAGCGACGGGGACACAGAGGCCGGGGAGCTAGGGTTTGCGGAGGGCGACGGCGTCGACGATGCAGCGCAGGGTCCGGCTCCTCCTCGCTGGGGCGCGCAGGGGCGACGTCGTGGAGGCCGGTCGCTTCCCCGACAACCAGATACACCCGCCCACCGCCGTGGTAAGCCGAGGAGAAGAGGAGGCCGAAGCGTTGCCGGCGATGGAGAAAAAAAGCGGGGGAGGAGAGGGGCTGCAACGCGAGGCCAGGGGAAGGTTTGGGTACGGCAGGGTCGGTAGGGGATAAGAAGGAGGGAGGTGTGCTGGGAGATGTCGTGGGGGCGACGGCGTGTAAAGGTGGCTTCGGCCACCTTTTTCCTCGCTCTCACGTGCACGCCGTGGGAGGCCAGGGGAAGGGGCTGTCGGTGGGCCAGCAGAGAGAAGAGGACAGGGCAGGGGAGGCTCGGGCTGGGGCCAGCATGGCAGGGAGGAAGAAAGAAAGGAGAGGGGAGGTCCGGTGTAGCTAGGGTTAGCTAGAGAGGGAGGCTCGGGTTAGGGTTGGGGGTAGATGGGGTAGCTCCGGTGTGGGCCAACATGGCAAGGAGAGAGGGAAAGGTGGTGAGAGTGGAATGGTAGGCTCGGCTAGGGAGGTTGGTTAGAGCTAGGGTGGTTAGGGTTTGAAGAGAGAGGAAAAGGGAGAAGAGCTAGGGTTAGGGTTTGATTAGAGTTTTTAGGTTTTAAACACATGCTTATAAGATCAAGCCAATATGAAGGGGGTGAGGGTTTTGGTTTAGCACAAGGTGATGGTGAAGGTAAACTCAAGAAAGAGAGAGAGGTGGGGTTTATGGGAAAAGGTCCCACTTGATCATGCATGGTTGGGTAAATGGTTTTGTTGGGAACATGGGGATGGTGGAGAGAGATAGAGATGATCCCACAAAGAAAGATCCACTAAAACAAAGAGACAAACAAAGGAGCTAAAGGTGGTGGTACTCTTGCATGGCCCATGCATAATAATTAAATGCCACGATTTATTCTTGTGACAACAATAATAATACATCAAGGCATTAAGCACATGCATTACCAAAAATGTGGAGTAAAGGCCAAGCAAAAGAAAATAGAATTGGATCCATCCCAACCCACATGAGCTAGATTAAATGCCCAAAAGAAAAATAATAGCTCATGGTTAACTAGGATGGTGGGAATATAAGGTGGTGACAAGAAAGGTGGTGAATTGGAATAAAAGATATGCCCCAAACTCAATTTGGGCATCAAGCATTTATCAAGAGTCAGATATAATTTATCAAGAGCCAAATCTAATTAATAATGCATATGAGAGAAGAACCAAAAGGAAAAGGATTTTATATGATGCTCAAATGCAAGGTGGCATGATGACATGAGCATGATATAATTATGATGCAACCATTATTTGTAGGAAGTAGCCCTTATATTACTAGACCAAGTAGCATTACATATGTTAGACAGATGGGATGCTACAACATCACTTTCCTGGAACCAAAAATAGCAGAAAACAGGCAGCTAGCACTGTGGCATCTTGTTAATAGGTTAGTCCAAGAAAGTGTATAAAAATACTCCAAAGTTGGAACAAAACATAAGAAAGTAGATAAAACCAAGCATGGAACATCAAAAATTATGGATATGTTAGCAACGTATCAACATCCCCAAGCTTAACTCCCGCTCGTCCTCGAGTAGGTAAGTGATAAAAAGAAAGAATATTTTTTGAGGTTACATGCACCATCATAAACTTGATCAAAGTATTTGTAAAACATTGAAAGCTGGGATCATAGTACTTCAACATAGCATGAAAGACAAAGTTCTAGCAATAAGACATATCAACTATGTTGCAACATGAAAAGGCACAAACAAAAGATTCATGAATAACAATGCTTTGCAAGACGTTTGTTTGTTTCACATAAAGAAAACATAGCATAGTGGCATTCAGCTTGTCCCTCATAGAGTAGCAAATGTAAATGCATAGGACACCTTCAAAGTTCATAAGAGTGACTAGATACAAATAGTTTAAGAATAAGCAATATCAAGTTATGCATCAATCAACAAGTCTTGGGACAATGCACATAGAACTAAGAATGGCCACTATGCTCTCAAAGTAGGTGCATAAAGGTAGAAGGTGGAGACTCAACATAAAAGTAAAATAAAGGCCTTCATAGAAGGAAGTAGAGATTCAAGTTTCATAAAGAGCTTCCAAAAATTATGGTACTTGTTAGCTTTCAGCTCTCATTGCCCCTATCATAAGCATCTTTAAGTGATTAAGGTTAAAGTGACACAACTAAGAGGATATGCTTGACAAGTTATAAGCCGAAATCTCATGCCCCTTACTTACGAAGACCGAACCTCATGCTACTCAACTTTAGTCACAAGTAAGCTTGTCATTGTAAGTACATATGTATCATAGAGAACCGCCAACGGGGTACCCCTTACCCCATGACACAGGAGCTATCACATATCAAAATGACAAGGCAATAGACAATGACATCTCAGTGATCTTTTTATTTGCTATTTGCATAGGTTTTTATTGAGGATGCTTCATAGAATGCTCGTTATGGTTATGCTGCAAGTTTCCACCATGATTAGGCATGGATTAGGCTAGCGGCCCAGTCGTTTCTCGAACACACATACAAACTCCATGATCTTACAAGTTCCCCTTTTATTTCACACCATCGGGATCCATAAGCAAAAGAAGATGATATCAACGGGGTACAATGTACAAGTGCAATGTTGAAAGCGTTCCCCATGATACATGGTTCTGCTAATTTCAATTTATAAAGCGCAAGCATATACGCAACAAAGATAGACACAATGGTTCAAGTTTATTAAATGCAAGAAAGTAAAGTGTGCCATCAAGTTCGTGAGAGCTTTAATCACTAATTTTCACATAACAATTTTAATTCGGAAGGTAGATAAAAACATTAATATACTTGGAATAGCAAATGCTTATAGGTAGGTATGGTGGACTCTTTGGAATAACATGGTTTTAGGAGTTGGATGCATGAGTGGAACTCATACTTGGTTACGGAGGCTAGCAAAAGACTGGGAGCGACCGAGAGCAATAATGGCCATAATCATACAGAGCAACAAAACATCATTGATTAAAGCATAAAGTGATATTACATGTCGAAAACTAAAGGATCATAAAGGCTATGGTGACTTGGGATATACATAACATGGTGTGAGCATGCGCCAAGTCAACCCAAATAAAGCATCAAAGTAGAATACCACAATACTATGCTTTAATATGCTAAAACAACGCATGATTCTTCCAAGGCACATTAAGCAATCTCAATTGTTTATAACATGTCATGCTACAGCAAAGATCACTAAGCATAAAGCCAAAAAAATATCAAGCATGGCATGACAAAGCATAGGCCACAGTCAAAAACAAGCTCTCTTTACCACTTAAGCACGAACTTTCCTACTCTTTTCTGATCCAAACCAAACTATTTGAAAACCAATGTATGAAAGAGGGGGTCCAACCAATTTATTCAAGCAAACTAAAAAAACCAAGAAAACAAAAAAACAAAAGGAAAATGAAAAAGAAGACGCTCCAAGAACAACACAACTGTGCATGAAACAAGAAAAATGAAGTGTTTGGAAGAAACCTGGGATTTCAGAAGGGGATGCATTGGGTATCCCCAAGCTCTGACGCTTGTACTTCTTGGATATTTCTTGGGGTGACACGCGTGGCATCCCCAAGCTTGAGCTTTAGTCCATTCTTAATCTCATTACATCATTCCTTCCATACACCTGAAATTTTCCCTTCATACAAAACTTCACACAATCATTATTAGCAACATTAGTGCACTCAAGATAACAAGTCTTTGGGTTCAGTTTCAACACCAATAAAACTTCCATTAGAACACAAGCTACTGTAGCACTTCCCTCAAAAATCTCAATTCCCCAAAAGAACTAAAAAGGAACCAATAAGAAGCAAATGCAAATAATGGCAGAAATCTGTCAAAACAGACCAGCACGTAAAAAATCAATTTTTTCGAAGACCTTCTGTTGCTCAAATCGAAAAGTGTTGAACTAACGAAAGTTGTATAACAACCTGGGGCAGAAGCACAAGACATTACAGCTCAAACCGACATACAGATATTTTACACGAATTTTATAGCGAAGCACAAAAATCTGTTTCAGGACAACAACTTTCCCAAGCATCACTTCTCTCTCATTAGAGGTTACTCTTGGGACAAAAAGCAAATAAAAAGGATAAGGAGCGGTTATTACAGAGCTAATAACTTTCAAGACTCATCTAAGACTTTTGGGTTATCTCCCAATAAGTACTTTCCTTAACGCCTTTAAGTTAGGCATAAGAAGCAAGAAAAGAATCAAGTGTTCTCAAATGAAGAAGCATTAATAGTAAATTTTGTTTTACTAGGAGAGGCAAAAGGAATCTTCTCTCTCTTCTTAGGGAAGTGTTCTATACCTTTCTTGGGTGAGAGTTGATATTTAATGGTGCCTTCTTTCATATCAATAATGGCACCAACAGTTCTAAGAAAAGGTCTTCCCAAAGTAATAGCACAAGAAGCATTGCATTCAACATCCAAAACATAGAAATCAATGGGGACATAGGCATTGTTAACCATAATAAGAACATCATTAATACTCCCCATGAGTTTCTTTTTAGCATTATCATCAAGTGGGACATTTAAATAACAATCTTCAAGTGGTGGTAAATCAAGCATATCATAAATCTTTCTAGGCATAATAGAAACACTACTATCAAGATCACATAAATATTTGAAATCAAAATCATTCACTTTCATATTAATGATGGGTTCCCAACCATCTTCTTGTTTTATTGGAATAGAAGCTTTATGTTTCATCTTTTCTTCTTTAATTTTTATGAGAGCATCATTAATGTGTTTTGTAAAATCCATATTCATAGCACTAGCATTTGGACTTTTAGCAAGATTTTGTAGGAACTTAATTACTTGAGAGATGTTGCGACCATCAAGATCAAAATCAAATTTATCGTCCAAAGTAGTAGAGCTATTACTAGCTTCAACACTAGTGGTAGTGATAGTAGAAACACTAATGTTTCTAGAAATTTCATCTTCTCTCTCCCACTTAGCATGCAATTCAGCTAATAGTCTAACATTTTCATCAATTTTAACTTGTATGGCATTAGTAGCAGCAAAGGGATTATCAATAGTTTCAGGTTTAGGAGCCATTTTATTCAAAGAAGATCATGCTTCAGCCAATGATGCTATATTTCTTTCAGCATTAGAGAAATTTTCCTCAATAGTTTTATTAAAAGCAGTTTATTTACTAATAAAATCTTTAAGCATAACTTCAAGTTTAGAGGGAGCACTCCTATTATTGTTGTAGGAATTTCCATAAGCATTACCATTGTTGGGATGATATGGCCTATAGTTATTATTACCAAAATTATTCATGTAGGCATTGTTGCTAAAATTATTATTTCTTATAAAGTTCACATCAACTTGCTCTTCTTGAGCAACTAGAGAAGCTAAGGGAACATTATTTGGATCAATATGAGCTTTCCCATTAACAATCATAGACATAATAACATCAATTTTATCACTCAAGGAGGAGGTCTCTTCAACAGAATTTACCTTCTTACCTTGTGGAGCTCTCTCTGTATGCCATTCAGAAAAATTAACCATCATATTATCCACAAGCTTCATTGCAGCACCCAAAGTAATGGTCATAAAGGTACCTCCAGTAGCACAATCCAATAGATTTCTTGAAGAATAGTTCAATCCTGCATAAAAGGTTTGGATAATCATCCAAGCAGTTAGTCCATGAGTGGGACAATTCTTTAACAAATATTTCATTCTTTCCCAAGCTTGAGAAACATGTTCATTATCAAATTGTTTAAACTTCATTATTTCACTTCTCATAGATATAATCTCAGCAGGAGGATAATATTTTCCAATGAAAGCATCTTTGCATTTAGTCCAAGAATCAATCCTATTCCTAGTTAAGGAATTCAACCATTCTTTAGCTTTTCCTCTCAAAGAGAAAGGAAACAATTTAAGCTTAATAATATCCCCATCTATATCCTTATGCTTTTGCATCTCACAAAGTTCAACAAAGTTATTTAGATGATCATCAACATCTTCATTATCAATACCAGAAAATTGTTCCCTCATAACAAGATTGAGTAAAGCAGGTTTAATTTCAAAGAAAGTAGCTTCAGGAACAGGTGGAGCAATAGGTGTGCACATGAAATCATTGTTGTTGGTGCTAGTGAAGTCACACAACTTAGTGTTTTCAAGAGTAGTCATTTTTTGTGTCTTTTCAATAAAGAAAGCAAACTAGTAAAACCCTTTTTTTGTGGTTTTGATAAAGAAACAAGCAAACAAAGCAAGAAAATAAACTAAGCAAAACAAAAACAACAAAGTAAAGAGATTGGTTATAAGGGACTCCCCTTGTGAAGATGTCCTTGTCTCCCCGGCAACGGCGCCAGAAAAATACTCGCTGACTCATGTACTAACGAGCTCGTTGGGGAACCCTAAGAGGAAGGTATGATGAGCACAGTAGTAAGTTTCCCTCAGTTATGAAACCAAGGTTATCGAACTAGTAGGAGCAAGGAAACACCTCCAAGGTGTTGTTGCCAACTTGAAATCCTACACAACACAACCACATAACTTTGCCCCTAACTTACAGTGAGGTTGTCAATCTCACCGGTTTTGATGAAAACAAAGGATTAAACGTATTGTGTGGAAGAAGGTAAAATCTTGTAGAAAGTAAACAGAAAACAGTAAATAGTTGTAGATTGATGGTAAAAGAAAGGCTCGAGGTCCATAGTTCACTAGTGGTGGTTCTCCTTAAGATAGATAACATGTTGGGTGAACAAATTACAGCGGGGCAATTGACAAACATCGAGAAAGCATACATGCATATACTAACCATCTTGACTCCTTTGAGATTCTATTGGGCATTACAACATTATACATAGACCGTAATCCAACTGCATCTATGACTAATAATCCACCTTCAGGTTATCATCCGAACCCCCTCCAGTATTAAGTTGCAAGCAACAGATAATTGCATTACGCATTGCGTGTAAAGTAAACAATACGATTGTTCTATGAACAAAGGATTGCTGTTTTCTCCCTAGTAGCAACAACACATCTAGTACCTTAGAGATTTCAGTCACTTCCCCAGATTACTAGAGGCATGAACCCACTATCGAGCATAAATACTAACTCTTGGAGTTGCTAGCATCTACTTGGCCAAGATAGCTACTAACAATGGAAAGCATGCAAGATTACAAATAACAAAGACATGATAGAATCAATAATCAATCTGAAATAACATCTCAATATCCATCAGATCCCCGCAAACACAACATGTAGGATTACAAATAGATGATCTTGATCATGTACGGAGCTCACAAGATCTAAACATGGTAGCACAAAGGAGAAGAACCAGCCATCTAGCTACTACATGGACCCGTAGTCCAAGGATGAACTACTCACGCATCACACCAGAGGCTTGCATGATAATGAAGAAGGCCTCCAGGGTGAATTCCCCTCTCCGGCAGGGTGCCGGGAAGAGCTTCAGACCCCTCCCAATCTAGGGATGGAGATGACGGCAGCTATAGACTCTTTTGTGGAATTTTGATCGGGTCCTTAAGGTTTTTGTATCGGAGGCATCTTATAGGCGAAAGGGGAAGCCGAGGGGGTGCCCTGGGTGGCCGCACCACCCCTGGCGCGGGCTAGGCCTGGCCGCATGGCCAGGTAGTGTGGCTGCCCCTGGCGCCTCCCCGTCTCATATTCTGGCTTCGTGTCCCCCTCGGTGAGAAACTAACTTTGGCTTTTGTCCCGTCCAATTTTGAGAATATTCATTTTCTGACTTTCCTGGAACCAAAAACAACAGAAAATAGGCATCTTGCACTGTGGCATCTTGTTAATAGGTTAGTCCAAGAAAGTGTATAAAAATACTCCAAAGTTGGAACGAAACATAAGAAAGTAGATAAAACCAAGCATGGAACATCAAAAATTATGGATACGTTAGCAACGTATCAGATATTTTTAGTCCCCCAAGCACGGAGGAGAAAATTTATTTTGATGATACTATACCTCCAATATATGATGATTACAATGATGAGTATGATATTTTCAGTCCACCTACTATTGAGGAGAAAATTAATTATGATAACAATATGCCTCCTATATTTGATGATTATGGTGATGAGAATAATAATGATAGCTATTTTGTTGAATTTACTCACACTACGATTAATAAGAATGACTATGCTTATGTGGAGAGTAATAATGATTATATGCATGTGGCTCATGATAAGAATGTTTTATGTGATAGTTATATTATTAATTTTATTCATGATGCTACTGAAAGTTATTATGAGAGAGGGAAACATGGTTTTATGCATCTCAACAATATTAACTTTCTCCTCTTTATGTTTAAAATTTTGTAGTTGCACTTATTTTGCTTTCCTATGCTTGTTTCTTTGTGCTTTCATGACTTGTTTGTTTACAAGATTATTTTTCATAGGAAGTGGGTTAGACTTAAATTTGTTCCATATTTGCTTCTTGATGCTCTCTTTTACTTCAATTCATATTTCTTATGTGAGCATCTTCGAATTATCGTGCCTATCTCAAAGGTGTTAAAGAAAGGCACTTTTTTGATGCCTTACTGTAGGGTAAAAACCCCACAGCTTATGTTTACTAAAAATCTCCAAAAGAAACAAAAAACATGTAGAGTACAGAGGTGGGATAGAAGGAAAAGCAACTACCTACGTACCTGTTGGTTAGATGTGTGTGTGTGGGGGGGGGGTTGTAAGAAAAAGCCAAGAGGGGTTATACAAATATAGACAGATGGGGAAAGCATATTTACACCAGGGCAGTGATCCATTTCTGTAATCTAGCTTTGTGTGCAGGTTTCAGTCTGAACATATGTAGAGATATATCGTGTACGAAGCCCCCTTTCCATGCAGCAAATCTAGGTTGAGTCTGCTCAAAAATTCATGCAATCCTGACTTTCCAGATATCCAAGCATGCAAGAAACACCACCTCAGCAAAGAAAGGTTGGTTGAACTATTCTTTGGCTTCTTTCGCAATTTGACTCAAGTCTGAACCAGAGGACCAACTTATTTGAAGGTAGTTCCAAATTTTGTGACTGAAATTACACTTGAAAAACAAGTGATCTCTGTCCTCATGATGTGCACCCGGACATAAGACACAAGTGAATGTGTCAGTGACATTCCAGTGCCTTCTCTGAATCATGTCTCTTGTATTAAGTCTGTCACTTAAAAGTAGTCAAGCAAACATTTTGATTTTCATGGTACATTTACTCCTCCAAATCCACTTATAAGTAGGGCAAACTAGTATGCTGTCATAAAGAGACTTGTAAAACTTATTAGCTGTGTAATCCCCCCAAGTGCAGGACCATTCATCCGGCAGATCATCATGTAGGTCAAGCTATGAAAGCCACCCATTCAGAATTAACAAGTCTTGGTAAGCACCTTCCGACAGAGGCAGATGAAACTCCACCGTTCTGTCAATCATGTTGACCATGTATTTGACCGAGATAAACTAGTCTTTTGCATAGGAAAAAATCCTTGAAAATCTGTGCTTCAAAGGTACCCTGGAATTACCAAGTTCCCAAATGTCAGACCAAAAGAGGACAGTGTCCCCAGAAATGACTGTTGGCTGAGCAACACCTTGATACTTGTCAATAAGCTTGAAAACATCCTTCCACCAATATGAACCACAAGGTTCAGTGGCATTGGGTACATCCTCATCATAATATGTCTCCCAAATCAGCTTGACCCAAGGGATAGAGAAGTCTTTATTATAAAACTTATGAAGGAATTTGAGTAGCAGGGCATCATTCTTATTTTCAAAGTCTACAATACCAAGACCACCCTTCATCTTTGGTTTGCAGATCATCTCCCAAGATGCAAGAGATTGTTTGGGTGTGTCAATATTGTCTCTCCATAGACATTGTCTGATAATCCTGTTTAGCTGACTATTAATTCCAGGGGGTATGTGGATGGTACTTATCATGTGCAGCGGCATAGAAGACAAGGCTGAAACAATCAGTTGTAATCTTGACCCTTGGGACAGAAAACTAGAGGTGGCAGTTAATCTTATTTCAAGTCTATGAACCACAGGAGATAAATCTTGAATAGTTGGCCGGGTTGTACCCACAGACAGGCCAAGGTAGGTAAAAGGCAAGGTTCCAATCTGGCACCCAAACCCCAAAGAAAGGTCAGACATCAGAGAGTCATCAACATTAATACCCATTATAGAAGATTTATGGTAATTGATCTCCAAACCAGTAGTTTCAGAAAAAGCCTTGAGAACATCCTTTAGAGCAATGAGTTGTGGGAGATCAGTAGGGAGAATAAGAAGAGTGTCATCAGCATATTGGATAATTGGAAAGTTAGTATCTCCATTGGGGACCGGGAGCTGAAGGAACCCTCTTCTATACAGATCATTAACTGCTGACTGTAAAAGATCACCCCCAAGAACATACAGTAAAGGGGAGAGAGGATCACCTTGTCTTACACCTCTCCTACAAGGGAACTGTTTACCAGGAACCCCATTCAACAAGACTAAAGAGACCCCAGAGGTGAGGAAATCTTTAACCCATCTAATCCAATCCTCAGAAAAACCTTTATGTTTGAGAATAAGTAGAAGAGCATCATGTTCAATGGAATCAAAAGCCTTCTCAAAGTCCAATTTGAGGATGATAATAGGCCTCTTGGAAGAGTGACATTGAAATAAATACTCAAGAGCCCAAGCTAAGGAATCCTGAATTGTCCTTGATTTTATGAAGCCATACTGGTTCTTATGGACACATCTCAGAATATGCTGATGTAATCTATTGGCTGCCAATTTGGTTAGGAATTTAAAACAGACACTTGTCATAGAAATGGGCCTATAGTCATTAACACCCTCTGGGGAAGCAACCTTTGGAACCAGGGTGATAAAAGATCTGTTCAGGCGTTCCAGAGACACAATACCAGAGTGAAAGTCATGGGCAAGCTTGTAAAAGTCACCAGAAATAATATGCCAGCATTTCTTCAAAAATAGGCCATTAAAACCATCAGGTCCAGGGGCCTTATCAGCAGGCATAAACTTGATAATGGAATCCATCTCCTCCTTTTCAAAAGGTCTAGATAAAACACTAAGTCCCTCTACTGGCTGAATAAGAGAGCTAAGAGACAGGCTTAAACGGAAGCCCTTAGATTTCCCCATTCTCTCTTTAAATTTATTTAAAATAATACCAGCCATCTGTTGATGGTCAGTAACAACATCCCCACTGTCAATCTTGAGGCCTGCAATGCAATTTCTTCTAAATCTCTGACTAGCCATTGCATGAAAAAAATTGGTATTATCTTCTCCCACTCTAATCCATCTTATTGAGCACCTTTTCCTCCAGTACTTGCACTGTGCAGAGAGCAGTTTGTTGAGATGGATTTTTACAATGTTTCTGAAATTGAATTCTGATCTAACAAGACATCTATGTTCTTCCACAGTGTCCAGAAACAGGATGACCTTATTGCAGTTCTCAATGAGTACTTTCATGGTGGAAAGACTAGTACACCATTTCTTGAGATCATATCTCAAACATTTTAGCTTATGAACCAAAGATGCAGCACTATTAGATTTATATGATGTTTTGCTCCAAGAATTCTGAACACATTGTAGGAAAGAAGGGTGATCCACCCAGTAATTCTCAAACCTGAAGATCTTAGCTTTGGGGATAATAGTGTCAATTGTAACCATGCAAGGGGTATGATCAGAATCAGATTTGGCCATAGGGAGTACTACAGTGTTGGGAAACTGAGTGGTCCAGGAAGGAGTAGTAAAAAACCAATCCAATTGCTCAAGAAGTGGGTCAGCTTGCATATTAGACCAAGTGTACTACCTCCCTTTAATAGGAAGTTCAATCAGACCCAGGTGCCCAATAATCTCATTAAAGTTGAACATATCATTAACATCTCCTCCTGGCCTATTCCTATTGTCATTGGAACGAATGAAGTTAAAATCGCCCAGAATTAACAAGAGAGAATCAACAGGTATTGTCAAATTATAAAGCCAGGTAGTAAAGTTATCTCTCTCATGTCCATGACAGGGCCCATAAACAAAAACAAGTGTCTAGCTATCGGAGTTATGCACTGACACAAAATTCACCACCACAGCAAATCTCCGAATTTCAATCAAAGAGCCACAAAAGACAGCAGAATTCCACAGAACAATAATCCCACCAGAAGCCCTCTCAGAGGGAGAGTAAGCAAAATTATCAAAACGCTTAGGACAAAATTTGCGAATGATTCTATGATCAAAATATTGCATTTTAGTTTCCTGAAGACAAACAATGGAACAATGACTTTCCTCAATTTTAGCACGCACATCCAGCTACCTTCTTTCAGAATTCAAACCTCTCACATTAAGATCAAGCACACACCATTTTCTAGTAGAAGTATTATCCATTACAGAGCAAATATATAGATAAAAACAGAGCCTAACAGCCAGGTTCAGCTCTTCCATAAGACTCACACATCAAGCTAATAAGACTGAGAACATCCATTATCACAGGGATGACATAAACTATAAAAACACACCAAGTTCTGAAGGGTAGAGGAAATATCATCCCTTCCACTACATGTAGAGGATGGTTACTTATCATTGGGAACACAAGGCTCAGAGTTATCAGAAGGATCAGCTAAAAGCTTCTCCTTAGTGAGGTCAGCTTGATCAATACCCAGGCAAGCACCAACCCTTTGCATAACAGCTATGGGTGTTGGTGGGTAGCTACATTCTCCAGGATCCTCAGGTTCATCAGCAGCCTTGTGGTTCTCTGTGTTGGAGCAAATAATAGCCTTTTCCTTCAGAGTCTTTCGCCTCTTTCTAGTCACAACTCTGGTTTCCTGTAGAGTAGCATGTCGGTGTCCATCCTTTAGAGTGCTGCTTCTGGTACTACGTCTGAGACCATGCACAGTCAGGGGGGTCTCCTTCTTTCGAGATGATTTAACCTTCCTTTTCTGCACATGTGTATCTGTTGCAGAAAAAACAGAGTCCAACGAAGCATCAGTCTGACTGTCCATATAGTCTTCACATGCAACTTCTCTGTGCACAGATAATCTCTTGGGTCTTGCGGCAAGATCAGATGTTAACAGTCCCCAGGGTGGTGAAGGAACCACAGAATCAAAAGCTTCCTCCCAGCTTCTTTTTGTAAGAAGAAGTGTTGAGAAACTTCCCTCCTTGAAGATAGTGGGTGTGATCTGGGAAGCAGTCAAACATGGCAAGGCACTCTGGAAGAGTTTCTCCATCAACATATGTGGGGGTAGACTAGGACCAAAGGCCCTAAGACCAGAAGAGGTAGGGGCATATTTGTTCATAAAATCGAGCCCAACACCATCAAAGCAGATTGCCTCATTATCCCACTACAGAAGCACCCTGTTGATGACTAAATTCTCATGTTGCTGACCAAAATTGACTGAATCTCCAGAGCTGTCAGAATCATACTACAGCACAATTGAGCTGTTCACCTCAAGTTCCACAGGTTCCTCTATGACACCTCCCTCCTCATGGCCAGGCTGTGCTTGGGCATTCTCCACAGGCTGGTCCAAACCTTCCTCAGCCTGAACCTGAGCCTGAAAACCACCCTGTTGCTGCATAGGTGGCTGTTGCTGCACATTATTAAACTGGTGTCTCGGGGCATCATCCCAGCCAAGCTCAAGGAAAGCAGGTAGAACAAAGTTAATATTTTGTGGGGCCAGGTGACCAGGGAGAGGATGGGGGTTTCCATCCAGAGGCATTGGGTCCTCATCAACAGGCAGGTCATCAGCAAAGTCGGCAGAGAGAATATAGCAGGCCACAGTCCAGGATTCCCTGATAGCACCCAGGTTGGAGTAATTCCGAAACACCACATCTCCAGGCACAAGGGCAGGAGATCTAAAGGAGGCATAAACCATGGTTCTCTCTAGCACCTCCTCATCCTGATGCCAATGCAGAAATTTACCAAAGCTAGCAATATCATTGGTAATGTCATACTCGTTCCTATAGTCCAAAGGAATACCCAGGAACATCAGCCAACCATTACGATAACCCACCTCAGCCCTATGATTGTCTCTGTTATTGTGCGGCACAAAGCGGACAAACACCCCTTCTTGAAGCTGAAACGGGGCATGATTTACAAGAGCAGCACGAGCAGCCGGACTACGGAGCCGATAGAAACCCAGCCCAAACAAATAAGGCTGCACATCATCCACTGCTCTATGAAGATGCTGGACAATAAAATTGTGAACTTGTTCCCTCCACATTGGTTCATCTTCTTCTGGTGGCGGAGGCATCAAGATTGCAGTGCAGATTCTCTCGTTGCGCCTAGGTGGCATCACAGAGGGGGAGTAGAAGGTACGTGGTAGCCGGGTCGGCCCCCCATCAATGATCTCATGGCCGTGTGGCACCCACCTTGCTGGATCGAGGGCAAAGTTCGCCATTGCCGGAAGTAACTTCTTCGAAGGAAGTGGAGGAGGCAGAGGGCTCGGAATAGGGGAAACAAGGGAGTGCGGCGGAGAAGGAGTTGCTTCTTTAGAAGATGGAACGGCCAAGTCCAGAGTTTTGGTAATGGTGCGGTTTTCGAGGGGACGCTGTCCAGAACTGCCATATTTAGGGACCCATACTTGCCTCTTTTTTGAATAAAAACATTCTTTTTTAATGTGTCCTGACCGAAAACAACCACGGCACCTGATCTTTTTAGTGCACACATCTTTATGATGCCCCATTGTCAGACATCGACCACAATCCCAAAATCGGTAAGCAATATCATCAATTACTTCCTCTAGCCCAAAGAGATCGTCGGTCAGATATTTCCCTGGCGAAACCGGCCCAAGACTTGGCCCGGGGGTTGCGGCGTGGTTCATTGCTTCCTTGCAGCCCAAAACAGGGGAGAGCCCCCCAAAGGCAGGTGCGGACCGAATAGGAGTCTGATTTGAACAATTAATTGGTTCCCGTGATACGGGGGAACCCCGATCCACCTGCCCAGAAACATCAAAGGAGCCAAAAAACAAAGGAGGTTCAGGACATTCATTTGGAGCTGAATACCCAGGCTGCGCATCGTAGGAAATAACATTCGCAAAAGACAGACGCTTCTAAACTTTCTGAACATTTTGAGAATTAAGTGACATACACTTCTTCTGAAGAATAGCTTTAGCAGGTCTAGATTGTAGAGCACGGAGGGCAGAGTCAGTATGTTTCTTATTGGGGCTAACAAGAACCCATTCCTCATGTGACATATGCTGCCAATCCGAGAATTCCTTTCTCCAATTCGGACCACCATGCCCCCAAGTGTGAAAAAAACACTTAAATTGTTCGCAAGAGAAGGATCGAAGAGCCACAATATCAAAACCCACTTGTCTGGAGTAGACAGAGAATCTGAAGACTCTATGATTAAGAGAATGGACCACTAAATCATCACAAAGTCCCCCAATGCAGGCCTCAAGATCTAAGTTGACAGAGTCCTCAGTGAGCTTGAATTTTGCACGTCCAAAAGACACAACCAGCAGGAAATGGTTAGCCTTACCCACTGGATGAACAGTAGAACCAAACCTCTTACGAATCCTCGAATGAAAACCAATACCATGAGAAAAATCCACACCTAGATGCAAAGAATGATAGACAGCTGAATCCTTATACTCTGAATCAACATTCTGGTCAGACTAAAGCTCATAAGGGCCAGATCCAATAACACTTGCAGACCCCTCCACACAAGCAGGAACTGGGTTAGATGATCCAGAAATCCCAACAACCACAAAGCCTTGATCATTCACCGAGAAGGAATCCAGACCAGTCAAGCAGATCCCAACAGTGGTCACATGGGCCTAGAAGAAAATCTTAGTCCTAGGACAGACAACATCACCAATTTTCAAATAATGTCCAACGATGGGAGCACCCTTGGCATTCATGAGAACCACCAGCCACAGTCCTCCTTGACCTAGAGATGGATAGATCCATCATAGATCTTAGGGCGACCACGATCCTAGTCCCGGGTGGTGGAATAGGCGGTCTTCCATTGACCCGAAGGAGGAACCATGATCCTAGGAGAGGGCAAAGAGGAAAACCTAGATTGAGAGGAGGATCACCTTGAGGAGGAGAGAACGCTGAAGAGTCTGATCGGCGTAAAAAATGAACTAAGCCCGCCGTCAGGGAGATCGCCGGCCAAAGGAGTCTGCGGTGGAGGTGCTGGAGTCGCCATGTCTTTGTCCCCTCCTTTACTCTTGGCGATTCAGAATCTTTAAAGAAAGGCACTTATTGGGAGATAGCCCAAATTTCATTAGGAATCTTTTGTTGAGTATTGGAAGTTATTACCTCTATAATAACCGCTCGTTATCCTTTTTGTGTGGTTTTTGTGCCAAGAGTAACCTCTAATGAGAGAGAAGTAATGCTTGGGGAAGTTCCTGTCCTGAAACAGATTTTTGTGCTTCACTGTAAAAATTAGTGAAAAATCTCTGTACGTCGGTTTGAGCTGTAATGTTTTGTGCTTATGACCCAGGGTTATTATCTAACTTTTGTTAGTTCAGCACTTTTCGATTTGAGCAACAAAAGGTTTTCGAAAAAAATAGTTTTTACCTGCTGGTCTGTTTTGACAGATTTCTGCCATTATTTGCATTTGCCTCTTAATCTCTTTCTCTTTGATCATTTGAACTTTTTAAAGGAAGTGCTACTATAGCTTGTGTTTTAATGGAAGTGTTAATTGTATTGAAACTGAACTAAAAGACTTATTATCTTGAGTGCACTAATGTTGCTAATGAAGATTGTGTGAAGTTATGTATGAAGGAAATTTTCAGGTGTAGGGAAAGAATGATGTAATGAGATGAAGAATGGACTAAATCTCAAGCTTGGGGATGCCACCCGTGTCACCCCAAGAAATATCCAAGAAGTACAAGCATCAAAGCTTGTGGATGCCCAAGGCATCCCCTTCTTCATCAATAAAAATCTCAGGTTTCTTCCAAACACTTTATTTTTATTGTTTCACGCACAGTTGTGTTGTTCTTGGAGCGTCTTTGTTTTGTTTTTGGTTTTCGTTTGCTTAGTTTGCTTGAATAAATTGGTTGGACCCCCTCATTCATACATTAGTTTCAAATAAGTTGGCTTGGATTGGAAAATAGTAGGAAAAGTTCATACTTAAGTGGTAAAAAGGAGCTTGTTTTTGACTGTGGCCTATGCTTGTCATGTCATTCTTGATATTGTTTTGGCTTTATGTTTAGTGATTTTTGCTGTAGCATGACATGTTACAAATAATTGAGATTGCTTAATATGCCTTGAAAGAATCATGCGTTGTTTTAGCATATTAAAGCATAGTATTGTGGTATTCTCCTTTGATGCTTTATTTGGGTTGACTTGGTGCATGCTCACACCATGTTAAGACTATACCAATTCACCATAGCCTTTATGATCATTTAGTTTTCGACTTGTAATATCACTTGATGCTTTAATTAATGATGTTTTGTCGCTTTGCATGATTATGACCATTATTGCTCTCTTAGTTGGTCACTCCCAGCCTTTTGCTAGCCTCCACATGTACCAAGTATGAGTTCCACTCATGCATCCAACTCCAAATAAAACCAAGTTATTCCAAAGAATCCAGCATACCTACCTATTAGCATTTGCTATTCCAAGTATATTCATGTTTTTATCTACCTTCTGAATTAAACTTGTTATGTGAAAATTAGTGATTAAAGCTCTCACGAACTTGATGGCACACTTTACTTTTCTTGCCCTTAATAAACTTGAACCATTGTGTCATCTATGTTGTATATGCTTGCACTTATATGTTGGGGATTAGCAGAACCATGTTGTCATGGGGAACGCTTTCAACATTGCACTTGTACATTGTACCCAGTTGATATCATGCTCTTTTGTTTACGGATGTCGTCGGTGTGAAATGAAAGGGGATCTTGTAAGTCCATGGAGTTATGTATGTGTGTTAGAGAAATGCCTGGGCGGCTGGTCTAATCCATGCCTAATCATGGTGGAAACCTGCAGTGTAACCATAATGAGCAATCTATGAAGCATTCTTCTTATAAAAAAAGAGATAGAGATTGAGAAAAAAATAAAAAAGGAGATGAGAAAAGAGGAACGAGAGAAAAAAGCACCATTTTCCCATGGTAAATAAGAAGATTGTTGAGATTCTTATTGTCTTCTTTCCTTGTCATTTTCATATGGGGATTCTTCTGTATCATCGGGAAAGGGGTACCTCGTTGGTGGTTCTCTATGGTACACATGTACTTACTATGACAAGAACTTACCGGTAACTAAACTTGAGTAGCATGAGGAGCGACCCTCGTATTCAAGGGACGTGAGATTGCCAACTTATACTTTGTCAAGCATATACTCCATAGTTTCTTCACTTTAACCTTAGTCACTTCAAGATGCTTATGATAGGGGCAATGAGAGCTGAAATCTAATAAGTACCATAATTTTTGGAAGCTCTTTATGAGACTTGAGTCCATGCTTCCTTCTATGAAGGCCTTTCTTTTACTTTTATGTTGAGTCTCCATCTTCTATCTTTATGCACCTATTAAGAGAGCATAGTGTCCATTCTTAGTTTAATTTGCATTGTCCCAAGACTTGTTGATTGACTCATAACTTTGATATTCCTTGTTCTTAAACTACTTGTATCTAGTCACCCTTATGACCTTTGAAGGTGTCCTATGCATTTATGTTTTGCTACACTATGAGGGACAAGTTTAATGCCACTATGTTATGTTTTCTATATGTGAAACAAACAAACATCTTTCAATGCATTGTTATTCATGATCTTTGTTTGTATCCTTTCATGTTGCATGCATAGTCACTATGTCTTATTGTTAGAACTTCATCTTTCATGCTCATGTTTACAGTTCTTTGATCCCAACTTTCAATGCTTGCAAATGGTTTGATCAAGATTGTGATGGTGCATGTCACCTCAAAATTTATTCTTTTTATCACTTACCTACTCGAGGACGAGCATGTGTTAAGTTTGGGGATGTTGATACGTTGCAAACATATCTATAATTTTTTATGTTCCATGCTTGTTTAGTATCTACTTTCTTATGTTTTGTTCACACTTTGAGGTATTTTTATGCATTTTCTGGAACTAACCTATTAACAAGATGCCACAGTGCCAATTGCCTGTTTTTTGCTGTTTTTAGTTTTAGAAAAGCTGGAAAAGAAATATTCTCAGAATTGGAACGGACAAAAGCCAAAGTTGATATTTTACCGGAAGACTCACGAAGCCAGAAGACGGGATGGAGAGGGGCCAGGGGCTGGCCACACCACCTGGTGGCGCGGGCCAGGCCAGGCCACGCCAGGGGGTGGTGTGGGCTCCTCAGGCCTCCACCGACATTGCCCCTTCGCCTATATATGCCTCCTGGGACGAAAACCCTAAAAACCAGATCAAAATTCCACGAAAAGTTCCACAGCGCTACCGCCACCGAAGGGGAGAAAAAATTCGGGGGACAGAAATTCTCTGTTCTGGCACCCTGCCAGGACGGGGAAGTGCCCCCGGAGCTATCTCCATCGATCTCCACCACCATCTCCATCACCGTTGCTGATTCCCATGATGATGAGGGAGTAGTTCTTCCTCGAGGCTAAGGGTTCTACCAGTAGCTATGTGTTCATCTCTCTCTATGCATGATCTTATGAGATCATGAGCTTTGTAATCTATAGATCTATTATGCTACTCAAGTGCTTTAATGAATCTCTGCTTATCTCCATGTGTGTGAAGTTGATAGTGTGCACACCGTGTGGCACTTTAGGTAAGGTTATATAAATACTTATCATTAGTATAATTTGAGTTGGATGTCTCTATGATATTGTGGTGCTTGTTGGAACCATCTAGAGCTCAAGGTGATAGTGAGGGGTTATCAAGATGGGGAAAGCGAACTTTGAGGTGTGCTATTATAGCCCTATCATGGATTAGAGTGTCCAACCGGAGAGTAGTTCAGAGTAGTATCATGAAGAGAATATATTTATATGAGTGTGTTCACTAGTGAAAGTATGATCCCCAGGCCTTGTTTCTAAGCATTAAAACACCATTTGCAACTAGATGTGTTACATGTTTGCTTGCTTCCATCTTTATTTCAGATTGCATTTAGTCTCTTCCTACCCATCAAGCTCTTTTCTGGCACCATTACCACTTGTATTTCACTATCTCTTTGCCGAACTAGTGCACCTATACACCTGACAAGTGTATTGGGTGTGTTGGGGACACAAGAGACTTCTTGTATCTTGATTGCAGGGTTCCTTGAGAGGGATAGCTTTGACCACTTCCTCCCTGAGTTTGATAAACCTTGGGTAATCCACTTAAGGGAAACTTGCTGCTGTTCTACAAACCTCTGCACTTGGAGGCCCAACAACTGTCTACAAGAATAGAAGTGCGTAGACATCAGGGCCCCCACGTATGGTTTTGGTAATTAATGACAATCTCTATGGACTAATGTTTTCATTGAGATGTACTTGTAGGATTTTTCCATTGGCATCGCTTGGACCATGTGTTGGTGATGTCTACGCACTTCTATTCTTGTAGACAGTTGTTGGGCCTCCAAGTGCAGAGGTTTGTAGAACAACAACAATTTTTCCCTTAAGTAGATCACCCAAGGTTTGTCGAACTCAGGGAGGAAGTGGTCAAAGGTATCCCCTCTCAAGCAATCCTGCAATCAAGATACAAGAAGTCACTTGTGTCCCCAACACACCCAATACACTTGTCAGGTGTATAGGTGCACTAGTTCGGCGAATAGATAGTGAAATACAAGTGGTATGGATAATTATAAGTGGTAAGGGTGCCAGAAAATAGCTTGCTGGCGTGTGGTTGACGTGGGAAAAGACTAAAGGCAAACTGAAATAAAGATGGAAGCAAGCAAACATGTAACAGATCTAATTGCAAATGTTGTTTCAATGTTTAGAAACAAGGCCTAGGGATCATACTTTCACTAGTGAACACTCTCATATAAATATCTTCTCTTTATGATACTACTTTGAACTACTCTCTGGTTGAACACTCTAATCGATGATAGGGCTATAGCAACACACCTCAAAGTAAGCCTTTCCCATCTAGAAAACCCCAAAATGTCACCTTGAGCACCAGATGGTTCCAACAAACATCCAACTCCAAATATAACTCATAACAAGTATTTGTAATCTCTAGCCTAAGTGCCACCATGGTGTGCACACTGTCACTTTCACACACATGGGGAGAGCAGAGATCTATTAAGCACTTGAGTAGCAAGGTAGATCTACTAGATTACAAAGCTCATGATCACAATATGATCATGCATAGAGAGAGAGATGAACACATAGCTACCGGTAGAACCCTTAGCCTCGAGAGAGAACTACTCCCTCCTCATCATGGGAATAAGCAATGGTGATGGAGATGGTGGAGGAGATCGATGGACATGGCTTCGGGGGCACTTCCCCGTCCCGGCAGGGTGCCGGAACAGAGACTTTCTGTCCCCCGAATCTCCCCTTCGGTGGCGGCGGCGCTGCGGAACTTTTCGTGGCTAGAGGCTTGACTTTTTAGGGTTTTCGCATCGGGAGGCATCTTATAGGCGAAGAGGCAAGGTCGATGGAGGCCGGGGGGCCCACACCACCTGGTGGCGCGGCCAAGGGGGACCCGCACCACCCTATGGTGTGGCCAGCCCCTGGCCCCTCTCCGTCTCGTCTTCTGGCTTCGTGAGTCTTCAGGTAAAATATCGACTTTGGCTTTTGTCCTGTCCAATTCCGAGAATATTCATTTTCTGACTTCCTGGAACCAAAAATAGCAGAAAACATGCAACTGGCACTATGGCATCATGTTAATAGGTTAGTCCAAGAAATCATATGAAAAGTACTCCAAAGTGTGGACAAAACATAAGAAAGTAGATAAAACCAAGCATGGACCATCAAAAATTATAGATACATTTGCAATGTATCAGTTGGCTTCAAGGTTGAAGAAATGAAGAAAAGAAGAAGAGAAGAAGAAGTATTGTCCAAGGGCTTTGGGCCTATTGGAATCTTGTAGAAGAAAGAATAAAGAAAAGAAGATCAAGTGTGTCTTGAAGAAGTAGATGGAGTCCCTCATGTGTATCTTCAATACATCATCCAATTGGACTTAGAAGAAATGTTGTGCAAGCTCAAGATGCACCATCTCTAGAAGATCTCATGCTTGAAGCTTGCCATCCTCGGTGATCATGGATCTTTGAAGACAAGGTCAAAGAAGAGGTTTCCCCATGGTGTATGGGGGAGCATGTTTCAAGGCTTCATCATTCGAGCTCAAGGAAGAGCAATCCAGAAAGGTGTCCATCTTGAGAAGGACAAGATCGTCTACATCAATCTCAAGTGGATTGATGTCTACGCACTTCTATTCTTGTAGACAGTTGTTGGGCCTCCAAGTGTAGAGGTTTGTAGAACAGAAGCAAGATTCCCTTAAGTGGATTACCCAAGGTTTATCGAACTCAGGGAGGAAGTGGTCAAATGTATCCCTCTCAAGTAACCCTGCAATCAAGATACAAGAAGTCTCTTGTGTCCCCAACACACCCAATACACTTGTCAACTGTATAGGTGCACTAGTTCAGCAAAGAGATAGTGAAATACAAGTGGTATGGATAATTATAAGTGGTAACGGTGATAGAAAATAGCTTGATGGCGTGGAAGAAACTGAAGGAAAACTGAAATAAAGATGGAACCAAGCAAACATGTAACAAGGCCTAGGGATCATACTTTCACTAGTGAACACTCTCATATAAATATCTTCTCTTTATGATACTACTCTTAACTACTCTCCGGTTGGATACTCTAATCGATGGTAGGGCTATAACAACACACCTCAAAGTTCATCTTTCCCATCTAGAAAACCCCACACTGTCACCTTGAGCACTAGATGGTTCCAACAAACACCACAATTTCATAAAGACATCCAACTCCAAATATAACTCATAACAAGTATTTGTAATCTCTAGCCTAAGTGGCACCATGGTGTGCACGCTGTCACTTTCACAAACATGGGGAGAGCAGAGATCTATTAAAGCACTTGAGTAGCAAGGTAGATCTACTTGATTACAAAGCTCATGATCACAATATGATCATGCATAGAGAGAGAGATGAACACATAGCTACTGGTAGAACCCTTAGCCTCGAGAGAGAACTATTCCCTCATCATCATGGGAATCAGCAACGGCGATGGAGATGGTGGTGGAGATCGATGGAGATGGCTCCGGGGGCACTTCCTCGTCCCGACAGGGTGCCGGAACAGAGATTTTCTGTCCCCTGAATCTCCCCTTCGGTGGCGGCGACGCTGCAGAACTTTTCGTGGCTAGAGGCTTGATGATTTAGGGTTTATGCGTCGGGAGGCTTCTTATAGGCGAGAGGGGAGACCGAGGGGGTGCCGGAGGGGCCCACACCACCCCCTGGCGCGGTCTGGCCTGGCCTGCGCCACCAGGTGGTGTGGCCAGTCCCTGGCCCCTCTCTGTCTTGTCTTCTGGCTCCGTGAGTCTTACGGTAAAATATTGACTTTGGCTTTTGTCCCGTCCAATTCCGAGAATATTCATTTTCTGACTTCCTAGAACCAAAAACAGCAGAAACAGGCAGCTGGCACTGTGGCTCTTGTTAATAGGTTAGTCCAAGAAATCATATGAAAAGTACTCCAAAGTGTGGACAAAACACAAGAAAGTAGATAAAACCAAGCATGGACCATCAAAAATTATAGATACATTTGCAATGTATCAACATCCCCAAGCTTAACTCTTGCTCTTCCTCGAGTAGGTAAGTGATAAAAAGAAAGAATAATTGTTGAGGTGACATGTACCATCATAAACTTGATCAAAAGTATTTGTAAAACATTCAAAGCTGGGATCATAGTACTTCAATCATAACATGAAAGACAAAGTTCTAGCAATAAGACAAAGAAGCTATGTTGCAACATGAAAAGGACAAACAAAAGATTCATGAGTAACAATGCTTTGCAAGACGTTTGTTTGTTTCACATAAAGAAAAAACAGCATAGTGGCATTCAGCTTGTCCCTCATAGAGTAGCAAAACATAAATGCATAGGACACCTTCAAAGTCTATAAGAGTGACTAGATAAAAATAGTTTAAAACAAGCAATATCAAATTATGCATCAATCAACTAGTCTTGGGACAATGCACATAGAACTAAGAATGGCCACTATGCTCTCAAAGTAGGTGCATAAAGATAGAAGGTGGAGAGTCAATATATAAGTGGAAGAAAGGCCTTCATAGAAGGAAGTAGAGATTCAAGTTTCATAAAGAGCTTCCAAAAATTATGGTACTTATTATCTTTTAGCTCTCATTGCCCCTATCATAAGCATCTTTAAGGTGATTAAGGTTAAAGTGACACAACTAAGAGGATATGCTTGACAAGTTATAAATCGAAATCTCATGCCCCTTACTTACGAAGACCGAACCTAATGCTACTCAACTTTAGTCACGAGTAAGCTCTTATCATTGTAAGTACATGTGTATCATAAAGAACCGCCAACGGGGTACCCCTTGCACATGATACAAGAGCTATACCATAATCAAAATGACAAGGCAAGCAAACAATGAGCATCTTAGCGATCTTTTTATTTGCTATTTGCATAGGTTTTTATTGAGGATGCTTCATAGAGTGCTCATTATGGTGATGCTGCAAGTTTCCACCACGATTAGGCTTGGCTTAGGCTAGCGGCCCATGCGTTTCTCTAACACACATACAAACTCCATGATCTTACAAGTTCCACTTTTATTTCACACCGCCGGGATCCATAAGCAAAAGAACATGATATCAACGGGGTACAATGTACAAGTGTAATGTTGAAAGCGTTCCCCATGATACATGGTTCTGCTAATTTCAACTTATAAAGAGAAAGAATATACGCAATCAAAGAAGGACACAATGGTTCAGGTTTATTAAATGCAAGAAAGTAAAGTGTGCCATCTAGTTCGTGAGAGCTTTAACCACTAATTTTCTCATAACAAGTTTAATTCGGAAGGTAGATAAAAACATGAATATACTTGGAATAGCATATGCTAATAGGTAGGTATGGTGGACTCTTTGGAATAACTTGGTTTTAGGAGTTGGATGCATGAGTGTAACTCATACTTGGTTATGGAGGCTAGCAAAAGACTGGGAGCGACCAACTAAGAGAGCAAAAATGGCCATAATCATGCAGAGTGACAAAACATCATTGATCAAAGCATAAAGTGATACTACAAGTTGAAAACTAAAGGATCATAAAGGCTATGGTGACTTGAGATAGTCATAACATGGTGTGAGCATGCGCCAAGTCAACCCAAATAAAGCATTAAAGGAGAATACCATTATACTATGCTTTAATATGCTAAAACAACGCATGATTCATCCAAGGCACATTAAGCAATATCAATTGTTTATAACAAATCATGCTACATCAAAGAATACTAAGCATAAATCCAAAACAATATCAAGCATGGCATGACAAGGCATAGGCCACAGTCAAAAACAAGCTCTCTTTACCACTTAAGCATGAACTTTCCTACTCTTTTCCAATCCAAACCAAACTATTTGAAAACCAATGTATGAAAGAGGGGGTCCAACCAATTTATTCAGCAAACTAAGCAAACCAAGCAAACAAAAAACCAAAATGAAAACGAAAAATAAGATGCTCCAAGAACAACACAATTGTGCATGAAACAATAAAAATGAAGTGTTTGGAAGAAACCTGGGTTTTTTATTGATGAAGAGGGGGATGCCTTGGGCATCCCCAAGCTTTGACGCTTATACTTCTTGGATATTTCTTGGGGTGACACGCATGGCATCCCCAAGCTTGAGCTTTGTAACATCCCAAAAAATTTAATCCAAGCTTATCAAGATCCAAATCATCAAATTTAGGGTTAACAAAAACTTTTCCAAATGAAAAATGAAAGCATTCATGTGTATGTGCATTTAATTTAGGAATTGATTTGAATTGCCATGGTTCTGTGATTCTTTGCTTGTAAAATGTTTCTTAGGTGAAATAAACATCATCTAAATCATTCCCAAACTTTTCCCAAAGAAGAACAACTCAAAATGAATAATTGAAGTAAATGGTCATTTTGGCCAAATTAACTATCATGCCTACTTCGGATATTCCTAGCACTCAAAACTTAACAGAAACATGTGTGGATCTTTACACCCCTTGATAGTAAACATAATGAGGTACCAAGGCCCACTTTGTGATCTGCTAAAAACATTCAAATGCTAATTTTAAATGACAGTTTAAAATTGAATCTAATTCATATGGGAAGATCCCACTATTTCAAAAACCACTCAAACAAGCTCAATTTTCAAAACCCAAGCACCCACAGAGTCTCAAGCTTATGCCTAGCAAACCCACCAAAAATCTTTTCAAAATTCCAAAGTTTATTTCTTGCGGCCATTTAATCAAACACTTGGCAGGTAGGGTTAAACTCTAAACCATAGCTCACTGTTTTGAACAGGGTTTTGCCCCCATTTGATCTCCATTTAATCCTTTGGTCCCCTCATGATCTAACCATACCATTAGCACCCATCCCCCTTGTCCCTAGCCACAGTGTCGAGCCACCTCGAGCACTAGCTCGCCGGCCGACCATGCACTCGCCCCAGCAGACCACCTCCCTCTCTCTCGCCTTGTCTAGGAGGTAGCCAGGACCTCACCGCCACCCTCTGTCCCCTCCCCGAGCCAAGCGCAGCAGTGGACCATCGAGGAAACCACACGCCCAGTGCCACCGCGCCATGTCGAGCACGCGCCAGAGCGCCGCACCAGGCACGCGTGCACAAGCCACCGCTCGACTGCAGGCCGTGCCTACCACTCCGCCACAACCCAGGGAACACGACGGACACACTCGTTCGCTGCCCAACGCACCACAACCACCGCTCGCCGTGGACACTGCCGCCTCTGCCGCTCAGAGCGCCAGTTGCCCCCGACCGCATACCACCGCCCCTATGCCCGCATTGAGTTCATAGAGCACCGCCAGGAGACCGCCCGTCGATTGCCACCCTCAGCCATGCTGCTAGCCGCCCGTAGCCATGTCGCCACCATCGCCTGCCCATACCTCTCGGTCTCGCCGTCGAGCCTAAAAGGAGGGCACCCCCAGCCGTTTGAAGCACACCACTCCACTCCCCTCACCTCACTGACCATTCCCCACCTCTAGCCGGAGCAGCGCGAGCACTTGCTCGCCGGAATTTGGCCGGAGTAGCCCGCAGCAGAGGAGGAAGGGGCGCCGCTGATTGCGACCACCCCCGGAGCTGCCTCGACCGTGCCTGAGCTCGCCGTCGACCACCAGTCCGTTTGCCTGCCTCGCCGTCGTCGCTGGAGCCCTGGTACGCCCCCTGTGCACCCCCACAGAGCCGCTAGGGTTCGAGCTCGCCGGCGACAGGTCCGTCGCCGATGACAAGCCACAACCGTTGATCCTTATTCTAATCTAACGGCCCACATCGCCCCGTACCGCTTCGCGCGTTATGAGCCACTGACTTGTGGACCCCCCTGTCAGTTGAGCCCCGTGCCACGGAGTGACACTGGCCGGCCCATTAGAGTTTCCCGCGCGACCCAGTTAGTTTGAATTAGGATTTTCCTTTTTAGTTTAAACTTAGTTCTGTCTCTGAGTTTGAAAATCAATTCAGAGAGATTTACAAATCCAAATTGCATGAAACTAATTTTGCCTGAAAGGTTTTGAAATGATCTATCCAAGCCCGTTGGATTTAATTCAATTAGAGTTATAGATCTCTCCTAGTAAAAATAACAAAACAGAAGCATTTGCACCTTGCAACATTTTTATAAAATCAACCAAGATAGGATTTGAGTTGATTCCAACTCTCAAAAAATCACATTTCACCATATCTATCTAAATATGTAATAATATTAAGGTTTACAAGCAGTGACTTTGGACTAGTACCAAAATAATGCTATATATGCATTTCTAGTCACTTTAAATCATTAAATATTGAACTTAAACCAAAGTAATTATGATCCAACCCTTAAATCACATTCTCACATGTTAGAATATGTGGTGATGACATGTGTCCACATGATCCCATATTTTAAGTGCTGAATATTAAATCTTAGTTAAATTTTTTAATGAGTAGAAATCACTTTTCTAAATTAAAAAGAGTGAAACTATTAAATTAAAACTTGTGATGCTTGAGATGATAATATATCATCAAATGTGTGTATTAGAATGCTAATTAGACTAGTTAAGTATTGTTTGGTGATTGTGTACTCCGTATGTATTTATAGACGATAGTACCGACCCAGCTTTCGAGGAGGAGGAGTTCTACCAAGAAGAAGAAGAAGAAAACTTCAACCACTGCACTTCACAAGGCAAGCCACCATTAATAATGCAAGCTAACCCTTGCAAGTATAATGCTTAGCAAGCTAGGATTAAACTAGATGGTGTAGCCAAGATGCCTTAGGCATGCTTTGGTCACACTACTTTGACTATTAGATACTCCAAGTCTTATTTTACAAGCTTTACTTCCTTTACTTTACCCAAAGTTCTTTACCTGTTTTAAAGGTAGCATAAAGAGTATAAAACTTGACCTATTTAGAACCCCTTTAGATGTCATTCTATGGCATGAGATTGAACCCATCTTTTCTTCCTTAGTGAACACTCTTAACTTAGTAGTTTAGAGTAGATCAAAAACTTGAGTCACTTTAGATGGGGACACTTGGTGAAAATGAATTATGAAAACCTTGGATTGATGAGTCATTCTATTGAGATGTTTTGACATGTGTTGAGAAACAAAAATGGTTTATGATGATGAAAATGTTGAGGCATGATCCTTAACCCTTTTATAAAACTGATGGTTGGATTCAGATGCGATACCATTCCAAATTTACCGTACAACCACACTACCTGACTTGGGTAAGGCTTAGCTAGAAATTTATATGCATTAGTATTAGTTCCCTCGCAGGAGAGGTTTGAGCTGAGGCTACCTCTCAATGTTGTCCACCTATGTAGTGCCCAAGATGACAAATGGTCATGGTTGGGAGGCCATGCTCATAGGAGAGGTGCTTATACTAGGGTGTGTAAAGGGAAGGTTATGTTTGATTATCTGCATACTAAGTATGATGATTCAGGGTTATCCCTGACAGATGTATCGAATCTTGTGGTGAAAGTGTACCACCTCTGGAGAGTGTCAAACTATTCGAATAGCCGCGTCCGCGGTTGTGGACATTTGGAATGGCCATACTGTTTCGTTGTCAGATGTTTTCCAAACAACTTATAAAATGAATGCTGAATTTTGAATTGACCACCACAAGGTTGTGTTTATGACAATAGCTTCCCACCTTAAGTGATTCTAGAACTTTATCTTATCTTTCTTTGCTTCAGAACTCATCTTAGGTTTCAAACTTAACTTTATAGTTAAACTTAGATTTAGCACTTTAACTTAGAACTATAGTACGTGTTAGAGGTAGTTTGCGAGTACTTAAAGAGTACTCATGGCTTTTGTCCCTGACTATTCTCATGGCCAGACTATGAAGGAGACTATCAAGATGATGGCCAATAGGACGGCTATGATAACTAGGACTATCTGCCTTCGTCAGCATTGCCTGTGCCCCTGAAGATGGACCCCACCGCTACGCTTATCTTTTATTTCCGCTGCTTGTTGTATTAAGACTGGATCATGAGATCCTTATTTGTGTAAGACCTTATGTATGGTTTGTAATGGATGATGTACTGTGATATCCAATCCGTTATGTCTCGCAAAAATGGTAATCCTGGGATTGCGAGGTATGGCATAACGGGCATATGGGATTAAAAATCCTGGTGTTGACAAGCTTTAGTCCATTCTTCATCTCATTACGCATTCCTTCCATACACCTGAAATTTTCCTTCATACAAAACTTCACACAATATTTATTAGCAACATTAGTGCATTCAAGATAATAAGTCTTTAGGTTGAGTTCTAACACCAATAAAACTTCCATTAAAACACTAGCTACTGTAGAAATTCCCTCAAAAAGCTCAATTCCCCCAAAGAACTCAAAAAGGAACCAACAAGAAGCAAATGCAGAAAATGGCAGAAATCTGTCAAAACAGACCAGCAGGTAAAGACGAATATTTTCGAAGACCTTCTATTGCTCAAATAAAAAAGTGTTGAACTAACGAAAGTTAGATAACAACCTGGGGCAGAAGCACAAAATTCACGCCTCAAAAGGACATACAGAGATTTTACACGAATTATTATAGTGAATCACAGAAATCTGTTTCGGGACAGCAACTTTCCCAATCATTACTTCTCTCTCATTAGAGGTTACTCTTGGCACAAAAAGCAAATAAAAAGGATAAGATGCGGTTATTACAGAAGTAATAACTTCCAAGACTCATCTAAAACTTTTGGGTTATCTCCTAATAAGTACTTTTCTTTAACGCCTTTAAGTTTGGCATGATAGTTTGAGAAGATGCTCGCATAAGAAATATGAATTGAAGTAAAAGAGAGCATCGAGAAGCAAATTCAAAGCACATTTAAGTCTAACCCACTTCTTATGCATAGGAATCATGTAAAGAAACAAGTCATGAAAGCACAAAGCAACAAGCATAGGAAAGCAAAACAAGTGCAACTTCAAGACTTTCAACATAAAGAGGGGAAACTTAATATTATTGAGATGCATAAAACCATGTTTCCCTCTCTCATAATAACTTTCAGTAGCATCATGAATAAAATTAACAATATAACTATCACATAAAACATTCTTATCATGAGCTACATACATATAATAATTATTACTATCCACATAAGCATAGTCATTCTTACTAATTGTAGTGGGAGCAAATTCAACAAAATAGCTATTATTATTCTCATCACCATAATCATCAAATATAGGAGGCATATTGTAATCATAATTAATTTTCTCCTCAATAGTAGGTGGACTAAAAATATCATATTCATCATTATAATCATCATATATTGGAGGTTTGGTATCATCGTAAGCAATAGAATAGCTATCTTCCAAAGCTGGGGAACTAAAAAGATCATTTTCATAAAAACTAGCTTCCCCAAGCTTAGACTTTTCCATAGCATTAGCAATAATGGTGTCCAAAGAATTCATACTAACAACATTGCTATTAGCATGCAAATAAAGTTCCATGGGTTTTTTGATTTTCTCTTCAAACACTTCATGTCCTAACTCAAGATAAATACTATAAAGCTCTCTAATTTTGTTGTTGTTTTCCATTAAGCCTAACTAGTGAAAACAAGAAACAAAAAGACAAAATTGCGGAATCTAAAGGAAATAACTTCGAGCACTCACACCGGAGGATGTGAGTACCTTTTACCTTACCTCCCCGGCAACGGCGCCAGAAAATAGCTTGATGTGTACGCACTTCTATTCTTGTAGACAGTTGCTGGGCCTCCAAGTGCAGAGGTTTGTAGAACAGCAGCAAGTTTTCCCTTAAGTGGATTACCCAAGGTTTATCGAACTCAGGGAGGAAGTGGTCAAAGGTATCCCCTCTCAAGCAACCCTGCAATCAAGATACAAGAAGTCTCTTGTGTCCCCAACACACCCAATACACTTGTCAAGTGTATAGGTGCACTAGTTCGGCGAAGAGATAGTGAAATACAAGTGGTATGGATAATTATAAGTGGTAACGGTGATAGAAAATAGATTGATGGCGTGGAAGAGACTAAAGGTAAACTAAAATAAAGATGGAAGCAAGAAAACATGTAAGAGATCTAATCGCAAACGGTGTTTCAATACTTAGTAACAAGGCCTAGGGATCATACTTTCACTAGTGAACACTCTCATATAAATATCTTCTCTTTATGATACTACTCTTAACTACTCTCCGGTTGGACACTCTAATCGATGGTAGGGCTATAACAACACAGCTCAAAGTTCATTTTTCCCATCTAGAAAACCCCACAATGTCACCTTGAGCACTAGATGGTTCCAACAAATTGTTGGGGATATACTTTCCGGGTATCCTCACAGTTCCTCACTGACCAGGCTGGCCCACTTCGGGTTAGAGCTTTGCTTCACGGGCGGCCCAGTTAGAGAGAGAAGACGGAGTCCAATCCGGCTATAGGAAGGCCCAAAAGACTTACCGACTTAGGCCCATAATGTTACTTGTAGTTCAAGATGTACTCTGTAACCAACTCTTAGTCGTAGCCGGATTGATCTCTCCTGTAAAACCCTAGGCCGGATATCTATATAAGCCGTCCAAGGGAGAGCCTTTAGGGCACCATATAACACCCAATACTTTAGACCCTCAACTCGCACAGGCGATACCATTGTAACCCATATTCCGGCTTTGCCGTATTACTGGATTGCTAGCAGGAGTAGGGTCTGTCCAAAGCCGGCGGATTCGAACCTGGGTAAACTTGTGTGCTCACCATCCCGGAACACCGTACGTCTCACACCCCTCTCTTCCGCACGCCTCGAGGATCCCCTCATGGCATACTTGTCCTCAATCCGATGACAGTTGGCGCCCACCGTGGGGCAAGTGAGCTTCGGATCTGTGTTCCGAGCAGAATCTGCAAGAATCGGAATCGGCGAGACGATCGCTGTCGGTCGCATCCTCTACGCCAGCGATGTCCCTCTCATCGTTCTCGACGAGACTTGGATTCCGACTAGGGAGGCCGTGACTGCCTATACTATTATGTCTTTTGGCGAGATCGATGTTTACATCGGTTTCACTGAACCTGCCCAACCCACCCCAGCGGTGATGATAGAGGCAGACGGATCTTTTGGGTCCCCTTTGTCCGTAGAGGCGGCAGAGTTCCGGATCTCAGAAAACCCTAATCCCACCCAGCCCGCACCAGTTTCGGAGATAGTGGAGAAATCCGAGCCTGAAGAAGACCTCACGGTCCAAGACGAATCTGGAGTGGATCTCTCTGGAGAAGCCGGATCCCAGATCGACCCACCCGTGGAAGTCGAAATCTAGGAGGAGCATATCAACGACACTGATTCCGGCTCTGATGATGCTGGGACAGACAGGCCTTTCCTCAGGTACACACTAAGATGTATGATACTGCAAGGCGCTAGCGCAGATGCAATCCTCGAAACCATTAAAAGTTTTGATATGGCTGATCGCGAAAGCCGCAGGTACCTCAGGAAGCACGCATCACACTTCGTCGGATATGTTGGATCCGGATTTGGCTCTGCCGATGCTGGAGAAAACACCGACTTGGTGCTGGAGGCAATTGGAACAAACGCCGACGTTCCCGCATCCTCGGATGAATCTATGACGTCAACAGATTTTCGAAAGTTCTCCGTGGAATACAAAGAGGAGTACAACTCCAAATCTGCAGAAGAAGGAGAAGCCATGGATGAAGGATCCGGGGAACACTCTCCCAAAGCGCAGGATGACATGGACATCGGAGATAATCCCGAGGTCTAGATGTCCAAAAGTACCGATCAGAGCTTGACTCTGGGAAACGGACCCAAAGCCGTCTTTGCTACCGGCGCTGCCAAGAAGGCAAAGAAGAAGAACAAGAAGAACAAGACCCCGGAAAAAGACCCCCTCACAGAGGAGGTAATCGCCGAGGAATACGAAGAAGACTCGGATGGAGCACTTATCCCAGACGAGCCGAAAAAGAAGCATCGGTGGATGGACACGTGATCACTGAAGGTGCGCGTAAACTCATCGATGCCGCATTAACCACACCTATCCCTACAACTGCAGAACTTACTTCAAATGAGCTGGACGAAAGGGCCCAGGCCCTAGAAGCGCGTCGTCAACAACTCCTTGATGAAGCCAAAAACATCAAGGTGGAGAAGAAGCGTATGTCAAACAAGGAGTACATGTCCCGTCTGCATCAGAAGACACGGAAGCGTCACATAGATGACAACCAATTCCCACATGTCCGTGCCGTCCTCTTTGGAGATGAGATGGGGAAGCCACGGAAGGATAGCAACGGAGATTGGGTTTACCCAACACCAGTGCAAAATACCGTGGCAGCTCGCAAAATTCTATCGGCTAATCCAGGACCAGAGGAGATACGTTTGGGTATCAAGCTACTCAATAAGGGACTGGAGCAGCAAAAGGTCGCCCTATCTGGAAGTCAAAGGCTGGTCTCGGATTCCGACCAATGTCACACAGAACTGGCATGGGCTAACGTAAGATCCCACTATGTTCGGGCGCAGTATCATCACCCCGAACGCAGGGAAGACAATTATTCAAGAACCGGATCGTTGGGCAGCACCGCAGAGCTACACATAACTGGAGCAATGTAGCTCCAATAGCCGAGAAAGACGCGATCGCTGCACTGAATCCGAGGAATCCTCCCCGAAAGGGAGAAGATAAAGAGAAACGTCGGGAGGAGGATCGTCAGAGAATGCCACCTCCCAGTCATTAAAACCGTCTGACTAAGCCTCGCCATGGTGGGAATGATGGACGAAGGAACGACGGAAACCACGCTGGAACAAGCCGGCAAGGGGCTCGTCATAGTCAAGAACCTCCCCGGAGCCGGAATAATGACGCTCCGGACGGAGGCCGGCGATCAGCCGGAAACTATCCAGCTGCACCACCCTCTCCACCACACAATTATCATAACGGCCCCCAAGGAGGTCAAGGAGGACGACATGGCGGAGGAGGTGGTGGCAGAAGCCGAAGTCCGGCTCCAAGGCACCGCAGCCACAGCCGACATTCAGGACGATCCCTATCCCCGAACGACGCAAGGCACATGATCAACTCCAATATAGAGGCCCGGCGCTACGAAAATGATGATGTATACGTGGGCCCAAAATGCTTCGGACCACGCATCAGAGCTACAAAGTTCCCGGAAGGATTTGCTATCTCAAGACATATCCAAGCCTACGATGGCATTGCTCGGCCAGACACCTGGTTACAGGATTTCTTCCAAGCCTGCTGCATCGCCAAAGGCGAAAACAGCCTGGTCGCAACCCGATATCTCCCACTTATGTTGTGGAAGACGGCACGATCATGGCTCAATGAACTTCCGGCGAACACCATCCATAACTGGTATGATTTACAAAGTGCATTCTTTCGGAATTTCGAAGGCACGTATCGGAGGCCCTGTACGGTTGGAGACCTATGGCGTTGCACCCAAAAAGCCGGAGAAACTTGCTGGGATTACCTCGGACGATGGATTGACACCAAGAACTCCTGCAAAGGAGTAAATGATCAAACTGCGATTGAAGCTTTCATCGCAGGTCTCCCAATTGGTTTACTGCGCCATCGCTTGAAGTGTGACAAGGTTACTGATCTGGGAGAGATGATAGAAACAGCGAGCAAGTATGCAGATGCTGACGATGATGCAGAGGGATTACTCAATGTCCTGGCTGTGCCTCAGTCGGCAAAACAACCAAAGCAACAAGCTCAGAAGCGCAAAAATACCTCGGAAGAAAAACCTAACACGGAGACAGCAGTAGTCACTACTATTTCCGGGCCTGGAGGACGAGGAGGACGTGGCGGAGGCCACGTGCGTGGCCGTGGGACATCAAGGGTCCAAGGTAGAGGAGAGCAACAACCATGCAAAACCTACACTTGGGCCGACATCGCCAATAACCCATGTGTGCATCACCTGGACACCAATGGGGGTTCGTCCCACACCAACGCTGAATGTCGTTTTAACGATGACATCAAGAGAGATGATACCGCCGGCTACAAGGCCAAGCGGAAGAAGGAAAAGAAAAATCCTGAAAAGGACAAAGAGACCAAGGAAGATTCCGACATGGAGGAAGCCGATGCTTCAAATCCCAAGTCGGAAGGGAAGAAAACTTTTCCCACCAAGAAGGACACTTACGTCACCTTCCTCGGATCTCAACCAGCAAAGGTCAAGAAAGCAGTTCTCCACGAGCTCAACGCAACAGTTCCGGCTGTCCCTCAGTATCTGGACTGGTCGGAAGTGGCAATAACGTTTGACCGCGCTGATCATCCGCCTAAGCTACATAGGCGAGGAAAATACGCCTTAATCGTCAATCCACTTATTGACGGTTATGGTTTCTCCAAGACCCTCATGGACGGTGGTAGCAGTATCAATATTCTCTATGTCGAAACGCTACGCTGGATGAAGATCTCGGAAACACAGCTGAACCATAGCTATGTGATCTTTCACGGAGTTGTCCCAGGAAGACAAGCTAATTCCCTAGGAGAGATCACTTTGGATGTTACTTTTGGAACTCCAAAGAATTATCGGACGGAGGCACTTTCCTTCGAAGTGGTCCCGTTCAAGAGCGCATACCACGCTATATTCGGACGTTCGGCTTACTGGGCTTTTATGGCTCGTCCGTGTTACATTTACAATATGATGAAAATTCCAGGTCCCAATGGCGTGATCACCATCAGGGGAGACCCGAAGAAGACGCGAGAGAGCGAAGATGGAAATGCCACCTTTGCTGAAGCCGTGTTGCACGCCCAGGAGTACCAGGAGATCAAGAAGAGCATAGATCCGTCCGAGATGCCCGCAACAAAGAAGGAGGTCACAAAGCCAAATCCAGGGTTCAAGGCATCAGAAGAGACGAAGACGATGCCGTTGAAGGATGATGACCCCTCCAAGGTGACCCAGATAGGCGTAGGCCTAAGCAGTGCATAGGAAAGCGTGCTCGTCAAGTTCCTCCAAGCAAATCAAAATATCTTCGCATGGCAGCCATCTGACATGACCAGAGTACCTAGGGAACTTGCCGAGCACTCTCTAAATGTAAGCCCGAACGCTAAACCCGTCAAACAGTCCTTACGACGGTTTGGTGATGAAAAGTGTAAGGCAATAGCTAAGGAACTAGCGCGGCTTGAGTTAGCCGGATTCATAGAAGAGATCATCCATACTAATTGGTCGGCCAACCCTGTAATGGTCCCTAAAAAGGACACCACTGATTTAAGGATGTGTGTTGATTATACTGCCTTGAACAAGGCTTGTCCAAAAGATCCGTTCGCTCTGCCTAGAATTGATCAAGTTATCGATTCTACGGCAGCTCGGAACTCCTCTGTTTTCTCGACGCATATTCTGGTTATCACCAAATCCGGATGAAGGAATCTGACAAAGTCAAAACTTCATTCATAACCCCCTTCGGAACCTTCTGTTTTGTTACGATGCCCTTTGGGCTGAAGAACGCAGGAGCTACGTACCAGCGCACGATGCAGCGTTGCCTCCATGATCATCTCGGACGCAATATACATGCATACGTGGATGATATCGCGGTCATGTCCAAAAAGAAGGAAACATTGATTTCCGACTTGGAGGAAACGTTCACCAATCTACGAAAATACAACATCATGCTTAATCCGAAGAAATGCTTCTTTGGAATACCATCCGGAAAATTGTTAGGTTTCATCGTGTCTCAAAGAGGCATAGAGGTGAACCGTGACAAGATCAAGGCTATTCTCAATATTTCTAGGCCAACTTTCCTGAAGGACGTACAAAGATTAACTGGTTGCATTGCTGCGGTTAGTCGATTTGTAAGCCGGCTTGGTGAAAGAGTCGCACCATTATACAAACTCCTTAAGAAGACCAAGGATTTTGTCTGGACTGACGAAGCTGAAGCTGCACTACAAGACCTGAAGAAAGTACTCTCATCTGCTCCTATCCTTGCAGCGCCGGAACCTCAGGAACCGATGTTGCTCTACATTGCTGCGACAAATAAGGTTGTCAGTATCGTTATGGTAGTGGAGAGACCAGAAGAAAATCAGGAACACCTGGTGCAGCGTCCGATGTACTTTGTCAGCGAGGTCCTGACAGAATCAAAACAGCGGTATCCGCACTATCAAAAGTTGGCTTACGGTGTTTTTCTAGCATCTCGTAAGTTACAACATTATTTTCAGGAGCATCCAATTACCGTGGTGAGCAAAGCTCCCATGAGAGATATAATCAACAATAGCGATGCCACAGGACGCGTCGCCAAATGGGGCATAGAGCTTGCAGCTTTCAATATTGAGTACAAACCCCGGACAACAATCAAATCCCAGATCCTTGCTGACTTTGTCGCTGATTGGACAGAGATCAAGGAGAACATGGTCCTTCCTGAGTCGGAATATTGGACCCTCTTTTTTGATGGGTCTAAGGCTCGAGGGGGCTCGGGGGCTGGCGTGGTGCTCAAATCACCCCAAGGAGATAAACTTTTATACATGTTGCAGATCCGCTTCACAGCGACAAACAACATTGCCGAGTATGAAGCATTGCTGCATGGAATCCGGATTGCTAAGGATATTGGCATCCGACGTTTGATGTGTTATGGAGATTTGGATCTTGTTGCTTAGCAAGTCTCGGATATTTGTAATGCAAATAAGCACATGGCAACATATAAAGCTATCGTGGATGATCTATCTAAATCGTTCGAAGGGTTTGAAGTTCAAACATCCCTCGAGCAGAAAATGAGGAAGCATATGCATTATCTCGAATAGGCTCTGCGCGGAAAGAGGTCCCGGATGGCGCATTTTTAGAGCACCTCAAAGTTCCCTCGATAAAGGGAGTAGATGAGGAATATCCGACCAAATCCGACTCACCTTTGATAGCAGTTCTGGCTGTAATTCCCAGCTGGACTCAACCCTACCTCGATTACTTGGTAGATGGAAAATTACCCGAAGACGAGGTGTTGAGCCGACAGATTATGCGACGAGCAAAAGCCTATACTATTGTTAAAGGTGAGCTCCATAAACGGAGTGTTTCTGGGGTTTTTCAGCGCTGTGTATCTCTGGAAGAAGGAGTGGAAATCTTAAGGGAAATCCACGAAGGCGAGTGTGGTCACCACGCTGCAGCCAAATCTTTAGTGGCAAAAGCTTTTCGACATGGATTTTTCTGGCTTACAGCTCAGGCAGATGCTGAACGATTAGTCAAGACATGCAAAGGCTGCCAAAAATACGCCAAGCAAGCTCATGTTCCGGCTGATCAGCTGCAAATTATACCTATAACATGGCCCTTTGTGGTCTGGGGGCTTGATATGGTAGGACCTTTTAAACGAGCCCCAAGTGGATTCACTCACCTCTTAGTGATGGTGGACAAATTCACAAAGTGGATCGAGGCTAAACCTGTCACTAGTTGTGATGGAGCAACAGCCATAAGATTTGTCGAGGATGTTATAATCCGGTATGGTTATCCGCATAGTATTATCACGGACAATGGGAGTAACTTTTCCATGGGAGAACTGGCTGAATTCTGCGATGAGCAAAATATCCGGCTTGACATTGCGTCAGTCGCACATCCACAGGCTAACAGACAAGTCGAAAGAGCAAATGGTTTAATTCTACAAGGCTTGAAACTAAGACTCGAAGCACCACTAAGACGTGCTGCGGGGGCTTGGGCAGAGGAACTACCCTCTGTAATTTGCAGTTTACGAACAACTCCGAACAGGTCAACAACATATACACCTTTCTTCTTGGTCTATGGCGCAGAAGCAGTTCTTCCTAGTGATTTAATTCATAGTTCTCCTAGAGTGGCCACGTATATTGAAGAGGATGCCGAAATTTCTCGACAAAATGATCTCGACTTAGTCGAAGAAGTTCGCGTCGTTGCTGAAATGAGATCTACAGCCTATCAACAGAAGTTACGCAAGTATTATAGCCAGAGAGTCCGAACTAGATCTTTCAATAAAGGTGATTTGGTTCTCTGGCTTGTGCAACAAACAAATCACAAACTTTCCCCAGTATGGGAAGGGCCCTTTTTAGTTAGTCGAGTATTGCACAATGGATCGTACTACTTAACTGACATGAGGCCAGTCAAAGAAAGACCTGCTACTAAGAAGAGAAAGAGAGCTGGAGTCAGTACAAATCCGGATGAGTTAGATAGACCGTGGAATATTGCTCAGCTACGTCCCTTTTATTCTTAGTTTATCCTTCTTTGTAATCATAAATATGTACATGTTCTGTGAGAAATAAAAGTTTTTGGTTACCTCAAAGTTTTTCTGAGAAGTTGGTACCATCTTATTTCCTAATGATCATGTCATAGTAGAAAATCCCAGAATGCTTGAAAGTACTTTATGCTCATGTTCGTTCTAGTTTAGATTTCCGATTCTAAAACTGCTACCTTCGGGTATAACTCTAAAAATTCTAGTCTTTACTTTGGTTATTTGTCTGATTGCTGGATGCGGGTATTTTCCGAGTAGTGAATTGTTGGTACTGGAAGCCGGCTTTGTTTCCGAGTTTAAACTGGTTTAGCAATTGAGCTCCGTTTCTCGGCAAAGTTTCCGGCTGAAGGTTTAGCCGGCTCACGAAAGGGACGAGGCGAAAAGCCAGATAAACGATAAGTAGAGACAGAAAAATTTCAAGTGCTTAGGAAAACATTTCAGGCACACAAAAATTCTAAGACAAAAGTGCTGAATAGATAGAAAACTTAGCACTAGCAAAAGTCATAGTACTTAATATTTACAAGCGCATCATGTTATTTCACAGAATAATACATAAGTTTGTGGTCTATGATGCAGGAGGAGATGAAGGAGCTGTCGGCTCATTGGTTACTCCGCCTTGATATCGTTCCGAGATGTCCGGATCCGAGGTGGTCCGTTCATCGTCGGAAGCTTCTTCGGTTTCTTCTGGAGGAGGTGGCGGGGTATCTACGCGGGTGAAGAAGGGGATCTCGTAGCTGGTCAGATCAGCTACGTGGCACCCATATCCGGCGCAGGAGTGCATGATAGCTTGAAGGTCTTACTCCTGGCCGTCTTCGTCTACCTTGCAGTACCCTCTGGTCACTTGCCATATCTCCATGTTTCCATGTTGGCTCATGACCATGGTGAGAGCGTTCTGCGTAGCAGTCCGCGCGTAGGACATGTTCCAGTCCCGAACAAGCTGCGGCATCTCCTTGGCCTTGTCCCGCACCTGAAAATCCGACATGCTTGGCATGTCCAGAATCCTCAGGGACTCGCCAATGTCTTCAATAGACTAGCGGAAGTCATGCAGAAGATCACCAACTTGGGTAAGCCGGTGGGTGCGGGGCTCGGAGGAGGAGGAGTCCGTCAAGTTCAGAGGACCTAAACACAAAACAAGTCAAGGAAAATCCGACATTGATGAAAGTCGAAGAAATGATAAATCAGACAGATGGAACGTACCAAGAATGACGTGGTCAATCTTGGTATTCTCCTCCCGGAGACTCTAGAGTTCAGCCCAGAGTGCTTCGGAGAGATCTTTCTCTCAGCCAAGCTCATTCTTGAGGTCCGAGATAACTTTATCTTGAGCGGCAATCTTGCGATCGCGCTCTTTAGTGGCCATGGAGGAGGATTCAAGGACTTGAGCTATGCTCCTTTCATGATCCGCCTTGAGCTTATCCAGCTCTTGGAGAAGTCCCTTGTTCTCTACCACTAGGGTCTTGAGGTTCTCGGCCTCTTCAATCATAGCGATGGATTGTTTCACCAACGCTATAAGTCAAAAAGAACAACAGTTCAGAAAAATTCGACATTGAAAAAGCAAAAGACAAGGTTTGAATCTCGGAATGTTTACCTTCGGCTTCATCCTTGGCTACCTTGAGCTCAGCATTTTTAAGCCGGAGAGCTTTGATCTCTCTCCGCTTATCACATACATTGGTTAATAATTATTGGTTATAGGAACATACTTTCTGTAAGTCAGAATACCCAAAGTCAGAAAGCTACTTAAGACTCGGGCTAATATTTTTTGCTAAATATCAGCATGATCCTTGGGGGCTACACTAGTTCGTTCTTTGGCATCCTAATGAAAGCATAAACCCGGATTTCTATATCCTACTTCATGCTTGGGGGCTAGAGGATATGATATAACATAATGTAAAAAACAAGAGTTGGAATTCCGACTTACATATTGCTCGCGGGTGAGTTTGTCTAACCCCGCGTTCACTTCAGCTGCCACCTTCTCGGCGAGGGTAAGAGGAATTACTGGGGCTATTGGAATCTCGTCAGTCCTGATTCTCTCGTCGTGAAGGCGGACTTGAGCGAGAAGGTCAGAGAACTTGACGTCCTCTGCTTCTTGCGCTTCCTCTTTGGGGGATAGATGGATTTTGTTCAGGACTTGCCTGGCCAGCCGCTGGATCTCCTCTGCAGATTTCCAGGATAAGCCAAACTTGGCAAGTCCGGGATATCTGAGGAGGTTGTCGGTGAAGACTTCAGCCGAGGGATCATTACCCGAAGAGGGTTCACCCTTATCTTGAGCTGACGCACCCACGGTGACATCAGTATGTGACCCAAGGATCACAAGCGCCATTGGAGGAGCCGGATCTTCTACAACAACCGGAGAAGGAGTTATCGCTGGTGTTGTAGAAGGTTGAGGGGCAGGAGTCGGAGGAGCCATAGCAGGGGAAGCTATGGTAAGCTTCGTTTGTCGCAAGGGCTTCGAAGGAATCCCTTTCCCCTTGCCCTTGATGATTGGTTTTGCTCTGAGAAAGTAGTAAAGTCGGAAACATTACATCTCGGAAAGAAAATTTAGTAAAGTGCAAAGGCGAAAATGTTGTGACAAAAGGTTACCTTTTCACGACTGGCACCTCCTTTGTGCCAACTACCACTGTCGGAGCTTTACGCTTCTTGAGCGCAAGATCCGGCAATGGGACTACTTCGGTTTCCTGAGAAAACTCAGGAGGATATCCTTCGAGTAGAGCAAGCTCCGACTCGGGGAGGTCAGCAAGCTGAAAACAGGAAAGCATATCAGCATTGCAGTATATAATTTAAAGATTGAAACACATAAAAGGTGTACTGATGGAAGCTTACTGACACTACGGGGTTTTCCGCCGTGTGCATGTCCATAGAAACCTCCGGCATTATCCTCTCGATCCGCTCCTTAATCAGCCACTTAATCTGGCTTATGTAACCCTGGGCGGTGTAGGCTTTCGGGCTGATGTGGAGGGAATATTTTTTGGAAGACGTGATGGAGTGCATCAGTCTGTCCCCGTGGTACTGAAGTGGCTGGATCCGACGTGAGACCCAGCAATGGACCAAGTCGGATCCCTTCAGACCCTTGTGCTTGATCAAATACTCGATCCGCCTCTTAGCGAGGATCAGATTGTCGGTGAGAGCCGGAGCAGCCTCGTCCCAGGAAGGCTGGGCTGTGGTGGCTCCGTCGAAAAAAGCCGGCAAAGCAGTAGCTTTGCCGGGAGCCGGAATATCCCTATGGTAGAAGAAAGTGGCTGGCCATTGTTTGATCGAGTCACTGGCAGAAATTTTGGGATAGGCCTGGTCTCATCTAACAGAAAAACTAATGGTACCGGTGATATAAGGAACACCGGCAGTGATGGAATTTCTCCGGACATGGAAATAGTACCGGAAGAGAAGCAAACTCGGCCTAATGCCGAGAAAGCCCTCGCAAAGCGCAGCATATGCGCTCATTTCTAGAAGAGAATTGGGAGGAAGATTGTGGAGTTGAACTCCATAGTGATCTATCACCTCGGAGAAGAACTCCGAGGGAGGAAAGGACAAACCTCGGTCCAGATGGGTGCCGAAGTGGATATGCTCGCCCTCGCGCGGGTTGGGGACGGTTTCGCCGAGGCCGGTCCGCCAGTCGCCGGCGGCGAGAAGCCCCTCCTTCTCCATGTTCTTGAGGCCTGCCTCGTCGAGGGCGCAGGGGATCTAGATTCCCCGGAAACTCTCCTTCTCCGCAGCTGCTTCCGCCGATGCTACCGCGGCCAAACCAGAGGAAGAAGAAGCGGAAGCCATTTTTCTCTAGTGAAAATGGTGACCTTAAAGTGGCGGCGCTAGGACCTCTGTGGGAGGAGGACGAGGAGCCTCTGGGCACGCAGGGGGATTGGGAAGGAAGGAATGGCAAAGGACTAGTGGAGAGGAGAAGAAGAAATCTAAACCCCTTATATCCACCTACCTGCGCCAAGATTCATGCAAACGCTATAGTGTAACCGCCACGCGTCGTGGAAAGAACTGGGGAGGGCCCGCGCGATGATTGCGTCGCCTCGATCTCCACGCACGCATTGAAATGGCGCCTCGGTTCCACAAACCACAGAGCCACCAATGGTCATGCTGACGGAACGTCTATCAGATGACATGACTTGACCATACTTGTGTCAGGTGGCGTTAGAGACCAAGTTCCGGCTTAGTTTAAAAAGCGAGCTGGAAAATCAGAGTAACCAGTTGAAAGGTCCGACATACTTGTAAGACCCAGATCGTATATTTTGTTGTGAAGTTTCAAGAACCCTTCAAGATTCTGCAAGCCGAAGATCAAGCTAGACGATGATAAAATCTGACTTTGGATCTTGGAGGCCTCCGAGGGCTGCTGTTGGGGATATACTTTCCGGGTATCCTCACAGTTCCTCACTGACCAGGGTGGCCCACTTCGGGTTAGAGCTTTGCTTCACGGGTGGCCCAGTTAGAGAGAGAAGACAAAGTCCAATCCGGCTATAGGAAGGCCCAGAAGACTTACGGACTTAGGCCCATAATGTTACTTGTAGTTCAAGATGTACTCTGTAACCAACTCTTAGTCATAGCCGGATTGATCTCTCCTGTAAAACCCTAGGCCAGATATCTATATAAGTCGTCCTAGGGAGAGCCTTTAGGGCACCAGATAACACCCAATACTTTAGACCCTCAACTCGCACAGGCGATACCATTGTAACCCATATTCCGGCTTTGCCGTATTACTAGATTGCTAGCAGGAGTAGGGTCCGTCCAAAGCCGGCGGATTCGAACCTAGGTAAACTTGTGTGCTCACCGTTCCGGAACACCGTACGTCTCACACCCCTCTCTTCCGCACGCCTCGAGGACCCCCTCATGGCGTACTTGTCCTCAATCCGACGACACAAACACCACAATTTCATAAAGACATCCACCTCCAAATATAACTCATAACAAGTATTTGTAATCTCTATCCTAAGTGCCACCATGGTGTGCACGCTGTCACTTTCACACACATGGGGAGAGCAGAGATCTATTAAAGCACTTGAGTAACAAGGTAGATCTACTTGATTACAAAGCTCATGATCACAATATAATCATGCATAGAGAGAGAGATGAACACATAGCTACTGGTAGAACCCTTAGCCTCGAGAGAGAACTACTCCCTCATCATCATGGGAATCAGCAATGGCGATGGAGATGGTGGTGGAGATTGATGGAGATGGCTCCCGGGGCACTTCCCTGTCCCGGTAGGGTGCCGGAACAAAGACTTTCTGTCCCCCGAATCTCCCCTTCGGTGGTGGCGGTGCAGCGGAACTTTTCGTGGCTGGAGGCTTGACAATTTAGGGTTTATGCGTCGGGAGGCTTCTTATAGGCGAGAGGGGAGACCGAGGGGGTGCCGGAGGGGCCCACACCACCCCCTGGCGCAGCCTGGCCTGGCCCGCGCCACCAGGTCGTGTGGCCAGCCCCTAGCCCCTCTCCGTCTCGTCTTCTAGCTCCGTGAGTCTTCCGGTAAAATATCGACTTTGGCTTTTGTCCCATCCAGTTCCGAGAATATTCATTTTCTGACTTCCTGGAACCAAAAACAGCAAAAAACAGGCAGCTGGGACTGTGGCTCTTGTTAATAGGTTAGTCCAAGAAATCATATGAAAAGTACTCCAAAGTGTGGACAAAACACAAGAAAGTAGATAAAACCAAGCATGGAACATCAAAAATTATAGATACATTTGCAATGTATCATGGATTGTTCAAGGCAAAGGTATTCTTGATAGGTTTTCCCTTTTGCCGGTCTCATGTTGTTGTTGGGAGACCGGGTTTAGGATAGTAACCATACTATCAAGAGGGGCTCTCGGTTGAGTAACTTGCATACTTAGCATCATATTTCTTGGTTCTTATTTGGTTCTTATCCATGAGAGGATTTAGAGCTTGTGTTAATCTCCATTACAAGCTCACGTTCATCAAAAATGGATTCCGTATGCATTCTCTATTGCGTTTCCGATTTGGAGGTTTTACCGCTATATCTTTTATAGATAGGGTAACCCCTTCATCATTTGTTTATATCCTCCCATGTTGGACTATTATTTTTCCCTGCATAATCTTGTAGATCTTGTTTTCAATTCAAAACAAGCCCAAGATCATCAAAATCAGAGTCCGAATGCAAAATTTATGATAGTTTTCGTATCGGTGTTTCTGCCAGTTTTGTGAGCGCCGGAGACTCCGAGGTTCGCACCCCGGAGACGCCGGGGGGGCGGAGAATCCGGCCCAAATTCTGGCCCAGACTCCGGGGGGTGTACATAGAGCATCTGGAGGCTGCCTGGAGTCTTGACCAGAGTCTGGACCCCGGAGACTCTGGTCCTGAAGGCCGGAAACTCTGGGATAAGTTGTCTGCAACGGCTAGTTGGCATGGGAGGACCTGTAAAAGGCCCCCTTCTTCCTCCTTGGGCTGGTTGCTTTCTCACTCTCTCTCCTCCATTTTTTCTACCTTCAAGAGCTTGCTATTCCTCTCAATCCCTCCCATATTTCTTGAATCTTGTTGAGGGATTTGAAAGAGGAGATGTAGATCTACAACTCCACCAATCCATCTCTCCTCTATGTGAGGGGAACATCTTGGGATCTAGATCTTGGGCTTTCTTTTGTGGATTTCCTCTTGTGTTCTTCCTCTCTTATTCCGCCAATAGCTTTTGTAGCTTTGGTGGAATTTGAGAGTGAAGGACTTGCCATTGCATTAGGTGCATTGGTTTGAGTTCTCTACGGAGGATTTGGTTGGTGAAATCAAGAAGGTTGTTACTCTTGGGTTCTTGGAACCCTAGACGGTTGAGTGGCCTTTGTGGCGAGTTCTTGGGGCCTCCAATTAAGTTGTGGAGCTCTCCCCAAGATTGTGTCCTTGGTGGTGATTATTGGGAGCCTCCAATTAAGTTGTGGAGATTGCCCCAATCTTGTCTGGGTTTGGTGACCGCCCTCAAGTGTCCCATAGTGGAACAAGTGCTTGCCGCGTGGTGGTTGCTCGGGAGAATAGGGTGAGGCCTCTTGTGGCGTTGGTGGTCTTAGTACCGCCCACCCCTCCAACGAGACGTACTCCCTTGTTGGGAGGAACTCGGTAAAATATCGTTGTCCCCGCGTGCCTCGGTTATCTCTATACCCGAGCTCTTTACTTATGCACTTTACATTGTGATAGCCATCGTGCTTGAAGTAATATATATTACTATCGTATTGTTGCTTGTCTTGCTTAGCATAAGTTGTTGGTGCACATAGGTGAACCTTAGTATATCTAGGCTTTGTGCTTAACAAAAGAAAATGCTAGTTTTATTCCGCAATTGTTAAGCCCATCTCGTAGAAGTTTTAAATTGCCTATTCACCCCCCTCTAGGCGACATCCGTGATCTTTCAATTGGTATCAGAGCGAGGTCTCTCGCTTTTAGGCTTCACCTCCTTGAGAGTAAAGATGTCGTCTAGTGAAGTAGTGCACGATTCCTTTTATATATTCTATGGCGCAAATTATGGTGTTTGAAAATCTCGCATGCTAGAGTACTTTCGAGACATTCACCCATCTATTGAGGGAGTTCTATATATGGGTTTCTCTTCTCCTATGGATGCCCAAAATGAATCTTTAGAGGAGAAGATGAACTCTTATATAGATGATCAAGCTACTAAAATGCTTTTACTTGTTGTGAGCAATGTAGTTATTTCTTCAATCATGCCCTATCGGAGTGCTCACGAGATATGGACCAAACTTCAAGACAAATATAATGGGTCCAACATTATTGAGGATGATTGTATTCCCTCCACCTCCGGCCATGATGAGTTCTCATCTTCTACCACTTCACCTACATGTGATTTTTCACAAGGTTATGATATGGTGAGTTGTGATAGAAATTGCAATATGGATAATGTGCTTACTATTTGCAATCCTTCATCTCTATCTAGTTGCAATGGTCTATCTTTGGACTCTAACACTTGTAGCACTCAAAACTCCTCATATGCTAGTGTTGGTAGTCCTTGCATATCATGTAGAAATGGCTTGAATAATTCACATGATAATATGCTTGCTTTGTATTGTTGCCATGATAAAAATGCTTCTATTTCCTCTAGTGCATGTATTGCTAACCATGTAGAGGAAAACAAAGATGCTATGGGCCAAGACAATGTTTTGAATGGAGCTACAAATGCAATCTCATCATCACCTTCTTCCGGTTCTCATATATGCCTTATGGCTAAGGAAACGAAGGTAACCTCTTTGGATCCTAGTGTATCTCATGGTGATGATGATGATGATGTTGATAATTATAATGATGATAATCATCTAGTTGATTATGATATTGCCTCCATTCAAGAGATGGGAGAGATTGGCTTTCCCGCTCTTTATATAAATAAAATTGCTTCCTCCAAATTTGTTGAAATCTTGACTTGTGCTATTGAAGGAAAGAAACTTATTGAGGAGCAAGAAAATATTATTTTTCAAAAGAATGAACATGAGCGTGAGTATGCTAACGAGATTTCTTATTTAGAGAGCTCCCTTGAATAAGAATAAACCACCAAAGAATCTCTTGAGGAGACCTTTGCTCTAGAACTATCTAGAGTAAAGGAAAACCATGATAGAGAATTTGTGGTGGCAAATGTTCTCAAGACTAAAAATGATGAACTCATAGTTTCCCATGCTAAACTTGTTGAGAATTTTAAGCACCTCGAAAATGGCTCTTGGGTCGTTAAGAGTGAGCTCATCAAACTCACCGAGTCACATGAGCAACTTAAAGCTTCATATTCAAAAGAGCTTGCAAAGTTGCCCTCACCTCTTGCTATTATTGATGATACGTGTGCTACTAACTCTATTTCTTGTGAAGCATCAGTGTTGAAGGAGAATGTTGAGCTAAAGGCTCAACTTTCTTTGCTAACTAGCAAATATGGGATATTGGAAGAAAGTCATGTTAAGCTCTCAAACTCGCATGAGGATCTTCTAGTCTCCCATGGTAGGATAAAGTTAGCTCATGAGGCCATTGTGTCAAAGGTAACATCCAGTGGGCCTCATGTGGACATTAGCACTATTTCTACTCCTAATGTGATAATTGCCATGTGCTAGTCCTTGTAATTCATCCTCGCATAACCATGCTATATCTTGTGATGAATTGCATTATGTGTCTTGTTGCTCTAACAATGAAAATTCTACTTCCTCTACTACTATTGTTGTTTACACTAACCATGTAGAGGAAATTAGAGAGCTCAAGGCTCAAGTCACTTCTTTGAAGAATGACTTGAAAAGGGGTCATAAAGGGAAGGCCACACTCAACCACATCTTGAGTGTGCAAAAATCCCCCAATGACAAGAGTGGACTTGGATTCAACTCCAATATCAAGAACAAGTCCACAAACAAGTTGAAGCACAAGGGCAACAAGAAGAATGGCCAAGATCAAGTGAAGTATCTGGCCAACATTATTTTCTTCAAGTGCAAGGAAGAAGGGCATCATGCTAGATCTTGCCAATTGAATAAGAAGCCTCTTGGTGTGAAGCAACAAGGGAAGCGGCCTCAAGCTCTACCTCAAGTTGTAGATGGGCCTCCTCCTAAGAGGACTACCCGAGCTCTTCCTCAAGTTATGGCATCACCTAATAAGAAAGCAAGCAAGACAAGAACATGCTACATTTATCATGAGAAGGGGCACATTTCTTCCTCATGCACTAGTGGTATCTCCTCATCCAACCCTATCTTGATTCATGATGCTTATTCTCTTCGTAAGGATGAGGTTGGCGATGTGTTTGCCAAATTTGCTGGTGCTCAATGTAGTGTCAAGAAAAGAACCATTTGGGTTGCCAAGCCTATTGTGACTAACTTCTTAGGATCCAACTTGGTTGGGGACCAACAAGCCAAAACTTGATCAATAGGTGATTTTAGAGGATATTGGAGACTTGGTTTCATCATAAAGAATTAAGGTATCTTCATCTATTATATTTGTCAAGCCAAGTCATTTGTATTATATTGCCTCTATTATATTTCCAATGTCCCTCCTTGTGGTAACATGTGCTTAACTCATTACATTGAAAGTTAATTGCCACTTGTGCATGTGGTTGTTTTGTACCTTGCATATTTTTGTATATGTTGTGCTTACCACTTACTTATCTTGAGTTATCAAGTTTATTTGTGTTTGTTGGTTTGCACACCATGTATGTGTGTTTCTTGTTTTGGAGCTATTATTGAATTCAACTAATATCTTTTTGGCTCTTGTGAGAGATTAATGGACTATCCCATTTTGGGGGAGTGTTATGCTTGGGCATTCCACAATCCGAAAAATGTGTGTACATGAGGAATACCACTCAGTAGTGATTTAGCAACATTATCTAGTCTCTATGTGGTAGGATTCTCATGATAAATTTAAGTTCTATAATGTCCATTAATTATCTCTATTTAGATTATTTTGCCTCGTTTTGAGATTTATTGTTTATCACATTATGGGGGACTCATATGCTTAGTGCATATTACAAGCCTAGAAAATGTGAAAATTCGAGGTTGTGTCACATAGAATTGATATTGATAATTATCTAGCTCCAATGTGACACATTTGCTCAAACAAGTTCAGTGCCTTTGTTTCTCATCTTTTGTATCTTGTTTGTGAGAGTGTTTCTTGGTATGTGTTTCCTCATATTTGTATCTCTATATCCACATGGAAAACATTAGCTTCAAGCTACTCTAATCACTAGTGGTTGTGTGACTATTGGAAGCTGATGACCCACAAGTATAGGGGGTGTATCGTAGTATTTTCGAGGGAAGTGAAACCCAATTTATTGATTCGACACAAGGGGAGCCAAAGAATATTTATAAGCCTTAACAAATGAGTTGTCAATTCAGCTGCACCTAGAAACATTCTTGCTCACAGCAGTTTATCAGTAGCAACAGTTTTGTAATAGGAGTAGTAAAGCAACAACAGTAGTAAAGCAAAGACAATAGTAGCAATAGCAGTAAACAGTGGGATTCGAGTGCGGTAGGCATAGGGATGGATGGACGGGCGTTGCATGGACAAGACAATTCACATAGCAATCAGAACATAGGGCAATTGCAGATAAATAAGATAAAGCATCCAAGTACTAGATAATCCTAGGCATGTATTCCATATATAGTCATACGTGCTCGCAATGAGAACTTGCACAACATCTTTTGTCCTGCCATCCCATTTGCAGCGGGGCCTCAAGGGAACTACTAGCAATTAAGGTGCTCCTTTTAATAGACCACCGGAGCAAAGCATTAACACTCTGTGAACACATGTGATCCTCACATCAAAGCCATTCCCTCTGGTTATCCCGATTTCTCTCACTTCAGGGCCATTGGTTCCGGACAACAACGTGTGTATACAACTTGCAGATAAGACCATAAACAATACTATCATAATGAATCAATAACATGTTCAGATCTGAAATCATGGCACTCGGGCCCTAGTGACAGCACAACAAGTCGCAACAAAGTCATAAAGCACTAATAAAAGATACTAGGCACCATGCCCTAACAATCTGATGTCATTACATGAACGATCTCATCCAATCCCTACCATCCCCATAGCCTATAGCGGGGGATTACTCACTCATAGATGGGGGAAACATGGATGGTCGATGGAGAAGCAATGGTGATGATGATGGCAATGATCTCCTCCAATTTCCCTTTTCCGGTAGGGTGCCAGAACAGAGTTTCTTGTGTTGTTTCATGGAATCTGGTGGTGGCGGCGGAGCGGAACTCCTTCTGGAAAAACATCGACCCCCCCCCCCCCCCCCGAGTTTTTAGGTCAGAATGCAACTTATAGGCGAAGAGGGAGGCCGAGGGGGTGCCTGGGCTGGCCACACCACCCCCTGGCGCGGCCAGGTGGTGTGGTGGCCTCCTGGCTCCTCTCCGTCTCGTATTCTGGCTCCAGATGACTTCCGGTAAAATAGGCACTTTGGCTTTTGTCCCGTCCAATTCCAAGAATATTCATTTTCTGACTTTCCTAGAACCAAAAACAGCAGAAACATGCAGCTGGCACTGTGGCTCTTGTTAATAGGTTAGTCCAAGAAATCATATGAAAAGTACTCCAAAGTGTGGACAAAACACAAGAAAGTAGATAAAACCAAGCATGGACCATCAAAAATTATAGATACATTTGCAATGTATCAACATCCCCAAGCTTAACTCTTGCTCTTCCTCGAGTAGGTAAGTGATAAAAAGAAAGAATAATTGTTGAGGTGACATGTACCATCATAAACTTGATCAAAAGTATTTGTAAAACATTCAAAGCTGGGATCATAGTACTTCAATCATAACATGAAAGACAAAGTTCTAGCAATAAGACAAAGAAACTATGTTGCAACATGAAAAGGACAAACAAAAGATTCATGAGTAACAATGCTTTGCAAGACGTTTGTTTGTTTCACATAAAGAAAAAACAGCATAGTGGCATTCAGCTTGTCCCTCATAGAGTAGCAAAACATAAATGCATAGGACACCTTCGAAGTTTACAAGAGTGACTAGATACAAATAGTTTAAAACAAGCAATATCAAGGTATGCATCAATCAACAAGTCTTGGGACAATGCACATAGAACTAACAATGGCCACTATGCTCTCAAGAAAGTGCTCATAGAATGTGTGGAGACTCAACAAGGAAATGAACAGGTTTTGAAAAGTTTGAAAGGCTTCCAAATGCTGAAAGTATGGTACTCATTAGCTTTGAGATCTCATTGCCCCTATCATAAGCATCTCTAAATGGTTAAGGTTAAAGTGACACAATTAAGAGGATATGCTTGACAAGTTATAAATCGAAGTCTCATGCCCCTTACTTACGAAGATCGATCCTCATGCTACTCAACTTCAGTCACGAGTAAGCTCTTGTCATTGTAAGTATATATGTATCATAGAGAACCGCCAACGGGTTACCCCTTGCACATGATACAGGAGCTATCCCATAATCAAAATGACAAGGCAAGCAGACAATGAGCATCTCAGCGATCTTTTTATTTACTATGTGCATCCCACTTTTATTTCACACCGCCGGGATCCATAAGCAAAAGAACATGATATCAACGAGGTACTAAGTACCAATGCAATGTTGAAAGCGTTCCCATGATACATGGTTCTGCTAACTTCAACTTATAAAGCGCAATCATATACACAACAAAGAAGGACGCAATGGTTCAGGTTTATTAAATGCAAGAAAATAAAGTGTGCCATCAAGTTCGTGAGAGCTTTACTAACTAACTTTCTCATAACAAGCAAACATTTTATTCGGAAGAAAACAAGGCATATTGATTATGCACGGAAGTAGAAAATGATGCTAATAGGTAGGTATGGTGGACACTTTGGCAATATTTGGTTTTAGAGAGTTGGAAACTTGAGTAAAAACACACCTAGTGTAAGTGAAGGCTAGCAATAGTAAGGGAGCGACAAACGAGAGAGCAATAATGGCCATAATCATGCAGAGCGACAAAACATCATTGATCAAAGCATAAAGTGATACTACAAGTTGAAAAATAAAGGATCATAAAGGCTTATGGTGACTTGGGATATTCATAACATGGTGTGAGCATGTGCCAATTCAACCCAAATAAAGCATCAAAGGAGAATACCACAATACTATGCTTTAATATGCTAAAACAACGCATGATTCTTCCAAGGCACATTAAGCAATCTCAATTGTTTATAACAAGTCATGCTACAGCAAAGAATACTAAGCATAAATCCAAAACAATATCAAGCATGGCATGACAAAGCATAGACACGGTCAAAAACAAGCTCTCGTTAACACTTAAGCATGAACTTTCCTACTCTTTTCCAATCCAAACCAAACTATTTGAAAACCATTGCATGAAAGAGGAGGTCCAACCAATTTATTCAGCAAACTAATAAAACCAAGCAAACGAAAAACCAAAACAAAAACGAAAAATAAGATGCTCCAAGAACAACACAACCGTGCATGAAACAATAAAAATGAAGCGTTTGGAAGAAACCTGGGATTTTTATTGATGAAGAGGGGGGGATGCCTTGGGCATCCCCAAGCTTTGACGCTTGTACTTCTTGGATATTTTTTGGGGTGACACACGTGGCATACCCAAGCTTGAGCTTTAGTCTACCCTTCATATCATTACTCATTCCTTCCATACACCTGAAATTTTTCCTTCATACAAAACTTCACACAATCTTTATTAGCAACATTAGTGCACTCAAGATAATAGGTCTTTAGGTTCAGTTCTAACACCAATAAAACTTCCATTAAAACACAAAATACTGTAGCACTTCCCTCAAAAAGCTCAATTCCCCAAAATAACTCAAAAAGGAACCAACAAGAAACAAATGCAGAAAATGGCAGAAATCTGTCAAAACAGAACAGCAGGTAAAGACGTATTTTTTCGAAGACCTTCTGTTGCTCAAATAAAAACGTGTTGAAATAACTAAAGTTAGATAACAACCAGGGGTAGAAGCACAAAAATTCACACCTCAAAAAAACGTTCAGATATTTTACACGAATTTTTACGGTGAAGCACAGAAATCTGTTTTGGGACAGCAACTTTCCCAATCATTACTTCTCTCTCATTAGAGGTTACTCTTGGAACAAAAAGCAAATAAAAAGGATTAGGCGCGGTTATTACTGAAGTAATAACTTCCAATAATCATCTAAAACTTTTGGGTTATCTCACAATAAGTACTTTTCTTTAACGCCTTTAAGTTAGGCAAAAGCAAAAACTAAAATGGATAGAATAGAAGTAAGCGGAGATAATCATGGTGAAAACATTGTTTTGTTCAATGAAATCATTTTGTTAACAAGGTTGATCAGGTCTTGCTACCAAAACAATTTCATATGAGACAAAACTTTGTATTCCACTAATGATTATGTTACCTCAACCTTGATAGCAATGGTCCCAATCATAATAGTCTCAAATTTTTCTCTTTGTATGGGACAATACATTTATCTAACTTGAATGCCTTCAACATGTTCAATTGAATTCAAACCATAAGTCCTTTCAATCTTCTTTGGGAAATAGACAGTATGTTCCTTGTCATTAACATTGAAAGTCACCTTTCCTTGATTACACATAATAACAGCTCCTGCAGTATTAAGAAAAGGTCTCCCAAGAATAATAGACATATTATCATCTTCAGGCATTTCAAGCACAACAAAATCAGTTAATATCAAGCAATTATGAGCCACTTGAACAGGTACATCCTCACATATACCCACAGGAATAGTGGTAGATTTATCAGCCATTTGCAAAGATATATTAGTTGGTATTAATTTTTCTAGTTGAAGCCTTTTATAGAGAGAGAAAGGCATAACACTAACTCCAGCTCCCAAATCACACAAAGCAGTTCTAACATAACTATTCTTAATAGAGCAAGGGATAGTTGGAATCCCTGGGTCTCCAAGTTTCTTAGGAACCTTGCCATTAAAGGAATAATTAGCAAGCAAAGTAGAAATTTCTTCATTAGGGATCTTCCTTTTATTCGAGACAATATCCTTCATATACTTTGAGTAAGGAGGCAATTTAATAGCATCAGACAAAGGAATTTGCAAGAATAAAGGCTTCATCCACTCACTAAACTTATTATAATGTTCATCTTCCTTTGACTTGTGTTTCTTATCAGGAAAAGGCATAGGTTTTTGGACCCAAGGTTCTCTTTCACTACCATGTTTCTTAGAAATGAAATCTTCTTTGGTGTATTTAGTATTATTAGTGTGGTTTTCAGGTTCTTCTTCAACTTTTTCTTCATTAGGAACTTCATTTTCTTCATTACCACTTTCAGTTTCAGCATCAGAGATAAATATACTATTAGGATCTATAGCAGGTTCAGAGGGTTCTACAACAGTTTTATGTTTCTTTTTCCTTTTCTTACGAGTAGAGCCACTATTTTCAGCTTGTTAAGAATCCTGCTCGATTCTTTTGGGATGCTCCTTGGGATAAAGAGGATCCTGGGTAGCAGCTCCACTTCTAGTTCTAATTTCATAAGCATGTTTTTCTTTAGCAGCATTAACTAGCAAGTCTTTTTGCACTTTAATGAGTTGATCTATTGGAGTTTGAACCATTTGAAAGTGTTCAACAATCATTTTAACATCATTAGAGGTTCTTTCCACGATATCTTTCAACTCAACAATAGCTCTAGTGTTTTCCATTAGATGATTTTGCACCCTTTTATTAAAATTATCTTGCTTAACAATAAAGATATCAAATTCTTCTAAGCATTGATCAGGAGGTTTAGAGTAAGGGATATCACCTTCATCAAAGTGTTGGAGAGAGTGTACCTCAATAGTGGATGAGTAGGGAATAGGCTTACATAATTCTTCTATAGGAGGTAAATTCTTGACATCTGCAGCTTTAATTCCCTCCTCCTTAAGACATTTCTTAGCTTCCTTCATCACTTCATCATTTAATTCAATAACTCCCCTCTTCTTTGATGTTGGAATAGGCACCGGAATAGATGGTTCAGGTACAATTACTTTAGGTATAGCTTGTTTAGGAGGAGTCCAATCTTCATAATTCTTGCTTATTTTAGCCATTAATTCCTCAGCTTCCTTAGGAGTCCTATTCCTGAAAACACAATCAGCACAACTATCTAGGTATGTCCTAGATTCCTCGGTTAGTCCATTATAAAATATATCAAGAAGCTCATTCTTAGGTAATGGACTTCCAGCTTGTGCATGAATCAAAGCACAAACCTTGCCCAAGATTCAGGCAATACCTCTTTTTCTCCCTGTTTAAAATCAAAAAGTTCCTGCAAAATAGCATGTCTAGCACTAGGAGGAAAATATTTCAGAAGTAAAGTACTAATCAAGCAATAAGGGCTATCAATAGATCCAGGAGGTAAATTACTAAACCTAGTTTTAGCTTATCCTTTCAGTGAAAAGGGGAAAATCTTAGCAACAAAGTAAGTACGCATCTTAATATCATCAGAAAACAAGCCACTCATGGTAGAAAGTTCATTCATATGTGCTATCGCACTTTCATTCTTAGTCCCACAAAAAGGTTCTTTCTCGACAATAGCTATGTAAGATAGATCGAGAGAGAAATCATAATCTGCATCCATAATATTTATGGGAGAAGCAGCAAACTCAGCAACAGGAGACATTTTGGGTCTAATAGTACGCCTCTCAAGGAGACTCTTAGCAGCGATCCTATCATGGGTGTTTTTACATTCTTTAATAAATTCATCGGTCATCTCAACATAACCATCTTCAATATCATAACTCTCACTAGTCTCAGGTGAACTAACATGTGTGGTAGTGTCTTCATTAGGAGTTTCAGTATTTCCAGCTATAGTTCTAGCAATCGTAGCATCTAGGAAAGGACCTAATGAACCACTCTTATCAAGCACAGTAGAAGCGGCATCATAAGCATCAGAAGTTTAAGATTCAGCAGTAGTAGCAGTGTGTGTAGCATGTGTATGTGGTGGTGTAACGAGCTTACTTATAACAGATGGTGAATCAAGAGCAATAGCGGTGTTCAGAACCATACCTCTTCTTGTAGTGGATGGTAAAATAGGAAACTTGCCATCACGAGACTTACCCATGATGGATGGATAGCAGTGAACAATAGAGAATCCAAGTGAACTTGATAAATAAAGCTATGCTCCCCGGCAACGGCGCCAGAAAATAGTCTTGATGACCCACAAGTATAGGGGGTGTATCGCAGTATTTTCGAGGGAAGTGAAACCCAATTTATTGATTCGACACAAGGGGAGCCAAAGAATATTTATAAGCCTTAACAACTGAGTTGTCAATTCAGCTACACCAGGAAACAATCTTGCTCACAACAGTTTATCAGTAGCAACAGTTTTGTAATAGGAGTAGTAAAGCAACAGCAGTAGTAAAGCAAAGACAACAGTAACAATAGCAGTAAACAGTGGGATTCAAGTGTGGTAGGCATAGGGATGGATGGACGGGCGTTGCATGGACAATACAATTCACATAGCAATCAGAACATAGGGCAATTGCAGATAAATAAGATAAAGCATCCAAGTACTAGATAATCCAAGGCATGTGTTCCATATATAGTCATACGTGCTCGCAATGAGAACTTGCACAACATCTTTTGTCCTGCCAGCCCGTTTGCAGCGGGGCCTCAAGGGAACTACTGGCAATTAAGGTGCTCCTTTTAATAGAGCACCGGAGCAAAGCATTAACACTCCGTGAACACATGTGATCCTCACATGAAAGCCATTCCCTCCGGTTATCCCGATTTCTGTCACTTCGGGGCCATTGGTTCCGGACAACAACGTGTGTATACAACTTGCAGATAAGACCATAAACAATACTATCATAATGAATCAATAACATGTTCAGATCTAAAATCATGGCACTCGGGCCCTAGTGACAAATATTAAGCATAACAAGTCGCAACAAAGTCATAAAGCACTAATAAAAGATACTAGGCACCATGCCTTAACAATCTGATGCCATTACATGAACGATCTCATCCAATCCCTACCATCCCCATAGCCTACAGCGGGGGATTACTCACTCATAGATGGGGGAAACATGGATGGTCGATGGAGAAGCGATGGTGATGATGATGGCGATGATCTCCTCCAATTCCCAGTCCCGACAGGGTGCCAGAATGGAGTTTCTGGTGCAGTTTCGTCGAATCTGGTGGTGGCGGCGGAGCGGAACTCCTTCTAGAAAAACGTCGAACCCCCCGACTTTTTAGGTCAGAAGGCAACTTATAGGCGAAGACGGAGGCTGAGGGGGTTCCTGGCCTGGCCACACCACCCCCTGGCGCGGCCAGGACTGGCCCGCGCGGCCAGGTGGTGTGGTTGCCTCCTGGCTCCTCTCTGTCTCGTATTCTGGCTCCAGATGACTTCCGGTAAAATTGGCACTTTGGATATTGTCCTGTCCAATTCCGAGAATATTCATTTTCTGACTTTCCTAGAACCAAAAACAGCTGAAAACAGGTAGCTAGCACTGTGGCTCTTGTTAATAGGTTAGTCCAAGAAATCATATGAAAAGTACTCCAAAGTGTGGAAAAAACACAAGAAAGTGGATAAAACCAAGCATGGAACATCAAAAATTATAGATACATTTGCAATCTATCAAAAGCTACCAAGAATCTCTTTTGAAGCATCAAACTTAATTCTTATATGTTGTTATATGCTTCTTAGTGTGAATATGATCTCGAATATCCTTGTGAACTACCTCGGGAAGATTTTCCCAATATTTCTTGTCCTTGGACAATTAGTACTAGATTTATGGTAGAAGTTATTGATCATATTCACTTTGGCCTTTTCTTAACTTTGTACTATCTCTTGCCAAGAAAATGTTTCGTGTGTTCTCCCAAGCTTTCCTTGCCTCTTATGGATCTTCTTATTTTATTGGTATCCTAGTGTGTTTTATTTAATGAAGGTAGTAGTGATGATCTCATTTGTGTGCATTTTGCATTCAAAAGAAAAATTCTATATAATGTACTACTTATGGGTGAGCTCTCCTATATTATTTAGAATACTCCTTTATGTTTCTTGACTTGATCCATATCATACTTTATGTTCTTGGAAGTTTGATCTTTTCGTTTTGGTATTTTGTGCCATCATGAAAAGTATTGAGAGTTTGGTTTATGTGTTGGTACCTTGCTCTTTTGGGAGTTGGTTTTATCTCATTCCTTGTTTCGTGTTTTCACCTTCTTAGAATGAGATAAATCCTTGAGAATTTGTGTTTTTATATATCTTTTGTTTTTTTGGCTTTTGCCTAGTTCATTTGTTGAACTTGTGATCTTTCATGTGCTGATGGTTCTTTGCTATAATTTGGACACCGTTTGTCGTGTCACACTCTTGTGTGTACCATCTTGGTTAACTTGGTGTTTTTGTTCAAATTGTATCTCCTTGGTTCTTGAAAGCCTTGTGCATGCATATTTACTACATGTTTATATTATGGCATGCTTGCTTTCTTTGATCCAATATATAGGAGAAACTCCACCAAATCCTATTGGCTAATATGTGCATGAAATTCAATTTCATACCAATATGCACATATTTATGTGGAGTCTCTCCTATGTATTGTAGTTGCTCTAACTACTCTAGACCCAATTTGTTTGGGGACCATTTTGTACTTAAATGTGTTGTAGGTACATTGGAGATATATTGGATGCTTATCTCTCAAAGTTTGAAGAAGTGGTGTGTTCATGGAAATTGGAGGCAAGCTATAGGATGATCAATGAATTCATTTCCTCTACATCCTGTCAATTATATCTCAGTAACAAGAATCCCTTTCTCATGCATACACATATTTCTTCCAACCTCTCGTAGGTTGCTTCGTGGCATGATCTCTCTTATATTTGCAAATATTGTTGTTCGGGTTTTGGTCTTATTAGATACTCTTATTGCAAATGTGAGTATGTTGAGATGAGTGCATATTAGAGGGACTATACAAAATCATACATATGATTCACCTTCCCAAATATCTCAACCTAGCAAGTTCATTGCCTATATCTTCCTCAATCTCTCCCATTTGCAATAGTGAGAATTTGCAAATTGATTACTTCCTTTGTGATACTTGTTGCCTTTCTCCATATATTTCAACCATCTCCTTTTCCCTTGGTGATTGTTGTAATGTATGTAGTGTGTTGGTGTTTGAAGCTCATTAATAAACAATAATATAATATTGTGCCTTTGGCCATGCTTTCAAGCAAAAATCTTATTGGTATATGTTATGACTTCATCTTGCTTTCTATATGCTTTCTTGTATATCTTATTTGTGTGTGCTTGTTCCTTTATGGGCATATCTCTTTGTGATGTTATTGAAGGAAATATGCCCTGAGAGGCAATAATAATGTTGTTATTATGTATTCCTTATATATTGTAGATGTTTATTTTACATGCTAGAATTGTATTGATCGGAAACATCAATACATGTGTGTTTAATAAACAAAAAGGGTTCCTAGTTATGCCTCTCTTATAGACTAGCTTGTTGATTAACAAGATGATCAAGGTTTCCTGATCATGGACATTGGATGTTGTTGATAACAAGTTCACACCATTGGTGGAATGATGTGATGAACATTCATCTGAAGTATAGCATTACAATCAAGTAATTATGTTTATATTGCTATAACATCATACGAAGTAATCTTTATCCTTAGACCATGAGATCATGTTAATTGCTAACACCTGAAGAGTATCTTGATAACATCAAACGTCACACCGTAACAGGGTGACTATAAAGATGGGTTCAGTACTACGAAGGTGTTATGTTGAGGCTCATGGATCAAGAGTGGAATTTGTCAATCCCGATGACAGATAGATATACTCTGGGCCCTCTCAGTGATATCACATTGAGATACCTTGCAAGCAAGTGATGTGATCACTAGAATGTTATATCACGGGAACGAGAAAAGAGTGCATGTCGGTAACAAGATCAAACTAGGTATTTGGATGCCGATGATCGAATCTCGGACATGTAATATATCGCGAGACAAAGGGATTTAGTTACAAGCGTTAAAGGTTCTCACGATCATAGAAGTCATCGTTGAATATGCAGGAGTCAGTATGGATCTCCAGGTCCCGCTTCTGACTATTGATCTGAGAGGAGTCTCAATCATGTCTGCATTATTCGCGAACCGTAGGGTGACACACTTAAGAGTTACCGGACACCATTTTGGAGCACATATGTTTCAGACAAAAGAATTGCAAAGCGCGGGAATTGTTTTGATAGAAACCAGAAATTGTTTCAGGTGAAATTGCAGAAAGTGGTTCTGCATGTGATATTGAAATATTGAAAGGGGCTATATGTGAATGTTTGTTAATTAAAGTAATTAACAAAATTCTGAATAAATTTAATAAAAGAGTTTTATTAAATGAGAGAGCATTAAACTTGGAGAATTTTAATGCGTTTAAAGTGGATACTTTAAAAGGGAATGTGAAGAGGCATTTTAATGTGGATGGGTTACCACCACATGAATGGGGGAGGTGAGGGGTCACCCCCCCATGTGCCAGCCATGGAGAGGAGGGGCACCCCCTCCTCCTATAAAAGGCCACCCACTCCCTCCTTCATCCTCACACCTCCTTGTGAAGGATCTCTCTCCCCCTCTAGAATTATTCCCCCATGGTCTCGGATTAGCGAGATACATGTTCCCGGTGGCATTTCATCTGGAAGGAGTTGCTGCTTCCGCTGGATCGCTGGAGCAAGGAGGTGGAGGTTGTCCAGTGGCTTGAACGTGTGTGCGAGTATGGATGTGATGCTAAGTTGCGGCGCTCGGACTTCCACTCGATCTTGAGATTGGCAAGTGTACGACTACATCAACCACGAGTTCCTACTCGTTAACAAAACTCGTTGTCTTCGAGGGTAAGTTCTCGTTGGATGTATGTCCACCCGTTGCTTTGTACCTAGTAGATAGATCTTGGCGTGTAGTTCTCATCGTAGGAATTTTTTTGTTTTCTATGTTGCGGACCCAATAGTGGTATCAGAGCCTGATCTATGCGTAGGTGCTTTGCACGGGTAGTACACATATGTTTATATGTGGGAGATGATGATCATGTTATTGCACCTTCTATGTATTTTGGATATTGGTGGCATAGTGGGATGAAGCAGCCCAGACCAACCTTACATGTCATCGTACATGAGACCGGTTCCACGCCTGACATGCAACTTGTTTTGCATAAGTGGCTGGCGGGTGTCTGTCTCTCCTACTATAGTCAATATCTGATTTACAATGAGTTGTTAATAACTTAGTTATCCTGGTTGTGGTTCATGTTCGTAGGTGAGAACGGTTCTATCTCCGAAAGCCCTAAGCCACGTAAAACTTGCAATTGATAAATTAGAGGCGTCTAGTTTAGATCGTTGCTGGGCTAGTGTATTGATATGGTATTGTTGTAAGTAGATGTATGATAGATACTCTTACAACACACTCAATGTGTAAGTTCCATAGACCTTGGCCTTACACACAAAGGAATGATAGAGATCATACCACGATGCAAGTGATAGAGATCAAATGCATGGACCATATCATCTCACTTTACACATTAGATGTTAGCATCTTATACTGCTAGTTTGGCGCTTTCTGTAGCATTGCAAGATGATCCCTCATTTATATATCAAGATAAAAATGTGTTCTTCCTTAAGTATGCACCGTTCTGTGGATCGTGTTTCGAGACATCACGTGATGATCGGGTGTACTCGAATCTACGCTTTCATAGGCACGGGTGTAAGACAGTTTTACACACGCGAATACTAAGGTTCTTACTTGGCGAGCCTAGCTTGTATAGACATGGCCTCGGAACACGAACCGAAAGGTTAAGCATGAGTCATATAGTTGATATGATGCCCATATAGATGCTCGCCTTTGAAGCTACATCAACTCACGTGATGATCGGACTTGGTGTAGTGGATTTGGTTCATGTAATCACCAAAAGGACACGAGGGATGTCGTTTTTGAGAGGGAGTTCATTAGTAATTTGGATTAGTTGAACTCACTCTATCAGAAACTTAGTCTAAATAAACTTTACAAATTCTGTTGTAGATGGCACCACCTGCTTTTAATTTCAATGTGTTCATGGAGAAAGAGAAACTTGCTGCGAATGGTAGCAACTTCACCAACTGGGCTATGAATTTGAGGATTCTCTCACTACTGCACAAAAGCAATATGTGCTAGATGCGCCACTAGGCCCCCCACCAGCTCCTGATGCCCCTGACGAGGAAAAGAATGTCTATGTGACTCGTCAGGAGGACCACAACTTAGTTCATTGCGGCATACTGTATGGGCTAGAACCAGAACTTCAAAAGCGTTTCGAAAATGGCAATGCCTTTGATACCATGGGAGAATTGAAAATGATTTTCGATACCCATGCTACCGTAGAGAGTTATAATGCTACTGAAAAGTTCTTTAGCTGCATGATGGAGGAGAACAACTCCGTTAGTGAGCATGTACTCAAAATGTCTAGGTATGCCGATAATCTTGTGTCCTTGGGAATAACGATTCCCATTGACTTGGGCATACATCGTGTTCTCCAATCTCTGCCACCTAGCTACAAGAGCTTCGTGATGAACTATAAAATGCAGGGCATGAAGAAGACTCTTCCCGACCTTCTATCAATGCTTAAGACTGCAGAAGTGGAGATTAGGAAAGAACATTAAGTGTTGATGATCAATAAGACCACCGGTTTCAAGAAAGACAAGAAAGGCAAGCACAAGGGAAAGAAGGGTGGAAAATCTGTTGCCGCGCCTGAAAAGAAACCCCAAGATGGCCCTAAGTCTGATACCGAGTGTTACTATTGCAAGGGGACTGGCCATTGGAAGTGCAATTGCCCCAAGTATTTGGCGGACAAGAAGTCCGGCAAGGCAAACAAAGGTATATGTGATATACTCCCTCCGTCTAGAAACAACTGACTAGGATTTGTCTAGATTCGAATGTATCTAGACGCATTTTAGTGTATAGATACATTCAAATCTAGACAAATTCAAGTCAGTTATTTGTGGACGGAGGGAGTACATGTTATTGATGTGTACTTGACTAGTACTCGCAGTAGCACCTAGGTATTTGATACGGGATCGGTTGCTAATATATGTAACTCGGTTTAGGAGCTACAGAACAAGCGATAACTAGCATGGGATGAGGTCAGGATGCGGGTCGGCAATGGATCAAAAGTTGATGTGATCGCCGTCGGGGCACTACCTCTCCATATGCCACCGGGATTAGTTATAAACCTAAATAATTGTTATTTGGTGCCTGCACTGAGCATGAACATTGTATCCGGATCATGTTTGATGCAAAGTGGTCATTCCTTTAAATCTGAAAATAATGGTTGTTCGATTTATAAGAATGCTATCTTTTATGGACATGCACCTATGTTGAATGGTTTATTTCTGATGGATCTCGATAGTAATATTACGCACATTCATAATGTTAATGCTAAAAAGATTAAAATTGATGATGATATATCTGCATATATGTGGCACTGCCGTCTAGGTCATATTGGTGTTAAACGCATGAAGAAACTCCATTCTGATGGACTTTTGGAATCACTTGATTTTGAATCATTTGATACATGTGAGCCATGTCTTATGGGCAAGATGACTAGAACGCCGTTTTTCGGTTCAATGGAACGGGCGACAGATTTATTGGAAATCATACATACTGATGTGTGTGGACCAATGAGTGTGTCGGCGCGAGGTGGATATCGTTATTTTGTTACTTTCACGGATGATTTGAGTAGATACGGGTATATCTATTTGATGAAACACAAGTCTGAAACTTTTGAAAAGTTCAAGGAATTTCAGAATGAAGTGGAAAATCATCGTAATAGAAAGATCAAATTTCTACGGTCTGACCATGGAGGAGAGTATCTAAGTTATGAGTTTAGCACACACATGAAAGAGTGTGGAATAGTTTCACAACTCACGCCTGCCGGAACACCACAACGTAATGGTGTGTCGGAACGTCGTAATCATACTTTATTGGATATGGTTCGATCTATGATGTCTCTGACTGACTTGCCACTGTCATTTTGGGGTTATGCACTGGAAACAGCTGCATTCACTTTAAATCGGGCACCATCTAAATCCGTTGAAACGACACCGTATGAATTATGGTTTGGAAACAAACCTAAGTTGTCATTTCTTAAAGTTTGGGGATGCGATGTTTATGTGAAGAAACTTCAGCCGGATAAACTCGAACCCAAAGCGGAAAAATGCGTCTTCATAGGATACCCTAAGGAAACGATTGGGTATACCTTCTATCACGGATCCGAGGGCAAGGTTTTTGTTGCCAAGAATGGATCCTTTCTTGAGAAGGAGTTTCTCGTGAAAGGTGTGAGTAGTCGGAAGGTAGAACTCGAAGAGGTTATTGAACCTTCTCTTCATGAAATGGCGAGTAGCGCAGCACCGGAAGTTGTTTCAGAGTTGACTTCACCTAATGAAGAGAGAGATAACAAGATTGATCATGAAACTCTGAAAGAGGACACTACCGAACCTCGCAGGTCAAGCAGGACACGTGCAACTCCTAAACTGTACGGCAATCCTGTTGTGAATTTCATGGTTGATGAAATGGATGACCCTGCGATGTATGAAGAAGCGATGATGAGCCCGGATTCCAACAAATGGCTAGAAGCCATGAAATCCGAGATGGAATCCATGTACGAGAACCAAGTTTGGACCTTGGTGGACTTACCTCACGATAGAAAGGCCGTTGAGAATAAATGGATTTTCAAAAGAAAAACTAATGTTGATGGTAATGTGACCATCTATAAGGCTCGACTTGTCGCAAAGGGGTTTCGACAAATTCAAGGAGTTGACTATGATGAGACATTCTCTCTCGTAGCTATGCTTAAGTCGGTTAGGATTATGTTAGCAATTGCTGCGTATTTCGATTATGAAATATGGCAGATGGATGTCAAAACTGCGTTCCTCAATGGTAATATTGAAGAAGAGTTGTATATGATACAACCTAAGGGTTTTGTCGATCCTAAGGATGCTAATAAGGTATGCAAACTTCAGCGATCCATCTATGGACTGAAGCAAGCATCTCGGAGTTGGAATCTCCGCTTTGATGAGGTGATCAAAGAGTTTGGATTTGTCCAAACTTATGGAGAGGCTTGTATTTACAAGAAAGTGAGTGGGAGCAATGTGGCATTTCTAATATTATATGTGGATGACATATTATTGATTGGAAATGATATAGATCTTTTAAACAGTGTTAAAAGTTATCTAAACAGCAAATTTTCGATGAAAGACCTTGGTGAAGCGTCATATATATTAGGCATTAAAATCTATAGAGATAGATCAAGGCGCCTAATTGGGTTATCGCAGAGTACATACCTTGATAAGATATTAAAGAAGTTTAATATGGGCGGAAGTAAGAAGGGGTTCTTACCTATGTTGCAAGGCAAGACATTGAGTAAGACTCAAAGTCCGACTACGGCGGAAGAAAGAGAGATGATGTATAATATCCCCTATGCCTCGGCCATAGGCTCTATTATGTATGCCATGCTATGTACAAGACCGGATGTGGCACATGCTATTAGTTTGACTAGTAGGTACCAATCTGATCCAGGTTTGGAACACTGGATAACGGCCAAGAATATCCTTAAGTACTTGAGAAGAACTAGGGATATGTGTTATGTCGATGCTAGCTTTGACACTGATCCGGATGACTCTAAGTCTCAATCTGGATACGTATTTCTCTTGAACGGAGCAGCAGTTAGTTGGAGGAGTTCCAAACAACCTGTGATGGCTGGATGAACGACGGAGGCGGAATATGTTGCTGCTTCAGAAGCGGCGTAGGAAGCGGTTTGGATGAAAGAGTTCATTAGGGAACTAGGTGTGGTTCCTAGTGCGTTGGACCCGATGGTGATCTATTGTGACAACAATGGAGCCATAGCCAACGCAAAGGAACCGAGGTCTCACAAGAATTCCAAGCATATTAAGCGCCGATTTCACTCCATCCGCGAGCATGTCAAGGATGGAGATATAAAGATTTGTAAAGTACACACCGACCTAAATGTAGCAGATCCGTTGACTAAAGCTCTCCCTAGGGCAAAACATGATCAACACCAGAACTCCATGGGTGTTAGATTTATCACTATGTGAACTAGATTATTATCTCTAGTGCAAGCGGGAGACTGAAGGAAATATGCCCTGAGAGGCAAAAATAAAGTTGTTATTATGTGTTCCTTATATATGATAGATGTTTATTTTAAATGCTAGAATTGTATTGATCGGAAACATCAATACATGTGTGTTTAATAAACACAAAGGGTTCCTAGTTATGCCTCTCTTATAGACTAGCTTGTTGATTAACAAGATGATCAAGGTTTCCTGATCATGGACATTGGATGTTGTTAATAACAAGGTCACACCATTGGTGGAATGATGTGATGAACATTCATCCGAAGTATAGAATTACGATCAAGTCATTATGTTTATATTGCTATAACATCATACGAAGTAATCTTTATCCTTAGACCATGAGATCATGTTAATTGCTAACACCTGAAGAGTATCTTGATAACATCAAACGTCACACCATAACAGGGTGACTATAAAGATGGGTTCGGTACTACGAAGGTGTTATGTTGAGGCTCATGGATCAAGAGTGGAATTTTTCAATCCCGATGATGGATAGATATACTCTGGGCCCTCTCGGTGATATCACATTGAGATAGCCTGCAAGGAAGTGATGTGATCACTAGAATGTTATATCACGGGAACGAGAAAAGAGTGCATGTCGGTAACGAGATCAAACTAGGTATTTGGATGCTGATGATCGAATCTCGGACATGTAATATATCGCGAGACAAAGGGATTTAGTTACAAGCGTTAAAGGTTCTCACGATCACAGAAGTCATCATTGAATATGCAGGAGTCAGTATGGATCTCTTGGTCCCGCTTCTGACTATTGATCTGAGAGGAGTCTCAATCATGTCTGCATTATTCGCGAACCGTAGGGTGACACACTTAAGAGTTACCGGACACCATTTTGGAGCACATATGTTTTAGACGAAAGAATTGCAAAGCGCAGGAATTGTTTCGATAGAAACCGGAAATTGTTTCGGGTGAAATTACAGAAAGTGGTTCTGCATGTGATATTGAAATATTGCAAGGGTCTATATGTGAATGTTTGTTAATTAAAGTAATTAACAAAATTCTGAATAAATTTAATAAAAGAGTTTTATTAAATGAGAGAGCATTAAACTTGGAGAATTTTAATGCATTTAAAGTGGAGACTTTAAAAGGGAATGTGAAGAAGCATTTTAATGTGGAGGGGTTACCACCACATGAATGGGGGAGGTGAGGGGTCACCCCCCATGCGCCGGCCATGGAGAGGAGGGGCACCCCCCCTCCTCCTATAAAAGGCCACTCACTCCCTCCTTCATCCTCACATCTCCTTGTGAAGGATCTCTCTCCCCCTCTAGAATTATTCCCCCATGGTCTCGGATTAGCGAGATACATGTTCTCGGTGCCATTTCGTCTGGAAGGAGTTGCTGCTTCCACTGGATCGCTGGAGCGAGGAGGTGGAGGTTGTCCGGTGTCTTGAACGTGTGTGCGAGTACGGATGCGCTGCTGAGTTGCGGCGCTCGGACTTCCACTCGATCTTGAGATCGGCAAGTGTACGACTACATCAACCACGAGTTCCTACTCGTTAACAAAACTCGTTGTCTTCGAGGGTAAGTTCTCGTTGGATGTATGTCCACCCGTTGCTTTGTACCTAGTAGATAGATCTTGGCGTGTAGTTCTCATCGTAGGAAATTTTTTGTTTTCTATGTTGCGGACCCAACAGTTATCCACTTAGAAACTTATACACACAAGAGAAGATAATTTGTTAATTGCCACTGTATTCCTTGGATTCCACCTCTTATTCCTTTTTGATTCTTTAGTGAGTTCCAAATTTATTTTCCTATGAGTGCTTGTTCCTTTTGTTTGCATCTTTGGGCACTCATATTTGTTATCTCATGCCTTGTATTGTTAAATAAATTTGGATGAGTGAGGATTCCATGATTATGCACTTTGTTCCCAAATGCAATGATCATAATTGGTGCATAATCTTTGGGGAGCTCACCTAATTCATTTAATAATGCTCATTTGTCTTCTTTCTCATTTGTTGTGTTTTAAATGCTTATGGGGGAATGAGGATTCCAAATTTGTGCATGATGTATTCAAATGCAACTATTCTATTTGTGCACAGATATTGGGGAGCTTCTCTATTTTTATTTGAAACACTCGTTTAATCGTATCATAATATCTTGTTGTTTCCATTTGATCTCGCTTGTTGTTTTCAATTGGTTTGTCGGATCTTGTGATTGCTCGCGTCATTTGTTGATGCTTATTTTATTTTTATTTACTTTGGCAATCTTCGAGTCCTCAATATAGTTCTAGTTCCTCCCAAGCATTCATCATTGGATATGTGCAAATGCACACCTTTGGAGGAATTATCACTATATTGACCTTCTAGAACTTTTCACCCATTTTGGCAATCGATGCCAATGGGGGAGAAGCTTTAGAGGGTTTAAGGGAAGTTAGTTTATGCTTGAGTTTGTTCTTAAGCATTTTCTTGTCATGCTCTTGCATCTTGTTGTTGCTTAGCATGTGGTTTATATAGAGGAAACTCCACCAATGATAATGATTGACAATATATGCAATGAAATTCAAGTTCATCACACATGCATAGATTGTGGGGGAGTTTGATCTATATATGGTGGTGGTACCAATATCACATACTTGTGTAATACTTTATATTGGTGCTACCATTTTATTTGTTAAAATTCCTTATATAAACCCTCTCAAAGGGATTGTCATCAGTTACCAAAATGGGGAGATTGAAAGAGCATGTGGGCCCCCACATGTGGTTTTGGTAATTAATGACAATCTCTATAGACTAATGTTTGTATTGAGATGCACTTGTAGGATTTGTCCATTGGCATCGCTTGGGCCATGTGTTGTCTTCAAGGTTTAAGAAAAGAAGAAAAGAAGAACAAGAAGCATTGTCCAAGGGCTTTGGGCCTATTGGAATCTTGTAGAAGAATAAGAATAAAGAAAAGAAGATCAAGTGTGTCTTGAAGAAGTAGACGGAGTCCCTCATGTGTATCTTCAAGACATCATCCAATTGGAGTTAGAAGAAATGTTGTGCAAGCTCAATATGCACCATCTCTAGAAGATCTCATGCTTGAAGCTTTCCATCCTCAGTGATCATGGATCTTTGAAGACAAGGTCAAACAAGAGGTTTCCCCATGGTGTATGGGGGAGCATGTTTCAAGGCTTCATCATTTGAGCTCAAGGAAGAGCAATCAAGAAAGGTGTCCATCTTGAGAAGGACAAGATCGTCTACATCAAGCTCAAGTGGATTGCTCAAGGCAAAGGTATTCTTGATAGGTTTTCCCTTTTGCCGGTCTCATGTTGTTGTTGGGAGACCGGGTTTAGGATAGATAACCGTACTATCAAGAGGGGCTCTCGGTTGAGTAACTTGATCATATCCTTCAAAGAGAGCTCAAACATTTGCATACTTGGCATCATCTTTCTTGGTTCTTATTTGGTTATTATCCATGAGAGGATTTAGAGCTTGTGTTAATCTCCATTACAAGCTCAAGTTCATCAAAAACGGATTTCGTATGAATTCTCTATTGCGTTTACGATTTAGAGGTTTTACCGGTGTATCTTTTATAGATAGGTTAACCCCTTCATCATTTGTTTCTATCCTCTCATGCTGGACCATGATGGTTCCCTGCATAATCTTGTAGAGATTGTTTTCCTCTTCGAAACGAGCCCAAGATCATCAAAATCTAAGTCCGAATGCAAAAATTATGATAGTTTTTGTATCGGTGTTTCTGCCAGTTTTGTGAGGGCCGGAGACTCCGGGGTTTGCACCCCGGAGACTCCAGGGGGTGGAGAATCCGGCCCAAATTCTGGCCCAGACTCCGGGGGGTGTACATGGAGCATCTGGAGGCTGCCCAGAGTCTTGGCCGGAGTCTGGACCCTGGAGACTCCAGTCCTGAAGGCCGGAAACTCCGGGATAAGTTGTCTACAATGGCTAGTTGGCGTGGGAGGACCTATAAAAGGCCCCCCTTCTTCCTCCTTGGGTTGGTTGCTTTCTCACTCTCTCTCCTCCATTGTTTCTACCTTCAAGAGCTTGCTATTCCTCTCAATCCCTCTCATATTTCTTGAATCTTGTTGGGGGATTTGAAAGAGGAGATCTAGATCTACAACTCCACCAATACATCTCTCTCTATGTGAGGGAACATCTTGGGATCTAGATCTTGGGGTTTCTTTTGTGGATTTCCTCTTGTGTTCTTCCTCTCTTATTCCCCTAATAGCTTTTGTAGCTTTGGTGGAATTTGAGAGTGAAGGACTTGCCATTGCGTTAGGTGCATTTATTTGAGTTCTCTACGGAGGATTTGGTTAGTGAAATCAAGAATCTTGTTACTCTTGGGTTCTTGGAACCCTAGACGGTTGAGTGGCCTTTGTGGCGAGTTCTTGGGGCCTCCAATTAATTTGTGGATCTCTCCCCAAGATTGTGGCCTTGGTGGTGATTATTGGGAGCCTCCAATTAAGTTGTGGAGATTTCCCCAATCTTGTACGGGTTTGGTGACCGCCCTCAAGTGTCCCATAGTGGAACGGGTGCTTGCCGCGTGGTGAGTGCTCAGGAGAATAGGGTGAGGCCTCTTATGGCGTTGGTGGTCTTAGTACCGCCCACCCCTCCAACGAGACATACTATCTTGTTGGGAGGAACTCGGTAAAATATTATCGTCCCTGCGTGCCTCGGTTATCTCTATACCCGAGCTCTTTACTTATGCACTTTACATTGTGATAGCCATCGTGCTTGAAGTAATATATATTACTATCATATTGTTGCTTGTATTGCTTAGCATGAGTTGTTGGTGCACATAGGTGAACCTTAGTATATCTAGGCTTTCTGCTTAACAAAAGAAAATTCTAGTTTTATTCCGCAATTGTTAAGCCCATCTCGTAGAAGTTTTAAATCGCCTATTCACCCCCCTCTAGGCGTCATCCGTGATCTTTCAGCAAACATCAAACAAGAGATCTTTGAGCTTACACAACGCATCTTCTTCTACATTCCATCTTCCTTGAAGCCAACACATGCTCCAAGCGATGCCAATGGACAATTCCTATAAGTGAAACTTAATACACACATTAGTCCATAAGGATTGCCATTAATTACCAAAACCATACATGGGGGGCCACATGCACTTTCACCAATTAACCCAGAAATTGTTACAGCCTCCTAGGAACCTTTCAATTCCTGTAAACCAAATGGCTCACTGGATGCTGTGGGCCTTTACAAGCTCTGCACATGGAGAGGTGTCTCGTCTCCGTTCCATGGCTTTGTCTGGGGCAATAAGGCGTCATCCAAGGTGTAGTTTTTTGCGTGGCTTCTGGTTCAGGCCAGAGTGCAGTCCCGCAACGAGCTAGTCAAGAAGAACATCCTGACTGCGGAAGAAGGATTTTGCCCCTGTTGTGCCAACCCCACTGAGTCTGCAAATCACTTGTTCTTCAACTGCCTGTTTGCCTTGCGCTTCTAGAATGCGATAGGCTGCTCCCTCCCGCCTCAGCCGGATGTCAGGAACCTCCCATCCTACTGCCATATGGTGATGATGCCGCCGGAGACTGCCTCCACCTTCCTCCTCATACTGCCTTTGGAACATTTGGAAGCACCAAAATGGGGTTGTCTTTTGGGGGCTTGAACCAAACCTTCCTCACCTTCTCAGGAGCTTCCATGACGAAGCTTAGTTGTGGCGCTCTCGCTTGATTTAGAGTCACATTGTTGTTGGGTCCGCAGCATAGAAAACAAAAAAAATCCTACGATAAGAACTATACACCAAGATATATCTACTAGATACAGAGCAACGGGTAGACATACATCCATCGAGAACTTACCCTCGAAGACAACGAGTTTTTTTAAGGAGTAGGAACTCGTGGTTGATGTAGTCGTACACTTGCCGATCTCAAGATCGTGTGGAAGTCCGAGTGCCGCAAATCAGCAGCGCATCCATCCTCGCACACATGTTCAAGCCACCGGACAACCTCCACCTCCTCGCTCCAGCGATGCAGCGGAAGCAGCAACTCCTTCCAGACGAAATGCCACCAGGAACATGTATCTCGCTAATCCAAGACAATGGGGAAATAATTCTAGAGGGGGACAGAGATCCGTCCCGAGGAGGTGTGTGGAAGAAGGAGGAAGAGGGGGGCCTTTTCTAGGAGGAGGGGGTACCCCCTCCATGGCCGGCGCCTCATGGAGGTGACCCCTCACCTCCTCCATTCATGTGGTGGTAACTCCCTCCACATTAAAATGCCTCTTCACATTCCCTTTTAAAGTCTCCACTTTAAATGCATTAAAATTCTCTAAGTTTAATGCTCTCTCGTTTAATAAAACTCTTTTATTAAATTTATTCAGAATTTTGTTAATTACTTTAATTAACAAACATTCACATAAAACCCCTTGCAACATTTCAATATCACATGCAAAACCACTTCCTGCAATTTCACCCGAAACAATTCTGGTTTCTATCGAAACAATTCCTGCGCTTTGCAATTCTTTCGTCTAAAACATATGTGCTCCAAAATGGTGTCCAGTAACTCTTAAGTGTGTCACCCTACGGTTCGCAAATAATGCAGACATGATTGAGACTCCTCTCAGATCAATAATCAAAAGCGGGACCTGGAGATCCATACTGACTCCCGCATATTCAATGATGACTTTTGTGATCGTGAGAACCTTTAACGCTAGTAACTTAATCCCTTTGTCTCATGATATAATACATGTCCGAGATTCGATCATCGGTATCCAAATACCTAGTTTGATCTCGTTACCGACATGCACTCTTTTCTCGTTCCCGTGATATAACATTCTAGTGATCACATCACTTGCTTGCTGTGGCGCCCCGCTAAAACCACAACTAGAAAATCGTTGTGTTTTCGTGCATTGCATCATCATGACCGCATGCTCATGTCATCATGCCACATTGCATTTGAGCATCGTCATCATCATGCATGGTTTGTTTGAAAACTATTTTCGAAAAGTTTGGTTTTGTTTTCTAAACGCCCCGTCTTTATTTCAAATTAAAACCCGGTCTCTTCCGGATATTTTGTTTTGTCTAAAAACTGTTTGCGAAAGGTTTTATAAAATAAAAATAAAACAAATATTTTTATTAGGGGAGGCAGCCGGCCAGGCCCAAAAGCCCAGCCAGCCAGCCTACTACCCCTATCAAAACAAAACCCTAACTAATCCTAGCCCCACATCTAACCACAACCCTAATTCTACCCACCACCAGTCCAACCCACCCCACCGCCACTCCCTCGCTGCGCCGCCAACCACAGCAAGCAGCAGCACACACACCTACCCCACACCGACCCGGTAAGCACAACCCCAACGCGCCTCTCCCGGCAACCCCCGATTCCCGGCCCCACCACGCGTCAGACCCGCTCGCCCTCCACCTCACCCCGTCCACTCCTAGGCTTCCACCTCACCTCCTGGCCCCACCTCCTCTCCAACACACACACACACACGCACTAGCACACACACCACCCATTCCCACATGCCGCCCAACCCCATCTCCCACGGCAATCCTCGTGCGAGCCCTGGCCCCACCCCGCGGACCCCGCTCCCTCCTTCTCGCTCCCAACCCGTTCTCGCCTCACCAACCACACCCTGCGTACAGCGCACGCGACCCCGCCGCGCTCACCCCAGCCTTCCTCTCCTCGCCGCATCTCGGGCCCCACAGCGCCGCGCCGCCCCGCGCACCGGCCCGACCACGAGAACCGCTCCTCGCCTCGCCTAAGATCTCCTCGGCCGCCCTTCTCAGCCCGTCGTCGCCCTTCCTCCCCCCGAGCCACTCCATGTTGTCCTCTGCCTTGAGCGCCGATGCTCGCCCTCGTCTCCCTGACCAAGCTCCGGCACCACGACCACCTCTGCAGCGCTGTCGCGTGCCTCCCCTCGTTGCTTCCCTCCTCCCAGACGCTGAGCGGTCACTACCGTCTCCTCCTGGCCGCGCCGTAGCGCTGCGCCGCCGCCCGGCCTCTCCAGCGTCGACCTCGTCTTGAGCGCCGCCAGGGACGTCATCGCGCCACGCACCTCCCCTCTGCTTCGTATCGCGGCACCCTTCCTACGACCCCGCGCTCGAGCCGGCCATCGCTTCTTCTTCACGGACTGCACCTGTCTGTCCTGGGGCTCGGCACGTCCCTTCCCTTGCTCGCGTCCGACCGCGCGCCGCCGTCCTCAACATCTGCCCAGTAATACGCAGCTGCCTTCTGCCGACTCTCCTTGTCTCCATCAGATACCGACCAACATGTCGCTCCCCTGTCCCGTGTCAAGTGTCTCTGAAGCGGCTTGACTATGTTGCTCTTTTCTTGGTATGGTGGTGTGGTGTCTGCTCGTGAAGTGAATTGGATCTTGTGCGTTTATGAACACACTATGCAGATCGATGGCTAATTTTGGTCATGGAACCTTGTCTTGCAGTATGTTGAGAATCACCGTCTTTGACACCTATGGGCATGTGCTACCACATCATCTACCTCTGAGCTGATGCCAACTCGAAGACCATCGACACCCGCACGAAGTCCACCACCGATGATTGAGTTGGATCCTAGAGATCTCCGGAACTCGAACCCCCGGAACGCCAAGTTCTTCTTCCCGGACCCGAAGACTGATCTCGGAGTCCAAAGACCGATCTCGCCGAACCCGAACCCCGTCGAACCCTCGGAACCAAGATCGTCGAGCCCCTATGTGTGACCCCTTTTTTGAGACCATATTTTTATAATATATGATATCCACATGTCTCATATAATTGTTCATGCTTGCATACATCTCATCATGTGGGTTCGGGGTATTATGCTGATTCACTCATAATTAAATATGGATCGCATATGCAGGCTATACTTGTATTATACCGCCTCCATTTAAAGTTGTGTAGCGAACCGATGCCATGTTTTGCCTTGTTAAGCCAACATTTAAATTGCGGGGTACCTAAACAACATGAACCTCTTAATTAATTGTCAGGACCCCGGTTCCGCTTATATTGCCTAGTTGCGTCGCACCTTTGCCATGCCATGCATCATACCATCATCATGCCAGATTTTCTGTCGTAGTATTAAATAGTGTATCTGGTGTTTCTTTTAGTGCTTTGCTTCTTCGCGGATTAGGCCGTTGAGTGGATGCGAGTATCGACAAGTTCTTCGGATAATGTATCTTCGGCTATGTTTCCCAGGCGAGCATTCTCCCCCTTTCTACCTATTTTGCATTTATAGTCTTTACTTCCTCCTGTTGATCTATTGCTATCCGTATTGCGATGCTTTAGTTTCCGTGCACCATTTATATTCCTTGCAGCCCTATATTTCCTTAGACACATCATATTGCATGTTGTTTGATAGATAATCGGCCTTGCGAGTCGTAGTTGCTTGCTCAGGTGCTGCATCGTGTCGTTGTTGTTCCACCGTTATTGGAAGGTTGGCACATGTTTAATGGTGGAGATGCTTTATGGTGGAGATGATCATGGCTTTAATTACAACTTAATATTGAATTGCTAGATATAACTAATGCAGAGGCATCGGTGGGCAATAGATGTTATTTGGTTCTTCCACGCTCACTTGTGTCCCGTAGGACCCCGAGTACTTGATACTTGTTCCTTGACTATCGCACTATCCGCATATGGGACCATGAATCCCCTTAGCCAGAGCTTGATTCATTTCTTATTTCTTGGGGCCACAAACTAGTTTAGGGCTTTATTACTATCCTGTACCTATGCCATGCTTTACTGTTTAATTTACGATTGTGCGTGGAGCACCTGTACTGTTTTGGATCGTGACACGTTTTCGCTGTATCGACAAGCCCAATCACACTTTCGGGTTCCCAGTCGTTTACCGCCATCCACACAAACCCTGGGTCCGTCTCAGATCCGGCCAACTTCGTCGCGGGTAGCTTAGTGGGGTGGCCCCCTGAAATATTTTATGAATCATGTGATTGCTTTGTCGTGAAAGCCTCGTTGGGTTTTGATTTGGTTTTTCCGAGGTTGATCGTGTGTGTGTTGCTATTTGTGCACCCCTGCAGGGTAAATCTTTCTGAAAGCCTTGTCCGCGGTTATGGATGACTTGGAGCACAGTATCTCGATCATAGACAAGCATAACTAAAGTAGTGCTATAAATTTGACTTAATATGTGACTGATACATTGCAAAAATATCTATAATTTTTGATGTTCCATGCTTGGTTTTATCCACTTTCTTGTGTTTTGTTCCAACTTTGGAGTACTATTCTTGTGATTTCTTGGACTAACCTATTAACAAGAGCCACAGTGCCAGTTGCCTGTTTTCTGTTGTTTTCGGTTCCAGGAAGTCAGAAAATGAATATTCTCGGTATTGGATGGGACAAAAGCCAAAGTTACTATTTTCCCAGAAGACTCATGGAGCTAGAAGGAGAGTCAGAGAGGGGCCATAGGGTGACCACACCACCCCTAGGCGCGGGTCCACCTAGGCCGCGCCAGGGCATGGTGTGGGCCCCCTGTCGCCCACCGACCTTGCCCTCTGGCCTATAAGAAGCCTCCCGAGGCATAAACCCTAGATCGTTAAGCCTCCAGCCACGAAAAGTTCCACAGCGCCGCCGCCACTGAAGGGGAGATTCGGGGGACAAAAAGTCTCTGTTCTGGCACCCTGCCGGGATGAGGAAGTGCCCCCGGATCCATCTCCATCGATCTCCACCACCATCTCCATCACCGTTGTTGATTCCCATGATGAGGAGGGAGTAGTTATCTCTCGGGCTAAGGGTTCTACCGGTAGCTATGTGTTCATCTCTCTCTCTCTATGCATGATCATATTGTGATCATGAGCTTGTAATCTATAGATCTACCTTGCTACTCAAGTGCTTTAATAGATCTCTGCTCTCCCCATGTGTGTGAAAGTGACAGCATGCTCACCATGGTGGCACTTAGGCTAGAGATTACAAATACTTGTTATGAGTTATATTTGGAGTTGGATGTCTTTATGAAATTGTGGTGTTTGTTGGACTCATCTAGTACTCAAGGTAACAGTGTGGGGTTTTCTATATGGGAAAGGCTTACCATCGATTAGAGTGTCCAACCGGAGAGTAGTTAAGAGTAGTATCATGAAGAGAATATATTTATATGAGAGAGTGTTCACTAGTTAAAGTATGATCCCTAGGCCTTGTTTCTTAGCATTGATACACCGTTTGCTACTAGATCTGTTACATGTTTGCTTGCTTCGATCTTTATTTCAGTTTTGCTTTAGTCTCTTCCACGCCATCAAGCTATTTGTTGGCACCGTTGTCTTATATCCATACCACTTGTATTTTACTATCTCTTCGCCGAACTAGTGCACCTATACACCTGACAAGTGTATTGGGTGTGTTGGGGACACATGTTTGAGAGGGGATACCTTTGACCACTTCCTCCCTGAGTTCGATAAACCTTGGGTAATCCACTTAAGGGAAAACTTGCTGTTGTTCTACAAACCTCTGCACTTGAGGCCCAACAACTGTCTACAAGAATAGAAGTGCGTAGACATCAAGCTATTTTCTGGCGCCGTTGCCGGGGAGGAAAGGTAAAAGGTATTCACACCAGAGGATTAAAGAAGAAGAACCTCCCACGACATACGCCTATTTTTTCTGGTGTGAGTACTCGAAGTTATTTCCTTTAGATTCTGCAATTTTGTCTTTTTGTTTCTTGTTTTCACTAGTTAGGCTTAATGGAAAACAACAACAAAATTAGAGAGCTTTATAGTCTTTATCTTGAGTTAGGACATGAAGTGTTTGAAGAGAAAATTAAAAAACCTACGGAACTTTATTTGCATGCTAATAGCAATGTTGTTAGTATGAATTCTTTGGACACCATTATTGCTAATTCTATGGAAAAGTCTAAGCTTGGGGAAGCTAGTTTTTATGAAAATTATCTTTTTAGTTCCCCATCTTTGGAAGATAGCTATGGTATTCCTTATGATGATACCAAACCTCCAATATATGATGCTTACAATGATGAATATGATATTTTCAGTCCACCTACTATTGAGGAGGAAATTAATTATGATTACAATATGCCTCCTATATTTGATGATTATGGTGATGAAAATAAAAATGATAGCTATTTTGTTGAATTTGCTCCCACTACAATCAATAAGAATGACTATGCTTATGTGGAGAGTAATAATTATTATATGCATGTGGCTCATGATAAGAATGTTTTATGTGATAGGTATATTGTTAATGTTATTCATGATGCTACTGAAAGTTATTTTGAGAGAGAGAAACATGGTTTTATATATCTCAACAATATTAAGTTACCCCTCTTTATGTTGAAAGTCTTGAAGTTGCACTTGTTTTGCTTTATTATGCTTGTTGCTTTGTGCTTTCATGACTTGTTTATTTACAAGATTCCTATGCATATGAAGTGGGTTAGACTTAAATGGGTTTTGAATTTGCTTCTTCATGCTCTCTTTTACTTCAATTCATATTTCTTATGTGAGCATCTTCTCAAACTATCATGCCTAACTTAAAGGCGTTAAAGAAAAGTACTTATTGGCAGATAACCCAAAAGTTTTAGATGAGTCTTGGAAGTTATGACCTCTGTAATAACCGCTCCTTATCCTTTTTATTTGCTTTTTTGTGCCAAGAGTAACCTCTAATGAGAGAGAAGTAATGATTGGGAAAGTTCCTGTCCCGAAACAGATTTATGTGCTTCACCGTAAAAATTCGTGTAAAATCTCTGTACGTCCTTTTGAGGCGTGAATTTTTGTGCTTCTGCCCCAGGTTGTTATCTAACTTTAGTTAGTTCAACACTTTTTGATTTGAGGAACCGAAGGTCTTCGAAAAAAATCGTCTTTACCTGCTGGTCTGTTTTGACAGATTTCTGCCATTTTCTACATTTGCTTCTTGTGGGTTCCTTTTTGAGTTCTTTTGGGGAATTGAGATTTTTGAGGGAAGTGCTACAGTAGCTAGTGTTCTAATGGAAGTTTATTTGGTGTTAGAACTGAACCTTAAGACTTATTTATCTTGAGTACACTAATGTTGCTAAAAAAGATTGTGTGAAGTTTTGTATGAAGGAAAAATTTCAGGTGTATGGAAGGAATGAGTAATGAGATGAAGGATGGACTAAAGCTCAAGCTTGGGGATGCCACGCGTGTCACCCCAAGAAATATCCAAGAAGTACAAGCGTCAAAGCATGGGGATTCCCAAGGCATCCCCTTCTTCATCAATAAAAATCCTAGGTTTCTTCCAAACGGTTCATTTTTATTGTTTCATGCACAGTTGTGTTTTTCTTGGAGCATCTTCTTTTTCGTTTTTGTTTTGGTTTTTAGTTTGCGTGGTTTGCTTAGTTTTCTGAATAAATTGGTTGGACCCCCTCTTTGATACATTGGCTTTCAAATAGTTTGGTTTGGTTTGGTTTGGAAAAGAGTAGGAAAGTTCATGCTTAAGTGGTAAAGAGAGCTTGTTTTTGACTGTGGCCTATGCTCTGTCATGCCATGCTTGATATTGTTTTGGCTTTATGCTTGGTATTCTTTGCTGTAGCATGACTTGTTATAAACAATTGAGATTGCTTAATGTGCCTTGGATGAATCATGCGTTGTTTTAGCATATTAAAGCATAGTATAGTGGTATTCTCCTTTGACGCTTTATTTGGGTTGACTTGGCACATGCTCACACCATGTTATGACTATCTCAAGTCACCATAGCCTTTATGATCCTTTAGTTTTCAACTTGTAGTATCACTTTATGCTTTGATCAATGATGTTTTGTCGCTCTGCATGATTATGGCCATTATTGCTCTCTTAGTTTGTCGCGCCCAGTCTTTTGCTAGCCTCCACAACAAAGTATGAGTTCCACTCATGCATCCAACTCCCTAAACCAAGTTATTCCAAAGAGTCCACCATACCTACCTACTAGCTTATGCTATTCCAAGTATATTCATGCTTTTGTTTACCTTCCAAATTAAACTTGTTATGAGAAAACTAGTGATTAAAGCTCTCACGAACTTGATGGCACACTTTACTTTACTTGCCTCTAATAAACTTGAACCATTGTGTCTTCTATGTTGTATATGCTTGCACTTATTTGTCGGGAATTAGCAGAACCATGCTTTCATGGGGAACGCTTTCAACATTGCACTTGGTACTTGTACCTAGTTGATATCATGCTCTTTTGTATATGGATGTCGTCGGTGTGAAATGAAAGGGGAGCTTGTAAGTCCATGGAGTTATGTATATGTGTTAGAGAAACGCCTGGGCCGCTGGTCTAATCCATGCTGACATGGTGGAAACCTGCAGCGTAACCATAATGAGCTGTCTATGAAGCATTCTTATTATAAAAAAAGAGTCCTATATTGAGAAAAAGAGAAAAGAAAAAAAAGATACTATGAAAAGAGGAAAGAGAGAAAAACGCACCATATTCCCATGGTAAATAAGAAGAATGCTGAGATGCTCGTTGTCTGGTTGCCTTGTCATTTTGATATGGGGATTCTTCCGTATCATCGGGCAAGGGGTACCCCGTTGGCGTTTCTCTATGATACACATATACTTACAATGACAAGAACTTACCGGTGACTAAACTTGAGTAGCATGAGGAGCGGCCCTCGTATACAAGGGACATGAGATTTCTGACTTATACTTCGTCAAGCATGTACACCATAGTTTTTTCACTTTAACCTTAATCACTTCAAGATGCTTATGATAGGGGCAATGAGAGCTGAAAGCTATAAGTACCATAATTCTTGGAATCTCTTTATGAGACTTGAATCCCTACTTCCTTTTACAAAAGGCTTTTCTTCCACCATTATATTGAGTCTCCACCTTCTATCTTTATGCACCTACTTTCAGAGCATAGTGGTCATTCTTAGTTCTATGTGCATTGTCCCAAGACTAGTTGATTCATGCATAACTTGATATTGCTTGTTTTAAACTATTTGTATCTAGTCGCTCTTATGAACTTTGAAGGTGTCCTATGCATTTATATTTGCTACTCTATGAGGGACAAGCTGAATGTCATTATGCTATGTATTCTTTATGTGAAACAAACAAACTTCTTGCAAAGCATTGTTATTCATGAATCTTTTGTTTGTGCCCTTTCATGTTGCATCATAGTTTCTTTGTCTTATTGCTAGAACCTTGTTTTTCATGTTATGATTGAAGTACTATGATCCCAGCTTTGAATGTTTTACAAATACTTTGATCAAGTCTATGATGGTGCATGTCACCTCAAAAATTATTCTTTCTTTTTATCACTTACCTACTCGAGGACGAGCAGGAGTTAAGCTTGGGGATGTTGATACATTGCAAATGTATCTATAATTTTTTATGTTCCATGCTTGGTTTTATCCACTTTCTTGTGTTTTGTTCCAACTTTGGAGTACTTTTCTTGTGATTTCTTGGACTAACCTGTTAACAAGAGCCACAGTGCCAGTTGCCTGTTTTCTTCTGTTTTTAGTTCCAGGAAGTCAGAAAATGAATATTCTCAGAATTGGATGGGACAAAAGCCAAAGTTACTATTTTCCCAGAAGACTCACGGAGCCACAAGGAGAGTGGGAGAGGGGCCATAGGGTGGCCACACCACCCCTAGGCGCGGGTCCACCTAGGTCGCGCCAGGGCATGGTGTGGGCCCCCTGGCCGCCCACTGACCTTGCCCTCTGGCCTATAAGAAGCCTCCCGAGGCATAAACCCTAGATCATCAAGCCTCCAGCCACAAAAAGTTCCACAGCGCCGCCGCCACTGAAGGGCAGATTCGGGGGATAAAAAGTCTCTGTTCTGGCACCCTGCCGAGACGGGGAAGTGCCCCAGAGCCTTGTCCATCGATCTCCACCACCATCTCCATCACCGTTGCTGATTCCCATGATGAGGAGGGAGTAGTTCCCTCTCGAGGCTAAGGGTTCTACCGGTAGCTATGTGTTCATCTCTCTCTCTCTATGCATGATCATATTGTGATCATGAGCTTGGAATCTATAGATCTACCTTGCTACTCAAGTGCTTTAATAGATCTCTGCTCTCCCCATGTGTGTGAAAGTGACAGCGTGCTCACCATGGTGGCACTTAGGCTAGAGATTACAAATACTTGTTATGAGTTATATTTGGAGTTGGATGTCTTTATGAAATTGTGGGGTTTGTTGGACTCATCTAGTACTCAAGGTGACAGTGTGGGGTTTTCTAGATGGGAAAGGCTTACTTTGAGGAGTGTTGTTATAGCCCTACCATCGATTAGAGTGTCCAACCGGAGAGTAGTTAAGAGTAGTATCATGAAGAGAATATATTTATATGAGAGAGTGTTCACTAGTGAAAGTATGATCCCTAGGCCTTGTTTCTTAGCATTGATACACCGTTTGCTACTAGATCTGTTACATGTTTGCTTGCTTCGATCTTTATTTCAGTTTTGCTTTAGTCTCTTCCACGCCATCAAGCTATTTGTTGGCACCGTTGTCTTATATCCATACCACCTGTATTTTACTATCTTTTCTCCGAACTAGTGCACCTATACACCTGACAAGTGTATTGGGTGTGTTGGGGACACAAGAGACTTCTTGTATCTTGATTGCAGGATTGCTTGAGAGGGGATACCTTTGACCACTTCCTCCCTGAGTTCGATAAACCTTGGGTAATCCACTTAAGGGAAAACTTGCTGCTGTTCTACAAACCTCTGCACTTGGAGGCCCAACAACTGTCTACAAGAATAGAAGTGCGTAGACATCGGTGACTAGTAATCAATTTCACTATAATGGAATGGATAGTAAAAGTGCCAACAACTGGTGGAACTGGTGTGTATCGTGTCATGTTATACCTGCCTAGTAAGTATCACAACTCCAATGGAATGAAATAAAAGTGTCAACAACTGCTGGGTTTGGGATGTCACCTGCTAATTGTATCTGACTAGTAAGCACTGCAACTACAACTGAATGGTTAACTAAAACTGCCCACTACTTATGCCTTCAGGATGACTCATGCTATCTATATCTTATTAGTAAGAGCTTCAACTATAATGGAATGAATAAAACTGACAACCGTGTGAGTTCCTCGGTTTTGACTTCCTCGTTTGGTATCGAGGGGGGAAATGCCAGGATGGGTATGATTGGTGGTGGTATCAGGTTGGATTCGGATAGGTCTTTCTTACCCCTCTCTAATAGCCGCCGGTTTTACTGAGTCTCTATAGGTTGTTTAGTGTTGCTGCGCCGCCGCTTCAGTCCACCATACTTATGTAGGCGAGAACCACCGAATTCTAGCCTCGCCGTGTACTGGCCTCATTACTGACGCTCCTCTTTTTCCTTTGCCCTTTGTCGGCACCCCTTTTGTTTTAGCAGGTTTGAGATCGACGTCGTTAGCAGGGTTACCCTTCCGGCTTGGCCTGGGCAGGGTTATGGACACCATTGGGTATTCTTTAGGGCTCTTAGCCCCATTTGCATCTTGTCCGTAGTCGGGCGCTCTATTGTTTTCAAGGTGAATTGGATCTTTGTATTGTATATCTATATTCTTGACTCATGGAGTCGTTGTTGTATATATATGTTCTATGGGTTCCATCGTGGACTACTGTCTAATGTTATTACTTCGTTTTCCACCCGCACGCAAGTGCCTGGTGGGCATCTTTGAATCGTTTCTATGTGGGTTTGGCGGAAATCGCTAAAACTTGCATAGGGCCGATTCGAGGGTGTTACAGAGTGGTATCAGAGCCTAGCAGTTACGATACCCCACCGGTCCAGCCTGTAGGATAACCTAGCTAACGGCCGAAGTAGAGTGTTAAAACTATGTTGCAAAAATCAGTTGGATAGATCTGATTAGGTCTGCTTTTACTCCTTACCCCTCTGCTGTTCTCCTCTTACCTCTGCGTGTTTTGATTCTACTCTCTTATCTTTTCTTCGAGTCCAGGATCTCCCGTGGTTGGGTTTCTCTCGTACCTTCAGGGTTTCGCTTCCTCCCTTTATAACGGTGGTTCTACCATCATCAATCTGCTTCTCGGTTGTTGTACCTTCATCCAATCTTTTGTCCTTGAACTCTTTATCCGTATGCGCCCCTTGACAGATATCTGTATCGTTGAAAAGCATATGAGAAGGATGAGCATTGGTGAAGTTGGAGTATACCTTGAGCACGTGTTGCTCTTGCCAATGGAACCATCGCAAAACCTGATCATTGTGTCTTTTCGTACGATGTTTCCTTATATTTTCCGGTGGTCCCCAATGCGACGACATCATCTACGCCAGATCCAATGAAGATCCTGCATCACCCCTCTTGTTCCGAACACCGCCTGTGAAGATCTTCAGTCTAAATTCCGAGGGTTGGTTGCATAATTCTGCGATTCATTTATAGAAGGATGCTTTGAGTACAGGATGGACTAAACACCCTACCCGCCTCTCACTGTGCACTTTTGTACATCGAATCGGTGGATCAAGCAATTTCGCTCCGTCTACGGAAGTTAAAGTCCCGGAGTGTTTTCTTGACGACCATGGACAATGACCCCTTGTTGGTGGTCTCGCCGATTTCAAGATGGAGCAGCAATCTTGTTAGTGGTGTCGCGGGGATCTACCCGAAGCGAGAAGATTCTGATCGTCGGCCTTCTTCCCGGTACCATGAGGCAGATCTCGAGGGCGAGATCCCTTGTTAGTGGTGTCGAATTGTGGTGCCCCGCTAAAACCACTACTAGAAAATCTGTCGTGGTGGTGTCACGGCAAATGCCATGTATAGGCTAAAGGTGGGGACTAATACACGCTAGGGGAATCCAGGGAGGGATAGTGAAGTGATTCTCCACACAAGAGTTTGTATTGATTTACTTCCAAGGTTACAAGTGCTCCTAGAGCTGTATTGGCGAGAGGAGGAAGAAGGAGCTCTCGTACTCTCACCCACAGATCACACCTGAAACCCTAGCCCAAAATAGATACGCAGAGAGATCAACCCCTTCTACAGAAGCCCTAGCCCCCCTTTTATAGGGGAGGCTCGGTTTCTGCCTAGGGCATACGTGGAGGCGTATTCCTAAGAATATGCCTCCTCCCAAAGTGGTAAGCCGACCGGGGTGCTTTTTCCCCCGCGTCACACATGCTTTAGCTACGTGAGCCTCTGCGGCGCCCTTGTCAGCCGGCACGGGCGTCTCTCGCTTGTCGGCCACGCCCCGGTGGTCCTGTCCTTGCTCGCTTCGCTCAGGCAGTGCGTACCGGGGCTCCTTTTGACCAGCGAGATTCCTTCCTTCTCCTAGAAGCTTGATGTGACCCGGATGATGGTTCATCCGGCCACACCCTTTCCTGCATACAGGTAAAACATGCACTTCCGACTTACCGCTTAAGTCGGATGAGACCTAGTTAGGCGAATGCCCCCAGGTCCGGATTACCCCGTGATTCGGCCTGCCTTGAGGTGACTCGGCCAGCATCTGCTTTGGCCTTGCCGAACCTCGGCTAACTCGGCCTTTATACCCCGGCGTGACCCTACCCGGGGGTATCCCCCAAACATTAGTCCCCGAAGCTGGTGCGGTCTTAGTTGCCTCGGCCGCTAAGGCCACGCCAGGTTCAATCTTGTGCCCCGGTTGTTATTGCCGAGTTACCTCTGTACCTCGGACTGCTTGGATTTACGTTCCCTTCGCACATTTCAAGTTTTCACTTGCCGGCCGGGTTACCACAGTTCCATCCGGGTCTTGCTTCCTTCCCTCGTATGCTAACCCATGTGAAGGGTAATCATTATGTCGTCTTATTTTAAGGGACGGTACAGTAACCGCCGTAGTAATTGTCAGTTATCACTGTGCGTGGGTCACGTCACGCCTGCCTCCTCGTTTACCGCATCAGCGCGTCGCGTCATAGGACTCTCTCTGCCCTGTGGCCCTCCGTGAGGCTCCTCACTAATTGGTCCGGACGGGTGATACACGGCCACAACTTGTGGCCGGTCCACAGGGCGCGATCCTACTCACCCCTGATGGGAGTGGTTAAATAGCGGAGGGGTGCGTCCCTTAGGATTTTTCCCCCTCCGCACCCCTCTGCCCGCTGCTATTCTTCTTCCTCTTCCTCGCGACCGCGCCGCCACCAGCATCGCCAACTAGCAGCGTCGCCGCCACGCTTCTCCGTCGCACCTCCGCGTCGCCGCCACCGCGACGCAAATTTCTCGCCACGGGTCCGCGCCAGTCCCGGCCACTGTCCCCCGCCGCCTCTAGTGCCAGCGAGGGCCTCGAGGACCAGATGAATGAAGAGGAACTCATTGTTGCTGAGCAGGAGATGGAAGAGGACGCCGCGGCGGCGGACCGTGGCGCCTGGGCCGGCTCCTGGGTCTGCCAGGATGACCTGGACTGGCTCTACCAGACCAGACGCATCCCTGCCGGCGTCGCCTCACGTCTTCCTTCCAACGAACTGGCCCCCTCACCCAATCCGGGCGAGTTCGTCGTGTTCCTGTCCCATTTCCAACGGGGCTTCGGCCTGCCGGTGAGTGATTTTTTCCGGGACTGGCTCGGTACATACCAACTCCAGCCACACCACCTTCTAGCCAACGCCATCACCTCTCTTTCTGCCTTTGCTTCTACGATCGAAGGCTACGTCGGACTATGGCCCACGAAAGAGCTATGGATCCGGTTCTTCGGCCTTCGTCGCAACGTCATTCCCAACATCCACGCTGATCCGGAGGACAAGCGGCTCACTCAATTTGGAGCGGCCTCCATTTCACCCCGGCGATTTTCTGTTTTTCCCCGGGTCACCGGGCTAGAGTCCTGCAAAGGATGGGCCCGAACCTTCTTCTATGTCTGGAATACGGGCACCGAAGACTTGATCCGGTTGCTTCCCTACACTCCGGGTCCACCTAACCCAGACCTGTGGGATGTGATCCCCAAGAATCCCACAGCCTTGGCCAACCAAGTGAGCAAAAGGTTCGCGGAACTGAAGGAGTTCGGGCTATGCAACGAGGATGCCATGATCACCTTTGTGCGTAACCGAATCTCACCCCTCCAGAAGCGCACCCACAAGGTGTGCCACATGAGCTATGGTCGTGATCCAAACCGGACCTCATCCTTCGAGCTGACCAACTCGGAGATTTATCGCCGGGTTAAGGCTCTCTTCACCACTCACAAGGACTTTTCCACTGATTGGTCTTGGGGGATTGAGCATTTCTGCCGTGACCGGCTTCCTCCCACGTTAAGTTTCATGCTGCAAACTTAACCCGGACAAATTACACGTCAGTTATTGTTGCAACTTTTGACTCTTTTGTTCGCTCTTTTCCTCAGCAATTCCTTCAGCAGACCCTTGAGGACGGCACCGATCCGTCCCTTAAGTGGGCGCCGGACCGGGAGACTCGGGATGAGGAAGAGCCGGACCAGGAGATGTTCCTCCCTATGACCGACGCCACGAAACGACCCACGGGTAAATCCTCTTCTATTAGAGATTGGCCCGATGATGAAGATGACTCGGAAATCAAGGTGATTGAACCTTTTGAGGCTGTCCCCCTTTCTTTTGCTTTTCCGCCATCAGCTCACCCCGGCGGTCATATTCACGAGGATCCCCCTCTCGCTACGGGCGAGCCTGTTCCGGTGGCAACAAAGAAGAAACGTGGGGCTTCTTCGAGTTCTTCCTCCGAACCCTCTCAGCCTGTTAAAAGGCGAAAGAAGTCCAGGGACAAGACTGCCCCCAAACCAGTAGGCAAGGCCCCAGCACGAAGGGCTCGGAAACCCAAAGCGGCCGAAACCTCGGATGCGTAAGTCCTTCTTTCTTCTGTAACTCGTTCTTCCTTACTTCGTCGTATTTTTTCGTCTGACGTTATTTGATTTCGCAGGGCTCCGGTGGAGGTCCCTCAAAGTGGATCTAGCATCTCTTCCCCTCTCCGACCTAGCCCTTCGCCCCGTCGTGACGACGAGTCACGCCCGCTGAGCCCTATCCCAGAGGGTTCTATGGCTGCTCCGGGTTCAGCTCCACCTCGGCGAGAGGAGGGTAACCTTGGAGTGGGGGAGACTGGCCTAGCCGGATCAACGACATCCACCGCCTCGACAACACCTCAACCAGCAGCCACTGAGGCTACTTCGGCCCCAGCACCAATTCCAGTACCAACAAGCAGACCAGCACCAACTCCAACCTCGGCACCAGCACCAACTCCGGCAGCAAAAACTTCAGCGCCGACACCAAGCCCAGCAGCGAGAATACCAGCACCTAGTTCCTCTACATCTTCCGAGTCCTCTCAACCTCGGCAAGGAACTACCCCGGCAGTTTCTAAGGGGAAAACCACTGCTACAGCTTCCTCTACACAGCAAGCCAAAGGCAAGAAGGCTCCAGACACTGCCAAGCCCACTGCCGTCGAGTCTGGGCAGTGCACCCTTGTGTCAATGCTCCCCAAGAAGACATCAGCGGCAAAGGACGCGCCTGCCGAGCCAACCGAAGCCCAGCATTTGGTTCTGCACACTAGCCCTGCCCTTGCCTTGGTGGAGAGGAAGGAAGCACATGCAAAGGGCTTGGTGACGCCCCATATGCCCACGGGTGAACGGTACCCTCCGAGCCTGATGGAATTTGTTATGAATTGGAACAAGGCCGAGGTAGTCCAGGAATCTGATCTCCCGGAAAAGTTCGGTCCTGCCGAGTTTTCCGCTCAGATGAACACGGCCACAAAAGCTATTAACCTCGTTGGGCGAATGATGGAGGTACGTTGCTTCTCCTTGACAAGTTGTAGATAATAACCATTAGTCCCCGAGCCTCCGGGGGAGTGACTTGTTACTCGGCCGGATGCTCTTTTAGAACACTAACGTAGCTCCGTGAGAACTTCGAACATGCACACACCTAGAGCCGGGTTAAGTTCCACTTGGCCCGGATTTTAGTACACTTCGAACATGCACACACCTAGAGCCGGGTTAAGTTCCACTTGGCTCGGATTTTAGTACCCATCGAACATGCACACACCTAGAACCGGGTTAAGTTCCACTTGGCCCAGATTTTAGTACACTTCGAACATGCACACACCTAGAGCCGGGTTAAGTTCCACTTGGCCCGGATTTTAGTACACTTCGAACATGCACACACCTAGAGCCGGGTTAAGTTCCACTTGGCCCGGATTTTAGTACACTTCGAACATGCACACACCTAGAGCCGAGTTAAGTTCCGCTTGGCCCGGATTTTAGTACACTTCGAACATGCACACACCTAGAGCCGGGTTAAGTTTCGCTTGGCCCGGATTTTAGTACACTTCGAACATGCACTAGGCTGACTTAAGTTTCTGTATCTCTTTTAGGTGACCACCAACCGCCGGAGTGCTGAATTCCAACGCTTCCTGGATACGCACAAGAATCTTCGCGCAAAACAGGCTGCACTCATCACGGAGTACGAGAAAAGGGGTAAACTTCTTCCTTATCCTTTCCTCAATTTTCTGCAACTTCGTTTGCCGAACTAATCTGATTGTTCGGTTTCCACAGCTGGGGTGGAAGCTGAAAACAAGATAATGCGGAAGAACATGGAGCAGATCAAGGGTACGTTCTTCTTGTCTGTCTTTACCGTGGTATCCATCAGCTTTCCTCCTTGGCTCGGCAAACATTCATTCCTCGGCACTGCCGGGCCAACGCACTATTTCAGCATCGCTTGAAGATAGTGTGCCTGTGCCTGACGTGATGCTACATTTTCTCGAACAAGCAGGGCAGCACCAAGCCGAACTAAAGAAGAAAGATGATGAGCTCACCCTCCTCCGGACCAAAGACGATGAGATAGCCAAGCTCAAGGCTGAGATGGCTAAAATGAAGGCGCAGCACCAAACCGAGCTAAAAAAGGCTGGCCAGGACTACACCGAAGAACGTGAGCGCCTCAACCTCCAAAATGCTAAGGACCGTGAGCTTCTTCAGGAAGCCGAGGTCAAACTTGAGTCGGCAAATGCTGAGCTCGAGCAGCTTCGGAAGAGGCATGATGCTTGCACCAAGGAATTGACCCAGATTCATAGTCACATCTCACGTAATTTCTTTTCCTTTATCCGCCTTATTTCTCCGGGTTACTTCGTATGTCTTGTTTTCTCAACTTTGTCCTTTGCCTTGTTTCCCAGGCCACTTTCCAGAGGGTACCGCTATTGCAAGTGCTGCTGTTGCCAATTTCCGCCGAGAAAGGGGTACTCCCGTCGCTCCTGAGGGTGAGAGCATTCCCTTTGACATGGAGGACCTATTGGTCAGCCTGTCGTCTCGCGTGGAAATCATCAAGAATTACGGCAAGGACCTCCTCGATGTTTCAGTCCGGGTCTTCAATGCCTTCTGGCCCGCCGATGATGCTCCGGAGAGAGTCACACAGCTCGCTGAAAAGATTTCGGAAATCGAGACCTAGCTCGACCTCTGGCGAGAGTCCGTTGGACGTGCTGTAGCTGATACCATCCTTCACCATATTCTGACGTGGTATGAGAAGATAGATATCAGCCTCCTCACACGCCTGCGCACCGGATCCAAATGGACAGATGACCTAGAGTGGGTAGCTCGGCGCCAGGCTTGCGCCCACAGCCTCATCAAATATGCCCCCATTCACGAATGGACTGAGGGTCCGAGCTTCCTAGAAGTCTCTGGCGAAGAAGAAGTTGAGAACGTTGAAGATGATTCGGGTGAGGACGAAGAGGACACTGCCTTAGATATCGAAGAGGGCGACGATGATGCCGAACTTCCTCCCGTTGCTCCTTAAGTAAAAACACTTGAAAATTTATGAGATCCCCGGTATGCCGGGTGGAATTGTATTCCAAACACATGTGATATTTTGCTACTAAGTGCTTATGCCGGATTAACTTGGGCGTAGTCTCCGAGTTTCCTTTTCTTGTTCGTTATATCTTTTGGCTCGGATCGTGTCTACCTTGATTCGGTTTTACAACTTACGAATCCGAGCTTGAAAAATTGTCTTAACAATACTGGGAAACTTTTAGACTTAGCTCAAAAATAAAACTGTATAACAATTTGAAAATAAATACGAGGTTAGTCCGAAACAAAAATGTCAGCTCGAATAAATTCTTTTCCTTAGTCGTTTTTCATGTGCTACGCAATTCCAAACTTGTTCTCTTGCTTGCCATGAAGCCAATTCTTGTTGGACAACAGCAAGTCGAAGAGTTGGGTTTTTGGTGCTCACACACTACTAATCCGAGTTAAGTAGAATAACTTACTCCAGCTGATGCGTAGAAAATAACAAACATTATTAAGGCAGTCCCCGAGTTACTGCTCGAGGTGCCAACATTTCATTGATAAGCTCATTGTCGACATACATACCGTCATATGAGATAACCCGGATACATACACTTCTTAGCTAGGTGTAGAAAGGCCGAAGTAGAGCTATGTTCCATGGTCGCTTGGATTCCTCTCCGGACCTGTCCGCCTTGTTCTTTTCTTGTGGCTTTGCATCTATAAGATAGTAAGAATCGTTGTGCAATGCTTTGCTCACGATGAATGGCCCTTCCCATGGGGGGATAATTTATGCATTCCAGTAGTACGCTGTACCAACCGGAGCACGAGATCGCCTTCCCGAAAGACCCGGGGGCACACTTTTCGGCTATGATAGCGTCGGAGATTTTGCTGATATATGGCGGATCTGGACAGTGCCAGTTCTCTTGCTTCTTCCAGCAGATCAACATCATTTTGTCGGGCTTCTTGCACTTCGGCTTCTGTGTATTGGGTGACCCTAGGCGAATCATGCTCTATGTCGGCTGGTAATACAGCTTCTGCCCCATATACCAGAAAGAACGGCGTATAGCCTGTTGATCGATTCGGAGTTGTTCTTAAACTCCACAGTACCGCTGATAGTTCTTCTATCCAGCACCCCGCTGATCTTTGCAGCGGCTCAATGAGCCGGGGTTTTATCCCGGATAATACTAATCCGTTGGATCTTTCCACTTGTCCGTTCGATGCGGGGTGGGCTACCGAAGCTACGTCCAGCCGGATCCTCTTATCCCGGCAAAAACGAGCAAATGCTCCTTCCGCAAAATTTGTGCCATTATCAGTTATGATACTGTGTGGATAACCATATCTCAAGATGATATCTTTGAGAAACGTTACGGCCGTAGCTCCATCACATTTTCTTATAGGCTTCACCTCAATCCACTTCGTAAACTTGTCCACCATTACCAGAATGTGAGTCATATTTCCCCTTGCTGGTTTGAACGGGCCAACCATATCCAAGCACCATACGGCAAATGGCCAAGTGATTGGGATGGTCTTGAGTTCCGACATTGGCATATGTGTCTTGGTAGCGTACCTCTGGCAACCGTTACATTTTCTCACCAGATCTTCTGCTTGCTCTAAGGCATTTGGCCAGTAGAATCCGTGTCGGAAAGCTTTTGCTACCAAGGCTAGGGATGAGGCATGATGCCTGCATTCCCCCTGATGTATATCTCGGATGATTTCAAGCCCTTCTTCCGGGTCAACACACCACTAGAGGACATTGGTCCCACTTCTTTTGTATAACTCGGAATTGATGATCGTGTAGGCCTTTGCCCTCCTCTGTGTTTGCCTGGACAGCAACTCCTCCTCAGTGGGTAACATTCCATCCTTCAGGAATTGAAATATAGGCAGTGCCCAAGCCGGTATTGGCCGCATGGGAAACACGTTCTCGTCTATCTCCATCTGATCCACCGGCATAACTTCAACCGGACCATGCTGAGCAGTCCCCGGGTCTTGCGAAGCAGTCCCCGGGTTGCCAAAGCAGTCCCCGGGTTTTGCGCACCACTTCCTGTGTCAACGTCCATGGGCACGGCTCCGGATTTTGTGTCCTCCGGGACGTAGATTGACTCAGATTCTGGGGATGGCCTGATGGATGGTTTCCCGAGGTGCTCTAATGCTATACCCGGTGGAATTGCTTGCCTGGTTGACCCGAGTTTTGACAGCATGTCGGCAGCCTCATTTTCCACCCAGGGTACATGATGAAATTCGCATCCCTCAAAGTAGCCCGAAATCTTCTCCACATGAAATCTGTATAGTGCCATGTTTGGATCAAGGGCGTCCCACACTCTGGACACTTGTTGTACCACCAAATCCGAGTCGCCAAAGCATATGATCCGACGTATACCAATTTCTTTTGCTACCTTGAGCCCATGCACAAGTGCTTCGTACTCAGCGACATTGTTTGATGTCGTGAAGTGGATCTACAGCACATATCTCAACTGGTCCTTCTTTGGCGACGTGAGTACAACTCCGGCACCTAGCCCGGTTTTGGTCCTTGATCCATCAAAGTGCATTCGCCAATAGTTCGGATCCGGAAGTGGTGGTTCGTACTGCACCTCGGCCCAGTCCACGAAAAAGTCCGCCACAGCTTGAGATTTGATGGCTTCTCGTCTGTCATATTGCGGAGCATAAGGAGCTAGCTCAATTGCCCATTTTGCAATTCTGCCGCTTGCATCTTTGTTACTCATTATCTTGGATATGGGGGCCTCACATATGACCCGGATGGGATGCTCCTCAAAGTAGTGTTTCAGTTTCTTGGCGGCCATGTACACGCCATATGCCACTTTTGGATAATGTGGGTAGTTCTACTTTGAGGTTGACAACACTTCACTCAAATAATACATCGGCCTTTGCACCGACTTACCTTCCTCATCGCACTCCACCACTATCACTTCACTTACAACTCGGTTGGTTGCGGCTATATAGAGCAACATTGGCTCCTTTGATAGTGGTGAGGCTAGCACTGGTGCCGTGGCTAACATCTTCTTCAGGTGGATAAAGGCTTCATTGGCCTGCGGTGTCCAAATGAACTTATCCGACTTTTTCATGAGTTGGTAAAGAGGCAAAGCATTTTCTCCCAACCGACATACAAACCGACTTAACGAGGCCAGGCAACCTGTGAACTTCTGGACATCGTTAAGACACTTCGGCAGTTCCATTCGTTCGATGGCCCGGATTTTGGTTGCATTAACCTCGATACCTCGGCTGGAAACAAGAAAGCCGAGCAATTTTCCAGCCGGGACACCAAAGGTGCATTTTTCTGGGTTAAGTTTCATCCGGAACCTTCTTAGGTTTGCAAACGTTTGCCTGATATCATCAAGGAGTGTTTTGCTTTCCTTGGTCTTGATAACCACATCATCCATGTACACCTGTACATTTTGACCTATTTGGTCGTGCAAACACTTTTGCATACACCTCTGGTACGTTGCCCCTGCATTTCGTAAACCAAACGGCATGGTGTGATAGCAATAAGCCCCATACGGGGTAATAAACGCAGTCTTTATTTGATCATCCGGATTCAGAGGTATCTGGTGGAAACCAAAATAAGCATCAATGAATGACAATAGTTCACATCCAGCAGTTGAGTCTATGACCTGATCTATTCTTGGCAGCGGAAATGGGTCTTTTGGACACGCCTTGTTCAGGTTTGTGTAATCGATACACATGCGCCAAACCACTGCCACGTTCGGATCATCCTTCTTCTTTTCCACCAGGACCGGATTAGACAGCCAATCCGGGTAAAGAACCTCCATGATAAATCCTACAGCTAGCAACCGTGCTATCTCATCTCCAATTACTTTCCTCCTATCTTCGGCGAAGCGGCGGAGAGGTTGCTTCACCGGCTTGGCTCCGGGTCTCACATTCAAAGAGTGATCGGCCAACTCCCTCGGAACACCTTGCAAGTCCTGTGTGGACCAAGCAAAAATGTCCCGATTCTCATGGAGGAAGCTGGCAAGCTCGCTTTCCTATTTATCACTTAGCCCGGCACCAATTGTTACGGTGCGCTCTGGGAACATGTCATCAACAGGAACCTTCTTGGTATCTTTCGTGGCCTGGAAAGAGATAGTTCCATGCGGGTTACTCAGCGCCGGCATATACTGTTGCGCGGACTGAGCCAATGCCGCCACCTCTTGAATTTTTCTTTTTCCTGCGCGATCACAAGTGACTCGGCTAAGTTTGATCCGGCCGACGCACACTCCATGGAACGTCGGAAGTCCCCGGCAATGGTAATCACTCCGTTTGGTCCGGGCAATTTCATCTTCAAGTAGCTGATATGACAACTTGCCATGAACTTGTTCAACGCTGGCCTTCCGAGCAACGCATGATACGCGCTTTCTAAGTTCACCACTTCGAACTCCAGATTTTCAGTTCGGCAATTATCCCTTGTGCCGAACAAGACGTCAACCCGGACCTTGCCTATGGGCTCACAAGAAATGTCGGGCACAATGCCATGGAAAGTTGTCCTTGTGGCCTGGAGCATGCTCTCCGAGATACCCAACTTGCGCATTGTGTCCGCATACATGATATTTATGCTACTGCCGTTGTCGATCAGTACCTTGGAGAACCTTACGTTAATGCTAGGTCCAATGAACGTAGGATCCAGCACCAACGCATACGAACCAGGGCTCGGCATGAGCTTGGGATGATCCCTAATGCTCCAGGTGATTTCCTGATCGGACCAAGGCATGTACCTCGTCACTGCAGGCATTACTGCATTCACCTCCATATGCCTACGCTGCAAGCTTTTTCTATCAGTTTCTTCTGTAGTGAATACACAGTAGCTCTGGTGATGCTCCCTGTACTCATTTCTCCCCTCATTTCCGGGGTGCCTCTGATCAGGCTGATGCTGATTTTCTACCTGATGCACTGCATCCCTTCTTTCATTGTTCTCATACCTCGGCGGAGGGGGAGGCAACATTAGCTATTGCGTGTTTGCTCCGGAGAGCAATTGCTGCTGGGGTAACTCCTGCCGAGGCTGATCATTCCGGGGTGCCTGAGCATTCCCCGAACCACCTTGCTCGATCTTGCGCATCCACTCGCATTGCCTCGTCGTATGACCCGCTGGGTTGTTCGGATTTGGCGTGTGACACTTACACGGCTGGTCCAACATCCACTCATAAGTATACCTCGGACGGTCTTTCCTTTCTTGCCACTGCTTCTTTTGTTCCGGTGTCCAAGTTTTCTTCCCATTGTTCCTTGGAGTCCATTGACCTCCAGTTTTCTGTCGTTGGCTACCCCCTGCTCCGGGTTGATCTTGATTCATAGCTGCAACTTGGTGCAAACCGTATCGGTGGTCCGGTCTATCATCTCTCCTTTTTCCTCTGTAATCATTCCTTTGGGATGATCCGGATCCATCCCTCTGATAGTACTCATCGCTTGACTCGTTTGAGGCGAGCCTTGGTTGGGCTGGGTCACCCAACCCATACGAATCTGCAATCCGGATCATTTCTGCCAATGTAGCTGGCATTTCCCGTTGCAACTTCATCCACAGCTCGCTTCCATATCTGCACCCCTGTGCAAACCATGCTATGGCTTGTGATTCTATCACGCCCTCACATGAGTTTCTCACGCTACACCACCGGGTCAAGAACTCCCGGTCTGTCTCATTGGGTCTTTGCTTGCACATAGCTAGGGTCTGTGGCCTATTTGGCCTTTGATACGTACACGAAAAATTGCTGATGAACATCTCCTCGAAATCTATCCAGCAGTTGATGCTTCCTGGTGGTAAATTGTTCAACCACACCCTTGCCGGGCCTTCCAACATCTGGGGTACATACCGTACAGCCCATCTCAGGTTGCCTGTGGCAATTTTTATAGCCGTAGCATAGTTTATCAGCCAATCCTCTGGCTTGGTACTACCGTCATAGGTCTTGGTGCCCCTGGGCAGCTGAAAGTTCGGTACTGGTGGCTCTTTCATGATCCGGGGTCCAAAACACGCTAGACCCGGTGGACCTTGACATTCAATCTGTTCAGTCCTATACAGTCGATCCAGTTTCAACCTTGCATCGTCCGGCATCAAATCCCTACTTCCCAATCTTGACCCTATCACATGATAGTCCGGTCTGGGATACCCCGCATTTGCCATCTCCGAATCACCGTCGTTGTACCGGTTTTCCTCTTGTGGCGCACCTTTCTGTTGCACACCTCGGTCGGCACTGTGCTCTTGCCTTGGTATGTTCCGCTGCCGCGGTTGTCTTGCTCCAGCTGAGTTTTGCTGCCCGGCATTTCCGTTGACAACGTTCCCTTGACCGGCATTGCCTTGGTCGCGGTTACCTCGGCCAGCTTCGCCTCGGCTCACACTTCGTCGATCATCATTTCTATGTGCTTCTTTTTCTTTCCCTGCCCGTGTCGGGTCATACGGGACAATCTGTTTGTTCCGTCTAGCCGAGGTTACCACCTCCTCTCTCCTTGGACCACCATGAGGGGACGATGCGGCTCCAGCGGATTTTTCCGGGTTACCCACTGCCGAATGGATGATCTTGGAGGCTCTAGCTCTTTTCAGGTTTGCCCTGAGTAGTTCCTCGTTTTGCCTATTTGCAATCCGAACCAGCTCGTTTACCCGATCTTGCTGCCTTTGCCGGGCTTCACCCGTCAGTCCCTCTAACTCGGACACAGCTGCATCCGCTGCCCTGAGGTTCTTGGCCGGGGTACTATACCTCGGCAGCCCCACGGACAAACAGTTTTATGATTCCTCGATTCCAGCATCACCTTCTCTGTTCATCTCGCTCATGAGATTTCTCCCTTTGACTTTTACATTATCAACCTTGTTCGCCTTAGCGTACTCACGCAGCGTCATGTTCAACGACTGTTGGGCCGCGGCTATTTTCTTTGCGCCCTCTAGTATTTTTTGCCTAGTTTCTTCCAGCTCGGCCTGTGCACGAGCCGGATCTACCGCTGCTACCACAGGGTTTGCCAAGCTATCCATTGCCTCTCTCAACATGTTTTCCGGCCTCTCTAGCGGAGGACCTCTACCTTTCCTTGGCGCTTTGGGCGTTACCTCCGGATCTGGCGCCGGATCTTTGCTCGCACCCGCACCTGGCTGCTGTCATCATTACCTCTGCATGGTCCGGGGAACGAGCGATACGCTCCCTGCGAGCCACAGTGAGGGGCGGTTCGCTTGCTTCGACGACGTGGCGCGGATGAACGCAAGACACGTCCACCGCAACGTAGACCTTGTGCGCGCCGAGCTTGACGAAGATGCCGTTGCGCGGGAGAGGGCGCGTGCCGAAGCAGCCTGTGTTGTCGCTGACGAAGTCCCGCGCTCCAAAGCGCTGAACGAGCCCGGAGACGATGCGCTCGCCGGTAGCGATGAGGTTTCCCGTCCGGATTTTGACCCCTGCTAGCGCCGCTTGCCCCACGGTGGGCGCCAACTGTCGTGGTGGTGTCACGGCAGATACCATGTATAGGCTAAAGGTGGGGACTAATACACGCTAGGGGAATCCAGGGAGGGATAGTGAAGTGATTCTCCACACAAGAGTTTGTATTGATTTACTTCCAAGGTTACAAGTGCTCCTAGAGCTGTATTGGCGAGAGGAGGAAGAAGGAGCTCTCGTACTCTCACCCACAGATCACACCTGAAACCCTAGCCCAAAATAGATACGCAGAGAGATCAACCCCTTCTACAGAAGCCCTAGCCCCCCTTTTATAGGGGAGGCTCGGTTTCTGCCTAGGGCATACGTGGAGGCATATTCCTAAGAATATGCCGCCTCCCAAAGTGGTAAGCCGACCGGGGTGCTTTTTCCCCCGTGTCACACATGCTTTAGCTACGTGAGCCTCTGCGGCGCCCTCGTCAGCCGGCACGGGCGTCGTCACGCTTGTCGGCCACGCCCCGGTGGTCCTGTCCTTCCTCGCTTCGCTCAGGCAGTGTGTACTGGGGCTCCTTTTGACCAGCGAGATTCCTTCCTTCTCCTAGAAGCTTGCTATGACCCGGATGATGGTTCATCCGGCCACACCCTTTCCTGCATACAGGTAAAACATGCACTTCCGACATACCGCTTAAGTCGGATGAGACCTAGTTAGGCGAACGCCCCCAGGTCTGGATTACCCCGTGATTCGGCCTGCCTTGAGGTGACTCGGCCAGCATCTGCTTTGGCCTTGAACCTCGGCTAACTCGGCCTTTATACCCCGGCGTGACCCTACCCGGGGGTATCCCCCAACAAAATCGTTGTGTTTTCGTGCATTGCATCATCATGACCGCATGGTCATGTCATCATGCCACATTGCATTTGAGCATCGTCATCATCATGCATGGTTTGTTTGAAAACTATTTTTGAAAAGTCTGGTTTTGTTTTCTAAAGGCCCTGTCTTTATTTCAAATTAAAACCCGGTCTCTTCCGGATATTTTGTTTTGTCTAAAAACTGTTTGCGAAAGGTTTTATAAAATAAAAATAAAACAAATATTTTTATTAGGGGAGGCAGCCGGCCAGGCCCAAAAGCCCAGCCAGCCAGCCTACTACCCCTATCAAAACAAAACCCTAGCTAATCCTAGCCCCACATCTAACCACAACCCTAATTCTACCCACCACCATTCCAACCCACCCTGCCGCCACTCCCTCGCTGCGCCGCCAACCACAGCAAGCAGCAGCACACACACCTACCCCACACCGACCCGGTAAACACCACCCCGACGCGTCTCTCCCGGCAACCCCCGATTCCCGGCCCCACCCCGCGTCAGACTCGCTCGCCCTCCACCTCACCCCGTCCACTCCCAGGCCGCCACCTCACCTCCTGGCCCCACCTCCTCTCCAACACGCACACACACACGCACTAGCACGCACACCACCCATTCCCACCTGCCGCCCCGACCGACCCAACCCCATCTCCCGCGGCAATCCCCGTGCGAGCCCTGGCCCCACCCTGCGGACCCCGCTCCCTCCTTCTCGCTCCCGACCCGTTCTTGCCTCACGAACCGCACCCCGCGTACAGCGCATGCGACCCTGCCTCGCTCACCCCGGCCTTCCTCTCCTCGCCGCATCTCGGGTCCCACGCCGCCCCGCGCACCGGATCCCGAGCGACCGCGCGCCCCTGCCCCGACCACGAGAACCGCTCCTCGCCTCGCCTAAGATCTCCTCGGCCGCCCTTCTCAGCCCGTCGTCGCCCTTCCTCCCCTCGAGCCGCTCCACATTGTCCTCTGCCTTGAGCGCCAACGCCCGCCCTCGTCGCCCTGACCAAGCTCCGCCACCACGACCACCTCTGCAGCGCTGTCGCGTGCCTCCCCTCATTGCTTCCCTCCTCCCAAACGCTGAGCGGTCGCAACCGTCTCCTCCTGGCCGCGCCGTAGCGCTGCGCCGCCACCCGGCCTCTCCAGCGTCGACCTCGCCTCGAGTGCCGCTAGGGACGTTGTCGCGCCACGCACCTCCCCTCTGCTTCGTATCGCGACACCCTTCATGCGACCCCGCGCTCGAGCCAGTCGTCGCTTCTTCTTCACAGACTGCACCTGTCTGTCCTAGGGCTTGGCCCGTCCCTTCCCTTTCTCGTGTCCAACCGCGCCGCCGTCCTCAACATCTGCCCAGTAATGCACAGCTACCTTCCGCCGACTCTCCTTGTCTCCATCAGATACCTACCAACATGTCGCTCCCCTGTCCCGTGTCAAGTGTCTCTGAAGCGGCTTGACTACGTTGCTCTTTTCTTGGTATGGTGGTGTGGTGTCTGCTCGTGAAGTGAATTGGGTCTTGTGTGTTTAGGAACACAATATGCAGATCGATGGCTAATTTTGGTCATGGAACCTTTTCTTGCAGTATGTTGAGAATCACCGTCTTTGACACCTATGGGCATGTGCTACCACATCATCTACCTCTGAGCTGATGCCAACTCGAAGACCATCGACACCCGCACGAAGTCCATCACCGATGATTGAGTTGGATCCTAGAGATCTCCGGAACTCGAACCCCCGGAACGCCAAGTTCTTCTTCCCGGACCCGAAGACCGATCTCAGAGTCCGAAGACCGATCTCGCCGAACCCGAACCCCGTCGAACCCTCGGAACCAAGATCGTCGAGCCCCTATGTGTGACCCCTTTTCTGAGACCATATTTTTATAATATATGATATCCACATGTCTCATATAATTGTTCACGCTTGCATACATCTCATCATGTGGGTTCGGGGTATTATGCCGATTCACTCATAATTAAATATGGAGTGCATATGCGGGTTATACTTGTATTATACCACCTCCATTTAAAGTTGTGTAGCGAACTGATGCCATGTTTTGCCTTGTTAAGCCAACATTTAAATTGCGGGGTACCTAAACAACATGAACCTCTTAATTAATTGTCAGGACCCCGGTTCCGCTTAATATTGCCTAGTTGCATCGCACCTTTGCCATGCCATGCATCATATCATCATCATGCTGGATTTTCTGCCATAGTATTAAATAGTGTATCCGGTGTTTCTTTTAGTGCTTTGCTTCTTCACGGATTAGGCTATTGAGTGGATGCGAGTATCGACAAGTTCTTCAGATAATGTATCTTCGGCTATGTTTCCCAGGCGAGCATTCTCCCCCTTTCTACCTATTTTGCATTTATAGTCTTTACTTCCTCATGTTGATCTATTGCTATCCGTATTGCGATGCTTTAGTTTTCGTGCACCATTTATATTCCTTGCAGCCCTATTGCCTTGGACACATCCTATTGCCTGTTTTTTGATAGATAGTCGTCCTTGCGAGTCGTAGTTGCTTGCTCAGGTGCTGCTTCGCGTCGTTGTTGTTCCACCGTTATTGGAAGGTTTGCACATGCTTAATGGTGGAGATGCTTTATGGTGGAGATGCCTTATGGTAGACATGATCATGGCTTTAATTACAACTTAATATTGAATTGCTAGATATAACTAATGCAGAGGCATCGGTGGGCAATAGATGTTATTTGGTTCTTCCACGCTCACTTGTGTGTCGTAGGACCCCGAGTACTTGATACCTGTTCCTTGACTATCGCACTATCCGCATATGGGACCATGAATCCCCTTAGCCAGAGCTTGATTCATTTCTTATTTCTTGGGGCCACAAACTACTTTGGGGCTTTATTACTATCATGTACCTATGCCATGCTTTACTGTTTAATTTACGATTGTGCGTGGAGCACCTGTACTGTTTTGGATCGTGACACGTTTTCGCTGTATCGACAAGCCCAGTCACACTTTCAGGTTCCCAGTCATTACCGCCGTCCACACAAACCCTGGGTCCGTCTCGGAGCCGGCCAACTTCATCGCGGGTAGCTTAGTGGGGTGGCCCCCTGAAATATTTTATGAATCCTGTGATTGCTTTGTCGTGAAAGCCTCGTTGGGTTTTGATTTGGTTTTTCCGAGGTTGATTGTGTGTATGTTGCTATTTGTGCACCCCTGCAGGGTAAATCTTTCTGAAAGCCGTGTCCGCGGTTATGGACGACTTGGAGCACAGTATCTCGATCATAGACAAGCATAACTAAAGTATTGCTATAAATTTGACTTAATATGTGACTAGTAATCAGTTTCACTACAATGGAATGGATAGTAAAAGTGCCAACAACTGGTGGAACTGGTGTGTATCGTGTCATGTTATACCTGCCTAGTAAGTATCACAACTCCAATGGAATGGAATAAAAGTGCCAACAACTGCTGGGTTTGGGATGTCACCTGCTAATTGTATCTGACTAGTAAGCACTGCAACTACAACTGAATCGTTAACTAAAACTGCCCACTACTTATGCCTTCAGGATGACTCATGCTATCTATATCTGATTAGTAAGAGCTTCAACTATAATGGAATGAATAAAACTGACAACCGTGTGAGTTCCTCGGTTTTGACTTCCTCGTTTGGTATCGAGGGGGGAAATGCCAGGATGGGTATGATTGGTGGTGGCATCAGGTTGGATTCGGATAGGTCTTTCTTACCCCTCTCTAATAGCCACCAGTTTTACTGAGTCTCTATAGGTTGTTTAGTGCTGCTGCGCCGCCGCTTCAGTCCACCATACTTATCTAGGCGAGGACCGCCGAATTCTAGCCTCGACGTGTACTGGCCTCAGTACTGACGCTCCTCTTTTCCTTTGCCCTTTGTCGGCACCCCTTTTGTTTTAGCAGGTTTGAGATCGACGTCGTTAGCAGGGTTACCCTTCCGGCTTGGCCTGGGCAGGGTTATGGACGCCATTGGGTATTCTTCAGGGCTCTTAGCCCCATTTGCATCTTGTCCGTAGTCAGGCGCTCTATCGTTTTCAAGGTGAATTGGATCTTTGTATTGCATATCTGTATTCTTGACTCATGGAGTCATTGTTGTATATATATGTTCTGTGGGTTCCATCGTGGACTACTGCGTAATGTTATTACTTTGTTTTCCACCCGCACGCAAGTGGCTGGTGGGCATCTTTGAATCGTTTCTATGAGGGTTTGGCGGAAATCGCTAAAACTTGCATAGGGCCGATTCGAGGGTGTTACACTTGCAAGCTATCTTAATGTGATATCACCGAGAGGGCCTAGAGTATATCTATCCGTCATCGGGATTGACAAATTCCACTCTTGATCCATGAGCCTCAACATAACACCTTCGTAACACTGAACCCATCTTTATAGTCACCCTGTTACGGTGTGACGTTTGATGTTATCAAGATACTCTTCTGGTGTTAGCAATTAACATGATATCATGGTCTAAGGATAAAGATTACTTTGTATGATGTTATAGCAATATAAACATAATGACTTGATCGTAATGCTATACTTTGGATGAATGTTCATCACATCATTTCACAAATGATGTGACCTTGTTATTAACAACATCCAATGTCTATGATCAGGAAACCTTGATCATCTTGTTAATCAACAAGCTAGTCTATAAGAGAGGCATAACTTGGAACCCTTTTTGTTTATTAAACACACATGTATTGACGTTTCCGATCAATACAATTATAGCATGCAAAATAAACATCTATCATATACAAGGAATACATAATAACAACTTTATTATTGCCTCTCAGGGCATAGTTCCTTCAGTCTCCCACTTGCACTAGAGACAATAATCTAGTTCACATAGTGATAGATCTAACACCCATGGAGTTCTGGTGTTGATCATGTTTTGCCCTAGGGAGAACTTTAGTCAACGGATCTGCTACATTTAGGTATGTGTGTACTTTACAAATCTTTATATCTCCATCCTTGACATGCTCGCGGATGGAGTGAAACCGGCGCTTAATATGCTTGGAATTCTTGTGAGACCTCGGTTCCTTGGCGTTGGCTATGGCTCCATTGTTGTCACAATAGATCACCATTGGGTCCAATGCACTAGGAACCACACCTAGTTCCGTTATGAACTCTTTCATCCAAACCGCTTCCTACACCGCTTCTGAAGCAGCAACATATTACGCCTCCGTTGTTGATCCAGCCACCACAGGTTGTTTGGAACTCCTCCAACTAACTGCTGCTCCGTTCAAGAGAAATACGTATCCGGATTGAGACTTAGAGTCATCCGTATCGGTGTCAAAGCTAGCATTGACATAACACTTAGCGACTAGCTCTTCTTCACCTCTGTATACAAGAAACATATCCCTAGTTCTTCTCAAGTACTTAAGGATATTATTGACCGTTATCTAGTGTTCCGAACCTGGATCAGATTGGTACCTACTAGTCAAACTAATAGCATGTGCCACATCCGGTCTTGTACATAGCATGGCATACATTATAGAGCCTATGGCCAAGGCATAGGGGATCTTATCCATTATCTCTCTTTATTCCGCCATCGCCGGACTTTTAGTCTTGCTCAATGTCTTGCCTTGCAACATAGGTAAGAACCCCTTCTTACTTCCGCCCATATTAAACTTCTTTAATATCTTATCAAGGTATGTACTCTGCGATAGCCCAATTAGGCGCCTTGATCTATCTCTATAGATTTTAATGCCTAATATATATGACGCTTCACCAAGGTCTTTCATCGAAAATTTGTTGTTTAGATAACTTTTAACATTGTTTAAAAGATCTATATCATTTCCAATCAATAACATGTCATCCACATATAATATCAGAAATTCCACATTGCTCCCACTCACTTTCTTGTAAATACAAGCCTCTCCATAAGTTTGGACAAATCCAAACTCTTTGATCACCTCATCAAAGCGGAGATTCCAACTCCGGGATGCTTGCTTCAGTCCATAGATGGATCGCTGAAGTTTGCATACCTTATCAGCATCCTTAGGATCGACAAAACCCTTAGGTTGTATCATATACAACTCTTCTTCAATATTACCATTGAGGAACGCAGTTTTGACATCCATCTGCCATATTTCATAATCAAAATATGCAGCAATTGCTAACATAATCCTAACCGACTTTAGCATCACTACGGGAGAGAATGTCTCATCGTAGTCAACTCCTTGAATTTGTCGAAACCCCTTTGCAACAAGTCGAGCCTTATAGATGGTCACATTACCATTAGCATCAGTTTTTCTTTTGAAAATCCATTTATTCTCAACGGCCTTTTAATCGTGAGGTAAGTCTACCAAGGTCCAAACCTGGTTTTTGTACATGGATTCCTTCTCGGATTTCATGGCTTCTAGCCATTTGTTGGAATCCAGGCTCATCATCGCTTCTTCATACGTCGCAGGGTCATCCAATTCATCAACCATGAAACTCACAACAGGATTGCCGTACAGTTCAGGAGTTGCACGTGTCCTACTTGACCTATGAGGTTCGGTAATGTCCTCTTTTGTAGTTTCATGATCAATATCATTAGCTCTCTCTTCATCAGGTGAAGTCAACTCCGAAACAATTTCCGGTGCTGCGCTACTCGCCATTTCATGAAGAGAAGGTTCAATAACCTCTTCGAGTTCTACCTTCCGACTACTCACACCTTTCACGAGAAACTCCTTCTCAAGAAAGGATCCATTCTTGGCAACAAAAACATTTCCCTCGGATCTGTGATAGAAGGTATACCCAATCGTTTCCTTAGGGTATCCAATGAAGACGCATTTTTCCGCTTTCGGTTCGAGTTTATCCAGCTGAAGTTTCTTCACATAAACATCGCATCCCCAAACTTTAAGAAATGACAACTTAGGTTTGTTTCCAAACCATAATTCATATGATGTCGTTTCAACGGATTTAGATGGTGCCCGATTTAAAGTGAATGCAGCGGTTTCTAGTGCATAACCCCAAAATGACAGTGGCAAGTCAGTCAGAGACATCATAGATCGAACCATATCCAATAAAGTACGATTACGACATTCCGACACACCATTACGTTGTGGTGTTTCGGCAAGCGTGAGTTGTGAAACTATTCCACACTCTTTCATGTGTGTTCTAAACTCGTAACTTAGATACTCACCTCCACGGTCGGACCGCAGAAATTTGATCTTTCTGTTACGGTGATTTTCCACTTCATTCTGAAATTCTTTGAACTTTTCAAAGGTTTCAGACTTGTGTTTCATCAAATAGATATACCCGTATCTACTCAAATCATCCGTGAAAGTAACAAAGTAACGATATCCACCTCGCGCCGACACACTCATTGGTCCATACACATCAGTATGTATGATTTCCAATAAATCTGTCGCCCATTCCATTGAACCGGAAAATGGGTTCTAGTCATCTTGCCCATAAGGCATGGCTCACATGTATCAAATGATTCAAAATCAAGTGATTCCAAAAGTCCATCAGAATGGAGTTTCTTCATGCGTTTAACGCCGATATGACCTAGACGGCAGTGCCACATATATGTAGATATATCATTATCAAGTTTAATCCTTTTAGCATCAACATTATGAATATGAGTAATACTACTATCGAGATCCAATAGAAATATACCATTCAACACAGGTGCATGACCATAAAAGATATCATTCTTATAAATCGAACAACCATTGTTTTCAGATTTAAAGGAATAACCACTTTGCATCAAGCATGATCCGGATACAATGTTCATGCTTAGTGTAGGCACCAAATAACAATTATTCAGATTTATAACTAATCTCGATAGCATATGGAGAGGTAGCGTCCCGACGGCGATCACATCAACTCTTGATCCATTGCTGACTCGCATCATGACATCATCCCTTGCTAGTTGCCGCTTGTTCCGCAGCCCCTGAACCGAGTTACATATATTAGCAACCGATCCCATATCAAATACCCAGGTGCTACTGCAAGTACTAGTCAAGTACACATCAATAACATGTATATCACATATACCTTTTTTTCCTTGCTAGACTTCTTGTCCGCCAAATACTTGGGGCAATTGCGCTTCCAATGGCTAGTCCCCTTGCAATAGTAACACTCGGTGTCAGACTTAGGGCCAGCTCGGGGTTTCATTTCAGGTGTGGCAACAGATTTGCCAGCCTTATTTCCCTTGTGCTTGCCTTTCTTGTCCTTCTTGAAACCGGTGGTCTTATTGATCATCAATACTTGATGTTCTTTCCTAATCTCCACTTCTACAGTCTTAAGCATTGTCAGAAGCTCGGGAAGAGACTTCTTCATGCCCTGCATATTATAGTTCATCACGAAGCTCTTGTAGCTAGGTGGCAGAGATTGGAGAACATGATGTATGCCTAAGTCAATGGGAATCGTTATTCCCAAGGACACAAGCTTATCGGCGTATCCAGACATTTTGAGTACGTGATCACTAACGGAGTTGTTCTCCTCCATCATGTAGCTAAAGAACTTTTTAGTAGCATTATAACTCTCTACGGCAGCATGTGTATCGAAAATCATTTTCAATTCTCCCATGGTATCAAAGGCATTGCCATTTTTGAAACGCTTTCAAAGTTCTGGCTCTAGTCCATACAGTATGCCGCAATGAACTAAGTTGTGGTCCTCCTGACGAATCACATAGACATTCTTTTCCTCGTCAAGGGCATCAGGAGATGGTGGGGGGCCTAGCGGCGCCTCTAGCACAAATTGCTTTTGTGCAGCAGTGAGGAGAATCCTCAAATTCACAACCCAGTTGGTGAAGTTGCTACCATTCGCAAAAAGTTTCTCTTTCTCCATGAACACATTGAAATTAAAAGCAGGTGGTGCCATCTACAACGGAATTTGTAAAGTTTATTTAGACTAAGTTTATGATAGAATGAGTTCAACTAATCCAAATTACTAATGAACTCCCACTCAAAAACGACATCCCTCGTGTCCTTTTGGTGATTACATGAACCAAATCCACTACACCAAGTCCGATCGTCACGTGAGTCGATGTAGCTTCAAAGGCGAGCATCTATATGGGCATCATATCAACTATATGACTCATTCTTAACCTTTCGGTCCATGTTCCGAGGCCATGTCTGTACATGCTAGGCTCACCAAGTAAGAACCTTAGTATTCGCGTGTGTAAAACTGTCTTACACCCGTTCTTATGAAAGCATAGAGTCGAGTACACCCGATCATCACGTGATGTCTCGAAACACGATTCACAGAATGGTGCATACTTAAGGAAGAACACATTTTATCTTGATATTTAAATGAGGGATCATCTTACAATGCTACAAAAACGCCAAACTAGTAGTATAAGATGCTAACATCTAATGTGTAAAGTGAGATGATATGGTCCATGCATTTGATCTCTATCATTTGCATCGTGGTATGATCTCTATCATTCCTTTGTGTGTAAGGACAAGGTCTATGGAACTTACATGTTGAGTGTGTTGTAAGAGTATCTATCATACATCTACTTACAACAATACCATATCAAGACACTAGCCCAGCAACAAACTAAATAGACGCCTCTAATTTATCAATTGCAAGTTTTACGTGGCTTAGGGTTTTTGGAGATAAAACCGGTCTTACCTATGAACATGAACCACAACAAGGATAACCAAGTTATTAGCAACTCGTTGTAAATCAGATATTGACTATAGTAGGAGAGACAGACACCCGTCAACCACTTATGCAAAACAAGTTGCATGTCAGTCGTGGAACCGGTCTCATGTACGATGACATGTAAGATTGGTCCGGGCCGCTTCATCCCACTATGCCACCAATATCCAAAATACATAGAAGATGCAATAAGATAATCATCATCGCCCATATATAAACATATGTGTACTACCCGTGCAAAGCACCTACGCGTAGATCAGGTTCTAATACCACTATTGGGTCCGCAACATAGAAAACAAAAAATTTCCTACGATGAGAACTATACGCCAAGATCTATCTACTAGATACAGAGCAACAGGTGGACATACATCCATCGAGAACTTACCCTCGAAGACAACGTGTTTTGTTAACGAGTAGGAACTCGTGGTTGATGTAGTCGTACACTTGCCGATCTCAAGATCGTGTAGAAGTCCGAGCGCCGCAAATCAGCAGCGCGTCCATCCTCGCACACACGTTCAAGCCACCAGACAACCTCCACCTCCTCACTCCAGCGATGCAGCGGAAGCAGCAACTCCTTCCAGATGAAATGCCACCGGGAACATGTATCTCGCTAATCCGAGACCATGGGGAAATAATTCTAGAGGGGAGAGAGATCCTTCACGAGGAGGTGTGTGGAAGAAGGAGGAAGAGGGGGGCCTTTTATAGGAGGAGGGGGGTAACCCCTCCATGGCCGGAGCCTCATGGAGGTGACCCCTCACCTCCTCCATTCATGTGGTGGTAACTCCCTCCACATTAAAATGCCTCTTCACATTCCCTTTTAAAGTCTCCACTTTAAATGCATTAAAATTCTCTAAATTTAATGCTCTCTCATTTAATAAAACTCTTTTATTAAATTTATTCAGAATTTTGTTAATTACTTTAATTAACAAACATTCACATAAAACCCCTTGCAACATTTCAATATCACATGCAGAACCACTTTCTGCAATTTCACCCGAAACAATTCCGATTTCTATCAAAACAATTTCTGTGCTTTGTAATTCTTTCGTCTAAAACATATGTGCTCCAAAATAGTGTCCGGTAACTCTTAAGTGTGTCACCCTATGGTTCGCGAATAATGCAGACATGATTGAGACTCCTCTCAGATCAATAATCAGAAGCGGGACCTGGAGATCCATACTGACTCCCGCATATTCAATGATGACTTCTGTGATCGTGAGAACCTTTAACGCTAGTAACTTAATCCCTTTGTCTCATGATATAATACATGTCTGAGATTCGATCATCGGTATCCAAATACCTAGTTTGATCTTATTACCAACATGCACTCTTTTCTCGTTCCCGTGATATAACATTCTAGTAATCACATCACTTGCTTGCAAGCTATCTTAATGTGATATCACCGAGAGGGCCCATAGTATATCTATCTGTCATCAGGATTGACAAATTCCACTCTTGATCCATGAGCCTCAACATAACACCTTCGTAGCACTGAACCCATCTTTATAGTCACCCTGTTATGGTGTGACGTTTGATGTTATCAAGATACTCTTCTGGTGTTAGCAATTAACATGATCTCATGGTCTAAGGATAAAGATTACTCCGTATGATGTTATAGCAATATAAACATAATGACTTGATCGTAATGCTATACTTTGGATGAATGTATCACAAATGCTGTGACCTTGTTATTAACAACATTCAATGTCTATGATCAGGAAACCTTGATCATCTTGTTAATCAACAAGCTAGTCTATAAGCGAGGCATAACTAGGAACCCTTTTTTTTTATTAAACACACATGTCTTGATGTTTCCGATCAATATAATTATAGCATGCAAAATAAGCATCTATCATATACAAGGAATACATAATAACAACTTTATTATTGCCTCTCAGGGCATATTTCCTTCAGTTGTGGACGTGGATCTCTGGCTGCAACGCCTCCAGCAGGGCGGTGGTTGAGTTCTCCTTGTAATCTCACCTCTCCCTCCTTTGTCGGGTCTTCTCAGATAAATAAAAATTCAAGTGGGGTTTTGGCCCCCCGTGACAATTCAAAAAAAATCATGTAAACCTTTTAGGCACCCGTAATATGTAGCCAAAAGTGGTTTTATATTTGATTTTTGGCTTTGGAAACTAGTTTCCTACATTGTGGAGGTGGTTTCAAATGAGAGAAAACTAGAAATTAGAACAAATAGTTGATTTGATGCAAATTTTGTTTTTTGGTAGACTAGGGCTAGTTCCATACTCCTATGTTGTTTTAGCTCGATGGTGGGATCAATGGTTATAAATATTTGGAACCACTTCGTTGTGAAGCTCTTGCTATATTTTGCCAAATTTAACTTTATATCAGATTTGACCATGGAAACATTGTGATTGCCCTTAGTTGAGCAATAAAGAGCTGTCGATTCTTAAAAGAAAAAGGCCACTGACAAGCACGACTTGGTCGAGCTCTGGTCCGGTCTCCTCTCTTCTCCCCTGGATCGATCGATGGCGCGGCGCGAGAGCGAGCGGGCATGACAGAGGCATAGAGCACGCCCTCCACACTTCCCCTTCCCTGCCTCTCGAGCTGTCGCCTGCTCCCCCCGCGACAGTCCATGGATGCGCTCGCGCCCACCCGACGCCTTCTTCTCCCCGCCGCGGCCGCCATCACCGCCGGATACGGCCTCTACCTCCTCTACCTCCGACACCGCCGCCGCGTCGTCGCGGTGCTCTCCCTCGCCGACGCGCTCTCCCAGGTCGGGTCCGACCTCGCCGACTTCCTCCGCTCGGACTCCGACGAGGTCCCCCGGAGCCTCCTCCAGCTATCCAAGCTCGCCGCCTCCGACCACGTCTCCTCCGCCGCCTCCACCCTCTCCGAGTCCGTAGCCTCCGGGGTCCTCCGCGCACTCTCCTCCCACCGAGCCGCGGCCGCGGATCCTTCTTCCCCGCCGCTACACGACCGGATCTTGGACCGCCTCCTCTCCCCGGCCGGCACCGGATTCGCCTCCGATGTCCTCGGGAGCTTCGCCAGGAATCTCGTACTGTCCTCCTGCCGCGATCCCGAAGCTGGGCCCCGGACCCGTGGCGAGCCGGAGTGGCTAGCCGCGCTGTGCAGCGACAGGGGCAAGGAGGCTGCCGCGGAGCTCGTCCGGGTGTTCGTCAGCACCGCCGTCGCGGCCTACCTCAACCGGACCGTGGCCGCGCGCACCTCTGGTGACCAGGTGCTCGCCGACCCAAAACAGGAGGCCGTGCTCAAGGACCTGCTCGTCTCCGTGTGCAACGGCGCCGTCGAGACGTTCGTCAGGACATGGCGGCAGGTCGCCAAGGAGGCCTCCATTCCTCAAACCGTGGTGCGTGAGGTGCGCGATCTAGGCCGTAGCTGTGTGATGGAGAGAGTGTCGAGCACGCTGGCCGTGCCAGACAACCGGAGGTTCGTGCTGGATGTAACCGGCAGGGTCACCGCCGAGACAGTCCGGTCGTTCCTCGAGTTCTCGACACGGCGCGTGTCTGCTGGGGCGCGGAAGAGCATTGTCATCGCCCGGGATGAGGTCGCCGAGAGGGGCCTCGTCGCCGTCAAGTACCTCAGCGCCAAGTCTATGGCCATCTTCACCATATGCCTCGCGATGTGCATGCACATTTCGGTCGGAATGAGGTTCCTCTTGCCGGCCTAGGCCACCTTGGTTACAGATCGCAAATTGATCCATTCTTACAACAGCGTTTTTTGTGTGTTGTTGACTAGCATTGGGAAGCAGTAGTAGAAATCAGTGGATTTGTAGTTGTTGGTTTGTTCTGTGTGATTTGTCTGATTCGGAGTATATATGCGGTTAATCAAGAAGGGAGAACGTGGCAATTTTAGTGTAAGGTTTGATGTTCCCTGTAGTGTGGTTGTTTCCTTGTAGTAGTTTTCACCATCTTTTTGAAGGAATGCTGACTAGTGATGTTCTTCAGCCTTATGTGTCAATGTATTGAAGCATAAGCTATCTGGGGCAACAAAGAGCAGAGAAATTGTCCACGTATGCTCCCGTCCTCTCTTTTAATGACTTATAGAAAAGCATAGATGAATTGATCTCAGAGGTGTGTGCTTTGATTTTTATTTTTATTTTTATTTTTTGCATTTCTCTCGTCCCAAAAATACCCTGTGTGCTGGCTAAGTCAAAGTCAAAAGCGTTCAACTTATTTACACATAGTTTCGGATATTCAAGCTTTAGCTAGTGGTCCGAGAGTTTGCAAATTTGTAGAAGTAAATCGTAGTCACGTGAGGATTAGCCACTGTCTAGCCAATTGGAGAATAGAACGACTATGTGGCCCTGAGTTTATTCTCCAGACACTTGTCGATAATTTCCTCTAATTAATGAAGTCTGGTTTTACCTGAAAAAACTAAATATATTGAAGAAAAAAATCAAAATATATACTATCAAATCGGTATTTATTAGAATCATCATGAAATATACTTGCACGATGTTGTTGATGGTTTTTTCATATGTACTTGACCGAACTTTACGAAGATTGACTTTGGCTAAATGCCTAGAACGTAGAATAATCATCATGAACTATACTTGCACGATGTTGTTGATGGAGCAGTAGTGTTAGCCGAATGAAAGAGGACATATTGTAATACTCATCCAATTACCTACCTTGGCACAACTACTTGGGAGCCTCATGAACCCTAGGCACCTGTAAGTGGATATTGTCGGTCCACAACCCCATGTACATATGTTATATGAGGATGCTAGGCGTCATCCAGATTATCGGGTGGTTCAATCGTCCACCTCCCTACAACCCGATCATCATAAAACATGAAATCTCGCTTGTCAGACCCATGCAACGTATCCAACACCCGCGTAGCAATATTTTTGCACTATTGCAGATCCTTGCAGCATTTTCCCCCTTGGTGGGTCAAAACCCTTGCAAAACGAAGTAGCACTTTGTAAACACTGATGCGGCCAAAAAAAAAGGAGTATGCAAAAGTCCCCTCTAGTCGTAGCAAGTCCAGGTTTGCCGCAACAAATCTTCAGAAAAAGTCAACAGGCGTATGCACTTTGTAGCAAAACGCACACGAGTTTGCAATATTTTGAAAGAACCCATGGTATCGAAAGATCGTAAAAAAAAAACTAAACTTGTACCAACATCCATGGAGCTCAGCGGAGGAGAATCTCTGTATGGCGCGCGAGTGCCAAACGGAGCTCAGCGGAGGAAACACAGGAGGAGCAGAGCATTGCACGCGGGAGGAGAAATAGAATAGGAAGGAAACCAAGTAGAGTACGTCAGCAACTGTGACAATCGATGAGCCGGGTCGGGTGAATAGTACTTAAAGCACATCCACTAGTTGGGAAATAAATCTTATGCGACCGGTGGCACCGGCAACCCGGCCATTGGGCGGACACGTGCGGCGGCGGCGGGCCCAGGTGCGGCCGCGGCAGGCCCGAGCGTGGCAGGCGGGTGGCGTGTCAGTCGCGGAAGGTGGTCGCCGGCCTGGGCTATACGACCAGGTCGCATAGGATTTATTTCCCACTAGTTGTGTCATTCCCAGGCCAAATTTTTGATTCCAGTGGAGCCGGATAGAAGAAATTTTGTGTCTCGGAACGACCTTTTTCTAGCCACGTTCCCAGCTCGCACCCGACGCCGCGCGCCTGATGCCGCCCGATGTCGCCTAGCACGCCGATGGCGACACGGTTCTCCTCGCTGAGCGCCGGGCCGAAGAAGCGCTCCGAGCAGCTCTCCCTCCTCATGCTCTCCCGCAGCGACGGTCAGCAGCGTGTCCCGGCGTCGTTGTCATTCCTGGCACCGGCAGTCGAGTTTCTGTGCTCCGTCTGCAGCAAGTCCTTCGCCTCCTACCAGGCGCTCGGCAGCCACAAGACGAGCCTTTCCACCAGGTCAAGCAGCCGTCCCCACCCGCTGATGCTGCTCCGCTCGTGGCGGCCCCCGTCGCTGCCGTCGTGGATCCCCGCCTCCTCACGGCATGAACCAACACCTGCAGCATCCGCATGGATCCCATCGATCCAGTGAAGAAGGCAGCCCCCACCTCCTGACCTCACTGAAAGACCCCATGGACCTCCTCTTCCCAGCTCCTTCCTCGGACCCGCCGCGCCATGCCCCCAACTCCAAGAACCCGGATCGCGTCCCGCACGGCCACCTCGGCCTCCTCGCCGCGCTCCACAATGGGGACAAAAAGCTCCTAGGCCGCGGTGGAAGGGGAGGCTCGACGACTGCGGCTGCGTCCACATCCAGCTATTAGTACCTCTGTTTGTAGATATAAAATGTTTTGTCCGTTCAATTCCAGCTACCAAAACGTCTTCTATTTACAAACAGTGTTCCTATGGTATCCATTCCATCCCTGTAGTATCCATTCCATCCCTGTAGTTCTTCACTTTTCACCGAGGGCATCTATCAAGTTTCTCTTTCGTTTTCACTTGCATCAACGGGTGCATCCATGAGCCTACAAGAAGACAATGTTTTGTTTTGAGAGGAATGCCCTCGGTTTGGCGTGAAGCATTAGCAAGTTTGCATCAAGTTACGGAAGAATTACAGTGTCAGCACGATCTTCGTCCAGTTGGAATGTTAAGTTCTCTCTTTTGGCAAACTTTCACGAAGATAACTAGAGTATACTAGGCTCATCCGCTCTAAGCGGCATATTAAAAAGAGCAAAGATTTGCCATCGACAACAACCGGGCAAGTACAAACTCTGCACAAAACGCTTCAGGGTCGTTCTGCGCAACAGGTTGGCATCACACTCCACCTCGGCATGATTGCGTTACACACTGGGAGCGAATAAACAAGCTGACATACCATAATCACTGACCATTCGTACTCCGTTACAAAGCAAATGTTGCAAACGGAAAAGCTAGAGACACGGTTCCTGCATCCACTACTCTGTTCTTTGTAAACTTGGATTGGAAACGGAGTGAACATCTGACTAGTTACTACAGCAAGGATCAGATACCTACTTATACTGGGAACTCGAAAGTACGCTCCTTCAGTCAACTGAGGATCTTCCAATTCAGTCCGACGATTCATCGGCAGACTCCACGTCCACTGGAGCTGCGGCTGCACCACGGTACTTTGCTGTCTCCTCTGCGTAGCGTTTTTTATCCACTAGGGACTGATCAACATAAGGCTGCCTCTCCTCAGCTGCAAAATTGACAGTTGGGAGATTATTACAACAGAGCTTTTATCCACCTTAACCCCAATTTGTTTTGTTTCCGTAAAATTTAAACTGACAGTTAACTGCACCAGAAACTTAGGACAAGTGAAATACACAAGGGTCTAGAAAGATTACTTGACATCTTTTGCCACTTCTCCCCAAGCTTCTTTGCTATATCTGTGGTGCTCAGTTCAGGATTACTGCTCTTCAAATTCTGCATTAGAAAAGTGTCGATTAAAGTTTGAGGATTCACTTCGCATAACTTCACAGTTGCTTTATTATCCTGAGTGTAGGTCACATGTCCTGAGTAAGAATAGCAAATCTATTTCTACAACCTAGCATCTTTACAAATGGCCTAGCTTGGGCCAAAGCAATCGTACACTCTATCTGAAGGAAGGAAAATCTCATTGTAAAATACATAGCATGAAAAAATAATGCAAGACTCAAACAAAATTCGATATCGTTAGTGTGAGACTGACAACAATTTTTCTCACCACAAAAGCAGAAAATATAAATATGGATCCATGGAAGTAACTTACAACTCGCTCAGCCTTTGAGAAGTACATGAACGGTGCTATTGCTCTTTTAGGGGCATTGGGATCTTTCTTCTTCTTCTTTGCCTTTTTTTTCTCTGAACCTTCCACGTCCCCACTCTTCGGCTTCCTCTTCACAGGTGGCTTTGAGCTACTAACTTCCTTTTTGGAAGATTTCTGAAACAGTAAGTTATTAGAACAGTGTTTCACTACATAGTTTTTTGTCTCATAAAGAGTTCTCTTGGGGATACAGCCAAGGAAAATTTGGTTACCTCCTTTTCTCCTCCACTTAGGCTAGCATCAGAACCCTCCTCTTCAGAAGCATCACTAGGGGATCCACTGTCATCCTTGTCTGCCACGAAATCCTCGTCCTAAAGTTGAAAAGAATTACAGAGAGATTTCCATGCAAATGAATTAGGTACTGCAATCCAGGACAACCTTGCCGGAGGAGGGCAAAGATTGCACAGAAAAAGTACCTCTTCATCACTTTCTTCATCACCAGCCTGATTTTTAATCCCATTCAGATATGGATCAAGGGGGTCGTCGTCAGTGCTTTGAAGAGCAGCTGCAACAGCACCACTTCCATCAAGGCCATCTTCTCCAAGATTCATGATTTTCAAATTCTTAGCACTTCAACAGGAAAAAAGAAAGGAAGAAATACTTATTAGCTTCATACAATATAAATCATACACTGATAATTAAATCAATTAGAAAAAGGCATATACCTGACAAAGTTGAAGAGGTTATGATATTCATTCCTTTGGATATTTCTGAAGAGATGTTCTTGATCATTTTTTAGCTTGACTAGGAGATCGAAATAGTGGGACGACATACTAGCACCACCAGCACCATGACGCTGAAATTCAACATAATCAATCTGCAATAACTAATAGCTTAGCAGAGGACAAATGGATGAAGAACCATGAATCATGCCAGAAATTTTCAAACGAGACCTCCTCATGCAGAATGAGTGTTGGGGGCTTTGGCAGAAAGAAAAAGCCCTTTTCAAGAGGATAGAGCAACCCATCTTCAGCTTTAAGTGATGATTTCACGGCATATCCATCTTGACAACTGCGGAACGTGCTTGGTCTCGTCACTTTAGCACCAGACAGGCCACGAAGGATTTTGGAGAATACCTCATGTTCTAGACCCTATGGAAAAATCAAACACTATATGAGTTCAGTCTGTCTGGAGTTCTACACAAATAAAAATCAAGATAGGACAACAACTGTAAATGAAGAAGTGTAGCAGTAGAAAATGAGCAAACATAAGAGTACAATCACTTAATCAGGACACTAGAATTATTAAGTGATATTTAATGTGATTTCAGTACTCGACCACAATCAGTATTCAGTTCCATATTTGCAAGCAGAAGAATTGAATGTCAATGGCATCTACGATGAAATGAAAACAAAATGAAATTTTGCAAAAACAAACACTGACTATGATCTGACGAATACCCAGTTAGGTAATAAGCTTATTGGAGGGTTTCAGTGTTTCAGCAGTACATAATCAATACATACAGTTCAGACCACTTCGTAATTAAATTGGAGATGTTTATTTGGGCATATCAATGGAGAAATACAAGTATTAACCACATAGATCAATGTAGAAGTTACAGCCAAGAAATTCAACAATCAAAGACGTCTATTTACCACCAACAAAAGGAAAATAATATTAACGCAAGCCAGGATTGACTTTTGACATGAAACATATCATGTTGAACTTAAACGGATGATACGTAAGTTGGATTGTGGAAAGCAAATAAGCATATCACATTGTAAGAACTCTGCAGTTTATCCTTGTACTTTTCAGCCAAAACCTCCTCACTTAATGACAGCTCCGTTGTAGCTACAGACTCTGTCATAAACTGTTCATAAAGGAAATGATTATTAAATGTCTAAAGCGAACTGTAATATAATACCTGAATAACAATGTGAGGATATAATGTGAGATGAATTGTAATACAATACCTGAATAACAATGTGAGGATACAATGTTTGCCCTTTGCGAATTGGTGGGTCAAGTGTGATAACCAAAAATGTATGAGGATTGTTTGACTGAATATAAGCAAAAAATCATATTAGCTTCTTGACAATACAAAAAAAATAGGAGGTGAAGAATTCTTAACAGTATCCACAGTAAAGCATGAAAGAAATAGAACCTTTGGCAAAACAAAGAGGCGAAGAATACTGCTATACTGGATTTTGAAATCATTAGCTTGTCCTTGGAGTCTTAAAAATGACATATGAAGCTCAACAACATATCGACCTCTGAATTAAAAATGAGCAGTTAGCTTATGTGATGAAATAGAAGAAAATAAACATAAATAGTGTATCCTTATTTTTGGATTTAGAAAAGCCAAATGGTCTATAGTTTCAAGAGTTCCACACCTTGGAGTAAGAATTCCAATCCCCTCAAATGTAGCAACAGCCTCCTCTGATGAGCCAACATCAGCTATCGCCAAGATCTTCTGCCAAAAAATCTAAAATGGAAAGAAGATTTCGTTATTTGCACCAAATAAGCATGAATGCGCCACTATCATATTGTGCTTATCGAGTGAGCTCACATGAGCTGAAGGCCGTTCCTCATCTCCGACAAATTGAGTATTTGTAGTTGGTACATGAAAACTTAGGTCCATCAGCGAATCTTTCTGCAGTAGAAATGGTGAAGAAGGGAGTTACAATCACCTGTATTACTAATGATCTTACAACAAAATGTGGCTAGAAACTGTACAAGCACCAAATATAGATTATAAAAGTGCAATTTTTCAGAGAGAACCCAGAATCCTCTAGATGTTGCTCCTTGTGCATTTGCTATTAAGCACAACAGAAGACTTAAAAAGTTAATTATTAGACATATGGCCAAACCACAGGTGCAGGTTAGACCTAAAATACCTTAAAATGAGACTGGAAAAACAGCTATAGTAGTAAATCTTTACCAATAAGAGCCACTATAAGTGTAAGAACGAAAGGAAACATATAGCCTATGTAACCTTAAAGAAACACACTAACATTGAGATTCATAGACATATATTTTTACTTTTTTACACCCAAGAACAGTAAGCAAAAGCCAATCAAACAGGCAAAGTTTCACAGAACTAAGTAATTTTGGGTCAACATATCCAGGCAAAGCAGACCTCATTAGCCCCTGTAGTATCATCGACGTGGAACTCAAGAACAACATCAGTTTTTCCTTGCAACTGAGTTTGAGATACATCTGCTAGAGATACTTCAAATGCCTCCTTTGAGCCAACGTTAAAGCTAAGCATATTGCCTGAAATGAGAAGAATAGGAAGATGAAATAAAACGAGACGAAATTTACAAAGCGGCACGTGGGAGTACCAACTGCCAGACAGGCTATAGAGAAATTAGCTAACCATTGATATCAACTGCTCCCCAATTATGTCCGCTAACAGAAAGCTGCTTCTCCTCTGGTGTGATTCCCGTGTTCTTTTGTATGAAGTTAGTAAGGTTACTAACATCCTACAGAATAATTTGAACAAATATTTCTCCGGTTAAAAGGGAATACACTAAGAGTTTTGATCATCCGAGAAATACTGAGATCTGACACAGAAAGCAGGTGTGAATGTGACTGTACAGCCATTGCATATGCAACTGCATTGTTTTCTTAATTCTAGCAAACCTTCATGTGTGTATACAATCAAGTACTCAACTAACTTCCCTTGGAGGGAAATGGTGGAGGACTATTACCTGTTCACGGAAGCCTTTGAACATGTATCGGATGCCCTCTTTGGTCCCAACACTAAGCTGATAAGATCTGGGGATTTTCATCCATGACATGGAGATTATATCAGCTTTATCAACATCAATGGTTTTTCCTCCACCTTGCTTCTTCCATGCAACCCCTCCCGAATGAAGCCTGAACTGACCAGGGTTCTGCAAGAGCACAAACCATGACAGACACAAGAATAGTTTCAGCATAGCAAGTGATGCAACTAACAGTGACCAATTAAACAGCACCAATGAAAAACACGGGCTCGTCTTGAAATTGATGTGAGTACTTTTTTTGCTACTTGCAATTGGTCCTCACTAGTTCCAAAAAATGTGTAACCATGAATGAACACAAATGCATAATTCTAAGCAGTAAAAGTGAAACAATGAGCGTTTGATCATATCTAGGTATTGCATAAGAGAAATATCCCTAAAACACATAGGAAGAATAAAAGGTTCTAAATTCTAGAAATCTCGTAATTATAGACCATGGGCTGCAATATTCCAACACGATGCGGTCATAGGCACAAATGAATGCTCAAAATGGATGCCAAAATGCACAAAATGGAAGGAACAAGGGTGATGGCAACAATTGCATAATATATTCCACATATTGGACGGACAGATCTGTCGCATGAACTGATGCTCGAATCCATGGATTTGTAATTGAGTTTCCAAATAATTCAATCCCAAGCTTATTGGATTTGAGAGCTAAAATAATTCTTTTTTCCTGGCCAAAACAAGTGTCTAAATCTAACAACCAAATGGAGGATCACAGATTTACCCTCTGAGGGGATTCCGTGCCGCCCAGAGGAAACCCTAGCATGTAAACCCTAGAGGAATCAAGCGCCATACGACGAAGATGCGAGCACAAATTCCGGGGGCAAACCTGTCGCCAACCCGCCGCCAGCACGGAACCAAAGAATCGAGCTGGAAACCCTAACGAAACAACGACTCGAATCGATCCGAACCAGCGGGAACGAACTCGGCGGAGGAGGTGCACTCACGTTGCCGACGCGGCCGCCGAGGGAGATGTTGCTGAAGAGGTGGCCGTCCGCCATCTCGCCCTTTGACCCCGCAACCGGCGGCCGCCGGCGCCGTGCTACGAGTTTCTCGACTCGCTCCCTCGCGCGCGGGCGAGTCGCCTCCTCAGGGGCGGGATTTGGGAGCTTTGCGGCGAGGAGGAAGTGGCTTTCGCTTTGGTGTTGGGGCCTTGGGGGGATTTGGGGCGCGCGGAAGGTTAATATAGGCGTTGGAACAGCGAGCCCTATCTGACGGGTGGGGTCCACATCTAGCCTGAGAATGAAGGACTTTATGAATTTAATCCAAAATTGAGTTAGGAAGCAACACATTGAGAAAAATAAACTGACCGAAATAAAATGATTATCTTAAAATTGCAGATAAAATCTTAAGAGATGGAAAAATACAAAACAATTTATAGAATTTCCTGCAACTACCGAAACCACTAACCGTCGTGCAAATCAAGCGTCGCCGTATTTAGAATATTATATCCATATTTTATTGTTATTTATTAGGATTTATCAATGATCTCCTTTATTTGAGTTATAACTCTATAGAATAGGAAAACTCTGTTTTTGTATTTTTAAGTTTCACATAACTAAATGAAATCAAATGGATATGAGATTTTTCGAAGATTATCTTTTCGCGAAGATAAGGAGTTGGAACACCTGAATCGCAAGAGGGGAGACTTGAGGCCTAAAAGAGACCAGGTGGCACGACCCACTCCCTTGGCCACGCGTGCTCTTTTCCTCCTTAGTCGTCGATACCCGTCCATTTTAGCCCTAATTCGGAGTCTTGATCTAAAAACGTTTATAAAAAGATCTCTCACGGCAATCTCGAAGGAGATAGAGCAGAAACACAAAAACAACAAAACAACCAGAACCAACGAAATTTGGAGGGGGATCGCTGGAGCCACCACCGGTTGGATCTCCACCCTCTCCAACGTCATCAACACCGTCTCCATGATGAAGGAGTAGTCCATCTCTAGACTATGAGTTTGTGGCAGTATCTTGATCAACATCTCTCTCATGCTTTCATTGTTTCAGTATCGTATGAGTTGCCCAACATGATTATGGTCATCTGTGTAATTTCTATGTGATGGATCTTTGTTTTGTGAGTTGATATTTGAGATAAAAAAATATCATGTGTAAGATGTACAGGTAGATGCATACTATATACCCCGTTCTTAAGTACTTATTTTGATTATACTTGTACGCAAGAATATGTATGGGGTAACGTGTGATTAGATGGAGTAACACGGTGGTGGAGTTTGGGAAGTGACGGAAAACTCGAGATCCACTATTTTTATCTTTCTTTTATTACCTCATTAGGGATAAAATGAATGCATGTGTTATTCATTTTGTGACAGTAATATGTTCTTGTTTGGTTAATGTAGTACATTTGTTACTCAAATATCATGTCATAGTATTTAAGGATATATTCTGTTTATTCTTAATTCTAAATTGCATGAAATTTCCCCTTTCTAGAGAAGTATAAGTAAGATGTGTTGCATCATATTTATATTAGAACATGATGCCCATATAAATGTTAATCAAACACATAATAAAGTTCCAAGTGATATTATATTACCCATAAGCAGTTTTTATATCTATTGCACCTTATGAGAGAGTAGATAAGTGAACCTACGAACCTTGGACCACCTTTTATTATAAAAAACATCCTTTACGCAGCTTATAGCACTTTATATTTTTTGCAATAATTAATCCCGAAAATGCAAAAATACATTACTATTTGCAAAAAAACAAAACCCCTAAAAGAACTTTACTTTATTGTATTTACTTTCTTGTCTACTTATATATTATTTACTTATATTTATTTATAGTTTTATATCAGTTTTAGTGCTTGACAACCACATGGTGGAGTTGGGGACACAAGGCAAATAGTTTGTTTTGTAGGTTGCTAGAATAAGATAAGAAAATATGTTTACTTGCTAATTCTTCGAGAGGTTAATATAAACCCTCAAGTCACCCTTGTGGAAAAAGACGCTTGCTACAACACTCTGCACTTAGAGTCCCAACGAGTTAGTACACACAGAGTTGTTGTCATCACCGAGACACACGCTAGAAGAAATGTCGAGCCTCCACCAATGAGGAATCCAAAAAAACACCATCGCCAGCGAGGTTTTGTGAGTCGATGAACAGGCATGTTGCATGCAGCAAGACACATGTTGTGGCACGTCAACCCGGGGACGTCCCTATGATGTCTTGAACCAAGATTCGCCGCCTCCCATCGATGAAGTCGTGGAAGAACAATAGATCCACCACCTATGTACCAGCATCCTCGCTCTAGAGGAGCCACCTCGCCTTGGCGACCATCGTTGTTGTGGATAACAATTAACACCAGCAACACACCGAGAAACTGATTTCACCAGATCCGAAGAACGGCGAGAATACCAAGCTATCGATCTGAAGGACCAAGTAGCACCTGTTGCCATTAAATCTGCATCGCCGCTGTGAAGGTCACCACCGGTATGGTAGTAGAGTTGAGGCAGATTAATTTGCCTAGACGCTGCTCCCACCATCCCAACAACGCACCATAGCAGACAATTGTTGGGTTTGCAGCATAGAAAACAAAAAAATCCTACGATGGGAATGACTAAGCACCAAGATCTATCTACCAAGATATAAACAACAGATGGATATACATCCATAGAGAACATATCCTTGAAGACCGACAAAGTGTTATGAGGTTGAACTCGTGGATGATGTAGTCGTACGCCTGTCGATCTCAATATCGAGAGGAAGTCCAACGTCGCAAATCAGCAGCGCGTCCGTGATCGCACACACGCCCGATCCACTTAACAACCTCCGCCTCCTCGCTCCAGCAATGCAGCGGAAGCAGCAACTCCTTTTAGACAAAAGCCACCAAAAACATGTATCTCGCTAATCCAAGACCATAGGGAAATAATTCTAGAGGAGGAGAGAGATCCTTCAAGAGGAGGGAGTGGGGGCCTTTTATAGGGAGAGGGGCAGCCCCCTCCCATGGCCGGCGGCCATGGAGGTGCCCCCACCTCTTCCACATTCATGTGGGTGGAGCTCCAACTCACATAAATTTGCCTCCACTCAAAGTCCCACTCATCCCCATTAAATTTTCAGCAAATTTAATGTAAACTCTCATTTAATAAAACTCTTTAATTTATTTTATTCAGATTTTGTTAATTACTTTAATTAACAAACATTCACATAAAACCCCTGCAACATTTCAATATCACATGCAAAACCAATTTCAGCAATTTCATCTGAAACAATTCTGGTGTCCATTGAAATAAATTCAGCGCTTTCTAATTCTTTTCTCTGAAACATATTTGCTCCAAATGGTGTCGGCATCCCTTAAGTGTGTTACCCTACGGTTCACGAATAATGCAGACATGATCGAGACCCCTCTCTGATTAATAATCAACAGCGGGACCTGGAGATCCGTACTTACTCTCACACATTCAATGATGACTTCTATGATCGTGAGAACCTTTAATGTTAGCAACTAAATCCCTTTGTCTCGCGATATATTACATGTCCGAGATTCGATCATAGGTATCCCCGTACCTAGTTTGATCTCGTTACCGACATGCACTCTTTTCTCGTTCCCGTGATATAACATTCTAGTGATCTCATCACTTGGTTGCAAGCTATCTCAATGTGATATCACCGAGAGGGCCTAGAGTATATCTATCTGTAATCGGGATGGATAAATCCCACTCTTAATGCATGAGCATCTACATAACATCTTTGGAGTATCTGAACCTGCCTTTATTGTCACCCTAGTACGGTGTGACATTTGATGTTATCAAGTTACTCTTCCGGTGTTAGTGATTGACATGATATCATGGTCTAAGGACTATAAATACTTTGTATGATGTTATAGCAATTTAAACACAATGACTTTGATCGTATTGCTATACTTCGGATGAATATTCATCACATCATTCCACCAATGTTGTGACCTTGTTATTAACAACATCCAATGTCCATGATTAGGAAACCTTGATCATCTTGTTAATCAACGAGGTAGTTTATATGAGAGGCATTACTAGGGTATTTGTATTTTGTTTATTAAAAACACATGTATTAAAGTTTCCAATTAATACAACTATAGCATGCAAAATAAATATCTATCATATACTTGAAATAATATAATAACAACTTTATTATTACCTCTCGGGCATATTCCCTTCAACAATCCCTAACCCTATCTACTAGACCAGAATGGAGGAGTAAGGTCCCCCTTCATCCTACCGTCGGATTGGCAAGCAGAGGGTGAGGGGACCAACAACCTGTCTGGTGGAGATTTGAAGGGAGTGGATCGCCGCCTTGTTGCCTAGGAGAGGAGGAAGACGTGAAAACAAGCATTTATCATTAGATGTTTTTTGGGTGCGTTTGGTACATGTATCACCGGTCTCGCCATCGTCTACATTCCCATTGTCTGGCATATCCCTACAGATCTATTTGGAGAAACTCCATTCGTGATCTCCAAAGGTCTTCTTGGTTCTTTACACAAAAAAGGCGTCCGGTCCATGAGCCCTATGGGAAAATTGTGTCCGTTAACATTTTTTTGTTTGGCGCTCCCAAACCAATCCTAGTGCAGCACGTGTCTCCCTGGCGCGCCGGGCATGAAATTTATGTCCGACAGGAGAGCAAGGGCAGGTGATGGCCTATCGTCATCCTCTAATCCCTATCTCCCCTGGTCGTGCACCCCGCCTCTCTGTGCTCTACTCCCGAGAGTCATTGTTGTCCCTCTAGTGCTCCCTAGACATACGAGTGTCCAAAGGTTCAGCCTCGTCGCCCCGATCCTCCCAGTCGACAGACTCATCCACACACACTTTTAATCGACATCTATGACGGTGTCTTCTTCCTTTTGCCATTAGCATTCTTCTTTGATTCTGGCGGCTTCGTTGCTTCTCCGACCACCTTGTCCACTTCAAAAGCGTCTAGATGAGCTCCGCTTCCTCTCTGACCTCCTGATGCATGTGTAATGCACCTATGATATTTCTAGTTTATTGTGTTATATTCCTTCATAATTCATACTATCCTTTTCTCTGCACCCCCGGGGCGCGGTTGTGAGACCAACTGTTGTATGTAATCTACAGTTACGTAGATTGTTTAGTCACAGAGTCAAAGACCATCAACCATTAGATTTAATCTATGGACAAAATCGTGGATAGAGAGCGAAGTAAACACTTCATGTCTATGAGTCAGGTGTTGTGTCAAGGACAACACACGGACATAGAGTAAACACGTCTATTTTTAAAGACAGTCTAGCATGCTTTCGATCTTGAGTAAAGCACTTACTTTGCATGTTGTGTGCTCTGCAGTACTATGTCATCAATCTAACGATCGTACCAAGCTGACCAAGAACTACATCACGTTCATGGGAAAAGGAGAAGGCATCGAGGAGATGAAGCTGCCATTCTAACACGCTATCGATGTAACAAATTACTTGCTTTGCATGACGCATACTCTACAATATTGTCTTGACAAAGTAAATATAGTACCAAGTTGACAAAAATATGTCACATTCCTGGGAAACAGCGAAGGCATGAATGAGATAAAGCTACCGTTGATGCGTTCCGTGATGATTGTATGTATGAGTAGAAACGATTGTGTGTGCGACCAGGTTAGTATCCTCGTATCTCTGTAAAACCTTATGAAGATTATGGAGGCAATGGTTAAATGAAGTCCCATAGACCGAAAAGTCGTCCATGAATACTTCCATAATATTTTCAACATAATCAGCAAATATAGCGGTCATACACCTTTGAAAGATAGAATGCGCATTACAAAGGCCAAAAGGCATACGACGATAAGCATATAAACCAAAGGGGCATGTGAATGTTGTTTTTAATTGGTCATCTAGATGGACAGTTATTTGAGAGAAATCGGAATATCCATCTAAGTAACAAAAATGAGAGTGCATAGCAAGTCTCTTTAAGGTTTGATCTATAAATGGTAAAGTGTAGTGGTCCTTCCGAGTTTCCTTATTAAGTTTTATAAAATCATTGTCCATCCTATGACCAATGACAGTTCGAGTAGGGACTAACTTCCTATGTTAATTTGGGACTACAGTGAACCCACTTTCTTTTGAACACAATAAACAGGACTTACCCAGTCACTTTCCTCCACATGGAAACTGATACCTGCATCTAGAAGGCGGATTACCTCCTTCCTCACATATTCTTTCATATGAGGTTTAAGTATTATTTGAAAGTCTGCAACCGGTTGGACTCCCTCTTCCATAAATATTCTATGAGTGGCTATCGAGGGACTAATCCCTTTCAAGTCATCCATTGAATAACCGAGAGCCTTACGGTGCATTCTTAAGACTATCATTAAGTTTTTTTCTTCCTTATCTGGAATATTGGAGCTTATAATAATAGGGTATTTGTTAGTCTATCAAGAAACCTATACTTTAATTGTTTAGGCAGGGGTTTGAGTGTAGGAGGGGGAAGCTCCTCATCACCTTTTCTTACGAGTGTCTCATAAACTTGGTTCATTTCAGGATCAACTATAGGGGCTGAATTAAGATATTCATTAAAGTCCATTTATCTATATCTTCGGGAAGATTGTCATTTTCAACTAAGCTTCTTTCTAGCTTATCATTGGGAGTCTCATAAAACATAGTCGAAAGACTAGTAATGTTACCTTCATATTCTTGCTCTTGCTCATATTCTTCAAACTCCTCAATAGTTGTCCTGTGTTGAAATTTAGAGAAATGGAAATTCATTTTATCCTTGCCAAACTTGAGAGACATCGTATCCTTTTTGTAGTGGCTCCTATGGTATTCAGAAAATTTCTTCCAAAAATAATTGGACAATAAGCGTCAGTAGGCATATCAACAACTACAAAATCAATAGGGTACTTATAAGGTCCAATACAAATTGGAACATATCTAACTATTCCCATAGGAATTCTAAGTGTTTTATCTTCTAGCATAATTGTCATATCAGTATCTTCTAATTCAGCTAGTTTGAGTTCATCCTGAATTTTTAAATATAAGTTATAAGGGATTATGTTAACATTTGTTCCAATATCACAAAGTCCATAATGAGAAGATCCACCAAAGGTGCAAGGAAGAATAAGTTTACCAACATTTTTAACTTCTACCTTCCCTTCAACAAATTGAGAAACTCTGGTGTCTAGCTCGGTTACATTGCAATGTGCAAACATGGTCAATATATCTTCTTTAGTGTTCTCACCAATTACCTGCATGCCCCTTGAATAATTTATTCTATTTTGCATCTTCTTATAGCTTCTTGAGGATCATTCTTTCCTATTCTAGCTGTTCTTCAAGTTGTTGGGCTACCATATGTTTTTTCACTGTCCTTAGGAAAGGAAGGGGCTAGCATACGATGCTCTTTTATTTAATTGCTCTACAGGGGCCACCTCCTTCCTCACATATTCTTTCATATGAGGTTTAAGTATTATTTGAAAGTCTGCAACCGGTTGGACTCCCTCTTCCATAAATATTCTATGAGTGGCTATCGAGGGACTAATCCCTTTCAAGTCATCCATTGAATAACCGAGAGCCTTACGGTGCATTATCAATTTTTTCTGCAGGGGAAATTCCATACCAAGCTAGAGCAGTGTTAGTTAGAGATTGGCCTTTTAGTTTTAATTCATCATCCTAATAGCCTTTCAATTTAAGTGTCCAACATAACTCGACAAAATTCATTAGGTGAGCATATGGATCCTCATCTGGATCATCTCCTGCAAAAGTTTTCTTATGAATAATAGCGATGAAACGAGGATTCACTCATATTCTTGTTCGCTTCCACTCGGGAATTCCTTAACGAAACCTCTGTTAAACTTCCCAAGGTAGTTATTTGCATCAAGCTGATTCATAACCCAGGTACAGTCATGATGTTTACCTAAAACTAGTAAACAACTTTAGTAAAATAATTAATAGAAGTAGAAACTAAGAACAAAGACCAAAAACACTTAGCTTCCTGGCAACGACACTAGAATATAGCTTGATGACTACAAGTGCACAGAGTGATTATAGATAGTTTTGAAATAAGAGTATCAAACCCACAGAGAGCTATTTGGTTAAGGTCTTTATTCCCCTTGTCACTATCTATCAAAGGATACTTGTAAGCTGCATTTGATCTCAAGTAAATGGTGTTTGGAAGGTTTGCATGTTCGTATGCAAGAAATTAAACAAAAGCAAGTAAAGTAAATAAGTAAAAAAAGCGTTGGAAAATGTGTTGGAACTCAATAAGGCTAAAGCGTTCTCGAGGATGTAGGATACACCACTAGCATATAATAAATATTCATGACTAGGATAATCTATGTCTTTCGTCATGACATGTGTGGAGAGAGCTTCATAATAAGATGTTCACTACAAGTCTCGTGAGCAGCCTCTTCTACAAGTCAAGTTTTGAGGTCATCTCTAAATAACCACTAAGATGCTTGCGAGCAAATAACTTGTACATACCACCACAATTAAGGGTTTTCCCATGGATATCATAATGATCTTAGTGAATCTCTCTCAATCCTCCTTTGATCACGTAGGTTATAAGCCAATGCTTACAATCACTAGATAACACTAGACATACTCCCATACATGTACCAAGGGTAGCTCCCTCTCTTTAGTTCTGAAGGCAATTGCTATGTGGTCGACTTCACATGCCATCTAAAGGGATAGATCTAACACAATATCATAAATAAATAAATTGATCAAGGACCAAAGTTATAGATCATCTTAATTTCATTTCATAATAGTGACAGGGTTTCTCTATCTCCCCAAGAACAAGGGAAACTACTCACACATGGAAGCAATCAACAACATCATCATATTCATAGGGATGGATTGAAAATGCAAAGGTAAATCAAGTGCAAACCACAATTGTATTGGAATTACAAGAAGATCTAATGAACGAGAGTTGGGGAAAATGGTGGTGATGGAGGAGGATGCAATGTCCTCCAATGATCCGTGAAGCGGCAAGGATTTTCCCTTCTCCAAGTTTCTCCTCTAGACCCCTTTCTGGTATGGTATTTCGAGGTTGTAGATTTCTGTGTATGTCGAATCTTAGTTCCGTCTTCGCGTGGTGAGAGTATTTGACGAGCCGGACGTCCTGACATGTCGTACGGGCGGACAATATGGGCGGGCTCTACCCGTACCGTAAGTTGTTAGTACTGTAGTAGCTTCTCCTTGAATCCTCTCTTGTCCCAGATGCGTGGAAAATCATTTAAATGAGATTTATCACTTTCAAATACATATTATTGCATAACATGATAGTCCAATTGATATATTCACAAAAGACTTACTACTTCAGGATCATGTTGAAACATGGACAAAAGGTGTGCGTGAACGCCGTAAAATACAAAAAATCCTAACTCTACTTATGAAAAAACATAAGATAAATATGTTTCAAAAATGGACTCATCAATAGGTTGTGGATATGTCGTGGATATGCTAAATGGGTATCACCATAGCACGTCCATATTCCGGCAAACCCGGGTGGCCCATAGTTGGTAGCAAGGCCCATGGCTTGCTGGGCGGCCCAGTTAGACGGATCCAGAAGGGAGGCCCATGCCGGATAAAGGAAGGTTATGCAAGAGTCACCGACGTACGCGGAGCCTTGGATTGTAAGACACGAAAGACTAGTTCGTATTAGTGTAGGACTATTTACCTTGTCCGACAAGGACCTTTCCCTGTAAACCCTAGGTTCTGGTGCCTTTATAAGCCGGACATGTGAGAGCCTTTAGGGCATGACAACCTAGATTGCTATATACAACGTGCAACACCTAGCACATCGAACCGATCTCTGTAACTCGGCGTATTGCCATTATAGTGATTTATAGCAGGAGTAGAGTTCTGCCACCGTTGTGGGACTTGAACCTGGGTAAGCTGCGTTACCTCGTACCCGCCAACTCTCCGCCTTACCCCATGTCTCTAAACATGCACTATGAGGATCCCTCCATGGCGTACTCGTCGGCAACACCACGACAGTTGGCGCCCACCGTGGGGCAAGAGGTGCTTCGAGCTCTACACCGGACGAGGTCCAATCTCTTCACGGGAATCAGCGACACCGTAGCCATCGAACGTGTTCTCTTCTCTGGCAACATCCCGATCGTCCCTCCAGATGAGTTATGGGTGTCGGTGAAGACAAACCCTAGGCGCTGCTCCATCATCCCCTTCGGAGACATCCACATCTTCATCGGCGAAACTGACTCGGGTCCTAGATCCTAGGAAGTCGGAAACTCGTCAAGCCCCGCACGGACCGCCTATCAGCATGACACGTTCGCGGAAGGATCTGGGCCATACCTTTCCTTGGAGTATGGTGGCTCAGATCAGGAAAATTCAAGGCCCACCCAAACTGCCCCTGTGCAGGATATAAAGGTGGAAGGACCCCACAAATCCGCTTAGCTTCCTTGAGCATTAGAGATGCGCAGGTCACACTTTGTCGGTGTAATCACCATCTTTGATCTAGCCAAATGCGTTCAATGGGACGGAGAACCTCCCTGCGAATGCCTCGCCAGATGGATGAGGGTGAGGGAAACCCTCGAGGGCGACCACGCCGACGAGCTCGTGTACCACTTCGTAGAAGGGCTCACACCTGGAACACTCCTCCGGCATACCCTTCGAAGGCGGCAGGCCACAGGTCCTCTCACCCTTGGTGAGATGGTCACAATCGTCAACGAATACGTGGACGCCAATAAGGAGGTCGAGGCTGCAATCGCCATCGTGGCCGGAGGAGGGAACAACAACAACGGCCCGCCTCCATCACCCTCTACATCCGCCATCGTCAACACCGAAGCCAACTCCGACTCCGTCCTTGACGCACTATACACCGACATCAATATGGATGGCGGTGGCTCGGACGCTAACTCAGAGGAATATGATGTTGTTATGAGGAAGATTGAGCAGGAGATCGAGAAGGAGGAACGCGCCGAGAAGACCAACGCTTCCCACCAGGTGCTAGTCGCCATTGTGAGCGTGATGGAAGAAGACGGACAAGAACTGGAATGTGGGAGAGATCCACCCACGCCAACGGTTACTAGAGCAGCAGCGGCCAAGAAAGCCACCAAGCCTCCGGCTCCGTCCAAGGCCTTGTCGCCTCTGGTTATCCACCCGCAACCGGCACAAGAACTCACCATGGACCCTAGTACTACCAGGCAATCAAATCAGCCGCCAATGCCACCATCAACATTTGCAGCTGCCAACCCATTGGTTACTGATGTCTACGCACTTCTATTCTTGTAGACAGTTGTTGGGCCTCCAAGTGCAGAGGTTTGTAGAACTGCAACAAGTTTTCCCTTAAGTGGATCACCCAAGGTTTATCGAACTTAGGGAGGAAGTGGTCAAAGGTATTCCCTCTCAAGCAATCCTGCAATCAAGATACAAGAAGTCTCTTGTGTCCCCGACACACCCAATACACTTGTCAGGTGTATAGGTGCACTAGTTCAGCGAAGAGATAGTGAAATACAAGTGGGATGGATAATTATAAGTGGTAAGGGTGCCAGAAAATAGCTTTGATGGCGCGTGGAAGAGACTACAGGTAAACTGAAATAAAGATGGAAGCAAGCAAACATGTAACAGATCTAGTTGCAAACGGTGTTTCAATGCTTAGAAACAAGGCCTAGGGATCATACTTTCACTAGTGAACACTCTCATATAAATATCTTATCTTCATGATACTACTCTAAACTACTCTCCGGTTGAACACTCTAATCGATGGTAGGGCTATAACAGCACACCTCAAAGTTCGCTTTCCCCATCTAGAAAACCCCACACTGTCACCTTGAGCACTAGATGGTTCCAACAAACACCACAATTTCATAAATACATCCAACTCCAAATATAACTCATAACAAGTATTTGTAATCTCTAGCCTAAGTGCCACCATGGTGTGCACACTGTCACTTTCACACACATGGGGAGAGCAGAGATCTATTAAAGCACTTGAGTAGCAAGGTAGATCTACTTGATTACAAAGGTCATGATCACAATATGATCATGCATAGAGAGAGAGATGAACACATAGCTACCGGTAGAATCCTTAGCCTCGAGGAAGAACTACTCCCTCCTCATCATGGGAATCAACAACGGTGATGGAGATGGCGGTGGAGATCGATGGAGATGGCTCCAGGGGCACGTCCCCGTCCTAGTAGGGTGCCAGTACAGAGACTTTCTGTCCCCCGAATCTCCCCTTCGGTGTCGGCGGCGCTACGGAACTTTTCGTGGCTGGAGGCTTGACGATTTAGGGTTTTTGCATCGGGAGGCATCTTATAGGCGAAGAGGCAAGGTCGGTGGGCGGCCAGGGGGCCCACACCACCTGGTGGCGCGACCAGGGCTAGCCCGTGCCACCACATGGTGTGGCCACCTTGTGGCCCCTCTCCGTCTCGTCTTCTAGATCTGTGAGTCTTCCGGCAAAATATCGACTTTGGCTTTTGTTCGGTCTAATTCCGAGAATATTCATTTTCTGACTTTTCTGGAACCAAGAACATAAGAAAACAGGCAACTGGCACTATGGCATCTTGTTAATAGGTTAGTCCAAGAAAGTGTATAAAAAGTACTCCAAAGTGTGGACAAAACATAAGAAAGTAGATATAAACCAAGCATGGAACATCAAAAATTATAGATACGTTTGCAACGTATCAACATCCCCAAGCTTAACCCCTGCTCGTCCTCGAGTAGGTAAGTGATAAAAAGAAAGAATAATTTTTGAGGTGACATGCACCATTATAAACTTGATCATCATTATTATAAAAGCATTGATAGCTGGGATCAGAGTACTTTAAACATGAACATCAAAGACAAAGTTCTAGCAATAAGACAAAGCAACTAAATTGCAACATGAAAAAGGCACAAACAAAAGAATCATGAATAACAATGCTTTGCAAGACGTTTGCTTGTTTCACATAAAGAAAACATAGCAGTGGCATTTAACTTGTCCCTCATAGAGTAGCAAAGATAAATGCATAGGACACCTTCAAAGTTCATAAGAGTGACTAGATACAAATAGTTTAAAACAAGCAATATCAAAGTTATGCATCAATCAACAAGTCTCGGGACAATGCACATAGAACTAAGAATGGCCACTATGCTCTCAAAGTAGGTGCATAAAGATAGAAGGTGGAGACTCAACATAAAAGTAAAAGAAAGGCCTTCATAGAAGGAAGTAGGGATTCAAGTTTCATAAAGAGCTTCCAAAAATTATGGTACTTATTAGCTTTCAGCTCTCATTGCCCCTATCATAAGCATCTTGAAGGTGATTAAGGTTAAAGTGACACAACTAAGAGGATATGCTTGATAAGTTATAAGCTGAAATCTCATGCCCCTTACTTACGAAGACCGAACCTCATGCTACTCAACTTTAGTCACAAGTAAGCTCTTGTCATTGTAAGTACATATGTATCATAGAGAACCGCCAACGGGTTACCCCTTGCATGATACAGGAGCTATCCCATAAACAAAATGACAAGGCAAGCAGACAATGAGCATCTCAACAACCTTTTATTTGCTATTTGCATATGTTTTTATTGAGGATGCTTCATAGAGTGCTCATTATGGTGATGCTGCAAGTTTCCACCATGATTAGGCATGGCTTAGGCTAGCGGTCCAGGCGTTTCTCTAACACACATACAAACTACATGATCTTACAAGTTCCACTTTTATTTCACACCGCCGGGATGCATAAGTAAAAGAACATGATATCAACGGGGTACAAAGTACAAGTGCAATGTTGAAAGCGTTCCCCATGATACATGATTATGCTAACTTCAACTTATAGAGCGCAAGCATATACGCAACAATGCTAGACGCAATGGTTCAAGTTTATTAATTGCAAGAAAGTAAAGTGTGCCATCAAGTTCGTGAGAGCTTTACTCACTAGTTTTCTCATAACAAGTTTAATTCGGAAGGTAGATAAAAACATGAATATACTTGGAATAGCATATGCTAGTAGGTAGGTATGGTGGAATCTTTTGGAATAACTTGGTTTTAGGAGTTGGATGCATGAGTGGAACTCATACTTGGTTGTGGAGGCTAGCAAAAGACTGGGAGCGACCAACTAAGAGAGCAATAATGGCCATAATCATGCAAAGCGACAAAACATCATTGATCAAAGCATAAAGTGATACTACAAGTTGAAAACTAAAGGATCATAAAGGCTATGGTGACTTGGGATAGTCATAACATGGTGTGAGCATGTGCCAAGTCAACCCAAACAAAGTATCAAAGGAGAATACCACAATACTATGCTTTAATATGGTAAAAAACGCATGATTCATCCAAGGCACTTTAAGCAATCTCAATTGTTTATAACAAGTCATGCAACAACAAAGAATACTAAGCATAAAGCCAAAACAATATCAAGCATGTGATGACAAAGCATAGGCCATAGTCAAAAACAAGCTCTCTTTACCACTTAAGCATGGACTTTCCTACTCTTTTCCAATCGAAACCAAACTATTTGAAAACCAATGTATGAAAGAGGGGGTCCAACCAATTTATTCAGCAAACTAAGGAAACCAAGCAAACGAAAAACCAAAACAAAAATGAAAAATAAGACGCTCCAAGAACAACACAACTGTGCATGAAACAATAAAAATGAAGCGTTTGGAAGAAACCTGGGATTTTTATTGATGAAGAGGGGGATGCATTGGGCATTCCCAAGCTTTGACGCTTGTAATTCTTGGATATTTCTTGGGGTGACACGCGTGGCATCTCCAAGCTTGAGGTTTTAGTCCATCCTTCATCTCATTACTCATTCCTTGCATACACCTAAATTTTTTCCTTCATACAAAACTTCACACAATCTTTATTAGCAACATTAGTGCAGTCAAGATAATAAGTCTTTAGGTTCAGTTTCAACACCAATAAAACTTCCATTAAAACACAAGCTACTGTAGCACTTCCCTCAAAAAGCTCAATTCCCCAAAAGAACTCAAAAAGGAACCAATAAGAAGCAAATACAGAAAATGGCAGAAATCTGTCAAAACAGACCAGCAGGTAAAGACAATTTTTGTCGAAGACCTTCTGTTGCTCAAAGGACAAGCCGGTTGTATTACTTAAGATGACCAAACGTTCTCGAGGACACATGGGAATATCGTCAAGTGCTTTCGCTTCATATAGTTGATTAATCTCCTTTAGTTTGCTAATTGTTGTATGGGTGAACCTGTGCTAATGTACCGACCTTCCTAGGACAAATACATACTTGTGATTATACCCCTTGCAAGCATCCACAAGTACAATAAAGTAATTAAGATAGAAATCTAACCACAACTTTAACCTCTAAGACCTTGACATCCCTTGTGCAAAGGTTTCCTAACGGGGGTTCAGGTTTCTGTCACTCTGCCAACCCCTACGATTAGTAGCCAAATACACAATGTATTCCCCTAGGACCATATAGGTGAAGTGTCATGTAGTCGATGTTCACATGACACCACTAGAAGAAATACATCACAACTTAATTAACAAACTATTGAATCTTTCTCAACACAATTCCACTACTAACAACATGACTTCTCCCATGTCTGCAAGAACTAAATGAACTACTCACAAGACATCATATGGATCAAGATCAGAGATGATATAATGATAAGTAACAATCTGAACATAACAATAATTCAATGGTTCACTCAATAGCATCAACTACAAGGAGTAATCAACACCGGGAAAGTTACCCCTAAGAACTATGCAAGATTCAACCCAATTGTTACAGCGGTATGGAGTGGTGATGATGGTGCTGGTGGAGATGATGGTGGTGATGATGATGATGATCCCGATGAAGGCCAGCTTGATGGTGGTGTTGATGGCGATGATCTCCCCTCTCTGGGAAGGAATTCCCTCGGCAGAATCTATCTATCGGAGAGATCTTTCTCTCTCTCTGTAGTTTTCCACCCCGTAGAGGCGGCGAAATCTTTCTATGGTCTCTCCCCGAGGCTTAGGGTTTCATGGGGATAATATACGCCAAACGGGAGAGCCTAGAGTAGGCCAGGGTGGCCACACCACCTGCTGGCGCGACCTAGGGCTGCCCGCGCCAGGGGGTGGTGTGGCCCCCCTGTGGCCCATCTCCACTCCCCCTTCTGGCATCCTTCGTCTTCTAGAAACATAGAATTTTCCATGTATTTTCCTGGATTTTCTGGTCTTCGTGTTCGCCTCCAAACAACACCTTTTCCATCAGAATCCTGACTGCAGCGGTCCATGCTCCAAAAGTCATCAACCACGCAAAAACAGATGAAATAACATAAGTATCATCTCTTAATATGAAATATATCAACGAATAACAGTAAATTATGATATAAAATAGTGATGCAAAATGGACGTATCACCGGACTCAGGGTCTTCCTTGAGGTCGTTGACAAATCTGCATTGGCAGTTGGTGTGGGTGGCTTTGCCATTTGTGTCAAGGTGGACGAAACACGGCATATCATGGTACTCTTCATACATTTGGGGAACGCGGGGCACTGAGGGTGTAGAATCACTCCTCTGCTAGCCATTGCTAGTCCCCCGGCCATGTCCACGCCGTCCGCCTCCGCCTCTGCCAGTGAACGATGCGGCGACCATGTCGGCTGCTTGCTTTTCTTCAGGCAGATTCTTCCGCTTGTTATTGTTGTTCTTTCTGGCCTAGGTAGGGATTGCTATTGCGGGCAATGATTCGCGTGCATCATCAGCAGCAGCGGTGAACTCGCTAGCCATGGAGATCATTGCGTTGAGGTTGAGCTCATTGTTCTCTTGCTTGCGCTTCAACGTATGCTGGAGTAAAGTTCCCTTGTCACCAAAAAGGGAACCAATGAATTAAGAATGTGTGTTGATTACACTAGCTTGAACAAAGCGTGTCCGAAGGATCCGTTTGCTTTGCCTCGCATTGACCAAGTCATTGAATCGATGGCTGGCTTAGAACTTCTGTGTTTTCTCGATGCCTACTCAGGTTACCACCAAATCCGGATGCGAAATTCGGACCAGTTGGCCACTTCGTTTACCACACCCTACATCATGTATTGCTACGTTATGATGCCCTTTGGGCTGAAAAACGCTGGTGCTACTTACCAGCGGACAATGCAATGTTGCCTGCACGACCAAATAGGTCGCAACATACATGCTTACGTGGACGACATCACGGTAATGTCAAAGAAATCAAATAATCTTATCGCCAACTTGCAGGAAACCTTCGACAATCTCCGAAAATACAACATGATGTTGAACCCCAAGAAGTGCGTCTTCGGGGTACCTTCCGGCAAGCTATTGGGTTTCATCATTTTGCATTGTGGAATCGAGGTGAATGATACATTGCAAATGTATCTATAATTTTTGATGTTCCATGCTTGGTTTTATCCACTTTCTTGTGTTTTGTTCCAACTTTGGAGTACTTTTCATATGATTTCTTGGACTAACCTATTAACAAGAGCCACAGTGCCAACTGCCTGTTTTCTGCTGTTTTTGGTTCCAGGAAAGTCAGAAAATGAATATTCTCGGAATTGGACAGGACAAAAGCCAAAGTGCCTATTTTTCCGGAAGGGATCAAGTGCCAGAATACGAGACGGAGAGGGACCAGGGGGCCACCACACCACCTGGCCACGCGGCCCAGCCTGGCCCGCGCCAGGGGGTGGTGTGGCCGCTCCCGGCACCCCCTCGGCCTCTTTTTCCACCTATAAGTTGCCCTCGGGACGAAAACCCTAAGGGCCCGATCAAAAATCCACGAAAGAGTCTATAGCCGCCGTCATATCCATCCCTAGATCGGGAGGGATCTGAAGCTCTTCCCGGCACCCTGCCGGAGAGGGGAATTCACCCTGGAGGCCTTCTTCATCACCATGCAAGCCTTCGGTGTGATGCGTGAGTAGTTCATCCTTGGACTACGGATCCATGTACTAGCTAGATGGCTGGTTTCTCCTCCTTTGTGCTTTCATGTTTAGATCTTGTGAGCTCCGTTCATGATCAAGATCATCTATTTGTAATTCATACATGTTGTGTTTGCGGGGATCCGATGGATATTGAGATGCTATTTCAGATTGATTATTGATTCTATCATGTCTTTGTTATTTGAGATCTTGCATGCTTTAGCTATCTTGGCCAAGTAGATGCTAGCAACTCCAAGAGTTAGTATTTATGCTCGATAGTGGGTTCATGCCTCTGGTAATCTAGGGAAGTGACAGAAATCTCTAAGGTACTAGATGTGTTGTTGCTACTAGGGAGAAAACAACAATCCTTTGTTCATAGAACAATCGTATTGTTTACTTTACACGCAATTCGTAATGCAATAATCTGTTACTTGCAACTTAATACTGGAGGGGGTTCGGATGATAACCTGAAGGTGGATTATTAGTCATAGATGCAGTTGGATGGCGGTCTAGATGATTAGTATATGCTTGTATGCTTTCTCGATGTTTGTCAATTGCCCCGCTATAATTTGTTCACCCAGCATGTTATCTATCTTAAGGACAGCCACCTCTAGTGAACTATGGACCCTGGTCCTTTCTTTTACAATCAATCTATAAACTGTTTACTGCTTTGTGTTTACTTTCTGCAAACTATTACTTCCATCCATTCGATATGTTTAATCCTTTGTTTTCAGCAAAACCGGTGAGATTGACAACTTCATCGCAAGTTGGGGGCAAAGTTATGTGGTTGTGTTGTGCAGGTCTCCACGTTGCTACTGGCACCGATAGTGCGCCCTGCCAATGTTCAGCTAGCAACACCTTTGGGGTGTTTCCTTGCTCCTACTGGATTGATAACCTTGGTTTCGTACTGAGGGAAAACTTGCTGCTGTGCTCATCATACCTTCCTCTTGGGGTTCCTCAACGAGCTCGATATATTTTGGGCCATCAACCCTTTTATGCGCAAGTTTGCATTTGCACTTGTGAAAATTCCGCCTACGGACGTTAGCTTAAGTTTTCTGGTCTACATGTTTTCTGAAGTTTTTATGTGGATTCCGGAGTAGTGACTTCTCGACACTCAAAGCTGGCGATTTTGCTCTTAGGTTCTTGACGGTGCTATTAAGCATCATCACTTGAGGGAATAGTTCTATGTTGCGAGTCTTCCGTCTCACGAAAGGTCAAGCATACGAACCAGAATAATGGATAAGCCAGCACATGCTTAAAAAATATACACATGCTGGAAACAGATAAGTAGCAGGAAACTTGAGTACAAGTTTTTCCGCCTTAACAACACATAAGATTTTGCATACACTTCGCAGAGATACACTTAATACAAACATTGTTTTTCATGGCTCTGCTATAGGGGACTTCATGGTGGCATCATTAGGAGAGCCATGCCAGGAGAGCTCGTCAAACTTGGAAGGAGATGGGCTAGACTCAGACGAAGCCCTGTCTTCATCAAGTATCTCGGCAGGCACGAAGACATCTGCATTGACCATTATGGCAATCCTGGTGTCGAAGCTGGAGAGGGAATTCCAAATAGCATCGCTATCAATTTCCTTCCCTTCCTCGTCCAGTTTGGGAAAGCCGGAGGTCACCAGATCAATGTCGGCGTTGTCGTAGTGTGCCTTGACCAAGGATAGGGTCAGCCTTGCACCAGCCTAGACGCAAGAGGCTTTCCAGTCCTTGACTTTCTCGAGGGCTCGCCGCAGGATTTCCGCGTACTTGGCCGCTAAGTCTGCCGCCTTGATGTTTATTCCTAGAGGCTGGGCTATCTCCTTGGCCTAGGCAATGACAGTGATGACGAAGTTGCCGGCAAGAATCATGCATTCCTTGGGATCTGGAGCACCTTCACCCAAGTTGGCCAAGCCAATGGGAGATGTGGTTTGCATAAGATACAAGGACCATGAGTACAAACAAATTAAATGATTATCCAAAGTACAGAATTCACCAAGACGGTGAAAAGTTACCGAAGATGCTCGTCTCCGCCTGCTTGCATGTCTCCGTCAAGACGGCCCACTCCTTCTGAACTGTCTTGTACACCTCAAGGTTCCTTGCATTCTGCTCTTTGGCAGCTTGGTTATGTTTCTTGAGTTGTGCAAGTTCGTTCTTCAGGTGCTGCATCTCGGCGTCAGCAGAATCTTGGAGCTCCTTCATCACCTCTTCATGGCCCTTGACGGCATTAACCAGGTCTTTCTTCAAGATTTTGTTCTCATCGTCGAGCTCTTGGATATGCTTGGATTTGTCGACGATGCTCTTGGCCTTGGCAATGGCTTCTGTAAGATGGAAATCAGAAAGCATTATGAGAAGACGGCATAAATGAATCCATGAGGAAAAGCAAGGAGTTGTTATAAGAAACAGACTCTGGCTATTTTTGATTTGTTGCTTTAGGAAGGCTGTTTTACTCGGTTCAAGGTCCAACTCCTTCCGCAAAGCAGCAAACCTCTCATTGGCAGTGATCCTCCGTCTATTCTCATTCTGCAAAAGGTAAGCATGCTTAGTTTCTCTAGAGCATCTAGTCGGAACTATCTGGTTTCAACTACACGCTCGGGGGCTACAACACAAGATTTTAATCAGCAAGTATGCTACTCTTAGAGCATCTAGCTGGAGTTCTTCTAAGTTTCCACCTAGATGCTCGGGGGCTACCCTATCAATTTCTACTCTTAGTTCTTTGGAGCACTCAGGCCAATAACTTTGGTTTATCCGCCTAAGAGCTCGGGGGCTACAGAGGGATATGCTACACAAAATAAAATAAGTGAAGTTCAAAAGACTTACAATGGCAATGAGCTTAAGATTGTTGGCCAGATTGGCATATGCGGTATGAAAGATACCGGCATTGTTATACATGGCATCCGCCTACTCAATGAGGTCATCTAGGCACAACGTCAGAGGAGTCGCAACCAAAGGAGATGTTGAAGTCGGAGGCATGGATGATGCCCTAGCCGCCTGTTGTGTTTTTAGAACAGTTCATGTCTCAGAGGCTCCCGCCTTGTCTGTTGCCACAACCACCTCCGTCTCCGCCTCTTCCATTACTTGCTTCCCTTTCTTAGTGGCATCTTGACATGGGTATGCCCAATAGGCACTCAACTACAGTGTACCTGGTGCGGCCTGATGGAAGGCACACTCGACGACCTGCACAGGTCCATGACGCCCATGACGGTTCGACTGATATGAAGCCCATATGGACACGGACTCCCAAACACACAAGACAAGAAAACCTCAAGACTAGAGTTTGAATACAACTTGTAACCAACTCGTATTGGTACTTGAGACCTAGCCTCCCCATATATAAAGGCTAGGAGGGTCCAATGAGGAGGACACGACCTAAGACCCCAATAGACAAATCGCGACTCCCCCAATAGATAGATCTACGATCTCCCACACCGCGACTCCCACAATAGATCTAGACAACACCCGTCGCATACACATACGCCAAATCTAATCTACGCATACACCGCCATCGGCGACATAGTAATCCTTCAGATCATCATCAATCAAGAGCAGACAAGCAGGAGTAGGGTCCTCTACGAGGCCTGAACCTGGGTAAACCTTGCGTCCCTGTGTGCTTGTTTGCTAGCCGATCAAGACTTCTAGTGCATCCCTCCTTCTCCAAAACCCAAGTCCATAATAATGGGCATTGATGAGTTAAACCCTCGTCACATCCTTAGCCGGAGCTTCAACCACTTTGGAGGAAGTGCTCACCTGCGTCGCTTGACCACTGGGAGCAACGTCTACCTCGATAGAGCCTAAGATATCAAGGATTGGATTAACATCTGTCTCCATGGCGGAGATCTCAGGGATGCCGAGAGACAAAGGCCCAGTGGGGCCAACAGAAGGCTTGGCGGCGGGAGTAGGGGGAGTAGTAGCGGGAGAGGGCTTGGCGGCTACATCTCTGGTCAGCATGTCACGAATGTTTTTTGACCCTCTAGCATTTCCGGAGGATCGCTTCAAACTAGCACCGGCTTTCCTCCTGAAATGTACAAAGTATAAGTACAAGAGTTGAAAAAAGGTATGGGCTAAAAAGTTCAAGCCGGAGAATGAATACACTTACTCCACGGCAGGAGCCTTGGTGAGGGGAATGCCAGTGGATTTATTCTTCTCTGCCTCTAAGGAGGTGGTGGATTGTCTGGAGACTCCACTCTCTGATTTCTTCTTCTTCTTGGCCTCGGCAACAACGTTAGAGGTGGAGCTCTTCTACTTTCACACTACCAGAGCTGGCTGATCCTTGGGGGCGTCGTCGTCGGACACCACCTGGATATCCTTCAGCTTGGGATCACAGACCTGGGAGGCCATCTGATCAGCCGCCAAGGTCTCCAACTGGGATACAGAGGAGTGTTAGACTGACAACTTCAAGTCAGAAAAAACTTAGAGTAAATAACAAGCAACAAAGGGAACAAAATATACCTCTGGGAATTTGCCGCAATCGAACATGTCATGGGTGATCTTGAAGCCGTGCTTGCTGTCCTTCACCTTGACAATGTCCTTTAGTCAGAGTTTGATAGATTCAATGGAGAAGTTATCCCGCGAAATTCGCATGGGACCCCTCCTATCTTGAGTGTATTTGCACATCAACTCGGCACGGTGCTGCAGAGGCTGGATCCACCTAACAAACCAACACATGGCTAGATCCAAGCCCGTCAGACCTCCATCCACGAGCCATTCAATCCGCCTTACGACGTGATTGTCCTCGTCGTCGGATGGAAGGGAGGCTGGGGCCCGCCATGCGGGCACTTTGGTGGTGGCTCCATCGACCAAGTCGGGATATGTCTCAAGGCGGCCAGGCAGGGGAATATTGTTGGAAACATGCCCTAGAGACAAATAATAAGGATTATTATCATATTTCATAAAGTTTATGATTAAGTTTTATATCATGCTATAACTGTATTAAAAGGAAACTTCAACACACATGTGATATATAAACAACCAGGGGTTCCCGGTGAAACTTTAGTCACTGGTTCATTGGTCAACAGATGATCAAGGTTTCCTGATCATGTGGCATTTATGCCAGTTGGAAATGGAGTCAACTCATTCTGAGAATGAGATGATGAACCAATACCCAACCTAAACATCGTGACCCGATCATGTCACAAAGTTCAAGTTACGATGATTAGAATATACCCCGTCGACTATTCTTTAGACCGTGAGGCTATATCAATCACTGTCTTCCAAGAATGCTTAGATAGCATCAAATGTCACTTGGTAATACAGTGACAATAAAGGTGTGTTCAGGTATTCGGAGGAACCGTAGAGGCAATATATGTCAAGAGCGGGATTTTTCCATCCGTGTGACGGAAGGATACTCTAGGGCCCACTCGAAGAAGTTATATCCAATAGCTGCGCAGCGTGTGATTTGATCACAGGGATATCACTTGTCGAAATGAGTCAAGTAGCATTATTTGGTAACAAGATTGAACACAACATGGTGATGTCATTGATCAGATCTCGGACAATGCAAGTATTGAGAGACAAAAGGAATAAGGCACAACTGTCCCAGTTCAAACAACGAAAGATCTTCGTGGAATGCACAGGGGTCACATGGCCATCCAGGTCCCTCTGTCGATCATTGGTCCGGGAGTGTCCCGACCATGTCTGGAGTGTTCCCGAACCGTGGGGTGTCACGCTTAAGGGCTTGATGATTCTTAGAGAGTGTTTATAGGATCGGTAGAATCACCAAAGAAGAGAAGAGAGAAAACCGGAAGCGTTTCAGTAAGTCCGGAGGATGTTCGGAGTGGAGGTGTTCCATACCCATGGAGATTGAATAATATGTGAATGAATGTTAAATATTGATTTAATTATTTATTCATAATTATTTAATAAAATAGAAATCAATTAAAAGGTCAAAAGGCTTAATGGGCCAAATCCTGGAGGGGAAAGGACCCATGAGGGAAAGGCAAGAGGAGAGAGAGGAGGCAAGGGGGTGGACGGCTGGGCCAAGCCCCCCCACGTGGGGCCCACTAAGGCTGGCCAGCGGTGATACGTTGCTAACATATCCATAATTTTTGACGTTCCATGCTTGGTTTTATCTACTTTCTTATGTTTTGTCCACACTTTGGAGTACTTTTCATATGATTTCTTGGACTAACCTATTAACAAAGAGCCACAGTGCCAGCTACCTGTTTTCTGCTGTTTTTGGTTCCAGGAAGTCAGAAAATGAATATTCTCGGAATTGGACGGGACAAAAGCCGAAGTTGATATTTTACCAGAAGACTCACGGAGCCAGAAGACGAGACGGAGAGGGCCACATGGTGGCCACACCACCCCTAGGCACGGGTCCCCCTGGCCGTGCTAGGGCATGGTGTGGTCCCCCTGTCCGGCCACCGACCTTGCCTCTTTCTCCTATATATCTCCCCCGATGCAAAAACCCTAAATCATCACGCCTCCAGCCATGAAAAGTTCCGAAGTGCCGCCGCCACCAGAGAGGAGATTCGGGGGACAGAAAGTCTCTATTCCGGCACCCTGCCGGGACGGGGAAGTGCCCCTGGAGCCATCTCCATCGATCTCCACCACCATCTCCATCACTATTGTTGATTCCCATGATGATGAGGGAGTAGTTCTTCCTCAAGGCTAAGGGTTCTACCGGTAGCAATGTGTTTATCTCTCTCTCTCTCTATGCATGATCATATTGTGATCATGAGCTTTGTAATCAAGTAGATATACCTTGCTACTCAAGTGCTTTAATAGATCTCTGCTCTCCCCATGTGTGTGAAAGTGACAGCGTGCACACCATGGTGGCACTTAGGCTAGAGATTACATATACTTGTTATGAGTTATATTTGGAGTTGGATGTCTTTATGAAATTGTGGTGTTTGTTGGAACCATCTAGTGCTCAAGGTGACAGTGTGGGGTTATCTAGATGGGAAATGCTTACTTTGAGGTGTGCTGTTATATCCCTACCATGGATTAGAGTGTCCAACCGGAGAGTAGTATCATGAAGATAATATATTTATACGATAGTGTTCACTAGCGAAAGTATGATCCCTAGGCCTTGTTTCTAAGCATTGAAGAACCGTTTGCATTTAGATCTATTACATGTTTGCTTGCTTTCATCTTTATTTCAGTTTGCCTTTAGTCTTTTCCACGCCAGCAAGCTATTTTCTCGCATCGTTACCACTTACAATTATTCATACCACTTGTATTTCACTATCTCTTCGCCGAACTAGTGCACCTATACACCTGACAAGTGTATTGGGTGTGTTGGGGACACACGAGACTTCTTGTATCTTGATTGCAGGATTGCTTGAGAGTGAATACCTTTGACCACTTCCTCCCTGAGTTCGATAAACCTTGGGTGATCCACTTAAGGGAAAACTTGCTGCTATTCTACAAAACCTCCAATATATGATGATTATAATGATGAATATGATATTTTCAGTCCACCTACTATTGAGGAGAAAATTAATTATGATTACAATATGCCTCCTATATTTGATGATTATGGTGATGAGAATAATAATGATAGATATTTTTTTTGAATTTGCTCCCACCACAATTAATAAGAATGACTATGCTTATGTGGAGAGTAATAATTATTATATGCACATGGCTCATGATAAGAATGTTTCTTGTGATAGTTATATTGTTAATTTTATTCATGATGCTACTGAAAGTTATTAGGAGAGAGGGAAACATGGTTTTATGTATCTCAACAATATTAAGTTTCCCCTCTTTATGTTGAAATTTTTTAAGTTGCACTTCTTTTCCTTTCCTATGCTTGTTGCTTTGTGCTTTCATGACTTGTTTCTTTACAAGATTCCTATGCATAGGAAGTGGGTTAGACTTAAATGTGCTTTGAATTTGCTTCTTGATGCTCTCTTTTACTTCAATTCATATGTCTTATGTGAGCATCTTCTCAAACTATCGTGCCTAACTTAAAGGCATTAAAGAAAAGTACTTATTGGGAGATAACCCAAAAGTTTTAGATGAATCTTGGAAGTTATTATCTCTGTAATAACCACTCCTTATCCTTTTTATTTTCTCTTTGTGCCAAGAGTAACCTCTAATGAGAGAGAAGTAATGATTGGGAAAGTTGCTGCCCCGAAATAGATTTCTGTGCTTCACCGTAAATATTCGTGTAAAATCTCTGTACATCCTTTTGATGCCTGAATTTTTGGACTTCTGCTTCAGGTTGTTATCTAACTTTTGTTAGTTCAACACTTTTTCATTTGAGCAACAGAAGGTCTCCGAAAAAATTCGTCTTTACCTGTTGGTCTGTTTTGACAGATTTCTGCCATTATTTGCATTTGCTTCTTGTTAGTTTCTTTTTGAGTTCTTTTGGGGAATTGAGATTTTTGAGGGCAGTGCTATAGTAGCTTTTGTTTTAATGGAAGTTTTATTGATGTTAGAACTAAACCTAAAGACTTATTACCTTGAGTGCACTAATGTTGCTAATAAAGATTGTGTGAAGTTTTGTATGAAGGAAAAATTTCAGGTGTATGGAAGGAACGAGTAATGAGATGAAGGATGGACTAAAGCTCAATCTTGGGGATGCCACACGTGTCACCCCAAGAAATATCCAAGAAGTACAAGCAAATAAGCTTGGGGATGCGCAAGGCATCCCCTTCTTCATCAATAAATATCTAAGGTTTCTTCCAAACGCTTCATTTTTATTGTTTCATGCACAATTGTGTTGTTCTTGGAGCGTCTTCGTTTTTGTTTTGGTTTTCGTTTGCTTGGTTTTCTTAGTTTTCTGAATAAATTGGTTGGACCCCCTCTTTCATGCATTGGTTTTCAAATAATTTCGTTTGGATTGGAAAAGAGTAGGAAAGTTCATGCTTAAGTGTTAAGAGAGCTTGTTTTTGACTGTGGCCTATGCTTTGTCATGCCATGCTTGATATTGTTTTGGCTTTATGATTAGACATGTTATAAATAATTGAGATTGCTTAATGTGCCTTGGAATAATCATGCGTTGTTTTAGCATATTAAAGCATAGTATTGTGGTATTCTCCTTTGATGCTTTATTTGGGTTGACTTGGCGCATGCTCACACCATGTTATGACTATCCCAAGTCACCATAGCCTTTATGATCCTTTAGTTTTCAACTTTTAGTATCACTTTATGCTTTAATCAATGATGTTTTGTCGCTTTGCATGATTATGGCCATTATTGCTCTCTTAGTTGGTCGCTCCCAGTCTTTTGCTAGCCTCCATAACCAAGTATGAGTTCCACTCATGCATCGAACTCCTTAAACCAAGTTTTTCCAAAGAGTCCACCATACCTACCTATTATCAATTGCTATTCCAAGTATATTCATGCTTTTATCTACCTTCCAAATTAAATTTGTTATGTGAAAATTGGTGATTAAAGCTCTCACGAACTTGATGGCACACTTTACTTTTCATGCATTTAATAAACTTGAACCATTGGGTCCTTCGTTGTTGCGTATATGCTTGCGCTTTATAAGTTGAAATTAGCAGAACCATCTATCATGGGGAACGCTTTCAACATTGCACTTGTACTTTGTACCCCATTGCTATCATGTTCTTTTGCTTATGGATCCCGGCGGTGTGAAATAAAAGTGGAACTTGTAAGATCATGGAGTTTGTATGTGTTGTTGGGGATATACTTTTCAGGTATCATCACAGTTCCTCACTGACCAGGGTGGCCCACTTCGGGTTAGAGCTTTGCTTCACGGGCGGCCCAGTCAGGGAGAAAAGACGGAGTCCAATCCGGCTACGGAAAGGCCCAGAAGACTTACCGACTTAGGCCCATAGTGTTACTTGTAGTTCGAGATGTACTCTGTAACCAACTCTTAGTCGTAGCCGGACAGATCTCTCCTATAAACCCTAGGCCGGATATCTATATAAGCCCTCCCAAGGAGAGCCTTTAGGGCACACCTAAATAGTCTACAATCTCAACTCACACAGGCGAACCCTTGTAACCCATATCCGGCTCTGCCGTATTACTACATTGCTAGCAGGACTAGGATCCGTCCAAAGCCGGCGGATTCGAACCTGGGTAAATGATACATTGCAAATGTATCTATAATTTTTGATGTTCGATGCTTAGGTTTATCCACTTTCTTGTGTTTTGTTCCAACTTCGGAGTACTTTTCATATGATTTCTTGGACTAACCTATTAACAAGAGCCACAGTGCCAGCTGCCTATTTTCTGCTGTTTTTGGTTCTAGGAAAGTCAGAAAATGAATATTCTCGCAATTGGACGGGACAAAAGCCAAAGTGCCTATTTTTCTGGAAGGGATCAAGTGCCAGAATACGAGACGGAGAGGGGCCAGGGGCCGGCCACACCACCTGGCCGCGCGGCCAGGCTTGGCCCGCGCCAGGGGTGGTCTGGCCGACCCCAACACCCCCTCGGCCTCTCCTTCCGCCTATAAGTTGCCCTCGGGACGAAAACCCTAAGTACCCGATCAAAAATCCACGAAAGAGTCTATAGCCGCCATCGTCTCTGTCCCCAGATCGGGGGGGGGGGGGGGATCTGAAGCTCTTCCCGGCGCCCTGCCGGAGAGGGGAATTCACCCTGGAGGTCTTCTTCATCACCATGCAAGCCTCCAGTGTGATGCGTGAGTAGTTCATCCTTGGACTACGGATCCATGTAGTAGCTAGATGGCTGCTTTCTCCTCCTTTGTGCTTTCATGTTTAGATCTTGTGAGCTCCATTCATGATCAAGATCATCTATTTTTAATTCATACATGTTGTGTTTGCGGGGATCCGATGGATATTGAGATGCTATTTCAGATTGATTATTGATTCTATCATGTCTTTGTTATTTGAGATCTTGCATGCTTTCCGTTGTTAGTAGCTATCTTGGCCAAGTAGATGCTAGCAACTCCAAGAGTTAGTATTTATGCTCGATAGTGGGTTCATGCCTCTGGTAATCTGGGGAAGTGACAGAAATCTCTAAGGTACTAGATGTGTTGTTGCTACTAGGGAGAAAACAATGATCCTTTGTTCATAGAACAATTGTATTGTTTACTTTACACGCAGTTCGTAAAGCAATAATCTGTTGCTTGCAACTTAATACTGGAGGGGGTTCGGATGATAACCTGAAGGTGGATTATTAGTCATAGATGCAGTTGGATGGCAGTCTATGTATTATGTTGTAATGCCCAATCAAGTCTCAAAGGAGTCAAGATGATTAGTATATGCATATATTGCTTTCTCGGTGTTTCTCAATTGCCCCGCTGTAATTTGTTCACCCAGCATGTTATCTATCTAAGGAGAGCCACCTCTAGTGAACTATGGATCCCGGTCCTTTTACTTTACATACAATCTACAATCTTTTACTTATTTGTGTTTACTTTCTGCAAACTTTTACTTCTTTCCATTCGATACGTTTAATCCTTTGTTTTCCGCAAAACACAGTGAGATTGACAACCTCATCGCAAGTTGGGGACAAAGTTCTGTGGTTGTGTTGTGCAGGTCTCCACGTTGCTACTAGCACCGGTAGTGCGCCCTGCTAAAGCTCCGTTAGTAACACCTTTGGGGTGTTTCCTTGCTCCTACTAGTTCGATTAAACCTTGGTTTCATAATTGAGGGAAAAATTTCTGCTATGCTCATCGTACCTTCCTCTTGGGGTTCCCAACGATCTCTACGTCGATCGTCGAGTGCATCAAGATCTTTTCTGGCGCCGTTGCCGGGCAGTCAAGGACATCTTCACAAGGGGAGTCCCTCATAACCAATCTCTTTACTTTGTTGTTTTTGTTTTGCTTAGTTTCTTTTTGCTTTGTTTGCTTGTTTTGTTCTTCAAAAAAAACACAAAAAAATTATTTCCTTTCTTAAGTTGACTTTATGACTAGCTCTGCTCCAATCACTATTTCATTATGGATAGCTCACTTAGTTTCCTATTTGGGAACAGTTTTATGACTGCTAAGATAATAGATGAACCACCGCCTGCTAGAACCTCCATGGAAGAAGAAATTGCTGAACCTGCAAGCTCATTAGAAGAAAAAGAGGAGGAGAGTGATGGACAAAAGGAGGAAGAATGGATCTACCCATGCCTACCTTCTAATGAGAGTAACTCTTTATCCCTTACATTATTTGATTGTCCCCCATGCTTATCAAAGGAGGGTGAATGTTATGTTCTCGAGGATTCTTTTGAAAATGTTTATAATAAAGCTCTAGTGCTTGTAGATCATGAAAATCGTGCTTTATGTGATAGTTATATTGTTGATTTTATTCATGAGGCTACTGAAAATTATTATGAGAGAGGAAAATATGGTTCTGGAAGTTTTTATGGTAATGAAACACCTCTCTATGTGGTGAAAGTTTTGAAGTTACATTTGATTTATCTTCCTATGCCTGTCACTTTGTTCTTTGTGAATTTATTTGCATACAAGATTCCTATGCATAGGAAGTGGGTTAGACTTAAATGTGTTTTGAATTTGCTTCTTGATGCTCTCTTTTACTTCAATTCATATTTCCTATGAGAGCATCTTCTCAAATTTTCATGCCTAACTTAAAGGCGTTAAAGAAAAGTACTTGTTGGGAGATAACCCAAGAGTTTTAGTTGAGTCTTGGAAGTTATTACCTCTGTAATAACCTCTCCTTATCCTTTTTATTTGCTTTTTGTGCCAAGAGTAACCTCTAATGAGAGTGAAGTAATGATTGGGAAAGTTGCTGTCCCGAAACAGATTTCTGTGCTTCATCATAAACAATCCTAAGAGAGCTGTGTATGTATTCTTGAGCTTTAATTTTTTGTGCTTCTGCCCCAGGTTGTTATCTAACTTTCGTTAGTTCAACACTTTTTGATTTGAGCAACATAAGGTCTTCTAAAAAATTCCTCTTTACCTGCTGGTCTGTTTTGACAGATTTCTGCCATTTTCTGCATTTGCTTCTTGTTAGTTCCTTCTTGAGTTCCTTTGGGGAATTGAGCTTTTTGAGGGAAGTGCTACAGTATATAGTGTTCTAATGGAAGTTTATTTGGTGTTAGAACTGAACCTTGAGACTTATTTATCTTAAGTGCACTAATGTTGCTAATGAGATTGTGTGAAGTTTTGTATGAAGGAAAAATTTCAGGTGTATGGAAGGAATGAGTAATGAGATGAAGGATGGACTAAAGCTCAAGCTTGGGGATGCCACGCGTGTCACCCCAAGAAATATCCAAGAAGTACAAGCGTCAAAGCTTGGGGATTCCCAAGGCATCCCCTTCTTCATCAATAAAAATCCAGGTTTCTTCCAAACGCTTCATTTTTATTGTTTCATGCGCAGTTGTGTTTTTCTTGGAGCGTCTTCTTTTTCGTTTTCGTTTTTGTTTTATTTTGCTTAGTTTTATGAATAAATTGGTTGGACCCCCTCTTTCATACTTTGGTTTGTAAATGGTTTGGTTTGGTTTGGAAAAGAGTAGGAAAGTTCATGCTTATGTGGTAAAAAGAGCTCGTTTTTGACTGTGGCCATGCTTTGTCATGCCATGCTTGATATTGTTTTGGCTTTATTCTTAGTATTCTTTGCTGTAGCATGACTTGTTATAAACAATTGAGATTGCTTAATGTGCCTTGGATGAATCATGCGTTGTTTTAGCATATTAAAGCATAGTATAGTGGTATTCTCCTTTGATGCTTTATTTGGGTTGACTTGGCGCATGTTCACACCATGTTATGACTATCCAAAGTCACCATAGCCTTTATGATCCTTTAGTTTTCAACTTGTAGTATCATTTTATGCTTTGATCAATGATGTTTTGTCGCTCTGCATTATTATGGCCATTATTGCTCTCTTAGTTTGTCGCTCCCAGTCTTTTGCTAGCCTCCACAACAAAGTTGAGTTCCACTCATGCATCCAAATCCCTAAACCAAGTTTTTCCAAAGAGTCCACCATACCTACCTACTAGCTTATGCTATTCCAAGTATATTCATGCTTTTGTTTACCTTCCACTTGTTATGAGAAAACTAGTGATTAAAGCTCTCACGAACTTGATGGCACACTTTACTTTATTGCCTCTAATAAACTTGAACCATTGGGTCATTCTTTGTTGCGTATATGCTTGCGCTTTATAAGTTGAAATTAGTAGAACCATGTTTCATGGGGAACGTTTTCAACTTTGCACTTGTACTTTGTACCCCGTTGATATTATGATCTTTTGCTTATGGATCCCAGCGATGTGAAATAAAAGTGGAACTTGTAAGATCATGGAGTTTGTATGTGTGTTAGATAAATGCCTAGGCCGCTAGCCTAAGCCATGCCTAATCATGGTGGAAACTTGCAGCATCACCATAATGAGCACTCTATGAAGCATCCTCAATAAAAACCTATGAAAATAGCAAATAAAAAGATCGCTGAAATGCTCATTGTCTGCTTGCCTTGTCATTTTGATTATGGGAAAGCTCCCGTATCATGTGCAAGGGATACCCCGTTGGCGGTTCTTAATGATACACATATACTTACAATGACAAGAGCTTACTCGTGAGTAAAGTTGAGTAGCATGAGGATCGGTCTTCGTAAGTAAGGGGCATGAGATTTCGGTTTATAACTTGTCAAGCATATCCTCTTAGTTGTGTCACTTTAACCTTAATCACCTTAAAGATGCTTATGATAGGGGCAATGAGAGCTGAAAGCTATAAGTACCATAATTTTTGGAAGCTCTTTATGAGACTTGAATCCCTACTTCCTTTTTATGAAAGGCCTTTCTTCCACCATTATATTGAGTCTCCACCTTCTATCTTTATGCACTACTTTGAGAGCATAGTGGCCATTCTTAGTTCTATGTGCATTGTCCCAAGACTAGTTGATTGATGCATAACTTGTTATTGCATGTTTTAAACTATTGTATCTAGTCACTCTTATGAACTTTGAAGGTGTCCTATGCATTTATATTTGCTACTCTATGGAGGGACAAGCTGAATACTTTCATGCTGTGTTTTCTTTATGTGAAACAAAAGAACGTCTTGCAAAGCATGTTATTCATGAATCTTTTGTTTGTACCTTTTCATGTTGCATCATAGTCTCTTTGCTTATTGCTAGAACTTTGTGTTTCATGTTATGATTGAAGTACTATGATCCCAGCTTTGAATGTTTTGCAAATACTTTGATCAAGTCTTTGATGGTGCATGTCACCTCAAAAAATTATTTCTTTTTATCACTTACCTACTCGAGGACGAGCAGGAGTTAAGCTTGGGGATGTAGATACATTGCAAATGTATCTATAATTTTTGATGTTCCATGCTTAGTTTTATCCACTTTCTTGTGTTTTGTTCCAACTTTGGAGTACTTTTCATATGATTTCTTGGACTAACCTATTAACAAGAGTCACAGTGCCAGCTGCCTGTTTTCTGCTATTTTTGGTTCCAGGAAAGTCAGAAAATGAATATTCTCGGAATTGGATGGGGCAAAAGCCAAAGTGCCTATTTTTCCGGAAGGGATCAAGTGCCAGAATACGAGACGGAGAGGGGCCAGGGGCCGGCCACACCACCTGGCCACGCGGCCAGGCTTGGACCTTGCCAGGGGGTGGTGTGGCCGACCCCAGCACCCCCTCGGCCTCTCCTTCCGCCTATAAGTTGCCCTCGGGACAAAAACCCTAAGTACCCGATCAAAAATCCACGAAAGAGTCTGTAGCCGTCGTCGTCTCTGTCCCTAGATCAGGGGGGGGGATCTGAAGCTCTTCCCGGCACCCTGCCAGAGAGGCGAATTCACCCTGGAGGTCTTCTTCATCACCATGCAAGCCTCCGGTGTGATGCGTGAGTAGTTCATCCTTGGACTACGGATCCATGTAGTAGCTAGATGGCTGGTTTCTCCTCCTTTGTGCTTTCATGTTTAGATCTTGTGAGCTCTGTTCATGATCAAGATCATCTATTTTTAATTCATACATGTTGTGTTTGCGGGGATCCGATGGATATTGAGATGCTATTTCAGATTGATTATTGATTCTATCATGTCTTTGTTATTTGAGATCTTGCATGCTTTCCGTTGTTAGTAGCTATCTTGGCCAAGTAGATGCTAGCAACTCCAAGAGTTAGTATTTATGCTTGATAGTGGGTTCATGCCTCTGGTAATCTGGGGAAGTGACAGAAATCTCCAAGGTACTAGATGTGTTGTTGCTACTAGGGAGAAAACAACGATCCTTTGTTCATAGAACAATTGTATTGTTTACTTTACACGCAGTTCGTAAAGCAATAATCTGTTGCTTGCAACTTAATACTAGAGGGGGTACGGATGATAGCCTGAAGGTGGATTATTAGTCATAGATGCAGTTGGATGGCGGTCTATGTATTATGTTGTAATGTCCAATCAAGTCTCAAAGGAGTCAAGATGATTAGTATATGCATATATTGCTTTCTCGGTGTTTGTCAATTGCCCCGCTGTAATTTGTTCACCCAGCATGTTATCTATCTAAGGCGAGCCACCTCTAGTGAACTATAGATCCCGGTCCTTTTACTTTACATACAATTTACAATCTTTTACTTATTTGTGTTTACTTTCTGCAAACTTTTACTTCTTCCCATTCGATACATTTAATCCTTTGTTTTCCGCAAAACACGGTGAGATTGACAACCTCATCGCAAGTTTGGGACAAAGTTCTGTGGTTGTGTTGTGCAGGTCTCCACGTTGCTACTAGCACCGGTAGTGCGCCCTACCAAAGCTCAGTTAGTAACACCTTTGGGGTGTTTCCTTGCTCCTACTGGTTCGATTAAACCTTGGTTTCATAATTGAGGGAAAACTTTCTACTGTGCTCATCATACCTTCCTCTTGGGGTTCCCAACGAGCTCTACGTCGATCGTCGAGTGCATCAGTAAACTTGTGTGCTCACCGTCCCGGAATACCTTACGTCTCACACCCCTCTCTTCCGCACGCCTCGAGGACCCCCTCATGGCTTACTTGTTATCAATCCGACGACAGTTGGCGCCCACCGTGGGGCAAGTGAGCTTCGGATCTGTGTTCTGAGCGGAATCTACAAGAATCGGAATCGGCGAAACCATCACCGTCGGTTGCATCCTCTACACCAGCGACGTCCCTCTCATCGTTCTCGACGAGACCTGGATTCCGGCTAGGGAGGTTGTGACTGCCTACACCATCATGTCTTTCGGTGAGATCGATGTTTACATCAGCTTTGCTGAACCTGTCCCACCCACCCCAGCGGTGATGATAGAGGCAGAAGAATCTTCTGGGTCCCCTTTGTCCGCGGAGGCGACAGAGTTCCGGATCTCAAAAACCCTAGTCCCACCCAGCCCGCACCAGTTGCGGAGATAGTGGAGAAATCCGAGCCTGAAGCAGACCTTGCGGTCCAGATCAATTCTGGAGTGGATCTCCCTGGAGAGATCGAATCCCAGATCGACCCACCCGCTAAAGTCAAAATCCAGGAGGAGCATAACAACGACACCGATTCCAGCTCTGATGATGCCGGGACAGATAGGCCTTTCCTAAGGTACACGCTGCGACATATGATAATGCAAAACTCAAGCGCAGATGCAATTCTCGAAGCCATCAGGAGTTTCGACAAAGCTGATCGCGAAAACCGCAGATACCTCAGGAAGCACGTATTACACTTCGTCGGATATGTTGGATCCGATCTAGCTCTGCCGATGCTGGAGACAACACCGACTCTTTGCTGGAGGCAATTGGAACAAACACCGACGTACCCGCATCCTCGGATGAATCGATGACATCAGCAGATTTCCAAAAGTTCTCCGCAGAATATGAAGAGGAGTATAACTCCAAGGCTGCAGAAGAAGGAGAAGCCATGGATGAAGGATCCGGGGAACACTCTCCCAAAGCGCAGGATGACATGGAAGTCGGAGATAATCCCGAAGTCCAGATGTCCGAAAGTACCGATCAGAGCTTGACTCCGGGAAACGGACCCAAAGCCGTCTTTGCTACCGGCGCTGCCAAGAAGGCAAAGAAGAAGAACAAGAAGAACAAGACCCCGACAAAAGATGCTCTAGCAGAGGAGGTGATTGCCGAGGAATATGAGGAAGACTCGGATGGAGCACTTATCCCAGACGAGCCCAAAAAAGAAGAACCGGTGGATGGACACGTGATCACTGAAGGTGCGTGTAAATTCATCGATGCTGCATTAACCACACCTATCCCTACAGCTACAGAACTTACTGCTAAAGAGCTGGACGAAAGGGCCCAGGCCCAAGAAGCGCGTCGTCAACAACTCCTTGTTGAAGCCAAAAACATCGAGGAGGAGAAGAAACGCATGGCAACTGCGGAGAAGTACATCTCTCGGCAGCATTAGAAGAACCGGAAACGTCACACGCGTGACGATCAATTCCCGGAAGTACAAAAGGTTCTCTTTGAGGGAGATCCAGGGATGCCTCGTCTCGACAGCAAAGGAGATCTGGTGTATCCAACACCGGTACAGAACACTGTCATAGCTCGGGATATCCTATCAAATAATCCAGGCCCAGAACAGGTTCGATTGGGCATCAAGCTACTCACCAAGGGTCTGGAACAACAAAGGGCTGCGAAATCCAGAAGCGGAAAACTGGTCTCCAAATCCGACCAATGTCGCACGGACTCAGCCTGGAATGATATAAGGCCCTAGCGTGTTCCGGAATAGCATCACCGTTCCGGCCGATGGGAAGACAACTGCTCCAGAACCGGATCATCAGGACAACACCACAAAACTACACGCGACTGGCGCAATGTTTCTCCAGCCGCCGAGCAAGACACAATTGTTGCACTGTATCTGAGAAATCCTCCCCGGCGAGAGTCGAACGATCGCAGGGAAGAAGACAAAGAGAAACGTCGGGAGGAGGACCGACAAAGAATGCCACCACCTAGACATGCAAGCCATCTGGCTGAGCCCCACCGTGGTGGGAATGACGGACAAGGGAAGGACGGACATCGTGCCGAGTCAAGCCGGCAGGGGGCTCGTCGTAATGAAGACCCTCCCTGGAACTAGAATAATGATACTCCGGATGGAGGCCAGCGATCAGCCGGAAATAACCCAGCTGCTCCACCATCTCCAGCAAGTAGCCATCACAACGGCTCTCAAGGAGGCCAGGGAGGGCGTCGAGGTGGAGGAGGTGGTGGCAGAAGCCGAAGTCTGGCTCCAAGGCACCGCGGCCACAGCCGACATTCAGGACGATCTCTATCCCTGAACGACGCAAGGCACAGGATAAACTCCAACATAGAGGCGCTGCGCTATGAAAATGATGATATATACGTGGGCCCAAAGTGCTTCAGACCATGCATAAGAGCTACAAGATTCCCGGAAGGATTTGCTATCTCAAGACATATCCAAGCCTACGATGGCATTGCTTGGCCAGACACCTGGCTACATGATTTCTTCCAATCTTGCTGCATCGCCAAAGGCGGAAATAGCCTGGTCGCAACCCGATATCTCCCACTCATGTTGTGGAAGACGGCAAGATCATGGCTCAATGAACTTCCAGAGAACACCATCCACAACTGGTATGACATGCAAAGTGTGTTCTTTCGGAATTTCGAAGGCACATACCGGAGGCCCTATACGGTCGGAGACCTATAGCGTTGCACCCAGAAAGCCGGAGAAACTTGCTGGGATTACCTCAGACGATGGATCGACACCAAGAACTCCTGTGAAGGAGTAAATGACCAGACTGCGATTGAAGCTTTCATTGCAGGTATCCCAATTGGTTTACTACGTCATCACTTGAAGTGCGACAAAGTCACTGATTTGGGAGAAATGATAGAAACAGCGAGCAAGTATGCGGATGCTGACGATAACGTAGAGGGATTACTCAATGCCCTAGCTATGCCACAGTCGGCAAAACAACCAAAGCAACAAGCTCAGAAGCGCAAAAACACCTCGGAAGAGAAACCCAACGCGGAAACGGTAGTGGTCACTGCTACTTTCGGGTCTGGAGGACGAGGAGGACGCGGCGGAAGCCGCGGGCATGGTCGTGAGACTTCGAGAGTTCAAGGTAGAGGAGACCAGCAACCAGGCAAAACCTACACTTGGGCCGACGTTGCTAACAACCCATGTGTGCATCACCTAGACGCCAATGGGGGCTCGTCCCACACCAACGCTAAGTGTCGTTTCAATGACGACATTAAGAGAGATGACACTGCTGGCTATAAAGCTAAGCGGAAGAAGGGAAAGAAGAATCCCGAAAAAGATAAAGATACCAAGGAAGATTCCAACATGGAGGAAGCCGATGCTTTAAACCCCAAGCCGGAAGGGAAGAAAAAATTCCAACCAAGAAAGACACTTATGTTACCTTCCTCGGATCTCAACCAACAAAGGTCAAGAAAGCAGTTCTGCACAAGCTCAATGCAACAGTTCCGGCTATCCCCCAATTTTTGGATTGGTCAGAAGTGGCAATCACGTTTGACCGTGCTGATCATCCGCCTAAGCTACACATGCGAGGAAAATACGCCTTAATCGTCAATCCACTTATTGACGGTTATTGGTGTCTCTAAGACTCTCATGGACGGTGGCAGCAGTATCAATATTCTGTATGTCGAAACGCTACACCGGATGAAGATCTCAGAGACCCAGCTGAATCACAGCTCTGTGATTTTTCACGGAGTTGTCCTAGGAAGACAAGCTAATTCCCTGGGAGCAATCACTTTGGATGTTACCTTCGGAACTCCAAAGAACTATCGGACGGAAGCACTTTCCTTCGAAGTGGTCCCATTCAAGAGCGCGTACCACACTATATTTGGACGTCCGGCTTACTGGGCTTTTATGGCTCGTCCATGTTACATTTACAATATGATGAAAATTTCAGGTCCCAACGGCGTAATCACCATCAGGGGAGACCCGAAGAAAGCGCGAGAGTGCGAGGATGGAAATGTTGCCTTTGCTGAAGCCGTGCTGCACGCCTAGGAGTACCAGGACATCAAGAAGAGCATAGATCCGTCCGAGATGCCCGCAATGAAGAAGGAGGTGACAAAGCCGAATCCGGAGTTCAAGGCATCAGAAGAGATGAAGAAGACGCCGTTGAAGGATGATGACCCCTCCAAGGTGACCCAGATAGGCGTAGTCCTAGATAGCGCATAGGAAAGTACGCTTGTCAATTTCCTCAAAACAAATCAAGATATCTTCGCATGGCAGCCATTTGACATGACCGGAGTACCTAGGGAACTTGCCGAGCACTCTTTAAATGTAAACCCGAACACTAAACCCGTCAAACAGTCTTTACGATGTTTCGGCGATGAAAAGTGTAAGCCAATAGCTAAGGAACTAGCACGACTCGAGTTAGCCGGATTCATAGAAGAGGTCATCCACACTGAGTGGTCGGCCAATCCTGTAATGGTCCCTAAAAAGGACACCTCTGATTTAAGGATGTGTGTTGATTATACTGCCTTGAATAAGGCTTGTCCAAAAGATCCGTTCGCTCTGCCTAGGATTGATCAAGTTATCGATTCTACGACAGACTCGGAACTCCTATGTTTTTTCGACGCATATTCCGGTTATCACCAAATTTGGATGAAGGAGTCTGACAAAGTCAAAACTTCATTCATAACCCCCTTCAAAACCTTCTGTTTTGTTACGATGCCCTTTGGGCTGAAGAACGCAGGAGCTACGTACCAGCGCACGATGCAGCGTTGCCTCCATGACCAACTCGGACGCAATGTACATGCATACGTGGATGATATTGTGGTGATGCCAAAAAGAAGGAAACATTGATTTCCGACTTGGAGGAAACGTTCACCAATTTACGAAAATATAACATAATGCTTAATCTGAAGAAATGCTTCTTTGGAATCCCAGCCAGAAAATTGTTAGGTTTCATCGTGTCTCAAAGGGGTATAGAGGTGAATCGGGACAAAATCAAGGCTATACTCAATATTTCTAGGCCAACTCGCCTGAAGGACGTACAAAGACTAACTGGTTGCATTGCTGCAGTCAGTCGGTTTGTAAGCCGGCTTGGTGAAAGAGCCGCACCATTATACAAACTCCTGAAAAAGACTAAAGATTTTGTGTGGACCGATGAAGCTGAAGCTGCGTTACAAGACCTGAAGAAAGTACTCTCATCTGCTCCTATCCTTGCCACACCAGAACCGCAGGAACCGATGTTGCTTTATCTTGCTACGACAAACAAAATCGTTAGTATTTTCATGGTGGTGGAGAGACCGGAAGAAAATCAGGAACACTTGGTGTAGCGTCCGACTTACTTTGTCAGTGAGGTCCTGAGAGAATCAAAACAGCGGTATCCGCACTATCAGAAGCTGGCTTATTTTCAGGAGCATCCAATTACCGTGGTGAGCACAACTCCCATGAGAGATATAATCAACAATAGTGACGCCACGGGATGCGTCGCCAAATGGGGAATAGAGCTTTCAACTTTCGATATTGAGTACAAACCTCGGACAACAATCAAATCCCAAATCCTTGCCGACTTTGTCGCTGATTGGACAGAGACAAAGGAGAATATGACCCTCCCCGAGTCAGAATATTGGACCCTGTATTTTGATGGGTCTAAGGCTCGTGGGGGCTCGGGGGCTGGCGTGGTGCTCAAATCACCCCAAGGTGATAAACTTCTATACGTGTTGTAGATTCACTTCACAGCGACAAATAATATTGCCGAGTATGAAGCACTGCTACATGGAATCCAGATTGCTAAGGATATTGGCATGCAACATTTGATGTGTTACGGAGATTCGGATCTTGTTGCTCAGCAAGTTTCGGATATTTGTAATGCAAATAAACACATGGAAGCATATAAAGCTGTCGTGGATGATCTATCTAAATCGTTCGAAGGGTTTGAGGTTCAACACATCCCTCGAGCAGAAAATGAGGAAGCAGATGCCTTATCTCGGATAGGCTCTGCACGAAAAGAGGTCCTAGATGGCGCTTTTTAGAGCACCTCAAAGTTCCCTCAATAAAGGGAGTGGATGAGGAATTTCCGACCAAATCCGACTCACCTTTAATAGCAGTTCTGGCTATAATTCCTAGCTGGACTCAACCCTACCTTGATTATTTGGTAGATGGCAAATTACCCGAAGACGAGGTGTTGAGCCGGCAGATTGTCCGACGAGCAAAAGCATATACTATAGTTAAAGGCGAGCTCTATAAGCGGAGTGTTTCTGGGGTTTTTCAGCGCTGTGTATCTCTGGAAGAAGGAGTGGAAATCCTAAGGGAAATCCACGAAGGCGAGTGTGGTCACCATGTTGTGGCCAAATCTTTAGTGGCAAAAGCCTCCAGACACGGTTTTTTCTGGCTTACAGCCCAGGCAAATGCCGAAAGGCTGGTCAAGGCGTGCAAGGGCTGCCAAAAGTACGCCAAACAAGCTCATGTTCTGGCCGATCAGCTGCGAACAATACCTATAACATGGCCTTTTGCGGTCTGGGGGCTTGACATGGTAGGACCATTTAGACGAGCTCCAAGTGGATTTACTCACCTCTTAGCGATGGTGGATAAATTCACAAAATGGATCGAGGCCAAACCCGTCACTAGTTGTGATGGAGCAACAGCTAAAAGATTTGTCGAGGATGTTATAATCCGGTATGGTTATCCGCATAGTATTATCAGGGCCAGCGGGAGTAATTTTTCTATGGGAGAATTAGCTGAATTCTGCAACGAGCAAAATATCCGGCTTGACATTGCGTCAATCGCACATCCACAGGCTAACAGACAAGTTGAAATAGCAAATGGTTTAATCTTACAAGGCCTAAAACCGAGACCCGAAGCACCATTACGACGTGCTGCGGGGGCTTGGGCAGAGGAATTACCCTCTGTAATATGGAGTTTACGAACAACTCTGAATAGGTTAACAGGATACACACCTTTCTTCTTGGTCTATGGCGTAGAAGAAGTTCTTCCTCGTGATTTGATTCACACTTCTCCTAGAGTGGCCGTGTATATCAAAGAAGATGCCGAGATTTCTCGACAAAATGATCTCGACTTAGTCGAAGAAGTTTGCATTGTTGCTGAAATGAGATCAACAACCTATCAGTAGAAGTTACGCAAGTATCATAGCCAGAGAGTCCGAAACAGATCTTTCGATAAAGGCGATTTGGTTCTCCGGCTTGTGCAACAAAGAAAGCACAAACTTTCCCCAGTATGGGAAGGGCCCTTCTTGGTTATTCGAGTATTGCACAATGGTTCGTACTACTTAACTGACATGAGGCTAGTCAAAGAAAGACCTGCTACTAAGAAGAGAAAGAGAGCTAGAGGCAGTACAAATCCGGATGAGTTAGACAGACCATGGAATATTGCTTAGCTACGTCCCTTTTATTCTTAGTTTATCCTTCTTTGTAATCATACATATGTACATGTTCTGTGAGAAATAAAAGTTTTGGTTGCCTCAAGTTTTTTCTGAGAAGTTTCTACCATCTTATTTTCGAATGATCATGTCATAGTAGAAAATCCTAGAATACTTGAAAGTACTTTATGCTCATGTTTGTTCTGGTTTAGATTTCCGATTCTAAAAATGCTACCTTCGGGTATAACTCTAAAGTTTCTAGTCTACGCTTTGGTTATTTGTCTGATTGCCGGATGCGGGTATTTTCCGAGTAGTGAATTGTTGGTACTGGAAGCCGGCTTTGTTTCCGAGTTTAAACTAGTTTAGTAATTGAGCTCCATTGCTCGGCAAAGTTTCTGTGCAGAAGGTTTAGCCGACTCACGAAAGGGACGAGGCGGAAAGCCAGATAAACGATAAGGGTAGGCGAAAAATTATAAGTGCTTATGTAAACTTTCAGGCACATAAAAATTTAAAACCAAAAGTGTTGAATAGATCAAAAGCTTAGCACTAGCAAAATTATAGTACTACATATTTACAGACCCATCATGTTTCTCAGAATAATACATTTGTTTCTGGTAATCTATGATGCAGGGGAGAGGAAGGAGCTGCCGGCTCGCTGGATACATCGCCTTGATATCGTTCCGAGATGTCCACATCTAAAATGGTGTGGTCATCATCGGAAACTTCGGCTACTTCTTCGGGAGGCGGAGGCGGAGTGTCCATGCGGGTGAAGAAGGGAGTGTCGTAACTGGTCAAGTCAGCTACATGACATCCATATCCGGCGCAGGAGTCCATAATGGACTTAATGTCTTGCTCCTGTCCGTCTTCGTCCACTGTAGAATACCCTCTGGTCACTTGCCATATCTCCATGCTTCCGTGGTGGCTCATGACCATGGTGAGAGCATTCTGTGATGCGGATCACGCATAGGACATGTTCCAATCCTGGACAAGTTGCGGCATCTACTTCGCCTTATCTCGCACCTGAAAGTCCGACATGCTATGCATGTCCGGAATCTTGAGAGCTTCGCCAATATCCTCAAGGGATTGGTGGAAGTCATGAAGCAGATCACCGACTTGGGTAAGCCGGTGGGTGCGAGGCTCGGCAGAGGTGGAGTCCGTCAAGTTCAGAGGAGCTATAAACAAAACAGTTAGGAAAAAACCGACATTGAAAGAGTCGAAGCATAAACATAAGTCAGAAAGGTAGAAACATACCGAAGATGACGTCGTCATCTTTGGTCTTCTCTTCTCGAAGACTCTGGAGTTCAGCTCGGAGCGCCTCAGAAAGGTCCTTCTCTCTGCAAAGCTCGTTGTTGAGATCCGAGATTCTCTGATCTTGAGCAGCAATCTTACGATCACGCTCGTCAGTAGCCATGGAGGAGGATTCGAGAACTTGAGCGATGCTCTTCTCATGATCCGCCTTGAGCTTATCCAGCTCTTGGCGAAGTTCTTTGTTCTCCACCACCAAGGTTTTGAGGTTCTCGGCCTCTTCAATCATAGCGCAGGACTGTTTTACCAGTGCTGTAAGTCAAAAAGAACAACAGTTCAGTAAAAATATTCGACTATGAAAACATTAAAGACAAGGTTTGAGTCTAGGAATGTTTACCTTCGGCCTCATCCTTGGAGACCTTAAGCTCAGCATTCTTAAGTCGGAGAGCTTTAATCTCTCTCCGCTTGTTGCAGACATTTTTCAACAAATCCTGGTTATAGGAATATACTTTCTGTAAGTCAGAATACCCAAAGTCAGAAGTCTACTAAAGACTCGGGCTAATATTTTTACTAATATCAGCACGAGCCTTGGGGGCTACACTAGTTCATTCTTTGGCATCCTAAGGAAGCATAAACCCGGATTATATATCCTACTTCATGCTTGGGGGCTTGAGGATATGATATGAAATAAAGGAAAAACAGGAGTTAGAATTCCAACTTACATATTGTTCGCGAGTAAGTTTATCCAAACTCGCATTCACTTCAACAACAACCTTCTCGGCGAGAGTCAGAGGAACCACTGGCACAGTTGGAAGCTCACTGGTCCTTATCCTCTCGTCGCGAAGACGCACTTGTTCAAGAAGGTCAGAGTGCTTGATGTCCTCTTCCTCTTGCGCTTCGTCTTTGGTAGAAAGATTTCTTTTCTCCAGGCATTGCCTGGCTAGCCACTGGATCTCTTCCGCAGATTTCCGGGACAAGCCACACTTGGCAAGCCCTGGATTGCTAAGAAGGTTTTCGGAAAGGTATCTACCGAGGGATCATTACCTAAAGAGGGTTCACCCTTATCTAAACCTGACTCACTCATGGTGACGTCAGTCTGTGATTTGAGGATCACTGGCTCTGCTGAAGGAGCCGGATCTTCTGCGACAGCCGGCGAAGGAGTAATCACTGGCATTGCAGAGGATTGGGGGGTAGGAGTCGGAGGAGCCACGACAGGAGATGCCATGGTCAGCTTCGTCTGTCGGAGGGGTTTTGAAGAAGTTCCCTTCCCCTTGCCCTTGATGAGCTGCTTAGCTCTGAGAATGTAATAGAAATGGAAAACATTACATCTCGGAAGAAAATTCGAGTATGGTACAAAGGCGAAAAGTTGTGTTGAAAGTTACCTCTTCACGACGGGCACCTCCTTTGTGCCGACGGCCACTGTCGGAGCTTTGCGCTTACTAGGCACAATGTCTGGCAATGGGACCAGTTCCGCCTCCTGAGAAAACTCTGGAGGATATCCCTCAAGTGGAGCAAGCTCCGACTCGGAGAGGTCGGCAAGCTGCAAAGAAGAAAACATATCAGTATTGCGAGATAACTTAAAGGATGAAACACGTAAAAAGGTTTATTGTTAAAAGCTTACCGGCACCACAGGGTCTTTCGCTGTGTGCATGTCCAGAGAAACCTCCGGGATCTTCCTCACAATCTGTTCCCTTATCAGCCATTTAATCTGGCTTATATAACCTTGCAAGGTATAGGCTCTAGGGCTGATGCGGAGGGAATCCTTTTTGGTCGACATGATGGATTGCATCAGTCAGTCTCCGTGGTGCTGGAAGGGTTGGATCCGACGTGATACCCAACATTGGACCAAGTCGGATCCCTTCAGTCCTTTGTGTTTTATCAGATATTCGATCCGCCTCTTGGCAAGGATCAGATCGTCACTGAGAGCCGGAGGAGCCTCATCCCAGGACGGTTGGGCCGTGGCGGCTCCATCAACGAAAGCCGGCAAAGCGGTAGCTTTGCCGTGAGCAGGGACATCCTTGTGGTAAAAGAAAGTGGCTGGCCATTGCTTGACGGAGTCACTGGCTAGAATCTGAGGATAGGCGCGCTCGCGCCTAACCGAAAATCTAATTGTACCGGTACTATAAGGAATACCGGCTGTGATAGAATTTCTCCGGACATGGAAATAGTACCGGAATACGGTAAGACTTGGCCTAATGCCGATATATCCCTCGCATAGGGCCGCATAGGCGCTCATCTCTAAGATGGAGTTGGGAGGAAGGTGGTAAAGCTAAACACCATAGTGATCTATTACCTCGGAAAATAAATCCGAGGGAGGGAAAGACAGACCTCTGTCGAGGTGGGTGCCGAAGTGCACCCGCTCGTCGGCGCGCGGGTTGGGGATGGTTTCGCCGAAGCCACTCCGCCAGTCACCGGCGCGGAGGAGCCCTTCAGTCTCCATGCTACGGAGCTTATCATTATCTAGCAAGCAGGGGATCCAAACCCCACGGTTGCTTTCCTTCTCTGCCACCGCCTCCACCATCGCCGCAGCCGCAGCCAGGCCGGATGATGAAGACGAAGCCATTCTTCCGGTGCGCCGGTGACCTTAGATGGGCGGCGCTGGAAGTTAGGGAAGCAGGGGAGCTCTATGCGCAGGGGAGATTTGGAGGGGAAGAAACGGCAAAGGGAACATGTGAAGAAAGGAGAAGGAGAAGGAGAATCCTCACCCCTTATATCTACCTAACCGCGCCAAGATTTGTGCAAATGGTACTGTGTAACCGCCACGCATCATGGAAGGAACTGGGAAGGACCCACGCGATGATTATGTCGCCTCAATCTCCGCGTACGCATTGAAACGGTGCCTCGGTTCCACGAACGACGGACCCACCAATGGTCGTGCTGATAGGATGTTGGTCTGAGGACGTGACTTGACCATGACCAGTGTCAGGTGACATCAGAGACCAAGTTCTGGCTTAGTTTGAAAATCAAGCTGGAAAATCCGAGTAACATGTTAATAGGTCCGACTTATTTTTAAGACCTGGATCGTGTTTTTTGTTGTGAAGTTTTAGGAACCCTTCAAGATTCTGCAAGCCGAAGGTCAAGCTAGACAATGACAAATTCGACTTTGGATCTTGGAGACTTCCGGGGCCTTCTGTTGGGGATATACTTTCCGGGTATCCTCATAGTTCCTCACTGACCAGGGTGGCCCACTTCGGGTTAGAGCTTTGCTTCACGGGGAGCCTAGTCAGGGAGAAAAGACGGAGTCCAATCCAGCTACGGGAAGGTCCAAAAGACTTACCGACTTAGGCCCATAGTGTTACTTGTAGTTCAAGATGTACACTGTAACCAACTCTTAGTCGTAGCCGGACATATCTCTCCTGTAAATCCTAGGCCGGATATCTATATAAGCCGTCCTAGGGAGAGCCGTTAGGGCACACCTCAATAGTCTACAATCTCAACTCGCACAGGCGAACCCTTGTAACCCATATCTGGCTCTGCCGTATTACTGGATTGCTAGCAGGAGTAGGATCCGTCCAAAGCCGGCGGATTTGAACCTGGGTAAACTTGTGTGCTCACCGTCCCGGAACACCGTACATCTCACACCCCTCTCTTCCGCACGCCTCGAGGACCCCCTCATGGCGTACTTGCCATCAATCCGACGACATGTGTGTTAGACAAACGCTTGGGCCGCTAGCCTAAGCCATGCCTAATCATGGTGGAAACTTGCAGCATAACTATAATGAGCATTCTATGAAGCATCCTCAATAAAAACCTATGCAAATAACAAATAAAAAGATTGCTAAGATGCTCACTTTCTGCTTGCCTTGTCATTTTGATTATGGGATAGCTCCTGTATAATGTGCAAGGGGTACCCCGTTGGCGGTTCTTTATGATACATATGTACTTATAATGACAAGAGCTTACTTGTGACTAAAGTTGAGTAGCATGAGGTTCGGTCTTCATAAGTAAGGGACATGAGATTTCGGCTTATAACTTGTCAAGCATATCCTCTTAGTTGTGTCACTTTAACCTTAATCACCAAAAGATGCTTATGATAGGGGCAATGAGAGCTGAAAGCTAATAAGTACCATAATTTTTGGAAGCTCTTTATGAAACTTGAGTCTCTAATTCCTTCTTTGAAGGCCTTTCTTTTACTTTTATGTTGAGTCTCCACCTTTTATCTTTATGCACCTACTTTGAGAGCATAGTGGCCATTCTTAGTTCTATGTGCATTGTCCCCAAGACTTGTTGATTGATGCATAGCTTTGATATTTCTTGTTTTAAACTATTTGTATCTGGTCACTCTTATGAACTTTGAAGGTGTCCTATGCATTTATGTTTGCTACTCTATGAGGGACAAGCTGAATGCCACTATGCTATGTTTTCTTTATGTGAAACAAACAAACGTCTTGCAAAGCATTGTTATTCATGAATCTTTTGTTTGTGCCTTTTCATGTTGCAACATAGTTGCTTTGTCTTATTGCTAGAACTTTATCTTTCATGTTATGATTGAAGTACTATGATCCTAGCTACCAATGTTTTACAAATACTTTGATCAAGTTTATGATGGTGCATTGATACATTGCAAATGCATCTATAATTTTTGATGTTCCATGCTTGGTTTTATCCACTTTCTTGTGTTTTGTCCACACTTTGGAGTACTTTTCATATGATTTCTTAGACTAACCTATTAACAAGAGCCACAGTGCCAGCTGCCTATTTTATGCTGGTTTTGGTTCCAGGAAAGTCAGAAAATGAATATTCTCAGAATTGGACGGGGCAAAAGCCAAAGTGCCTAATTTTCTGGAAGTCATCAGATGCCAGAATACGAGACGAAGAGGGGCTAGACGCCGACCACACCACCTGGCCGCGCGACCAGGCTTGGCCCACGCCAGGGGGTGGTGTGGTGGCCCCTGGCACCCCCTCGGCCTCCCCTTCCGCCTATAAGATGCCCTCGGGACGAAAACCCTAAGGGCCCGATCAAAAATCCACGAAAGAGTCTGTAGCCACTGTCATCTCCATTCCTAGATCGGGAGGGATCTGAAGCTCTTCCCGGCACCCTGCCGGAGAGGGGAATTCATCCTGGAGGCCTTCTTCATCACCATGCAAGCCTCCGGTGTGATGCATGAGTAGTTCATCCTTGGACTACGGATCCATGTAGTAGCTAGATGGCTGGTTCTCCTCCTGTGTGCTTTCATGTTTAGATCTTGTGAGCTCCGTTCATGATCAAGATCATCTATTTGTAATTCTGCATGTTGTGTTTGCGGGGATCCGATGGATATTGAGATGCTATTTCAGATTGATTATTGATTCTATCATGTCTTTGTTATTTGAGATCTTGCATGCTTGCCGTTGTTAGTAGCTATCTTGGCCAATTAGATGCTAGCAACTCCAAGAGTCAGTATTTATTCTCGATAGTGGGTTCATGCCTCTGGTAATCTGGGGAAGTGACAAAAATCTCTAAGGTACTAGATGTGCTGTTGCTACTAGGGAGAAAACAACAATCATTTGTTCATAGAACAATCATATTGTTTACTTTACACGTAGTTCGTAAAGCAATAATCTGTTGCTTGCAACTTAATACTGGAGGGGGTTCAGATGATAACCTGAAGTTGGATTATTAGTCATAGATGTAGTTGGATGGCGGTCTATGTATAATGTTGTAATTCCCAATCAAGTCTCAAAGGAGTCAAGATGATTAGTATATGCATGTATTGCTTTCTCGATGTTTGTCAATTGCCCCACTGTAATTTGTTTACCCATCATGTTATCTATCTTAAGGAGAGCCACCTCTAGTGAACTATGGATCCCGGTCCTTGTCTTTTACATACAATCTACAATCTTTTACAGCTTTGTGTTTACTTTCTACAAACTTTTACTTCTTTCCATTCGATACGTTTAATCCTTTGTTTTCCGCAAAACACGGTGAGATTGACAACCTCATCGCAAGTTGGGACAAAGTTCTGTGGTTGTTTTGTGCAGGTCTCGACGTTGCTACTAGCACCGGTAGTGCGCCCTGCCAAGGCTCAGCTAGCAACACCTTTGGGGTGTTTCCTTGCTCCTACTAGTTCGATTAAACCTTGGGTTCATAACTGAGGGAACCTTGCTGCTGCGCTCATCATACCTTCCTCTTGGGGTTCCCAACGAGCTCTACATGAACATCGCACCAGCATTTTCCTGGCGCCGACACTGAGCCATCAAGCATTTTTCTGGCGCCGTTGCCGGGGAGTCAAGGACATCTTCACAAGGGGAGTCCCTCATAACCAATCTCTTTACTTTGTTATTTTTGTTTTGCTTAGTTTCTTTTTTTTGTTTGCTTGTTTCTTTATCAAAAACACACAAAAAATAGTTTTACTAGTTTGCTTTCTTATTTGAAAACACAAAAAAATTTAGTTCCTATCTTGAGTTGCCACTGTGTCTAGCCTTGCTCCAGTCACTATGTCACCCGAGGAAATGATTTGCACTTTTAAACAAGGAATTGAGGAAAGTTTTAAAGAAGCTTGGTCTAGAATCTCTGATCTACATGAAAAAACTAAGCCTAAAATGAGTCAAAGCTTGTTCCTTAGCAGTTTTTACCTTGGAATTGCTCTTTGCTATAGATATGCTTTAGATGCTATTGTGGGAAGAGATTTCCTCCAATGTAATGAGGATGATGCTATTCATGCTATAAAGAAATTGATCCTCACTTACAACTTGCCTAGCCAAACTGATATTTCTTTCGCAAAAATATTTGCTAGATTGAACACTCTTGAGACTGGCACTGCTAGCTTAAAAGATTGCTATAATACGCTTAGGGAGCATCACAATTATGTTCCAATAAATTCTGAACCATCAAAGTGGCTCCCTACAGTAAATATTGAGATAAACACTGAAACTTTTCAAGCTCGCTGTGATATCATGTCTGAATTTTGTCTTATGCCCAAAGATATTTATGAATCTCTGAATACTTGGGGGCTTACTAAAGGAGGAAAATAAATATCTCTTGCTAATAATGCTACCATATTACCTCTTGGAATAGCCGAAGGAGTGTTTACAAAGATCCTTGGGAAAATGATTTCTACTGATTATATTATCATTGAATGTGCAGGAAAAGGACAAATTACACTTGGAAGGTCCCTATTAGAACTTCTTGGAGCAATAATAGATGTGGGAAAGGGGACCATGCACCTTTCTTCTCCACCAAACAATCACATTTTCCCCAAGCTTAAGAATAAAAGTAAGAGAGGTAAGGGCAAGAAATTTGGTTTTAATGGTTCTTCATTTGAGAACACTTGATTTTTTTCTTGCTTCTTATGCCTAACTTAAAGGCGTTAAAGAAAAGTACTTATTGGGAGATAACCCAAAAGTTTTAGATGAGTCTTGGAAGTTATTACCTTTGTAATAACTGCTCCTTATCCTTTTTATTTGCTTTTTGTGCCAACAGTAACCTCTAATGAGAGAGAAGTAATGATTGGGAAAGTTGCTATCCCGAAACAGATTTCTGTGCTTCACCGTAATCTCTGAACGTCTTTTTGAGGCATGAATTTTTGTGCTTCTGCCCCAGGTTGTTATCTAACTTTCGTTAGTTCAACACTTTTTGATTTGAGCAACAGAAGGTCTTTGAAAGAATTTGTCTTTACCTGCTGGTCTGTTTTGACAGATTTCTGCCATTTCCTGCATTTTCTTCTTGTTGGTTCCTTTTTGAGTTCTTTTGGGGAATTGAGATTTTTGAGGGAAGTGCTACAGTAGCTAATGCTCTAATGGAAGTTTATTGGGTGTTGGAACTGAACCTTAAGACCTTTTATCTTGAGTGCACTAATGTTGCTAATAAAGATTGTGTGAAGTTTTGTATGAAGGAAAAATTTCAGGTGTATGGAAGGAATGAGTAATGAGATGAAGGATGGACTAAAGCTCAAGCTTGGGGATGCCACGTGCATGTCACCCCAAGAAATATCCAAGAAGTACAAGCGTCAAAGCTTGGGGATGCCTAAGGCATCCCCTTCTTCATCAATAAAAATCCCCGGTTTCTTCCAAACGCTTCATTTTTATTGTTTCATGCACAGTTGTGTTGTTCTTGGAGCGTCTTCTTTTTCGTTTTCGTTTTGGTTTTTCGTTTGCTTTGGTTTGCTTAGTTTTCTGAATAAATTGGTTGGACCCCCTCTTTCATACATTGGTTTGCAAATAGTTTGGTTTGGTTTGGTTTGGAAAAGAGTAGGAAAATTCATACTTATGTGGTAAAAAGAGCTCGTTTTTGACTGTGGCCTATGCTTTTTCATGCCATGCTTAATATTGTTTTGGCTTTATGCTTAGTATTCTTTGCTGTAGCATGACTTGTTATAAACAATTGAGATTGCTTAATGTGCCTTGGATGAATCATGCGTTGTTTTAGCATATTAAAGCATAATATAGTGGTATTCTCCTTTGATGCTTTATTTGGGTTGACTTGGCGCATGCTCACACCATGTTATGACTATCTCAAGTCACCATAGCCTTTATGATCCTTTAGTTTTCAACTTGTAGTATCACTTTATGCTTTGATCAATGAATATTCTCGGAATTGGACGGGACAAAAGCCAAAATGCCTTTTTTCCGAAAGTCATCAGATGCCAGAATACGAGACGGAGAAGGGCCAGAGGGCGGCCACACCACCTGGCCGCGCTGCTAGGCTTGGCCCGCGCCAGGGGGTGGTGTGGCCAGCCCAGGCACCCCCTCGACCTCTCCTTCCGCCTATAAGATGCCCTCGGGACGAAAACCCTAAGGGCCCGATCAAAAATCCACGAAAGAGTCTGTAGTCGCCGTCATCTCCATCCCTAGATCGGGAGGGATCTGAAGCTCTTCCCGGCACCCTGCCGGAGAGGGGAATTCACCCTGGATGCCTTCTTCATCACCATGCAAGCCTCCGGTGTGATGCGTGACTAGTTCATCCTTGGACTACGGATCCATGTAGTAGCTAGATGGCTGGTTCTCCTCCTTTGTGCTTTCATGTTTTGATCTTGTGAGCTCCGTTCATGATCAAGATCATCTATTTGTAATTCTTCATGTTGTGTTTGCGGGGATCCGATGGATATTGAGATGCTATTTCAGATTGATTATTGATTCTATCATGTCTTTGTTATTTGTGATCTTGCAGGCTTTCCGTTGTTAGTAGCTATCTTGGCCAAGTAGATGCTAGCAACTGCAAGAGTTAGTATTTATGCTCGATAGTGGGTTCATGCCTCTGGTAATCTTGGGAAGTGACAGAAATCTCTAAGGTACTAGATGTGCTGTTGCTGCAAGAGTTAGTATTTATGCTCGATAGTATTTACACGCAATTCGTAAAGCAATAATCTGTTGCTTGCAACTTAATACTAGAGGGGGTTCGGATGATAACCTAAATGTGGATTATTAGTCATAGATGCTGTTGGATAGCGGTTTATGTATAATGTTGTAATGCCCAATCAAGTCTCAAAGGAGTCAAGATGATTAGTATATGCATGTATTGCGTTCTCGATGTTTGTCAATTGCCCTGCCGTAATTTGTTCACCCAACATGATATCTATCTTAAGGAGAGCCACCTCTAGTGAACTATGGATCCCGGTCCTTGTCTTTTACATACAATCTACAATCTTTTACTGCTTTGTGTTTGCTTGCTGCAAACTTTTACTTCTTTCCATTCGATACGTTTAATCCTTTGTTTTCCGCAAAACATGGTGAGATTGACTACCTCATCGTAAGTTGGGGACAAAGTTCTGTGGTTGTGTTATGCAGGTCTCCACGTTGCTACTAGCACCAGTAGTGCGCCCTGCCAAGGCTCAACTAGCAACACCTTTGGGGTGTTTCCTTGCTCCTACTGGTTCGATTAAACCTTGGGTTCATAACTGAGGGAACCTTGCTGCTGCGCTCATCATACCTTCCTCTTGGGGTTCCCAACGAGCTCTACATCAACATCGCACTAGCATTTTCCTGGCAACCGACACTGAGCCATCATGCATGTCACCTCAAAAATTATTCTTTCTTTTTATCACTTACCTACTCGAGGACAAGCAGGAGTTAAGCTTGGGGATGTTGATACGTTGCTAACGTATCCATAATTTTGGATGTTCCATGCTTGGTTTGATCTACTTTCTTATGTTTTGTCCACACTTTGGAGTACTTTTCATATGATTTCTTGGACTAACCTATTGATACATTGCAAATGTGTCTAGAATTTTTGATGTTCCATGCTTGGTTTTATCCACTTTCTTGTGTTTTGTCCACACTTTGGGTACTTTTCATATGATTTCCTGGACTAACCTATTAACAAGAGCCACAGTGCCAGCTGCCTGTTTTCTGCTATTTTTGGTTCCAGGAAAGTCAGAAAATGAATATTCTCGGAATTGGACGGGACAAAAGCCAATGTGCCTATTTTTCCGGAAGACTCATGGAGCCAGAATACGAGACGGAGGAGGGCCAGGGGCTTGCCACACCCCCAGGCACGGGCTGGGCCTGGCCGCGCCAGGGCATGGTCTGGCCGCCCTAGGCTGCCCCTCGGTCTCCCTCTTCGCCTATAAGAAGCCTTCTGACCTAAAAACTCCAGAGGGTTCAACGTTTTTGAGAAGGAGTTCCACTCCGCCGCCACCACTAGATTCCACGAAACAGCACCACAAACTCCGTTTTGGCACCCTGCCGGGATGGGGAATTGGAGGAGATCATCGCCATCATCATCACCATTGCTTCTCCATCGACCATCCATGTTTCCCCCATCTATGAGTGAGTAATCCCCCGCTGTAGGCTATGGGGATGGTAGGGATTGGATGTGATCGTTCATGTAATGGCATTAGATTGTTAGGGCATGGTGCCTAGTATCTTTTATTAGTGCTTTATGACTTTGTTGCAACTTGTTATGCTTAATGCTTGTCACTAGGGCCTGAGTGCCATGATTTCAGATCTGAACATGTTATTGATTCATTATGATAGTATTGTTTTTGGTCTTATCTACAAGTTGTATACACACATTGTTCTCCTGAACCAATGGCCCCGAAGTGACAGAAATCGGGATAACCGGAGGGAATGGCTTTTATGTGAGGATCACATGTGTTCACGTAGTGTTAATGCTTTGCTTCGGTGCTCTCTTAAAAGGAGCACCTTAATTGCCAGTAGTTCCCTTGAGGCCCCGCTGCAAACGGGCTGGCAGTACAAAAGATGTTGTGCAAGTTCTCATTGCGAGCACGTATGACTATATATGGAACACAGGCCTAGGATTATCTAGTACTTGGATGCTTTATCTTATTTATCTGCAATTGCCCTATGTTCTGATTGCTATGTGAATTGTCTTGTCCATGCAACGCCCTTCCATCCATCCCTATGCCTACCGCACTCGAATCCCACTGTTTACTGCTATTGTTACTACTGTCTTTACTTTACTACTGTTGCTACTTTGCTATTCCTACTACAAAACTGTTGCTACTGATAAACTGCTGTGAGCAAGATTGTTTCCAGGTGCAGCTGAATTGACAACTCAGTTGTCAAGGCTTATAAATATTCTTTGGCTCCCCTTATGTCGAATCAATAAATTGGGTTTCACTTCCCTCGAAAATACTGCGATACACCCCCTATACTTGTGGGTCATCAAGACTATTTTCTGGCGCCGTTGCCGGGGAGCATAGCTTTATTTATCAAGTCCACTTGGAATCACTATTGTTCAAGCTAAGTTTATTTTCGCCTTGTTTGCTTGTTTCTTTATCAAAAATACAAAAAAATTTAGTTCCTACTCTAGTTGTTATTTTCGTTGGTCTGTTATTGTCTTGCTTTATCATGCTTGATGTCAATGGTTGGTTTCTTTGAAACTGAATCTTATTGTCAAGGTGGGTTCACGGAAGATCAAAAATATTATTATAAGGAACACCGCTTGTCACAAAAAGGGAAACACTTATGGGAACAAATTGATAAATTGTATAACATTGCTAGAAACGTGTGCTCTGCTTATAATGTTACTTATTGCTGTGATAATCCTAGTTGAAGAAAGAGGTATAAACACCTCCCTTTCAATGTGAGTATAATGATAATGATACCATATCTTCTTATGCTAAAGGAATTTATGACTTTTATGATGCGGAACAAATTGAAGAATTTATTGCTTGGAAGGGTGCTTTTGGACTTGCTAGTTTGCTTGAAAATATTGATGATTCACCTTACAAATATGAGGTTTATCGTATACTTAAATTTTGCTTTGATAATTACAAGGATGAAAATGGCTATATTCTTGAATATATTAATAGATGCTTTCCACAAATGGAAGAGACTAATGCCTTGCAGGATCCTATGGAAGAGGAAATTGCTGAACCTGAATTCTCATTAGATGAAAAAGAGGAGGAGAGTGATGAACAAAAGGAGGAAAAATGGATTAGCTACCCATGCCTACCTTCTAAATGGAGTAACTATTTATCCCTTAAATTATTTAATTGTCCTCCATGCTTACTAAAGGAGGATGAATGTTATGTTCTTGAGGATTCTTTTGAAAATGTTTATAATAAAGCTCTAGTGCATGTAGATCATGAAAAGCATGCTTTATGTGATAGTTATATTGTTGAGTTTATTCATGAGGCTATTGAAAATTATTATGGGGAAAATATGGCTGTAGAAGTTTTCATGGTATTGAAACACCTCTCTATGTGCTAAAAGTTTCGAAGTTACTCTTGTTTTATCTTTCTATGCCTGTCACTTTGTTCTTTGTGAATTTATTTGCATACACGATTCCTATGCATAGGAAGTGGGTTAGACTTAAATGTGTTTTGACTTTACTTCTTGATGCTCTCTTTTACTTCAACTCATATTTCTTATGTGAACATCCTCTCGAACTATTATGCCTGAAGATGATAATATGTCTATTATTCTTAGGAGACCTTTTCTTAATACTGCAGGAGCTGTTATTAATTGTAATTAAGGGAAGGTGACCTTCAGATGTTAATGACAAGGAACATACTATCTATTTCCCCAAGAAGATTGATAGGACTTATGATTTTGAATTCAATTGAACATGTTGAGGGCATTCAAGTTGGAGAAATATATTGTCCCATACTAAGAGGAAAAATTGAAACTATTATAATTGGGACCATTGCTATCAAGGTTGAGGTAACATAATCATAAGTAGAATACAAAGTTTTGTCTCATATGGAATTGTTTTGGTAGCAAGACCTGATCAACCTTGTTAACAAAAGGATTTCATTGAACAAAACAATGTTTTCACCATGATTATCTCTGCTTACTTCTATTCTATCTATTTTAGTTTTTGCTTATGCCTAACTTAAAGGCGTTAAATAAAAGTACTTATTGGGAGATAACCCAAAAGTTTTAGATGAGTCTTGGAAGTTATTACTTCAGTAATAACCGCTCCTTATCCTTTTTATTTGCTTTTTGGGCCAAGAGTAATCTCTAATGAGAGAGAAGTAATGGTTGGGAAAGTTGCTGTTCCGAAACAGATTTCTGTGCTTCACCGTAAACATTCATGTAAAATCTCTGTACGTCCTTTTGAGATTTTTGTGCTTCTACTCCAGGTTGTTATCTAACTTTCGTTAGTTCAACACTTTTTGATTTGAGCAACAAAAGGTCTTCGAAAAAAATCGTCTTTACCTACTGGTCTGTTTTGACAGATTTCTGCCATTATTTGCATTTGCTTCTTGTTGGTTCCTTTTTGAGTTCTTTTGGGGAATTGAGCTTTTTGAGGGAAGTGCTAAAGTAGCTTGTGTTTTAATGGAAGTTTTATTGGTGTTGTAACTGAATCTAAAGACCTATAATCTTGAGTGCACTAATGTTGCTAATAAAGATTGTGTGAAGTTTTGTATGAAGAAAAAATTTTAGGTGTATGGAAGGAATGAGTAATGAGATGAAGGATGGACTAAAGCTCAAGCTTGGGGATGCCACGCGTGTCACCCCAAGAAATATCCAAGAAGTACAAGCGTCAAATCTTGGGGATGCCCAAGGCATCCCCTTCTCCATCAATAAAAATCTCAGGTTTCTTCCAACCACTTCATTTTTATTGTTTCATGCATAGTTGTGTTGTTCTTGGAGCGTCTTCTTTTTTGTTTTTTGTTTTGGTTTTCGTTTGCTTGGTTTGCTTAGTTTGCTGAATAAATTGGTTGGACCTCTACTTTCATACATTGGTGTTCAAATAGTTTGGTTTGGTTTGGAAAAGAGTAGGAGAGCTCATGCTTAAGTGGTAAAGAGAGCTTGTTTTTGACTGTGGCCTATGCTTTGTCATGCCATGCTTGATATTGTTTTGGCTTTATGCTTAGTATTCTTTGCTGTAGCAAGACTTGTTACAAACAATTGAGATTGCTTAATGTGCCTTGGATGAATCATGCGTTGTTTTAGCATATTAAAGAATAGTATAGTGGTATTCTCCTTTGATGCTTTATTTGGGTTGACTTGGCACATGATCACACCATGTTATGACTATCCCAAGTCACCATAAGCCTTTATGATCCTTTAGTTTTCAACTTGTAGTATCACTTTATGCTTTGATCAATGATGTTTTGTCGCTCTGGATGATTATGGCCATTATTGCTCTCTCGTTTGTCGCTCCCTTACTATTGCTAGCCTTCACTTCCACTGAGTATTTTACTCATGTTTCCAACTCCCTTAAACCAAATATTGCCAAAGTGTCCACCATACCTACCTATTAGTATCATTTTCTACTTCCGTGCATATCCAATATGCCTTGTTTTCTTCCGAATAAAAAGTTTGCTTGTTATGAGAAAGTTAGTTAGTAAAGCTCTTGCGAACTTGATGGCACACTTTATTTTCTGCACTTAATGAACCTGAACCATTGTGACTCTCCATGAAAGTTATATGCTTGCAAATTATAGGCTGGGGACTAGCAGAACCGTGCTGTCACGGGGAACGCTTTCAACACTTGTAAATATATACCTAGTTGATACCATGCTCTTTTGTAGCTTGTAAGTCCATGGAGTTATGTATGTGTGTTAGAGAAACGCCTGGGCCGCTGGTCTAATCCATGCTGACATGGTGGAAACCTGCAGCGTAACCATAATGATATCTATGAAGCATTCTTCTTATAAAAAAGAGAGATAGCTATTGAGAAAAGAAAAAAAAGAGATTTATGAAAAGAGGAAAGAGAGAAAAAGCACCATTTTCCCATGGTAAATAAGAAGATTGCTGAGATACTCATTGTCTGCTTGCCTTGTCATTTTGATATGGGGATTCTTCCGTATCATCGGGCAAGGGGTACACCGTTGGCGGTTCTCTATGATACGCACATATTTACGATGACAAGAACTTACCGGTAACTAAAGTTGAGTAGCATGAGGAGCGACCCTCGTACTCAAGGGACATGGGATTTTCAGTTTATAGTCTATCAAGCATATAACTCAGATTGGACCTCACTTTCACCTTAATCACATTAAAGATGCTTATGATAGGGGCAATGAGGGCTCAAAGCTAATGAGTACCATACTTTCAGCATTTGGAAGCCTTTCAAACTTTTCAAAACCTGTTCATTTGCTTGTTGAGTTTCCGCACATTCTATGAGCACTTTCTTGAGAGCATAGTGGCCATTCTTAGTTCTATGTGCATTGTCCCAAAACTTGTTGACTGATGCTTACCTTGATATTGCTTGTTTTAAACTATTTTTATCTAGTCACTCTTGTAAACTTTGAAGGTGTCCTATGCATTTATGTTTGCTACTCTATGAGGGACAAGCTGAATGCCACTATGCTATGTTTTCTTTATGTGAAACAAACAAATGTCTTGCAAAGCATTGTTATTCATGAATCTTTTGTTTGTGCCTTTTCATGTTGTATCATAGTTTCTTTGTCTTATTGCTAGAACTTTGTCTTTCATGTTATGATTGAAGTACTATGATCCCAGCTTTGAATGATTTACAAATGCTTTGATCAAGTTTATGATGGTGCATGTCACCTCAAAAATTATTCTTTCTTTTTATCACTTACCTACTCAAGGATGAGCAGGAGTTAAGCTTGGGGATGTTGATACATTGCAAATGTATCTATAAGTTTTGATGTTCCATGCTTGGCTTTATCCACTTTCTTGTGTTCTGTCCACACTTTGGAGTACTTTTCATATGATTTCTTGGACTAACCTATTAACAAGAGCCACAATGCCAGCTTCCTGTTTTCTGCTGTTTTTGGTTCCAGGAAAGTCAGAAAATGAATATTCTCGGAATTGGACGGGACAAAAGCCAAAGTGCCTATTTTTCTAGAAGACTCACGGAGCCAGAATACGAGACGGAGGAGGGCCAGGGGCTGGCCACACCCCCCCAGGCGCGGGCTAGGCCTGGCCACACCAGGGCATGGTCTGGCCGCCCCAGGCTGCCCCTCGGTCCCCCTCTTCGCCTATAAGAAGCCTTCTGACCTAAAAACTCTGGGGGGTTTGATGTTTTTCCAGAAGGAGTTCCGCTCCGCCGCCACCACCAGATTCCACGAAACAGCACCAGAAACTCCGTTCTGGCACCCTGCCGGGACGGGGATTTGGAGGAGATCATCGCCATCATCATCACCATCGCTTCTCCATCGTCCATCCATGTTTTCCCCATCTATGAGTGAGTAATCCCCCACTATAGGCTATGGGGATGGTAGGGATTGGATGAGATCGTTCATGTAATGGCCTCAGATTGTTAGGGCATGGTGCCTCGTATCTTTTATTAGTGCTTTATGAGTTTGTTGCAACATGTTATGCTTAATGCTTGTCACTAGGGCCCGAGTGCCATGATTTCAGATCTGAACATGTTATTGATTCATTATGATAGCTTTGTTTTTGGTCTTATCTACAAGTTGTATACACATGTTGTTGTCAGGAACCAATGGCCCCGAAGTGACAGAAATCGGGATAACCGGAGGGAATGGCTTTGATGTGAGGATCACATGTGTTCACGGAGTGTTAATGCTTTGCTCCGTTGCTCTATTAAAAGGAGCACCTTAATTTCCAGTAGTTCCCTTGAGGCCCCGTTGCAAACGGGTTGGCAGGACAAAAGATGTTGTGCAAGTTCTCATTGCGAGCATGTATGACTATATATGGAACACATTCCTAGGATTATCTAGTACTTGGATGCGTTATCTTATTTATCTGCAATTGCCCTATGTTCTGATTGCTATGTGAATTGTCTTGTCCATGCACCACCCGTCCATCCATCCCTATGCCTACCGCACTCGAATCCCACTCTTTACTGCTATTGTTACTACTGTCTTTACTTTACTACTGTTGCTACTTTGCTATTCCTACTACAAAATTGTTGCTACTGATAAACTGCTGTGAGCAAGATTGTTTCTAGGTGCAGCTGAATTGACGACTTAGTTGTTAAGGCTTATAAATATTCTTTGGCTCCCCTTGTGTCGAAGCAATAAATTGGGTTTCACTTCCCTCGAAAATACTGCAATACACCCCCTATACTTGTGGGTCATCACCTATTAAAAAAGAGCCATAGTGCCAACCGCCTGTTTTCTGCTGCTTTTGGTTCTAGGAAGTCAGAAAATGAATATTCTCGGAATTGGAAGGGACAAAAGCCGAAGTTCATATTTTACCGGAAGACTCACAGAGCCAGAAGATGAGACGGAGAGGGGCCACAGGGTGGCCACACGACCCCTAGGCGCGGGTCCCCCTGGCCGGCCACCGACCTTGCCTCTTTCGCCTATATATCTCCCCCGATGCAAAAACCCTAAATCATCAAGCCTCCAGCCACGAAAAGTTCCGCAGCGCCGCCGCCATCGAAGAGGAGATTCGGGGGATAGAAAGTCTCTGTTCCGGCACCCTGCCGGGACGGGGAAGTGCCCCTGGAGCCATCTCCATCGATCTCCACCACCATCTCCATCACCGTTGCTGATTCCCATGATGATGAGGGAGTAGTTATTCCTCGAGGCTAAGGGTTCTACCGGTAGCTATGTGTTTATCTCTCTCTCTATGCATGATCATATTGTGATCATGAGCTTTGTAATCAAGTAGATCTACCTTGCTACTCAATTGATTTAATAGATCTCTGCTCTCCCCATGTGTGTGAAATTGACAGTGTGCACACCATGGTGGCACTTAGGCTAGAGATTACAAATACTTGTTATGAGTTATATTTGGAGTTGGATGTTTTTATGAAATTGTGGTGTTTGTTGGAACCATCTAGTGCTCAAGGTGATAGTGTGGGGTTATCTAGATGGGAAAGGCTTACTTTGAGGTGTGCTATTATAGCCCTACCATGGATTAGAGTGTCCAACCAGAGAGTAGTTCAGAGTAGTATCATGAAGATAATATATTTATATGAGAGTGTTCACTAGCGAAAGTATGATCCCTAGGCCTTGTTTCTAAGCATTGAAACACCGTTTGCATTTAGATCTATTACATGTTTGCTTGCTTTCATCTTTATTTCAGTTTGCCTTTAGTCTTTTCCATGCCAACAAGCTATTTTCTTGCACCGTTACCACTTACTATTCACACCACTTGTATTTCACTATCTCTTCGCCGAGCTAGTGCACCTATACACCTGACAAGTGTATTGGGTGTGTTGGGGACACAAGAGACTTCTTGTATCTTGATTGCAGGATTGCTTGAGAGGGAATACCTTTGACCACTTCCTCCCTGAGTTCGATAAACCTTGGGTGATCCACTTAAGGGAAAACTTGCTGCTATTCTACAAACCTCTGCACTTGGAGGCCCAACAACTGTCTACAAGAATAGAAGTGTGTAAACATCATGCGGCGCCCCCTCTCCCCTCCTTTAGTCCCACCCCGGGACTTTGAGGGAGGTAGTACCTCCCCTCCCCTATATATAGTGGGGGTATTTGACCAGAAAATACACAACCAATATTCAATAAAAGTTCCCTCACTTTTGGGGTGACCTCCAATTGATATTCTCTCTCTCTCCTGTGACCGTGGTCCCAAGTTCGGACTACGCGAATGAGAGACATCTTCACCGCGGAGCGTGGTCGCGCTGCGGGATTCGCATCCAGTAGCTCTACTTCCGCAACTGCTGCTGGATCGGGGAAGCGGGAGTCATTGTCAGGCACCGGATGCATGTAACTCCCCGCGAGGTGTGACACTTGAGCCACTCAAGTCATTGGAGCCGCAGGAGTGCAAGGACTTCATCACGACCTTGAGGTTGGCTTTGGCTCGTCTACATCAACCACACTCTCCTAAGCATTGACAACGCTTTTCGGTCTTCAAGGGTAAGTTCGCGAAAAGCCCCTCCCATTAATGCATTACTAATAGATAGGTCCTGGCAGCATCAGGGGTTCAGGGGCGTAGGGGAAAAGTTTTATTGTTTTTATACGCAGAACCCTACAGTGGTATCAGAGCTAGATCTATGCATAGTAATGTTAGTACAGGTAGAACACACGAGATGTATCGTGTGGGCGTTGATCTTTTAGTTGTTACCCTCCCACGTGTACTTGTGTATACCAAAGTAATGCTTGATGAAGCGCCCCCAACCGACTTTACGCATTCATTCACGAAACTGGTCCATGCTTGACATACAACTTGTACCGTATAAAGTGCCTTTGGGGGGTGTCTGTCTCTCTCGCATTAGTTGGAATGCCATTTGCAATGAAGGTCCTCGAGAGGGGTATAGTATAGACAACTACTTGATCAGCGTTGTGGTAAAAGTTCGTAGGTAAGAACAATTCTTGTGCGAAAGCCCATTCAACCACGTAAAACATGCAAAGATAAAGTAGAGGCTTCTAACTTTGTTTTGCAGGGGGCGTTGCTTTGTGATATGGTTGTGGAAAAGGTAAAGTGATTACCTTATGTTATGAAGTAGTAGTAGATAGTCACGGAGGTGACGGACTACCACGTTGGAAAGACACTGGTACCCTGGTGTCTATGGTGCCGGAACCCTAGCACTGGAATCCGGTGACGCCGGATGGAGATCACGATGTGAAGGACCATATCACATTCCATTTACATTCAATGTTATTGTTTGTATATATTATTGTGTGCTAGTATTAGATACTCGACGGTAGCCTAATAAGATGATCCCTATTAAAATTACCAATGATTGTGTTCCCCCTTAGTGTGCACCACCAAGAAAGTTCTTCGGTATGAGGCATGCCGTGATGATCAGGTGTCAGACATATCTACGTTCGCATATAGTGGGTGTAAGCCATATTGCACAACAAATACACTAAGGTTGAGTTGGAAAGCCTAGCATGTACATACATGGCCTCGGAACACGAATGGTCGAAAGATCGAGAACGAGTCGCATGAATGATGTGACCGACGTTTAGCGTCCACCCTAGAACCCGCATTGATGGCCGTGATGACCGGGGGAGATGTGGGGAAAAGGGGCCATGTTATCATTAGAACCCTTCAGGGGATAGGTGTTTTTGAGTGGAGTTATTGTTAACTCATTTAATTATAAACTTAGTCTAAATTCCTTTTGCAATTATATATGTAGAGATGGCTCACCGTGAAGCTTACTTTGTCATTGAGGAATGGGTAGTTGGTGAGAAACTTAGACTTGATGGATCCAACTTCCCTAGTTGGCTTGTACGCCTGAATGATCTCCTTACTAGGAATCATGTCGTAGCTACATACACCGCATGATGGATTTGACTGAGCCAGACTACTATGAGACCCCACTAGATATGGCAGACCGCCACTATCGTCAAGCGATGTCCACTTATATTCAGATAATAATGCGTTACAGGATGGTGGAGACTCCATCCGCTCATGGGTGATCTTGATCCATATGCGATGGTGGATCAGCTAAGAGCAGAGTTCATAAGCCATGTGCGCATGTGGAAGCACGAGCTACTTGGAGAGTTCCTTTCCATACATATGGAGGAGCACACATGTATGAAGAGTCACTTGGAGCACATGCTTGATGCACACATGAGACTGGTTCACTTCATGGACTACTTGATGGATGATCCATTTGCGATAGGCGTGCTGCTTCGATCGTTGCCTCCCAGCTACAAAGGACATGTTTGGAGTAGCATCATGAGTGGTGATACAGAAACATTGGATTTCCAAGAGTTCACATTACGTTTCAGGAACGTAAAGGTTGAACCAATCACTAGTGAGGTCATCTATGACAAAGGTATATTTGATATACAATTTTATAAATGTTATAATCTTGCAAACACATGTTGCAGTGTTAAGTATATTTGATATTTGTTCTGTTTTACTGAAAACAGGTCATTCTGCATGAGAGGTGCTTGCTAGAGAGGAGGTGACGTTGCGTGTTCATGGTGAGCATGATGATGATGGCCACCGACACTCTCCCTCTAAATTTTTCACTTAGTTTATGGTTTTTGGATAATTATTATAATCGAAAGATTCTGAACTTCTTTAGTGTGTCTCACACTTTGTGAGACGGTTATTCATATGAGTTTTTAACAAACAGTTGTTCCACTTTTATGAATTATCTCTATTCGTGTTCATATCTTGTTCGATTATGTGTGAATTATCCTGGTTTTGAAACTAATTGATAATACATGAACATTTGTAAAACATTGAAATGCCTTGCAAAATTACCCAACTTAATGATATGTTCATTACTGAATGAAACCATTGTTTAAATTCAAAGTTATATTGATAATATGCGAAAGACACTTGTATTCTTGTCACATATGAATCATGCCTAAGTTTGGCAAAAGAACTTAAACACCGTTTATTACTTGAATACAAAGTGTTTGATGAATTGTTAAAAGAGAATACATATTCGATGTATTGTGGTTTAACAAAATGGTGATTATCATTATATGATTGTTTAAATGTGTAAAGAAGTTTACCAAAGGAAACATGAGTATGAAACTATTTGATATGATCAAAGCATTTCATCGACAAAGGGTATAAAGTTAAAATAAGAATCCAATTGCTACGATTTGATCAATAGCAATGGAATTCGATATTATAAGAATGGCATAAATAAAATTGTGTAATGCAATGTGTTTGAAATGTCAAAATGCAAAGCATCACAATATGATATTAGATATCAAGTGGGTGAATAGATGGCGCCAAATAAATCATTGTAGTATAGATATAGTGTCGTGGTGGTGTCATGGAAGATGCCATGGATAGGCTAAAGGTGGGGCCAATATGCACTAGAGGAATCCAGGGAGGGATAGTGTGGTGATTCCACACACAGATGCTTTGTATTCTCAAAGTTCACTGAGTTTACAGATGCTCCTTGAGCTATATTGGGGAGAGGAGGAAGAAGAAGCTCTCTTACTCTCACCACAACTTATCACCCAATGAACAAACTACTCACCCGCCAGCCCCTTCTACAGAGGCCCTACGCTCCTTATAAAGGGGAGGCTAGGTTGCCAGTTAGGCATACGTGGAGGCATATTCCTGGGAATATGCCTCTCCCAAAATAGCAAACTGACCAGGTCTCCTTTTCCCTTCGTAAGACATGCAGAGGCTACATAACCCTCTGCGGCGCCAGCGTCAACCGACATAGGCTACGTCACCTTTGTCGGCCACGCCCTGCTGGTCCCTCCCTCTGTTCGCTTCGCTCACGCTCCAGCGCACATAGATCACCTTTTGACCAGCGAGATACCTTCCTTCTCTTGCAAGCCTGGTATAACCCGGCCCCGTGGTTACCTGCATACAAGTTACAAAAAGCCTTCCGGCATATGACATACATCGACTGGGACACTGTCAGGTGGACATCCTCTGGTTCGCGTTACTCCGTAAGTCGGCCTGCCTTGAGGTGACCCGGCCAGCTTTCGCTTTGACCTTGTGATACATTGCAAATGTATCCATAATTTTTGATGTTCCATGCTTGGTTTTATCCACTTTCTTGTGTTTTGTCCACACTTTGGAGTACTTTTCATATGATTTATTGGACTAACCTATTAACAAGAGCCACAGTGCCAGCTGCCTGCTTTCTGCTGTTTTTGGTTCCAGGAAAGTCAGAAAATGAATATTCTCGGAATTGGACGGGACAAAAGCCAAAGTGCCTATTTTTCCGGAAGTCATCAGATGCTAGAATACGAGACGGAGAGGGGCCAGGGGGCCACCACACCACCTGGCCGCGTGGCCTAGACTGGCCCGCACCAGGGGGTGGTGTGGCCGCCTCCGGCACCCCCTCAGCCTCCCCTTCCGCCTATAAGATGCCCTTGGGACGAAAACCCTGAGGGACTGATCAAAAATCCACGAAAGAGTCTATAGCCGCCATCATCTCCATCCCTAGACCGGGAGGGATCTGAAGCTCTTCCCGGCACCCTGCCAGAGAGGGGAATTCACCCTAGAGGCCTTCTTCATCACCATGCCAGCCTCCGGTGTGATGCGTGAGTAGTTCATCCTTGGACTACGGATCCATGTAGTAGCTAGATGGCTGGTTCTCCTCCTTTGTGTTTTCATGTTTAGATCTTGTGAGCTCCGTTCATGATCAAGATCATCTATTTGTAATTCTGCATGTTGTGTTTGCGATCCGATGGATATTGAGATGCTATTTTAGATTGATTATTGATTCTATCATGTATTTATTATTTGTGATCTTCCATGCTTTCCGTTGTTAGTAGCTATCTTGGCCAAGTAGATGCTAGCAACTCCAAGAGTTAGTATTTATGCTCGATAGTGGGTTCATGCCTCTGGTAATCTGGGGAAGTGACAAAAATCTCTAAGGTACTAGATGTGTTGTTGCAACTAGGGAGAAAACAACAATCCTTTGTTCATAGAACAATCGTATTGTTTACTTTACACGCAGTTCGTAAAGCAATAATCTGTTGCTTGCAACTTAATACTGGAAGGGGTTCGGATGATAACCTGAAGGTGGATTATTAGTCATAGATGCAGTTGGATGGCGGTCTATGTATAATGTTGTATTGCCCGATCAAGTCTCAAAGGAGTCAAGATGATTAGTATATGCATGTATTAATCTCTCGATGTTTGTCAATTGCCCCGCTGTAATTTGTTCACCCAGCATGCTATCTATCTTAAGGAGAGCCACGTCTAGTGAACTATGGATCCCGGTCCTTATCTTTTACATACAATCTATAACCTTTTACTGCTTTGTGTTTACTTTCTGCAAACGTTTACTTCCCTCCACTTGATACGATTAATCCTTTGTTTTCCGCAAAACACGGTGAGATTGACAACCTCATCGCAAGTTGGGGACAAAGTTCTATGGTTGTGTTGTGCAGGTCTCCACGTTGCTACTAGCACCGGTAGTGCGCCCTGCCAAGGCTCAGCTAGTAACACCTTTGGGGTGTTTCCTTGCTCCTACTGGTTCGATTAAACCTTGGTTTCATAATTGAGGGAAACTTGCTGCTATGCTCATCATACCTTCCTCTTGGGGTTCCCAACGATCTCTACATCAACACCGCACCAACATTTTCCTGGCGCCATTACAGAGCCATCAAGCATTTTTCTGGCGCCGTTGCCGGGGAGTCAAGGACATCTTCACAAGGGGAGTCCCTCATAACCACTCTCTTTACTTTGTTATTTTTGTTTTGCTTAGTTTCTTTTTGTTTTGTTTGCTTGTTTCTTTATCAAAAACACAAAACAATTAAGTCTCCTTTAGTTTTCACCCCTTCCTTAGCTCACCATGTTGATCCCTACATTCACCCTAAAAGACCTTTCAATTGGTAGTGGTTCTATAATTGGGAAATATAATATTGAAGAATTCTTCAATCATGTTAGTAAGCATGAAGATACTGAGGATAGATCCGTTGCGGAACTTGCTCCAAACTATGTGATGGCTGCAGCTTCTTTAATTCACATGTTAGAAGCTAGGTTTGTTAACCTCAACCCCTTAATGCAAGTAATGTTTCTTAAGCTTAAAGAAATAGAGGACCCTGAAAAGAGGGATTTTATTCTAGAAACTTTGTTTAAGGAGTTCTATGATGTTGCCAAGGAAGCTAGGAAAGTCTTTGAACGTTTCAATATGCTAGGCTCATGTGTAGATGTTGTTGGTACACGAGAAAAGATGAACAAAACCGAACCTAATGGGGAGGAACCTAAGATACCAATACCCTTTAAACTAGTAGCAATACATGATGCCATAGAAAAGAATCTTGATTGGATTGTTCCTACAAACCCTTTTGATGAGAATAGTGAACCTAAGAGCATTGAGAGAGGATCCTCTAGAACTTATTTGGATGATATACCTTACCTATTTGAAAATATTTCTGGTATTGATCTTAATGCTTCTTCATTTGAGAACACTTGATTCTTTTTCTTGCTTCTTATGCCTAACTTAAAGGTGTTAAAGAAAAGTACTTATTGGGAGATAACCCAAAAGTTTTAGATGAGTCTTGGAAGTTATTACCTCTGTAATAACCGCTCCTTATCCTTTTTATTTGCTTTTTGTGCCAAGAGTAACCTCTAATGAGAGAGAAGTAATGATTGGGAAAGTTGCTGTCCCGAAACAGATTTCTGTGCTTCACCGTAAAAGTTCGTGTAAAATCTCTGAACGTCTTTTTGAGGCGTGAATTTTTGTGCTTCAGCCCCAGGTTGTTATCTAACTTTCGTTAGTTCAACACTTTTTGATTTCAGCAACAGAAGGTCTTCGAAATTTTTTGTCTTTACCTGCTGGTCTGTTTTGATAGATTTCTGCCATTTTCTGCATTTGCTTCTTGTTGGTTCCTTTTTGAGTTCTTTTGGGGAATTGAGATTTTTGAGGGAAGTGCTACAGTAGCCAGTGTTCTAATTTAAGTTTATTGGGTGTTGGAACTGAACCTTAAGACCTTTTATCTTGAGTGCACTAATGTTGCTAATAAAGATTGTGTGAAGTTTTGTATGAAGGAAAATTTTCAGGTGTATGGAAGGAATGCGTAATGAGATGAAGGATGGACTAAAGCTCAAGCTTGGGGATGCCCAAGGCATCGCCCTTCTTCATCAATAAAAATCCCAGGTTTCTTCCAAACGCTTCATTTTTATTGCTTCATGCATAGTTCTATTGTTCTTGGAGCGTCTTCTTTTTCGTTTTTGTTTTGTTTTTTAGTTTGCTTTGGTTTGCTTAGTTTTCTGAATGGTTGGACCCCCTCTTTCATACACTGGTTTGCAAATAGTTTGGTTTGGATTGGAAAAGAGTAGGAAAGTTCATACTTATGTGGTAAAAAGAGCTCGTTTTTGACTGTGGCCTATGCTCTGTCATGCCATGCTTGATATTGTTTTGGCTTTATGCTTAGTATTCTTTGCTATAGCATGACTTGTTATAAACAATTGAGATTTCTTAATGTGCCTTGGATGAATCATGCGTTGTTTTAGCCTATTAAAGCATAGTATAGTGGTATTCTCCTTTGATGCTTTATTTGGGTTGACTTGGCGCATGCTCACACCATGTTATGACTATCTCAAGTCACCATAGCCTTTATGATTCTTTAGTTTTCAAGTTGTAGTATCACTTTATGCTTTGATCAATGATGTTTTGTCACTCTGCATGATTATGGCCATTATTGCTCTCTTAGTTTGTCGCTCCCAGTCTTTTGCTAGCCTCCACAACCAAGTATGAGTTCCACTCATGCATCCAACTCCCTAAACCAAGCTATTCCAAAAAGTCCACCATATCTACCTACTAGCTTATGCTATTCCAAGTATATTCATGCTTTTGTTTACCTTCCAAATTGAACTTGTTATTAGAAAACTAGTGATTAAAGCTCTCACGAACTTGATGGCACACTTTAGTTTTCTTGCCCTTAATAAACTTGAACCATTGTGTCGTCTATGTTGTATATTCTTGCACTTATTTGTTGGGAATTAGTAGAACCATGCTTTCATGGGGAACGCTTTCAACATTGCACTTGGTACTTATACCTAGTTGATATTATGCTCTTTTGTATATGGATGTCGTCGGTGTGAAATGAAAGGGGAGCTTGTAAGTCCATGGAGTTATGTATATGTGTTAGAGAAACGCCTGGGCCGCTAGTCTAATCCATGCTGACATGGTGGAAGCCTGCTGCGTAACCATAATGAGCTGTCTATGAAGCATTCTTCTTATAAAAAAAGAGTCCTATTGAGAAAAAAGAGAAAAAGAAAAAAAAAGAGATTATGAAAAGAGGAAAGAGAAAAAAAGCACCATATTCCCATGGTAAATAAGAAAATTGCTAAGATGCTCTTTGTCTGCTTGCCTTGTCATTTTGATATGGGGATTCTTCCGTATCATCGGGCAAGGGGTACCCCGTTGGCGGTTCTCTATGATACACATTTACTTACAATGACAAGAACTTACCGGTGACTAAACTTGAGTAGCATGAGGAGCGGCCCTCGTATACAAGGGACATGAGATTTCTGACTTATACTTCGTCAAGCATGTACACCATAGTTTGTTCACTTTAACCTTAATCAATTCAAGATGCTTATGATAGGGGCAATGAGAGCTGAAAGCTATAAGTACCATAATTTTTGGAAGCTCTTTATGAGACTTGAATCCCAACTTCCTTTTATTAAAAGGCCTTTCTTCCACCATTATATTGAGTCTCCACCTTCTACCTTTATGCACCTACTTTGAGAGCATAGTGGCCATTCTTAGTTCTATGTGCATTGTCCCAAGACTAGTTGATTGATGCATAACTTGATATTGCTTGTTTTAAACTATTTGAATCTAGTCACTCTTATGAACTTATAAGGTGTCCTATGCATTTATATTTGCTACTCTATTGAGGGACAAGCTAAATAGTATTATGCTATGCTTTCTTTATGTGAAACAAACAAACGTCTTGCAAAGCATTGTTATTCACGAATCTTTTGTTTGTGCCTTTTCATGTTGCATCATAGTTTCTTTGTCTTATTGCTAGAACTTTGGCTTTCATGTTATGATTGAATTACTATGATTCCAGCTTTGAATGTTTTACAAATACTTTGATCAAGTCTTTGATGGTGCATGTCACCTCAAAAATTATTCTTTCTTTTTATCACTTACCAACTCGAGGATGAGCAGGAGTTAAGATTAGGGATGTTGATACATTGCAAATGTATCTATAATTTTTGATGTTCCATGCTTGGTTTTATCCACTTTCTTGTGTTTTGTCCACACTTTGGAGTACTTTTCATATGATTTCTTGGAATAACCTATTAACAAGAGCCAGAGTGCTAGCTGCTTGTTTTCTGCTGTTTTTGGTTCCAGGAAAGTCAGAAAATGAATATTCTCGGAATTGGACAGGACAAAAGCCAAAGTGCCTATTTTTCCGGAAGTCATCAGATGCCAGAATACGAGACAGAGAGGGGCCAGGGGGCCACCACACCTCCTGGCCGCGCGGCCCAGCCCCCGCGCCATGGGATGGTGTGGCCGCCTCCGGCACCCCCTCGGCCTCCCCTTCCGCCTATAAGATGCCCTCGGGACGAAAACCCTAAGGGCCCGATCAAAAATCCACGAAAGAGTCTGTAGCCGCCGTCGTCTCCATCCCTAGATTGGGAGGGATCTAAAGCTCTTCCCGGCACCCTGTCGGAGAGGGGAATTCACCCTGGAGGCCTTCTTCATCACCATGCAAGCCTCTGGTGTGATGCGTGAGTAGTTCATCCTTGGACTACAGATCCAAGTAGTAGCTAGATGGCTTGTTCTCCTCCTTTGTGCTTTCATGTTTAGATCTTGTGAGCTCCGTTCATGATCAAGATCATCTATTTGTAATTCTGCATGTTGTGTTTGCGGGGATCCAATGGATATTGAGATGCTATTTCAGATTGATTATTGATCCTATCATGTCTTTGTTATTTGTGATCTTGCATGCTTTCTGTTGTTAGTAGCTATCTTGGCCAAGTAGATGCTAGCAACTCCAAGAGTTAGTATTTATGCTCGATAGTGGGTTCATGCCTCTGGTAATCTGGGGAAGTGACAGAAATCTCTAAGGTACTAGATGTGCTGTTGTTACTAGGGAGAAAACAACAATCCTTTGTTCATAGAACAATCGTATTGTTTACTTTACACGCAGTTCGTAAAGCAATAGTCTGTTGCTTGCAACTTAATACTGGAGGGGGTTCGGATGATAACCTGAAGGTGGATTATTAGTCATAGATGCAGTTGGATGGCGGTCTATGTATAATGTTGTATTACCCGATCAAGTCTCAAAGGAGTCAAGATGATTAGTATATGCATGTATTGCTCTCTCGATGTTTGTCAATTGCCCCACTGTAATTTGTTCACCCAACATGTTATCTATCTTAAGGAGAGCCACCTCTAGTGAACTATGGATCCCGGTCCTTGTCTTTTACATACAATCTACAATCTTTTACTGCTTTGTGTTTACTTTCTGCAAACGTTTACTTCCCTCCACTCGATACGTTTAATCCTTTGTTTTCCGCAAAACACGGTGAGATTGACAACCTCATCGCAAGTTGGGGACAAAGTTCTGTGGTTGTGTTGTGCAGGTCTCCATGTTGCTTCTAGCACCAGTAGTGCGCCCTGCCAAGGCTCAGCTAGCAACACCTTTGGGTTGTTTCCTTGATCCTACTGGTTCGATTAAACCTTGGTTTCATAACTGAGGGAAACTTGTTGCTGTGCTCATCATACCTTCCTCTTGGGGTTCCCAACGAGGTCTACATCAACACCACACCAGCATTTTCCTGGCGCCATTACAGAGCCATCACCTTGCCATACCTCGGCTAACTCGGCCTCTATACCCCGGCGTGACCCTACCTGAGGGTATCCCCCCAACATTAGTCCTCGAAGCTGGTGCGGTCTTCGCAATTTCAGCTGCTAAGGCCACGACAGGTTCAATCTACCGAGCTTTTTGCTCCCCTTTCCGAGTTACCTTGTAGCTCGGATTTCGTGGCCTAGCTTTCCCTTGGCACATTCCGAGTTTTCACTCGCTGGCCGGGTCTCCCTTTAGTTTTCCGTGTTATCCTTCCTTCTCTCATACACTTTCCCTTGTCCTACGTGGAGGGTAATCATCACCTTGCCTCATTTTAAAGGCTTGCGCCCGTAACTGCACTTATTGTCAGGGGTTACTGCTGCAAACGCCGTGTCGCAGCTGCCTCCTCGTTAACTGCATCACCACGTCACGTCATGGGATCCCCTGTTTCCTGTGGCCCTTCCTGTGGCCTGCCTCTAATTGGCTGATCCGGCATGACCACACCATGTGGCCTCAAGGCACTGCCCGATCCCACTATCCATTGCAAGGGCACTGTTAAATAAGGGAGGGAGCGCGTCCCTTGGATGTTTTCCCCCTTCTCGTGCCTCTCAGCCTGTCTGCTCCTTCTTCTTCCTTGCGACAGCACCGCCGCCGCCACTTTTGCTCCATAGCACCACCGCCGCGCCAATCCAAACCTCTATCCCCCACCTCTGATCGGGCCGGTGAGGAAAGTGACCTGAAGATGACTGAGGAGGAGCTCACTGTCGTCGAGGAAGAAGAGATGGAGGAGGAGGGCGAAACTCTAGAGCGCGGTGCCTGGGCCGGTTCTTGGGTGTGCCAAGACGATCTCGATTGGCTCTACCGCACCCGCCGCATCCCCGAAGGCGTAATTTCCCGCCTTGCCTGCGAGGAGCTCGCTCCCTCACCCAATCCGGGTGAGTTCGTCGTCTTCCTCTCTCACTTCCAGTGCGGCTTCGGCCTGCTAGTGAGTGACTTCTTCCATGATTTTGTCAATACCTACGAACTCCAACCTCATCATCTTCCGGCGAATGCCATTACATCCCTCTTGTCCTTCGCATCCGCCGTAGAAGGATACCGCCGCTTTTGGCCTACTAAAGAGCTTTGCATCCGGTTCTTCGGTCTACGGAGGAATGTGGTTCCGGATAAGGAGCGTGCCCCAGAGGACAAGCACCTGACCTAATGTGGGGCCGCCTCCATCTCTCCCTGGAAACAATCTGTCTTCCCGTGAGTTACGGGGCTTGAATCTTGCAAGGGTTGGGCCCGGACCTTCTTTTATGTGAGGAATGGCTCGGATGAGGATCTGATCCAGCTGCGCCCCTTTGCGATGGGTCCCCCTAATCCGGATCTGTGGGACCGTGTTCCCAAGACACCAACTGCCTTGGCGAATCAGGTTAATAAGCGGTTCAAGGAACTAAAGGATCTGGGGCTGCGCAATAAGGATGTGATGATCACATTTGTCCGCAGCCGGATTCCCCCCTACAGAAGCACACACACAAACTCTAGCATATGAGCTGGCGACTTGACCCCAACCGGACCTCTTCCTTCGAGTTGAACAACACTGAGATCTTCCGCCGGGTCAAGGCCATCTTCATGACCGATAAGGACTTCACCGCTGACTAGGAGTGGGGGTTGGAGCATTACTGCCGGGACAAGCCTCCTCCTGCGGTAAATCTCATTACCCAATCCTTCTCCGAGTTATATCCTATGTCAGAGCATGTTGTTTATTTGATCCCTTTGCATTTTCCCTTTAGTTGTTCTTCAATAGACCATTGAAGATGGCACTGAGCCTTCCCTCAAATGGGGGAAGGATCGACTTGTTTCAGACGAGGAGGAGCCGGATCAGGAAATGTTCTTGCCTGCCCCGGACGCATCCAAGCGACCCTCTGGTAACTTCTTTTCCTTAAGGAATTGCCTTGACGATGAGGATGATTCCGACATTGAGGTGGTGGAGGTATTTGACCCGGTGCCCATTTCTTACGCGTTTCCGGCTTCAGCTAACCCGGCTGGGCAGATCCATGAAGATCCCCCTCTTGCTATGAGTGAGCCGGCCCCAGCCGTGTCTAAGAAGCGTGCTGCCATGTAACTACCTCGGTGAATTACGCTCTTAGTTACATGCCTGGATGAACGAAAGTGGTTAAAATAGTACGGTGGGGCCCGGGGCCACTCACGGTAGACCTTTCGACCATCCTAACCACTTTCAGAGCATCGGGACAAGAACGAGCGGCGTAATCGGCAGGCGAAGGGATCAACTACATACACAAGTGAGTATGTATGCAAGCCACATACAACAGTCCTCAGAGCCATTCCATCTAAAAGAAATAGAAATTATTGCAACGCCATACGGCAAGATTCAAATATCCTAGATAGAGATAATATTTTAGGATAGCTCCTCATACATCACACATCAGAGTATCAGGCGGAAGCGGAAAACAAGATCCGAGTGCGGATAAGAAGCAAATCGGCATAAGATGCCTCATAAATAAACACATCCCGCCCATAGATCTCACGGATCCCCATTCCCGGAATCTCTACACCGAGTGATCGTTGCCAACATCATCTGTCTCCTCCACCCAGTATCCATCTTGCGGGTACACCTGTTCATCTGAATCAAACAATTTATCGTGTGAGATCCTAGGGGTACTCAGCAAGTCTTTATGCCACTAAAGGGGACACAACCTGGGGTGACGCAATTGCAGCAAAAGATAATATCTAACAAGTCTATAGATACTCGCTAACCATCCGCCTAACCAATGATAGACGGATGTCCGTTAATTAAGAACAACAATTATAACAGTATAATTAACAGATCCATCCTCCTCCTCGCTTACCAACGAGGAAGCGGACGAACAACCCCCATCATCCGTTGGCGGTTTTATTAACCATTCCATGAGTATTGTACTATTTACTAATCAGGTACTTAGTCAGATTAAAGCGGTACTTTAGTTATACTTGTCTATGATCGAGAAACTGTGCTCCAAGTCGTCCATAACCGCGGACACGGCTTTCAGAAAGATTTACCCTGCAGGGGTGCACGAATAGCAACACACACTCGATCAACCTCGGAAAAACCAAATCAAAACCCAACGAGGCATTCACGACAAAGCAATCACAGGATTCAGAAATCTTTCAAGGGGCCACCCCAATAAGCTACCCGCAACGAAGTTGGCCGGCTCCGAGATGGACCCAGGGTTTGCGACGACGGCTGTAAACGACTGGGAACCCAAAAATGTGACTGGGCTTGTCGATACCGCGAAAACGTGGCGCGATCCAAAACAGTACAGGTGCTCCTCGCACAATCTTATTAAAGCAGCAACATGGCATAAGTACAGGATAGTAATAAAGCGCCAAACTAATTGTGGCCCGAAGAAATAAGAATGAATCAAGCTCTGGCTCAGGGGGGTCCATAAGGCCTCCCGGATGTGGATAGTGCGAATAAACAAGGAACAGGAATCAAGTACTCGGGGTCCTACAGGACACAAGTGAGCATGAAAAACCAAATAGCAGATAGTGCTCACCGGTGCCTCTTTCATTAGTTATCCCATTACTACTCAGGTTAAGTTGTTTAGGTACCTCGTTATTCATCAGACACTCACATACCCTACACATGCTTTTCTACGACTCGCATGGCTCAAACAACTCCTGTAGTAATGGCTCATGGGATGGAGGAACAAGCTTCGGTGGGGTTTAAAAGTAAAGGCTATGCAGTACTTGGGATTCAATTTAATGCAAACGCGACTCAATGATGCAAGAATAAGATAGAGGCAATAGGTACTATATGTATGCAAGCATGTGGTAGTGCTTGCCTGGCAGTTCAGTTGAAGCGGGAGATGGATTTGGGTAGTACTCCTGTGATTCCTGGTAATTCTCCTACTAGGCGTCTATTCGAAGAAGAACCAAACAAACAAGGGCCAACATAAATAAAGTGCACAAGCATATGAAGTAAAATGCGACAAGCAAACAAGCATGCCATTATGAATGATGCACAATTTACATGGCATTAAAGTAGCATGGCATGGTGAGGTGTGGAATACAAGAATAAAGCATTTTATTATTTGTTTAGTCAAGTTTTATTGCCATAAACAGTTCAGATTTTTAATAATGACATGATGCATGCTTCAAATCAGAACAAGGAATGCATAGATAGAACGGGCTCGTCATGCTGATCGATTTAGACATATTATTTGCCAAATTTGGAGTTATAGAATTAAAGTTATTAATTTATTAAGAAAAGGGCATTTTATTGTAATTTTAATCATCTCGAAAATTTAAAGTGTCCAAACATTATTTTGAATGGCATATTTGAATTCCTCACATTTTTCTGATTCAAAAACATATATCATATGTATTATTTGGATTTATAATTTAAAAGTTATTTAAAATCTGATTTGAATTTGAATTTAAACAATTTTGAATTTGTTTTGTTAAAACAGCAAAACAGGGAAAACTTTTTACTCCCAGGAGAAATCGACCCAAGCCACTGACGGGTGAGCCGCTGCTGACCGGGGCCACGCGCGCGGAAAAAAGGTTTTCTCACCGCGCGTTCGCCTAGCCAATGTGACTGCTAGGTGGGACCAGCGGCTAAGGCCCACGTGACAGTGGCGGAACCCGCAGAGGCTGTCAGGTGGGTCGCACTGGACCGCGGGTTGGGTGTTCGAAACTACAGGGGCGTTTTTGCAAACTGGACGGGGAGGCTGACTGGTGGGGCTCGGTTGGATCGCGGGTTTAGGAAACAAAAATGCTGGGGGCAAAATGTAAAACGTGCTCGTCTACTGTGGATCTTCTCTGTCGCGCGGTTGTCTGACGGAAAACAGCGCGCGGCGACAGAGCGCGTGGCACGGGGGCTCGATCTGGGAACCTGGGGCTCGCGCTAGGCGGCGGTGACCAGTGCGGCTAAGCGAGGGATGGTGACAGGGAAGCGGGCGGGCGCTAGATAGGTCGCTGCGCGACGCGACAACGTGCAGACGCGCGCAACCACGGCGCACTGGGAGCGCTCGGCGAAACTTCGACCGCGGCTAGGGCTTTACGGCGGGGCGGAGGTTGTCTAGGCGATAGAGGGGCTCACCGCGGGCTCGACGGAGGGCTCGGATCGGAGTTAGGAGCGGCAGATCGGCGTCGAGGCTAGCCGCCGAAGATCTAGGGTTTCGTCGGGGCGGCGCTGGTCCTGGCGATCCTGGTGCTCCTCCTCCTCGTTGGTGCATCCAAGGCGATGCAAGGGGCTCTCCTTGGTCTCCTCGACCACCTCCATGATGCGCGTGCTGGCCGGAACGAGGAGACGCCGGTGGTTCTGGTGGTGGCCGGCGAGAGGAAGATGCGTCGGTGAAGAAGAAGGAGGGGAGAGGCAGGGGCTCTTGGGATCTGGGAGAGGCAGAGGAGGCGTGGGGCGGAGGATAAAGTGAGGGAGAGGGAGGAGGGTGCCGTGTGGGGCTCGGGGTAGATAAAGTGGCTTCGGCCGCTTTGTCCTTCTCCCATGCACGTGCTCGAGCTGGGGCTAGGGCAGGCTCGGCTGGGACTGCAGGAGGGACCAGGTAGGGAGGAGAGAGGGTCAGGCTCGGGTGGGGCATGCCCGGCTGTGAGAGATAAAGAGAGAGGAGATGGGAGGCTCGGGTGAGCTAGGTTAGAAGGGAGTGGGGTAGATAGGATAGCTAGGTTTAGCTAGAGAGGGGTGGCTTGGTTAGGGTTTTGTTAGGTTGGTGTTAGCTAGAAAGAGAGAGAGAAGGAGATGAGGTAAGGTTAGGGGTTAGGGTTTAGAGTAGAACTTGGGTTAGAGGAAAAATCTAGGGTTAGGGTTTAATTAGGTGTTTAGGTTTTAAAAACATGTTTATAAGATCAGACCATGATGAAAGATGAGACTTTGGTTTAGCATAAGATGAGGTGGAGGTGAACCCAAGAGAAAGAGAGAGAAAGAGGTTTATGGGAAAAAGCCTCATGTGAATCATGCATGAAGGAAAGAATGGTGTTGATGAGTACATGGGGGTGGTGGAGAGATGAAGGAGATGATCCCACAAAGAAAGGACCGCTAAAACAAAGGGAAAAACAAATGGGCTAAAGGTGGTGATGATGGTTGCATGACCCATGCAAAATAATTAATGCCATGTTTTATTCTTGTGAAAACAATGATATTAACATGGCATTATTCTTATGCATTCCCAAAAAGTAGAATAAGGCCAAGCAAAAGAAATTATAGTTGAATCCATCCCAACCCACATGAGCTAGAGTAAATGCCAAAATAAAATAAAAGCCCATGGTGATTAGGGTGGTGGGTTTATAAGGTGGTGAAAAGAAAGGTGATGGAGTTGAATAAAAGATATGCCCCCAACTCAACTTGGGCATTTAAATAATAGATCAATAACCAAATACAATATCAAGAGGCAAATACAATTAATAATGCATATGAGAGAAGAAGCAAAATAAAAGGGTTTTATATGATGCTCAAATGCAAGGTGGCATGATGACATGAGCATGATATAATTATGATGCAACAATTATATATAGGAAGTAGCCATTATATTACTAGACCAAGTAGCATTACAATTGTTAGACAATTGGGATGCTACATGCCACTTCATCTGCTTCTTCCGGGCCTCCGAAAACAACCAAAAGGCGGAAGAAGTCCGCTGACAAGGTCGCCAGCGAACCTCCGACTAAGGCCATAGTTCGGAGAGCTCGGAAGCCCAAGGAGCCTCCGACCTCTGATGAGTGAGTTTCTTTTTTCCTTGTACCATTTTCCGCTTCAAGTTTCTTTCTCTTCATGCCTCTCTCTATTATATAATTTGTTATTCGTTGTTTAATTTGATAGGGCTGCCGTGGAGGTTCCCCAGAGCGGCTCCAGCATTGCTTCATCTTTCCGGCGTACCCCATCTCCCCCTTGCGACGATGACACGCGCCCACTGAGCCCAATTCAGGAAGGCTCGGTGGCTAACCCGGATCTTAGACCACCTCGCCCAGAGGAGGGGAACTTCGGTGTAGGGGGAAGTGGTGCCGCCGAGGACAAGCTAAGGCCAGATGCTCCCAGCTCCTCATCGGCTCAGCCGCAACCCGTCGTCCCCGAGATAGCAACATCAGTAGCAGCACCGAAGCCAACACCAGCACCAGCATAAGCACCGACACCCGTACCACCAGCAACACCAACAACATCAGCAGCAGCAACAACACAAGCACCAGCACAAGCACCAACTCCTCCTGTCTCGTCTGAGTCTTCCAAGACTCGGCGAGAAGACCCAACTAGCACTAAGGCTGCACCCAAGTCCAAATCTGCAGCTCAAGCCCCAGCCTCCCAACAACAACGCAAGGCCAAGAAAGGCTCTAGTGCCACTAAAGCATCATCTATCGAGGCTGGACAGCGCACCCTTGCGTCCATGCTGCCAAAGAAAGATGCCTCCTCTGGGTCAGCTGACAGCAAACAACTTGCACTGCATACTAGCCCTGCTGCCGCCCTAGTTGCAAGAGATATCTCCATTAGTCCCCGAGCCTCCGGGGGAGTAACTTGTTACTCGGCCGGATGCTCCTTAGAGAACTAGCGTAGCTCCTTAGTAGCTTCGAATATGCATACACCTGGAGCCGGGTTAAGTTCCACTTGGCCCGGATTTTGTACACTTTGAATATGCACACACCTAGAGCCGGGTTAAGTTCCACTTGGCCCGGATTTTGTACACTTCAAATATGCACACACCTAGAGCCAGGTTAAGTTCCACTTGGCCCGGATTTTGTACACTTCGAATATGCACACACCTAGAGCGGGGTTAAGTTCCACTTGGCCCAGATTTTTTACACTTCGAATATGCACACACCTAGAGCCGGGTTAAGTTCCACTTGACCCGGATTTTGTACACTTCGAATATGCACGCACCTAGAACCGGGTTAAGTTCCACTTGGCCCGGATTTTGTACACTACCAATTGTCGGACTGCTGAGTTTTAGCGCATCTTGGACTCACACAAGGTGCTGCGCTCGAAACATGCTGCTCTTCTTGCTGAGTGCGAGAAAAAGGGTAAGTTTTCTCTTCGACTTCTCCCCCCATCTTTCTTTGTCTTTTCCCGCCGAATTAATCTTTCATTTGGTTTGCACAGCCAGAGTGGAGGCCGAAAATACAATTATGAAAAAAAACTTGGACGAGATAAAAGGTAATTCGCTTTGGTTACTCATTTTCCGTGCTTTCTCTCCTTTCTCCTCGGCTCGGCAGATATTCATACCTCGGCTCTGCCGGGTCAACAAATCGTTGCAGCATCCCTTGAAGATAGTTTGCCCGTGCCTGATATGATGCTGCATTTTCTCGAACAAGCAAGGCAACACCAGGCCGAGCTCAAGAAGAAGGATGACGAACTTTCCAAACTCCGATCCAAGGATGATGAACTTGCCAAGCTCAAGGCTGAGATGAAAAAGCTCAAAGAGCTCCACAAGATTGAGATGGACAAGGCTGGCCAAGACTTCACCGAAGAGCGAGAATGTCTTAGCCTTCAACTTGCAAAAGATCAAGAGTTGTTGAAGGAGGCCGATGTCAAGCTTCACTCGGCTAATGTTAAACTTGAGAAGCTCTGGAAGAGGTGTGCTGATTGCACCAAAGAGCTGACCCGGATCCATAGTCATATCTCCCGTAAGCTCTTTTCCTTCCGTCGACGTGTATTTCTCCGGGTTAAACTCCTTTACTTATTTCACTTGTTTTGTTTTCAGGCAAATTCCCAGAGGGCGATGCCGTTGCGGCTACTACCGTTGCCAAGTTCCACCAGTAGAGGGGTACCCAACTAATCCTGGCTCTGAACCCATTCCTTATGACATGGAAGATCTACTAGTCAGCCTATCCTCCCGGATTGAAATTGTGAAGAACTATGGTTCCGGTCTCCTGGATTCAGCCGTCCGGATCTTCCATGCACTTTGGCCTGGTGAGGATCCTCCGGAGGGATCCACTGCTTTGATCAACAAGCTGATGGATTGCGAGACCCAGCTCGACCTCTGGATGGAATCCGCCGCTCGTGCTAGAGCTGATACTGTCCTCCATTTTGTGCTCACTTGGTATGCAAATCTGGACTTGAAGATCCTCGAGCGCTTGCGCACTGGGTCCAAGTGGTCGAATGATCTGGATTGGGTTGCTCGGCGCAAGGCTTGTGCCCACAACCTTATCCAGTTTGCCCCTGTCCATCAATGGAACAAAGGACCAAGCTTCCTCGGCGTCGTTGACAACGAATACGTCGAAGATGGTTCGATGACGAGGAAGAGGACGAAGCCTCAGATCTCGAAGAGAATGAAGATGACGACGAGGCTGAAGCTAACTCGGACAACGAGGCTGAAGCCACTGCTCTACCCGCTGGCACCGAGTTACCCCCTCCTGCTGTTGCTCCTTGAGCACCAAAAAACACTTTGAAATTTATCAGATCCCCGGTATGCCGGGTGCAGATGTATCAATCATACTGATTATATTTTGCTACTAAGCTATTTCATGCCGGATTAACTTGGGCATAGTCCCCGAGTTTCATTTTCTTGTTTCTTCAATTCCATGGCTCGGCTCGCGTCTACCTTGATTCGGTTTTGTGACTTATGAGTCCGAGGTTTCAAAAATTGACTTAACAATACTTGGAAATTTTAGGATTAGCTCAAAATAATCCAACATAGTAAAGGTAAAGTAAACATAGGGTTAGTCCGAACAATAAATGTCAGCTCGATTACGTTCCTTTCCTTAGTCGTTTTTCGTGTGCTACGCATTTCCAAACTTGTTCTCTTGCTCGCCATGAAGCCAATTCTTGTTGGACAGCAGCGAGTCGAAGAGTTGCGTTTTTGGTGCTCACACACTACTAATCCGGCTTAGGTAGAAGCAACTTAAGCTAGCCGACATAAAAATAAATAACAAACACAGAGGACAACAAATATTACTAAGGCAGTCCCCGAGTTACTGCTCGAGGTGCCAAGATTTCATTGATAAACTCATTGCCGACATACATACCGACATATGATAAACTCGGATACACACACTTCTTTGTCAAGTGTAGAATGGATGAAGTAGGGCTACATTCCATGGACGCTTAGGTTCCTCGCCAGACCTGTCCGCCTTGTTCTTCTCCTGCGGATGTGCATCAATGAGATAATAAGAGTCATTGTGAAATTCTTTGCTTACAATGAATGGCCCTTCCCATGGGGGGATAACTTATGCATGCCAGCAGTACGTTGCACCAACCGGAGTACCAGATCACCTTCCCGGAAGACTCGGGGATTTACTTTCCGACAATGATAGCGTCGGAGATTTTGCTGATATATGGCGGATCTGGACAATGCCAATTCTCTCGCTTCTTCCAGCAGATCAACATCATTTTTCTGGGCTTCTCGCACTTCGGCTTCTGTGTATTGGGTGACCACTAGTGGAAAACGGGCCTCCAGTCCCGGCCTGTAAGGGGCTTTAGTCCCGGTCCTGGTAACCAGGACTGGAGGGGCGGGACTAAAGGCCCACCCATTAGTCCTGACCCTCTTACCAACCGGGACCAATGGGCATCCATGTGGCTGTCTCTGCGGGTGCTGGGTGCCCTACGAACCGGGACAAATGGTTCTCTGTCGCGGCAGAATTTTAGGCACTTTCTCTACCGCGGCAGAGAATTGAATTTGTATCTTTTTTTCATTTCAAAATAGTTTTCTACGCTACCACATACCATACATGTTAGTGCATACATAAGATACTTAAGATCGAGCATACAAATATATACATGATATTTACACATGGAGATCACAATTGTCGGGACTAGAGCCCGTCTATTCAATTACACGGTCGGGGATCATCGGCGCCTATTCACACTAAATTCTCCGGTGTCATCTATCATCTCGTTCATCAAGAATCCTGCCAGTTCTTCAGCAATTGCTACTATGCGTTGCTGTGGTAGGAGCTGATCCCGCATTTTCTCGAACTATATAAGAAAAGGAGATCAATATGAATATCAATCATGATAACAAAAAGTGACGGTAATAAAAATAATGTTATGAATGTATTGCTTACATCGACTCTATAATCATTCAGCTCACTGGTAAACGTGCGAATGAACTCGCAAACGTAGAATCCACATAGATTCGTCCACTATGGCTGCCTCACGCACTTTACGAGAATATAATTCAATCAAAATAATAATCCAGCATCATAATTGTATTGAAACTAGAAGTAAAGAGATGAGCGTACTACTTACCGAGACCGGCTTAAACGTCAACTTCTCACTAAAGTCACCCGTAACCGCACTCTTGAACTGGTTCCAAACCCTACCCGGTAAAGAAAATGAATGAGTTATTTATTACGTGATATCTCAGGAAATCAACGAAAGAGACCGATGTAGCGCGAAAATTACCTCTGGAGCATGTCCTGCATGTCCCTAAACTGTTCCAGGGGTCTCTTTAATGGGTCCATGACTTCAACTCTTCCCTTATCAAGTTGAATGTCCATGAGAATCCAGTGGAAACTGTACACGTTTATATATACATCAGTAACTCATCAATTACACTTAACATCGAGTAAGCAAAAGAGAATGTGTACAATAGAGTAAGACACTCACGCGAAATTGTAAGGAAACAGTATATGGTCACAGAAATTTTGCTCCGTTAGAAACCTTAGAAGGTTTTCCTGTGTGTCCTTGGGTTTATCCTTTAGCGTCTGACAATGTATTTTATCTGGGTCAATGAACCCAACACTGAAGATTGACCTTCTTTTACATTCCATGATCTTCATTCTGCATAATAATAGAGTACAAAAGGATATAATTAGTATAATTACATGCAATGAACTGAACAACTGAAAAAATGAACAACTTATATATAGACAATGAATTCAACAACTTACAGACAATAGCAACTCATGAGACTTTTGTCGAGGGCGTCGAAAGTGTATAACTGGAAGAGTTCTGGTAACTCAACATGGACCTCTTCTTCTCGGAAGTAGTAGTCATGTGGGACTTTCGCCACGATCATTATTCTCTCCTCCTTTATGGCTTTCAAGTACCATTTATGTAAACTCCGCATTTGTGTTGGCAGTTGTTGGAACTACTCAAAGCTGACCAGAGGCTTCCCTGGGACATATGTAGGGACTACCTGAGCCTTGGGTAACTTGTCTTCCTGGGAACCTAGCAATTCCTCAACAGTCACATTCATAGCGGCCGCAAGCTTCTTAGCTTCTTCCATATCCTGCTGGGGAGTGTCATAGGATACCACCTTGAGGGGTGGCGGCACTTTGACTTGATGATTTGCTCCCGCTTGCACTTCTACTTGATTTGCTCTTCTTCACTTCCTTCTGAAGTGTGCGTCGATAGTCATCTGGCTTATGGTGCAAGTCATATTGCGATTTTGTGTTCAGAAAAGAAAGTGCATACGCTTTTTGCTTCTCGGTGTATACCGGGGCGGGCTCGGGTTTCTTATTTTGAAGCTGCGCAACACATTCGGCCTTTACGATCATGTCGGTTTCCTCGTCAGTACGATTGTAAGGTCTGATAGGAAGATTCTTATGAGGTACTCTTGGGAGGGGCGACATTTGTCATTTTGGGCTCCTGCGTCGTTTAGTACTAATCGGAGGCTACGGCGGAGATCGAGATGGACTCGGGCTGTGGTGGTCGTAGTCATGGGGTGGGCTTCTTGGAGGTGATGGAGGTGAAGGTGACATGCGACCACTCGGAGGCGGTGTTGGCTTTGGCGTCCAGCCTGGAAGCTTGATGTTGTTCTTGTCCCATAGAATGATACCACCCAGTACTTCTCCGAGTGTCCTCTCACCTTCAGGTCCAGGGATGTCAAGCTCCATTGAGTCCCACCCCATTGCGATTTCATCCACACCAACTTTAGGATAGCTAGCTGGAATCTCACGGCCATGCCAGCGTGCGCCAGGTGGACAAGGTAAAGCACATCCGACCGCCACCTTGATGGATAGGTTCTTCACCTTCTGATGGAGCTCACAAGATGCCTGCTCCTTGATTCCATCCACGGGGTAGCCGGGACCGCCATCTACCATACGTGCATCGTCAGAAGGGACCTCCGATTCAGCCACGCTGCTTTTCCGCTGAGATGGGACGGCGGTATTATCGAGTACAGGAACTTGCAGGCGCACTGCTCCTCGAAGTTCGTCAATCTGTTGCTGATGCATTCGAAGTGTTCCTAGCAACTCGGTGAACCTGTCTCCCTCCTCCTCCTGCCGTCGCCTCTTTGCTCTCTCTCGGCTCCTATAAGTATCTCTGTCTTTGGGAAACCCAATCTCCCACGTATAACTAGGGCCAAGGCCTCGTACACGTCCTCCGCGTTTGTCATTCCCGAGGACCTTTGTCAGCAAGTCTTTCTCTCTATCGGGACGGAACTTTGTTGTCCCTGCTTTAATCTCCTTCACCACTTTCTGCCATGTATCCCGGGGTATCCTAATCCCGTCACTGCAAATAAGGTCCCCTATACTTTCGTCATACTCACTCCCATGCCCAAGGAACCAATTCCTTGCCCTCAGATCCCATTCTTTGCGTATTGGTTTTGGAGTGATCCCTTTAGCAAGCAGCTCATTCTCTTTAGCATCCCACTTTGGCATGGCAGCCGCGTTGCCCCTGGCCCCAGGAGATGGTGATATTTCTTCATCGCGGCATTTTTCTTGTTTTTTTCCGACATTTCCATAGCAGGTTGTGACTCCTTGTACTTCACAAATGCATCCCAGTTAGCCTGCTGCTTCGTTAGATAGCATTCAAATTTAGGAGTCTTCTTCGTCTTCTGATACTTTTGCCATAATGCTTTCTTCCAGTTCTTGAATAGTTCGGCCATCTTCGTAAGAGTCCACTGCTTGAATTTCTTCCTCAATGCAGATGTGTCGGCATCATCCTCACATTCTGGCAGGGTGAAATGTGTCATGAGGTCATTCCAAAGACCCTCTTTGCACCTGTCAGCGACATACTCACCCTCTTTCACCCCTTTGGTCTTATTCCACTCTCAAACGGTGATCGGGATGTGATCTCTAACCATAACTCCGCCTTGTTGTTTAAATACAGTTTTAGCCTTTTCGGGTTCTACCGGTTCACCCCGTGGTGATACCCGCGTAATTGTATAACGCGTAGATGCGTCCAACTTTTTGGCCGGGCCTTGTTTGGAATATTTTTTGCTTGATGTGGAGGCCTAAGAGAAGAAACATTCGTCAATTTATATATATATATATACAACTCAGTTAATGCATCTACTGATCACCAGACTTCATATATATACCTCGCCGTCGGCTTCTCCACCACCGGAGCCGTCGGCTTCTCCTTGATCATTTCGGTCGACCTCCTCTCCCTCACCGGAGGGGTTCAGATAAATCGACGGAGATTCGGGTGGATCAACATGGGGGGTGTCGTTGATCATATCCTCGAGAATTTCTTCCTGTGCTAGGTCTCTCTGGATTGGATCCATAGTTTTCTACAAAATGCACACAATAACATTTTTCATTCAATATTGCTGCATAAAATAATACTAAACAATATTATGAACAAGCAATTTGCTACAATAATACTAAACAATAGCAAAATTCTAGTGATGCCCTAACCCTAACCCTAACCCTAAGTCCGAGGGCCCGCGAGCACTACCACCCTAACCCTAAGTCCGGTGGCCCGCGAGCACCACCACCCTAAACCTAAGTCCGGCTGCCCGCGAGCACTACCACCCTAACCCTAAGTCCGGGGGCCCGCGAGCACTACCACCCTAACCCTAAGTCCGGGGGACCGCGAGCACCACCACTCTAACCCTAAGTCCAAGGGCCCGTGAGCACCACCACCCTAACCCTATCTCCGGGGGCCCGCGAGCACCACCACGCTAACCATATCTCCGGGGGCCCGCGAGCACCACCACCCTAACCCTAAGTCCGGCTGCCCGCGAGCACTACCATCCTAACCCTAAGTCCGGGGGCCCGCGAGCACCACCACCCTAACCCTAAATGCGGGGCCTTGCGACCACTACCACCCTAACCCTAAGTGCGGGGGCCCGCGACCACTACAAAATACTACTATAATACAATATACTACAAAATAAAATTACACACAAAATTAAATAATATTACACTACAAAATAAAATTAACTATATACTACAAAATACTATTACAACTAAATATTACAACTACTACAATTAACTACTACAAAATACTACTACAATTAACTACTACAGTTAACTACTACAATTAACTATTACAATTACTACAAACAACTACTACAAAATACTACTACAATTAACTATTACAATTACTACAAACAACTACTACAATTAACTACTACAATTAACTACTAAATATTACAAAATACTATTACAACTAACTACTACGAAATCAAAAAAATGGAAAACAGAGAACTTTGGCCGGGGGCGCCGCCCCGGCCGCATCGCTCGCACCGCCGCCGGCGTGCACGGCTGTCGCCGGCCCGGCCTGCTCGCCCACAGTGGCCAGCAGCGCCGCGCCGCCGCGTAGCCGGCCGGACGCGGGAGCGAAGGGGAGGCGGACCTGTGTACCTCTGCTGGCTAGGGGCGCGCGCGAGGCAGCTGCAGTGGCCGGCGGCTGGAGTGAGTGGCAGCGGCGGTGGTTGGGTGGTGGCGGCCAGGGAGCGAGTCGGGCAGCCTGCCGGCGTCGATTCGTTGTCCTCGCGCGCGTGGGTGTTCTCTGCGTGGGGAGAAGAAGGGGCGCGTGGGGAGAAGATATATAGGTGGGGGACCTTTAGTCCCGGCCTGTATAACGAACTGGGACTAAAGGGTCATTAGTCCCGGTGAGTTATACGGACCGGGACTAAAGGTCCCCCCCTTTAGTCCCGGTGCGTGCCACGCACTGGGACTAAAGGTCTTCGGCACCGCCCAAAGCGCGCGCGCCAACGCCACACCTTTAGTCCCGGTGTGTAGCACGCACCGGGACTAAAGGTCCCTTTTCAAATTTTTCACCCCAGGGGCGCGCCTGTTTAAAAAAAAATTCAATTAGCATATTTTTTAAACATTTGAATTTTATAGTTTTTGCATACTTATGAATTTGAGAAAAATTTCAACATGAAAAGTTCTTGAATTTGAATAAGTAATCCAAATCTATTTTCTGTTTTATAAAATAATTATTCTAACTAGTGAAACTAATAACCATTTTGCCATTTTCAATTTAAAAATGCATTAACTATTATATTTTGCATATTTTTGAATAAGTGATTCAAATCAATTTTCTGTTTTATAAAATAATTATTCTAACTAGTCAAACTATTAACCATTTTGCCATTTTTATGTGATTTCGACGCTCTGGTGGTCTTCCTCCGGCGAAACCATAGAACGGGGGCCCTAGATCGTCTACCCTGCCTTATTTTTTCCCGCCCGTTTTCTTCCCGCCCGTTCTCTTCCGGATCGTAGCCCCTTTAGGGTTTAGGGTCTAGGGTTTTTGGTTTAGGGTTTAGGGTTTTTGGTTTAGGGTTTAGGGTTTTTGGTTTAGGGTTTAGGGTTTTTGGTTTAGGGTTTTTGGTTTAGAGTTTAGGGTTTAGGGTTTAGGGTTTAGGGTTTCCTCCGCTGACTTAGGGTTTAGGGCTCCCTCCTCTGACTTAGGGTTTAGGGTTCAGGGTTTAGACTCATATCTGCCACCTCTCTCGACTCTATCCCATGGCTTCCACGATACCTCTAACCCCAGGGAGGCGGAGATGGAGTCTTTCACAGGCTAGCAGGAAAATATTTTCCGAGGCGGAACTTCCGAAGATGCCATAGGGCGTGTGCACCAAGGGCATCTTCGAGAAGTTCCGCCACGGGAGATTTCCCAACCCTTTCCTCCATCCGTGGGGATGAAACTCTCCATCCATGTTGGCTTGGTCGTTGCCATAGCACATCTAGACTCATATGTTCCGCCTCTCTCCACTCTATCCCATGGCTTCCACCATACCTCTAACCCCAGGGAGGCGGAGATGGAGTCTTTCATGGGCTAGCAGGAAAATATTTTCCGAGGCGGAACTTCCGAAGATGCCATAGGGCGTGTGCACCAAGGGCATCTTTGAGAAGTTCCGCCATGGGAGATTTCCCAACCCTTTCCTCCATCCATGGGGATGAAACTCTCCAGCCATGTTGGCTTGTTGAGTTGCTTGCCATGGCGTATCGATGCTCCTTTTATAGGCACGGCGCCACTTCTACTTTGTCATCTTCCTCCGATAGGGCGTCGTGCGCTACATGCTTTATCTCATCGAGCAGTGCGTCCACCCACGCGTCCTTATCCTACCGACGGCTTTAGTCCCGGTTTGAGCCCCCACCCGGTACTAAAGGTTACCCACGCGTCCTTATCCCACCGACAGTTTGTTAGATGACACAAAAACCACCTTTAGTCCCGGTTGCACCCACCAGCTGGTACTAAAGGTTAGCCACCCCCCAGATAAGGCCCTCCCAGATAAGCCTCCCCCAGATAAGGCCCCCCATCTTTTGTCCCGCTTTGAGCCCCCACCCGGGATGAAAGTTTCCCGCGCCACTGTGTTCCCGCGCTTTCCACCGGTTCCCACCTCTGTCTTCCCGCCATTTTTTCAGTATATATATGTACGCTTGTACTCCATTTACATATCACATCTAGACTCATCATTCTCTTCCCATGGCTTCCATCGTATCTCTAACCACCTGGGAGGCGGAGGCGCTTTGCGCCTTGAACTACCCCTGCCCACCAGGCTACCGCGTCCCCACCGGCTGGATGCTGAGCGTCGGAGGTGTGCTGCTCCCTTCTGTCCCTCTAGGTGTGGAGCGCCGGATGGCCATCACGAACCACTACTCAGTTGTGCTATGTATCTTAATTTTCAGTTGTGCTATGTATCCTTAGTGTTTGTGGGTTCCTTCTCTTATGATGGTTCCTTCTCTTTGTGTGATCACCTACCGCGGCTCAGAACCCGGTCGTCAACGTCTAGTTTGATTGAGCAAGATGTATTACATGAAAGGGGACCTTTATGTCTCAAATAAAAGGTTTAATACATTACATAGATTTATGTCTCAAATAAAAGGTTTAATAAATTACATAGATTTATGTCTCAAATAAAAGGTTTAATACATTATTACACATCACCAACATCTAGTGTTGTGGTTTTCTTCTGCACCGTAACCATGGAGAATCTTCATCATTTAACAGGATGCTTGGGTCATTTTTCACTTTGAAGGGCGGAATTTCATGAAACTTATTGTAATCTTCTGACATGTCTGTCTTGTCATCCACTCCCATGATGTTTCTTTTCCCTGAAAGAACTATGTGGTGCTTTGTCTCATCGTATTCTGTACTCTTTTGCTTATCTTTCCTTTTTCTCGGTTTGGTAGACATGTCCTTCACATAGAAAACCTGAGCCACATCGTTGTCTAGGACGAATGGTTCATCCATGTACACAAGATTGTTGAGATCCACTGTTGTCATGCCGTACTTTTCGTCTACATGTACCCCGCCTCCTGTCGTCTTGACCCATTTGCACCGAAACAAAGGGACCTTAAAAGTAGGTCCATAGTCAAGTTCCCATATCTCCTCTATGTACCCATAATATGTGTCAATCTGCCCATTGTCATCTGTTGCATCAAAGCAGACACCACTGTTTTGGTTGGTGCTCTTTTTATCTTGGGCGATCGTGTAAAATGTATTCCCATTTATCTCGTACCCTTGGAAAGTACATATAGTCGAAGATGGTAACCTGGCCAACGAGTACAACTCATCTCCAACAGTGGTGTTATTCATGAGATGTGTCTGCAACCAATTGCCAAAATTCTTCTCGTGTTCCCCTTTAATCAAGGTTTCAGGCTTCCCCGGGTTTTCGGAGCGTAGAATATTCTTGTGTTTCTCGATATACGGAGCCACCAGGGTGGAATTGTGTAGAACTGTGTAGTGTGCTTGAGTGAAAGAATGCCCTTCCCTACATACCATTGATTTCCTTCCTAGTGTGCCTTTTCTAGTCATCCTCCCCTCATACCGAGATTCAGGAACACCAATCGGCTTAAGGTCAGGAAGAAAGTCAACACAAAACTCAATGGCCTCCTCTGTTCCATAGTCCTTGGAGATGCTTCCTTCTGGCCTAGCACGGTTATGAACATATTTCTTTAAGACTCCCATGAACCTCTCGAAGCGGAACATATTGTGTAGAAACACAGGACCGAGAATTCTAATCTCTTCGACTAGGTGAACTAGGAGGTGCATCATAATATTGAAGAAGGATGGCAGGAACAACAACTCGAAGCTGACCAGACATTGGACCACATCAATCTGTAACCCTGATAGACTTTCTCGATCGATTACCTTCTGAGAAATTGCATTGAGGAATGCACATACCTTCACAATGGCTAGTCGAACATTTTCTGGTAGAATTCCCCTCAATGCAACCGGAAGAAATTGCGTCATACGCACATGGCAGTCATGAGACTTTAGGTTTTGAAATTTTTTCTCTTTCATATTTACTATTCCCTTTATATTCGACGAGAAGCTAGACGGGACCTTGATACTGAAAAGGACTTCAAACAAGATTTCCTTCTCTTCTTTGGTAAGAGCGTAGCTGGCAAGCCCTTGAAACTGCCCTGGATGCTTGCCGTCTCATCCTTTATGATGTTGCTGGTCCTCCCGTGCTGCTGGGGTATCTTTTGACTTCCCATATAAGCCCAGAAAGCCTAGAATATTCATGCAAAGATTCTTCGTCAGGTGCATCACGTCGATTGCAGAGCGGACCTCATGCACTTTCCAATAGGGTAGCTCCCAAAATATAGATTTCTTCTTCCACATGGGTGCGTGTCCGGTAATGGGGTCTTTCGGAACAGGTTGTCCTCTAGGACCCTTTCCAAAGATTACATCCAAATCCTTGACCATACCAAATACATCAGCACCACTACGGGGGACAGGCTTCCTCCGGGTTTCTGCCTTGCCATTGAAATGCTTGCCTTTCTTCTTTAAGGGATGACTGGGCGGAAGAAAACGACGATTGTACGGGTACACATTCTTTCTACATTTATCCAGATATATACTTTCAGTCTCATCTAAGAAGTCCGTGCATGCATTGTATCCTTTGTTCGTCTGTCCTGAAATGTTACTAAGAGCAGGCCAATCATTGATGGTTACGAACATCAACGCTTGTAGGTCAAATTCCTACTGTTTGTGCTCATCCCACACACGTACACCTAGTTTGGCCCACAACTGTAGAAGTTCATCAAATAATGGCCTTAGGTACACATCAATGTTGTTGCCGGGTTGCTTCGGGCCTTGGATGAGCACTGGCATCATAATGAACTTCCGCTTCATGCACAACCAAGGAGGAAGGTTGTAGATACATAGAGTCACGGGCCAGGTGCTGTGACTGTAGTTCTGCTCCCCAAAAGGATTCATGCCATCGGTACTTAGACCAAACCATAAGTTCCTTGCGTCACCAGCAAAGTCCGGGAAGTCTCTCTCGATTTTTCTCCACTGCCGACCATCAGCAGGGTGCCTCAACATCCCGTCTTTCTTACGGTCTTCCATGTGCCATCGCAACAACTTGGCATGCTCTTTATTTCTGAACAAACGTTTCAACCGTGGTATTATAGGAGTATACCACATCACCTTGGCAGGAACCCTCTTCCTGGGTGGCTCGCCCTCAACATCACCAGGGTCATCTTTTCTGATCTTATACCGCAATGTAGTGCATACCGGGCATTTATCCATATTCTCGTACTTCTCACCGCGGTAGAGGATGCAGTCATTAGGGCATGCATGTATCTTCTGCATGTCTAATCCTAGAGGGCAGACAAGTTTCTTTGCTTCATACGTACTGGAGGGCAATTGGTTATTTCTTGGAAGCAGCTTCTTCATTATTACCAGCAACTTTTCAAATCCCGAGTTAGTCATACCCGTCTCTGCCTTCCACTTCAACAATTCCAGTGTGCTACCCAGCTTCTTCTGGACATCTTCACAAGTTGGATACAACAATGTGTTGTGGTCCTGTAACATCTGCTCGAACTGCAACCTCTCCTTTTCTGTGTCGCACTCTTGCCTTGCATCACTAATGACCCGACCAAAATCATCAACGGGCTCATCTGGTTCCCGTTCTTCATCCCCTTCTTCTTCATTATCTTCAACTACGGTATCATCGTATTCAGGGAACATAGATCGGTAGTTGTCATCATCGTTCTCTTCTTCATCGCAGTCTTCCATCATAACCCCTCTTTCTCCGTGCTTGGTCCAAACATTATAGCCAGACATGAAACCGGACCGAAGCAGGTGGCTCTGAATGACTCTTGAGGAAGTGTGAGCCTGCTCATTCCGACATTCAACACATGGACAACACATAAAACCATCCTGCCGCTTGTTCGCCTCGGCCACAAGGCGAAAAGAACGCACGCCTTCTCTGTAAGCGTCAGAGCGTCGGTCACCGTACATCCATGGGTGGCTCATCTGCATCATACAACCATGCATATATATCAAACGCAATCACGATGCTTAAATTAGTACTGCGCAGTCAAAATGAGAAAATAGTTTCTAACCTTTTAGGACACTTCAAAACAAAGGGGAGAAACCTTAAGTGTCGCTCTGGCACCTCATATCATATTTTGTCTTGTGTGAACTCAAGTGGCATCGCTCTAACAGGCATTTCACCGAACACCTCTAGTGCATATGAAGAAAAAAAGTTAGCACAAAGTTATACCCACCTCTCACATAGGAAAAAAACAGGAGAGAGTGGAGGGCTGGGTGCATATATATAGGGCCAAGCCATTAGTCCCGGTTTGAGATACAAACCGGGACTAAAGGTTCTGCCAGGAGCACGCACGCCGGCCTAGACCCATTTGTCCTGGTTTGTATCTCAAACCGGGACTAATGGTTCCTTACGGACCGGGACAAAGTGCCTCGGCCTCCTCGGGCCGTCTCATTTGGACCATTAGTCCTGGCCCCAGCCACGGCCGGGACTAGTGGCCTGAACCAAAGGCCCATTTTCTACTAGTGGACCCTAGGCGAATCATGCTCTATGTCGGTTGGTAATATAGCTTCTGCCCCATATACCAGAAAAAATGGCGTATAGCCTGTTGATCGATTCAGAGTTCTTCTTAAACTCCAGAGTACCACTGGTAGTTCTTCTATCTAGCACCCCGCTGATCTTTGCAGCGGCTCAATGAGCCGGGGTTTTATCCCAGATAATACTAATCCGTTGGATCTTTCCACTTGTCCGTTTGATGTGGGGTGGGCTACTGAAGCAACGTCTAGCTGGATCTTCTTATCCCGGCAGAATCGCGCAAATGCTCCTTCAGCAAAATTAGTGTCGTTATCTGTTATGATACTGTGAGGGTAGCCATATCTCAGGATGATATCTTTGAGGAATGACACGGCTGTAGCTCCATCACATTTTCTTATCGGCTTTACTTCAATCCATTTTGTAAACTTGTCAACCATAACCAAAATATGGGTCATGTTTCCTTTTGCCGGCTTAAATGGGCCAACCATATCCAAACACCATATGGAAAATGGCTAGGTAATCGGTATGGTCTTGAGCTCCGACATTGGCATGTGTGTCTTTGTAGCATACCTCTGACAACCATTGCATTTTCTTACTAGATCCTCTGCTTGCTCCAGGGCACTTGGCCAGTAAAACCCATGTCGGAAAGCTTTTGCTACTAAGGCTCTAGATGAGGCGTGATGCCCACATTCCCCTTGATGTATATCTCGGAGGATGTCAAGCCCTTCTTCCGGGTCAACACATCGTTGGAGGACATTCGTGACACTCCTCTTGTATAGATCGGCATTGATAATCGTGTATGCCTTTGCCCGCCTCTAAATTTGCCTTGAAATCACTTCTTCATTAGGCAAATATCCATCCTTCAGGAACTGGAATATGTGCAGTGCCCAAGTTGGTATGGCTCGCACCGGAAACACATCCTCGTCAATTTCCATTTGATCCGCCGACATAACCTCTGCCGGATCACGCTGCGCAGTCCCTGGGTTCTGCGAAGCAGTCTCCGGGTTCGCCGAAGCAGTCCCCGGGTTTCCTGAACCACTTCCCACATCAATGTCCATGAGCACAGCTCCAGACTCCGGATCGGCCGGTATATAGATTGACTCGGACTCTGGGGATGGCCTGATAGATGGCTTTCTGAGGTGCTCTAGTGCTACACCTGGCGGGATCGCTTGTCGGGTTGATCCGAGCTTCGATAGTACATCGTTAGCCTCATTTTCCAGCCGAGGTACATGGTGAAATTCGCATCCCTTAAAGTATCCTGATATCTTCTGCACATGAAATCTGTATAATGCCATGTTTGCATCCAGAGCATCCCATTGCCCTGAAACTTGCTGAACTACCAAATCCGAGTCACTGACGCACTGGATTCGACGTATTCCAATTTCTTTTGCTACCTTGATTCCATGCACAAGTGCTTCATATTCGGCAACATTGTTTGATGCGGTGAAGTGGATCTGCAGCACGTACTTCAGCTGATCTTTCTTAGGAGAGGTAAGCACAACTCCAGCGCCTAACCCGGTTTTCGTCTTTGATCCGCCAAAATGCATTCTCGAGTAATTCGGATCTGGAAACGGTGGCTCGTATTGCATTTCAGCCCAATCTACAAAGAAGTCGGCCACAACCTGAGATTTGATCGCATCTCTCTTGTAAAATTGTGGAGCGTAAGGGGCTATGTCGTGGTGGTGTCATGGCAGATGCCATGGATAGGCTAAAGGTGGGGACTAAATGCACTAGGGGAATCCAGGGTGGGATAGTGTGGTGATTCCACACACAGTTGCTTTGTATTCGATTCACTTCCATAGTTTACAAGTGCTCCTTGAGCTGTATTGGGGAGAGGAGGAAGAAGAACTCTCTTACTCTCACCACTAGCTGGCCCTCAGGAACACACTAGTAAACCACAACCCACTAGAGATCAATGATGTCTACGCACTTCTATTCTTGTAGACAGTTGTTGGGCCTCCAAGTGCAGAGGTTTGTAGAACAGTAGCAAGTTTTCCCTTAAGTGGATCACCCAAGGTTTATCGAACTCAGAAAGGAAGTGGTCAAAGGTGTATAGGTGCACTAGTTCGGCGAAGAGATAGTGAAATACAAGTGGTATGGATATTTATAAGTGGTAACAATGATAGAAAATAACTTGCTGGCGTGTGGTTGACGTGGAAAAAGACTAAAGGCAAACTGAAATAAAGATGGAAGCAAGCAAACATGTAACAGATCTAATAGAAAACGGTGTATTAATGCTTAGAAACAAGGCCTAGGGATCATACTTTCACTAGTGAACACTCTCATATAAATATCTTCTCTTTATGATACTACTCTTAACTACTCTCCGGTTGAACACTCTAATCGATGGTAGGGCTATAACAGCACACCTCAAAGTAAGCCTTTCCCGTCTAGAAAACCCCACACTGTCACCTTGAGCACTAGATGAGTCCAACAAACACCACAATTTCATAAAGACATCCAACTCCAAATATAACTCATAACAAGTATTTGTAATCTCTAGCCTAAGTGCCACCATGGTGTGCACGCTGTCACTTTCACACACATGGGGAGAGTAGAGATTCATTAAAGCACTTGAGTATCAGAATATATCTATAGATTACAAGCTCATGATCTCAATAAGATCATGCATAGAGAGAGAGATGAACACATAACTACCGGTAGAACCCTTAGCCTCGAGAGAGAACTACTCCCTCCTCATCATGGGAATCAGCAATGGTGATGGAGATGGTGGTGGAGATCGATGGAGATGGCTCCGGGGGCACTTCCCCGTCCCGGCAGGGTGCCAGAAAAGAGAATTTCTGTCCCCCGAATCTCCCCTTCGGTGGCGGCGGCGCATCGGAACTTTTCGTGGATTTCTGATTGACGATCTAGGGTTCATGCCTCGGGAGGCTTCTTATAGGCCAGAGGGCAAGGTCGGTGGACGGCCAAGGGGCCCACACTACCTGGTGGCGCGGCCAGGGCTAGCCCGCACCACCATATGGTGTGACTAGGCCTTGGCCCTCCTCCGTCTCGTATTCTGGCTCCGTGAGTCTTCCAGAAAAATATGAACTTTGGCTTTTGTCCCGTCCAATTCCAAGAATATTCATTTTCTGACTTTCCTGGAACCAAAAACAGCAGAAAACATGCAGCTGGCACTGTGGCTCTTGTTAATAGGTTAGTCCAAGAAATCATATGAAAAGTACTCCAAAGTGTGGACAAAACATAAGAAAGTAGATAAAACCAAGCATGGAACATCAAAAATTATATATACATTTGAAATGTATCAACATCCCCAAGCTTAACTCATGCTCGTCCTCGAGTAGGTAAGTGATAAAAATAAAGAATAATTTTTGAGGTGACATGCACCATCATAATCAAGATCAAACCATTTACAAGTATTGAAAGCTGGGATCAAAGAAATTCAATCATAACATGAAAGACAAAGTTCTAGCAATAAGACAAAGAAACTATGTTGCAACATGAAAAGTCACAAACAAAAGATTCATGAATAACAATGCTTTGCAAGACGTTTGTTTGTTTCACATAAAGAAAACATAGCATAATAGTATTCAGCTTGTCCCTCATAGAGTAACAAATATAAATGCATAGGACAGCTTCAAAGTTCATAAGAGTGACTAGATACAAACAGCAGAAAACATGCAGCTGGCACTGTGGCTCTTGTTAATAGGTTAGTCCAAGAAATCACAAGAAAAGTACTCCAAAGTTGGAACAAAACACAAGAAAGTGGATAAAACCAAGCATGGAACATAAAAAATTATAGATACATTTGCAATGTATCAACATCCCCAAGCTTAACTCCTGCTCGTCCTCGAGTAGGTAAGTGATAAAAAGAAAGAATAATTTTTGAGGTGACATGCACCATCATAGACTTGATCAAAGTATTTGTAAAACATTCAAAGCTGGGATCATAGTACTTCAATCATAACATGAAAAACAAGGTTCTAGCAATAAGACAAAGAAACTATGATGCAACATGAAAGGGCACAAACAAAAGATTCATGAATAACAATGCTTTGCAAGAAGTTTGTTTGTTTCACATAAAGAATACATAGCATAATGACATTCAGCTTGTCCCTCATAGAGTAGCAAATATAAATGCATAGGACACCTTCAAAGTTCATAAGAGCGACTAGATACAAATAGTTTAAAACAAGCAATATCAAGTTATGCATCAATCAACTAGTCTTGGGACAATGCACAAAGAACTAAGAATGGCCGCTATGCTCTCAAAGTAGGTGCATAAAGGTAGAATGTGGAGACTCAATGTAATGGTGGAAGAAAGGCTTTTATAAAAGGAAGTAGGGATTCAAGTCTCATAAAGAGCTTCAAAAAATTATGGTACTTATAGCTTTCAGCTCTCATTGCCCCTATCATAAGCATCTTGAAGTGATTAAGGTTAAAGTGAACAAACTATGGTGTACATGCTTGACGAAGTATAAGTTAGAAATCTCATGTCCCTTGAATACGAGGGCCGCTCCTCATGCTACTCAAGTTTAGTCACCGGTAAGTTCTTGTCACCGTAAGTACATGTGTATCATAGAGAACCGCCAACGGGGTACCCCTTGCCCGATGATACGGAAGAATCCCCATATCAAAATGACAAGGAAAGCAAACAACAAGCATCTCAGCAATCTTCTTATTTACCATGGGAATATGGTGCTTTTTTCTCTCTTTCCTCTTTTCATAATATCTCTTTTTTTTTCTCTTTTCTCTTTTTTTCTCTTTTCTCTTTTTCTTCTTCTCAATATAGGTCTCTTTTTTCATAAGAAGAATGCTTCATAGACAGCTCATTATGGTCACGCTGCAGGTTTCCACCATGTCAACATGGATTAGACCAGCGGCCCAGGCGTTTTCTAACACATATACATAACTCCATGGACTTACAAGCTCCCCTTTCATTTCACACCGACGACATCCATATACAAAAGAGCATGATATCAACTAGGTACAAGTACCAAGTGCAATATTGAAAGCATTCCTCATGAAAGCATGGTTCTGCTAATTCCCCACAAATAAGTGCAAGCATATACAACATAGACGACACAATGGTTCAAGTTTATTAAGGGCAAGAAAATTAAAGTGTGCCATCAAGTTCATGAGAGCTTTAATCACTAGTTTTCTCATAACAAGTTTAATTTGGAAGGTAAACAAAAGCATGAATATACTTGGAATAGCATATGCTAGTAGGTAGGTATGGTGGACTCTTTGGAATAACTTGGTTTAAGGAGTTGGATGCATGCGTGGAACTCATACTTGGTTGTGGAGGCTAGCAAAAGACTGGGAGCGACAAACAAAGAGAGCAATAATGGCCATAATCATGCAGAGTGACAAAACATCATTGATCAAAGCATAAAGTGATACTACAAGTTGAAAACTAAAGGATCATAAAGGTTATGGTGACTTGATATAGTCATAACATGGTGTGAGCATGCGCCATGTCAACCCAAATAAAGCATCAAAGGAGAATACCACTATACTATGCTTTAATATGATAAAACAACGCATGATTCATCCAAGGCACATTAAGAAATCTCAATTGTTTATAACAAGTCATGCTACAACAAAGAATACTAAGCATAAAGCCAAAACAATATCAAGCATGGCATGACAAAGCATAGGCCACAGTCAAAAACAAACTCTCTTTACCACTTAAGCATGAACTTTTCTACTCTTTTCCAAACCAAACCAAACTATTTGAAAACCAATATATGAAAGAGGGGGGGGTCCAATCAATTTATTCAAGCAAACTAAGAAAACCAAGAAAATGAAAACCAAAACAAAAAACAAAAAATAAGACGCTCCAAGAACAACACAACTGTGCATGAAACAATAAAAATGAAGTGTTTGGAAGAAACCTGAGATTTTTATTGATGAAGCAGGGGATGCCTTGGGCATCCCCAATCTTTGACGCTTATACTTATTGGATATTTCTTGGGGTGACACACGTGGCATCCCAAGCTTGAGATTTAGTCAATCCTTCATCTCATTACTCGTTCCTTCCATACACCTGAAATTTTTCCTTCATACCAAACTTCACACAATCTTTATTAGCAACATTAGTGCACTCAAGATAAATAAGTATTAAGGTTCAGTTCTAACACCAATAAACTTCCACTAGAACACTAGCTACTGAAGCACTTCCCTCAAAAATCTCAATTCCCCAAAAGAACTCAAAAAGGAACCAACAAGAAGCAAATGCAAATAATGGCAGAAATCTGTCAAAACAGACCAGAAGGTAAAGACGAATTTTTTCGAAGACCTTCTGTTGCTCAAATCAAAACGTATTGAACTAACGAAAGTTAGATAACAACCTGGGGCAGATTAACAAAAATTCACGCCTCAAAAAGACGTTCAGAGATTTTACACGAATTTTTACGGTGAAGCACAGAAATCTGTTTCGGGACAGCAACTTTCCCAATTATTACTTCTCTCTCATTAGAGGTGACTCTTGGCATTAAAAGCAAATAAAAAGGATAAGGAGCGGTTATTACAGAGGTAATAACTTCCAAGACTCATCTAAAACTTTTGGGTTATCTCCCAATAAGTACTTTTCTTTAACGCCTTTAAGTTAGGCATGATAATTTGAGAGGATGCTCACATAAGATATATGAATTGAAGTAAAAGAGAGCATCAAGAAGCAAATTCTAAACACATTTAAGTCTAACCCACTTCCTATGCATAGGAATCTTGTAAATAAACAAGTCATGAAAGCACAAAGCAACAAGCATAGGAAAGCAAAACAAGTGCAACTTAAAGACTTTCAACATAAAGAGGGAAAACTTAATATTGTTGAGACACATAAAACCATGTTTCCCTCTCTCATAATAACTTTCAGTAGCATCATGAATAAAAGTAACAATATAACTATCACAAGAAACATTCTTATCATGAGCCACATGCATAAAATAATTAATACTCTCCACATAAACATAGTCATTCTTATTGATTGTACTGGGAGCAAATTCAACAAAATAGCTATCATTATTATTTTCATCACCATAATCATCAGATATAGGAGGCATATTGTAATCATAATTAATTTCCTCCTCAATAGTAGGTGGACTGAAAATATCATAATCATCGTGGCAATCATCATATATTGGAGGTATAGTATCATCATAAGCAATATAATAGTTATATTCCAAAGTGTGTTCATTTGTAAACATATCATCATTGAAAGGATCATGGATAGCACTAATAGTATAGCAATTATTAATATCATCATTTTCAGAATTGGTTCCGAAGAGATTTTCAATATCAAAGGTAGTGTGCTTTTCCCAATCATGATCACTACTATAGGTAATAGGCATAGGAACATCATCGAGTTCAGACTCATCAAAAACTATAATAGGAGCAACATGCTTAGGGGAAAATACCGTTTCCTCTCTTCTTTTACTCCTCCTCTTCTTCTTTTTCTTCCTCTCTTTAGGAGGGAGAGGCTTGAAAGGAAGCTTCTCCATATACCCTGGTTCATTGTTAGAGACAATAGAAGAAACTTTGGAGGAATCATCCTTTTCATTAATAAGAACAAAACACATATTAGTCCTGTCATATTTTGGTAAAATCTCATCTTCTATAATATTTTTTATGTAAGTATTTGTGTGACAATTATCAACACAGTAAAGATGACAACCATGCATGACACTATTCATACCAAAAGCACTCATATCTACCAAAGAAGTTTTTCTTGATAATTCTTCACACCCCAAAAATAATGTAAGTTCATCATGTTAATTAGGAGTGATCATGTCATCACAATACAAACTTGCAGTACTCATTGGATTAGAAGAGCTATTATTATGGCCTGAGCATTGAAATTGAAATGACCCACTTCGAAGCAAAGTTCACAAATGAAAGGATAAAGGGCACAAAGTTTTTTACCAAGATGATTTAAAGCCCTATACCACATTCTAGTTTTTTCATTCCTGTGGGTGATACAATATTCTTCTTCAATTTGATTATTCTCACAAGGTCTATGTATTCGACAAAAATTAACATGCTTATAAGAAGTAGTACTTTTAGAGGTTTGAGCATGTTTATTTAATAACAATTTCATTTCCCATGCAAGTGTCTTTGTAAGGCTCATGATACATGTCCCATTCTTTAGGAGCATTAATATGAGAAACAAAGGTTCTATAACAATCAACAAGAATTTGAGGATCAAGACCATATTTAGCACTAAGCTCTTGAAAATCAATAGTTTCAGCAAAAGACTTAATGCAATCATACCATAGTTTATACCTGGTTCTTTACCTTTGTTGTTATCCCAATCTTCGGTATTGCTTTGAATTGTTTCAAGAAGATCCCACTTAGCTTTGACCTCCTTACTTGTGAAGGATCCCTCTAAACAAGTATCTAGATAGTCCTTGTAATGTCCTGAAAGCTTTGCATAGAAATTATTAATAACAATATTACTGGAGAGCTCATGAATGGGACATCTGAGCATTAGTGACTTCAATCCCCCCATGCTTTGGCAATACTTTCTCCATCATGAGGATGAAAATTATAAATGTAATTCCTATCTTTATGAATTTCACGAGGAGGATAAAATTTAGAGTAAAAGAGAGATTCAAGTTCCTTCCACTCCAAATGATGAGGATCATCTAGTAGCTCATACCACTCCTTGCTTTGCCCTTAAGTGAAATAGGGAATAGGTTCCTCTTAACTTGGTTCATTCAAATACCTGCACACTTGAACAACTCGCATAATTCATGTATAAAGAGTAAATGATCACCAGGATGGACACTTCCATCACCAAAATAGCAGTTATTCATAACACGTTCAATAATTTTTATAGGTATTTTAAAAGGGATGCTTTCAGTATGTGGATTTAACATATCACAAGTATCATTAGAATTACCACATATGGGAGATAAAGTATCATCAGAGCAAATTTTCTTCTTTAAAGCTGGGGAATTAAAAAGATCATTTTCATAAAAACCAACTTCCCCAAGCTTAGACGTTTCCATAGCATTAGTAACAAAGGTGTTGAAATGATTCATACTAATAACATTGCTATTAGCATGCAAAGAAAGCTCCATGGGTTTTTTAATTTTCTTTTCAGACAATTCAAGTTCTATCTTAGGAAAAATACTAAAAAGCTCTCTATTTCTGTTGTTGTTTTCCATTGAGCCTAACTAGTGAAAACAAGAAACAAAAAGACAAAATTGCAGAATCTAAAGGAAATAACTTCGAGCACTCACACCGGAGGATGTGAGTACCTTTTACCTTACCTCCCCGGCAACGGCGCCAGAAAATAGCTTGATGTCTACGCACTTCTATTCTTGTAGACAGTTGTTGGGCCTCCAAGTGCAGAGGTTTGTAGAACAGCAGCAAGTTTTCCCTTAAGTGGATCACTCAAGGTTTATCAAACTCAGGGAGGAAGTCGTCAAAGGTATTCCTTCTCAAGCAATCCTACAATCAAGATACAAGAAGTCTCTTGTGTCCCCAACACACCCAATACACTTGTCAGGTGTATAGGTGCACTAGTTCGGCAAAGAGATAGTGAAATACAAGTGGTATGGATATTTATAAGTGGTAACGGTGATAGAAAATAACTTGCTGGCGTGTGGTTGACGTGGGAAAAGACTAAAGGCAAACTGAAATAAAGATGGATGCAAGCAAACATGTAAGAGATCTAATAGCAAACGGTGTAACAATGCTTAGAAACAAGGCCTAGGGATCATACTTTCACTAGTGAACACTCTCATATAAATATCTTCTCTTTATGATACTAATCTTAACTACTCTCCGGTTGAACACTCTAATCGATGGTAGGGCTATAACATCACACCTCAAAGTAAGCCTTTCCCATCTAGAAAACCCCACACTGTCACCTTGAGCACTAGATGAGTCCAACAAACACCACAATTTCATAAAGACATCCAACTCCAAATATAACTCATAACAAGTATTTGTAATCTCTAGCCTAAGTGCCACCATGGTGTGCACGCTGTCACTTTCACACACATGGGGAGAGTAGAGATTCATTAAAGCACTTGAGTAGCAGAATAGATCTATAGATTACAAGGTCATGATCTCAATAAGATCGTGCATAGAGAGAGAGATGAACACATAACTACCGTTAGAACCCTTAGCCTCGAGAGAGAACTACTCCCTCCTCATCATGGGAATCAACAATGGTGATGGAGATGGTGGTGGAGATCGATGGAGATGGCTCCGGGGGCATTTCCCCGTCCCGGCAGGGTGCCGGAACAGAGACTTTCTGTCCCCCGAATCTCCCTTTCGGTGGCGGCGGCGCAGCGGAACGTTTCGTGGATTTCTGATTGACGATCTAGGGTTTATGCCTCGGGAGGCTTCTTATAGGACAGAGGGCAAGGTCGGTGGACGGCCAAGGGGCCCACACCACCTGGTGGCGCGGCCAGGGCTAGCCCGCGCCACCATATGGTGTGGCCAGGCCTTGGCCCTCCTCCGTCTCGTATTCTGGCTCCGTGAGTCTTTTGGAAAAATATGAACTTTGGCTTTTGTCCCGTCCAATTCCGAGAATATTCATTTTCCGACTTTCCTAGAACCAAAAACAACAGAAAATAGGGAGCTGGCACTGTGGCTCTTGTTAATAGGTTAGTCCAAGAAATCATATGAAAAGTACTCCAAAGTGTGGACAAAACATAAGAAAGTAGATAAAACCAAGCATGGAACATCAAAAATTATATATACATTTGCAATGTATCAATCAACCCTTTCTACAGAGGCCCTAGCCCTCCTTATATAGGGGTAGCCAGGTATCCAATTAGGGCATACGTGGAGGCATATTCCTTGGAATATGCCTCCCACCAAAATAGTAAGCCGACCGGGTCACTTTTGCCCAGCGTCATCCATGCAGAGGCTACGTGAGCCTCTGCGGCACCTGCGTCATCCGGCATAGGCATCATCACCTTTGTCCGCCACACCTCGGTGGTACTGGCCTCTGTCTGCTTCGCTCACGCTCTGCACACAGTGGTCACCCTTTGACCAGCGAGATACCTTCCTTCTCTTACAAGCTTGATATAACCCAGATCGTACCTAGTTGATCCGGCCACACCTGTACCTGCATATAAGTTAGATACATCTTACCGACATACGACATAAGTCGGTTGAGACCCAGTTAGGTGGACGTCCCTTGGTCCGGGTTACTCCGTGATTCGGCCTGCCTTGAGGTGACTCGGCCAACACTTGCTTTGACCTTGCCGTACCTCGGCTAACTTGGCCTTTATACCCCGGCGTGACCCTACTCGGGGGTATCCCCCCAACATTAGTCCCCGAAGCTGGTGCGGTCTTAGCTGCCTTAGCCGCTAAGGCCACATCAGGTTCAATTTTTACCGAGCGTCTTGCTCCTTTTTCGAGTTATCTCATGGCTAGGATTCCCTAGGTTTTCTTTCCCTTGGCACATTCAGAGATTTCACTCGCTGGCAGGGTCACCCTACTCTTATCCGAGTTATTCTACCTTCTCTTGTACGCTTTCCCACGTGGAGGCTAATCATCACTTTGCCTCATTTTAAGGGCCTGCGACAGTAACCGCCGCAGTTATTGTCAGAATTTACTGTAGCACACGTCACATCGTGCCTGCCCCCTCGTTAACTGTATCATAACGTCGCGTCATGGGATCCGCTGCGCCCTGTGGCCCTTCTTGTGGCTCGTCGCGGATTGGTCGATCCGGGTCATACACGGCCACACCGTGTGGCCCGTCCGCACAGCGCGATCCCACTACCTCTCTAGGGCGTGGTTAAATAGGGGAGGGGTGTGCCCCTTGGGTCTTTTCCCCATTCTCGTGCCCCTCTGCCTCTTCTTCTCCTTCTTCTTCTCCGCGACAGCGCCGCCGCCACCGCACTTGCGCATCTGCGCCACCGCCGCACTGCTTCCACGCGCACCAGCGTCGCCGCCACCACCACGCATCTCCTCCGCCACGGATCCTCGCTAGTCTAGGCCACTGCCTCCCACCGCTGCTAGCGCCAGTGAGGATAGTGACCTTGAGATGACAGAGGAGGAGCTCGCCGTCGCGGAGCAGGAAGTGGAGGAGGATGCGGGGAACGCCGACTGTGGTGCCTGGGCTGGGTCCTGGGTGTGCCAGGACGACCTCGATTGGTTGTACCGCACCCGGCATATCCCAGAGGGCGTCATCGCACGCCTCGCCGCTGCGGAGCTTGCCCCCTCACCTAATCCGGGTGAGTATGTGGTATTCCTCTCCCACTTCCAACGTGGGTTCGATCTTCCTGTTAGCGATTTTTTCCACGACTGGCTCAACACGTATGAGCTTCAGCCGCATCATGTTCCGGCTAACGCCATCACCTCTCTCTCTGCCTTCGCTTCCAACATCGAGGGCTACACCGGACTGTGGCCCATGAAGGAGCTCTGGATCCGGTTCTTTGGTCTCCGCCGGAATGTGATTCCGAATATAGATCTTAACCTGGAGGACAAGTAGCTCACGCAGTTCGGCGCAACTTCCATTTCTCCTAGGAAACTGTCTATTTCCCCCCGATTCACGGGGCTTGACTCTTGCAAGGGCTGGACCCGAACTTTCTTTTATGTCAGAAATGACACAACTGAAGATTTGATCCGGCTGCGCCCCTACGCTCCGGGTCCTCCTAATCCGGATCTGTGGGACAAGGTCCCCAAGAAGCCCACTGTCCTGGCGAACCAAGTCAAAAAAAGGTTCCAGGAGCTAAAGGATCTGGGATTGCGCAATGAGGACGCAATGATCACATTTGTCCGCAACCGGATCTCCCCCTCCAGAAACGCACGCATAAACTCTATCACATGAGCTGGGGCCGTGACCCCAACCGGACCTCCTCATTCGAGTTAAGCAACACCGAGATATACCGCCGGGTCAAGGCCCTCTTCACCACCCACAAGGACTTCTCTGTTGAGTGGACGTGGGGGATCGAACACTTCTGCCGAGATAGGCTTCCCCCTGTGGTAAGTCTCGTGCCTCAAACCTTTTCCGAATTAAATCATACGTCGGTTTTTGTTATAGGTTTAATCCTGTTGCCTTTTCTTTCCCTTAGATGTTTCTTCAGCAAACTCTTGAGGATGGCACCGAGCCTTCTCTCAAATGGGCGCCTGATCAAGATGCCTCGGATGAGGAGGAATCGGACCAGGAGATGTTCCTGCCGATGGCTGATGCGACCAAGCGACACACCGGTAAACTCTCTTCCATTAGAGATTGGCCCGACGATGAAGATGATTCAGACATTGAGGTGATGGAGGCATTTGACGCTGTCCCCCTTTCTTATGCTTTTCCAACATCAGCTAACCCTGGTGGGCAGATCCATGAAGATCCTCCCCTTGCCACGGGCGAGCCTGTCCCGGTCGCACCGAAGAAGAGGGGGGCCGAATCTACTTCTTCCTCTGGACCTTCTCAGCCAGCTAAAAGGCGAAAGAAGTCCGCAGACAAAGCGGCCACCAAGCCTATGACCAAGGTCATAACCCGGAGGGCTCGGAAGCCCAAGGAGCCTTTGACCTCAGATGAGTAAGCCACTTCTCCCTTTGCTATTCACTTGTTCTTGCTTTGTTATATTTTCTCATCATTCATGATCTGATTCGGCAGGGCTGCAGTGGAGGTCCCTCAGAGTGGATCTGGCATTGCCTCGCCGCTCCGACATAGCCCTTCTCCCCCTCATGGTGACGATTCATGCCCGTTGAGCCCCATTCAGGAGGGCTCAGCGGCTGCTCCGGGTTCTAGCCCACCTCGTCAAGAGGAGGGCAACCTCCGAACGGGGGGAAGTGGTTCTGCCGAGGCTGCAGTTGCTCCTTCTTCGGCATAGCTGCAACCAGCCACCACCGAGGTTCCTTCAGCACCCCCGCCAAAACGGAAATCATACCAGCATTAGGTCCAACACCAGCACCAACAGAAAAGGCACCAGCAACAGCGCCAAGCCCCTCCGCCTCGTCCGAGTCTTCCAAGACTCAGCGAGAAGGCACCAGCAGCACCAAGGCAAGCAGTAAGGCCGCTCCCAAGGGCAAATCCGCCGTAGCAACTTCCACCTCACAGCAGCAACCCACGGGCAAAAAGGCTCCTGACGCCACCAGGGCAGCGTCAATCGAGGCTGGACAGCGTACACTTGCGTCCATGCTCCCGAAATAGACTCCACCGCCGAAGGACGCCCCTGCCGAGCCAACTGATGCGCAACTTGTTTTGCACACCAGCCCCGCTGTTGCCCAGGTTGAGAGGAGGGAAGCTCATGCTAAGGGTCTAGTTGCACCTCACATGCTCAACGGCGAACGCTATCCTCCAACCTTGATCGAGTTTGTAAACAACTAGAACAAGGCGGAGTTCGTCCACAATGATGATCTCTCGATGAAATTCGGGCCCGCCGAGTTTGCTGCCCAAATGAATACCGCTGCTAAGGCAATTAACCTTACAGGTTGGATGATGGATGTACGTTACTTTGCCTTTTCCTTAGCATGTAGAAGATATTAGTGATATAACCATTAGTCCCCGAGCCTCTAGGGGAGTAACTTGTTACTTGGCTAGATGCTCCTTAGAGAATCAACGTAGCTCCTTAATAACTTTGAATATGCACACACCTAGAGCCGGGTTAAGTTCCACTTGGCCCGGATTTTGTACACTTCGAGTATGCACACACCTAGAGCCGGGTTAAGTTCCATTTGGCCCGGATTTCGTACACTTCGAATATGCACACACCTAGAGCCGGGTTAAGTTCCACTTGGCCCGGATTTTGTACACTTCGAATATGCACACACCTAGAGCCGGGTTAAGTTCCACTTGGCCCGAATTTTGTACACTTCGAATATGCACACACCTAGAGCCGGGTAAAGTTCCACTTGGCCCGGATTTTGTACATTTCGAATATGCACACACCTAGAGCCAGGTTAAGTTCCACTTGGCCCGGATTTTGTACACTTCGAATATGCACACACCTAGAGCCGGGTTAAGTTCCACTCGGCCCGGATTTTGTACACTTCGGATATGCACACACCTAGAGCCGGATTAAGTTCCACTTGGCCCAGATTTTGTACACTTTGAATATGCACAAGACTAAGTTGTCCTTTTTTTACTCTTTTTCAGGTGACCACCAATCGTCGGAGCGCTGAGTTTCAGCATCTCTTGGATACTCACAAGATGCTGCATGTAAAGCATACTACACTTCTCGCTGAATACGAGAAAAGGGGTAAGCTTTCTCCTTGCATTTTTCCATTTTTCTTTGTCTTTTTTCGCCGAACTAATCCGTTTTTCGGATTTCGTAGCTGAAGTGGAGGCCGAGAACATCATTATGAGGAAGAACTTGGAGAAGATAAAGGGTATGTCATTTTTGCTTAATCTTCCTCCGCGCTTTGTCTCCTTTTCCCCTTGGCTTGGCAAATATTCATACCTCGGCTTTGCTGGGTCAACAAACTATTGAAGCCTCTCTTGAAGATAGTGTGCCCGTGCCTAACATGATGCTGCATTTTCTCGAACAAGCAGGACAGCACCAAGCTGAACTCAAGAAGAAGGATGAAGAGCTTGCCCTCCTCCAGACCAAAGATGAAGAAATTGCCAAGCTTAAGGCAGACATGAAGAAGCTCAAGGCGCAGCACAAGTCCGAACTAGAGAAAGCAGGCCAGGACTTTACTGAAGAACGAGAGACCCTCAACCTCCAGATCGCCAAGGACCAAGAACTTCTTAAGGAGGCCGACGTCAAGCTTGAGTCGGCGAATACTGAACTTGCGCAACTTCGGAAAAGGCGTGATGACTGTACCAAGGAGGTGACCCGGATCCACAGCCACATTTCTCGTAAGTTCTTTTCCTTCAGCCAGCATGAATCTCTCCGGGTTGCTTCACTTGTCTTTTCCTTACTTTCTTCACTTGTCTTGTTTTCAGACAAATTTCCGGAGGGCAATGCCATTGCAACCACTGTTGTTGCCAAGTTCCGCCAGAAGAGGGGTACCCCAATTGCTCCTGTCGCTGGAGAAATTCCTTATGATATAGAGGACATGCTGGTCAGCTTGTCTTCTCGCGTCGAAATTGTGAAGAATTATGGCAAGGATATTCTTGATGTGGCAATCCGGATCTTCAATGCCTTCTGGCCTGATGAAGATACTCCGGAGGGGACCGTAGCTCTCGTCGCCAAGTTAATGGATTGCGAGACCCAGCTCGATCTTTGGAGGGAATCTGCCGGACGCGCCGGAGCTGAGATCGTTCTCCACTACGTGCTTACGTGGTATGAGAAGATCGACCTCAATCTCCTTGCGCGCATGCGCACCGGATCCAGGTGGTCCAACGACCCGGAGTGGATAGCTCGGTGCAAGGCTTGCGCCCATAGCCTCATTGAATATGCCCCCATTCATCAATGGAATGAGGGTCCAAGCTTCCTTAGCGCAGCCGACGACGAAAATGCTAAAGATGATTCGGGTGAGGATGAAGAAGACGAAGCTTCGTACGTCGAGGAAGATGAAGATGCCACTGAAGCCGAAACTGGAGCTACACCCGCTGGCGCCGAATTACCTCCTCCCGCTGCTCCTTGAGCGAAAACACTTTAAAGTTTATCAGATCCCCGGTATGCCGGGTGCAATTGTATTAAGCACACAAGTGATATTTCACTACTAAGTTTTTGTGCCGGATTAACTTGGGCGTAGTCCCCGAGTTTCATTTTCTTGTTTCTCCAATTTCTTGGCTCGGCTAGTGTCCAGCTTGGTTCGGTTTTATGACTTACGGGTCTGAGTTTCAAAAATTTACTTAACAATACTTGGAAACTTTAGGATTAGCTCAAAATAATTCAGCATGGTAAATATAAGGTAAACACAAGGTTAGTCCGAATAACAAACGTCAGTTCGATTAAGTTTCTTTCCTTAGTCATTTTTCATGTGCTACGCAATTCCAAACTTGTTCTCTTGCTTGCCATGAAGCCAAATCTTGTTGGACAGCAGCAAGTCGAAGAGTTGGGTTTTTGGTGCTCACACACTACTAATCCAGCTTAGGTAGAAGCAACTTACGCCAGCCGACATATAAATAATAAATAAAGAAGACAACAAATATTATTAAGGCAGTCCCCGAGTTAGTGCTCGAGGTGCCAACATTTCATTGATAAGCTCATTGCCGGCATATATACCGACATATGAGAGACTCGGATACATACACTTCTTTGCTAAGTGTAGAAAGGACGAAGTAGAGCTACATTCCATGGACTCTTAGATTCCTCGCCGAACCTGTCCGCCTTGTTCTTCTCCTGCGGTTTTGCATCTATGAGATAATAAGAATCGTTGTGCAATGCTTTGCTCACAAAGAATGGCCCTTCCCATGGGGGGATAACTTATGCATGCCAGCAGTGCGTTGTACCAATCGGAGTACCAGATCACCTTCCCGAAAAACTCGGGGGTTTACTTTCCGGCTATGATAGCGTCAGAGATTTTGCTGATATATGGCGGATCTGGACAATGCCAATTCTCTCGCTTCTTCCAGCAGATCAATATCATTTTGCCGGGCTTCTTGCACTTCGGCTTCTATGTATTGGGTGACCCTAGGCGAGTCATGCTCTATGTCGGCTAGTAATACGGCTTCTGCCCCATATACCAGAAAAAATGGCGTATAACCTGTTGATCGATTCAGAGTTGTTCTTAAACTCCATAGTACCGCTGGTAGTTCTTCTATCTAGCACCCCGCTGATCTTTGCATCGGCTCAATGAGCCGGGGTTTTATCCCGGATAATACCAATCCGTTGGATCTTTCCACTTGTCCGTTTGATGCGGGGTGAGCTACCGAGGCTTACATCTAGCCTGATCTTCTTATCTCGGCAGAAGCGTGCAAATACTCCTTCAGCAAAATTTGTGCCATTGTCTGTTATGATACTGTGAGGATAACCGTATGTCAAGATGATATCCTTGAGGAATGTCACGGCGGTAGCTCCATCATATTTTCTTATTGGCTTCACCTCAGTCCATTTTGTAAATTTGTCAACCATGACCAAGATGTGGGTCATGTTCCCTCTTGCTGCTTTGAAGGGGCCAACCATATCCAAACACCATACAGCAAACGGCCAGGTAATTGGTATGGTCTTGAGCTCCGACATTGGCATATGTGTCTTTGTCGCATATGTTTGACAGCCATTGCACTTTCTTACCAGATCTTCTGCTTGTTCCAAGGCACTTGGCCAGTAGAACCCATGACGGAAAGCTTTTGCTACCAAGGCTCTGGACGAGGCATGATGTCCACATTCCCCTTGATGTATATCTCGGAGGATGTCAAGTCCTTCTTCCGGGTCAACACATCACTGGAGGACGTTTGTCACACTCCTTTTGTGCAGCTCGGAATCGATGATCGTGTATGCCTTTGCTCTCCTCTGAGTTTGCCTGGAAAGCACCTCCTCAGTGGGTAAGGTTCCATCTTTCAGGAATTGAAATATGGGCAGTGCCCAAGATGGTATAGCTCTCAGTGGGAACACATCCTCATCGATTTGCTTCTGATCCACCGGCATAACCTCAGCCGGATCGCGCTGAGCAGTCCTCGGGTCTTGCGAAGTAGTCCCCGGGTCTTGCAAAGCAGTCCCTAGGTTTCGCGAACCACATCCCATGTCAATGTCCATGGGTACAGCTCTGGACTCCGGATCTTCCGGGATGTAGATTGAGTCGGTTTCTGGGGACGGCCTGATAGATGGTTTTCTAAGGTGTTCTAATGCTACACCCGGTGGAATTGCTTGTCGGGTTGATCCGAGCTTTGACAATACATCGGCAGCTTCATTCTCCACCCGGGGTACATGGTGAAATTCGCATCCCTCAAAGTAACCAGATATCTTCTACACATGAAATCTGTACAGTGCCATGTTTGGATCAAGAGCATCCCATAGCCCTGAAACTTGCTGAACTACCAAATCCGAGCCGCCAAAGCATTGGATCCGACGTATCTCAATTCCTTTTGCCACTTTGAGCCCATGTACAAGTGCCTCATATTCAGCGACATTGTTAGATGCTGCGAAGTGGATTTGCAGCACATACTTCAGCTGGTCATTTTTTGGCGAGGTAAGTACTACTCCGGCGCCTAACCCGGTCTTTGTTTTGATCCGTCAAAGTGCATCCTCCAATAATTCGGATCTGGTAATGGTGGTTCATATTGTACTTCGGCCCAATCCACAAAAAAGTCAGCTACAGCCTGAGACTTGATCGCTTCTCTTCTGTCATATTGTGGCACATAAGGAGCTAGCTCAATTGCCCATTTTGCAATCCTGCCACTTGCATCCTTGTTGCTCATTATCTCGGATATGGGGGCTTCACATATTACCTTGATTGGGTGCTCTTAGAAATAGTGCTTCAGCTTCTTAGCTGCCATATACACACCATATGCCACCTTCTGATAATGAGGATAGTTTTGCTTCGATGCGGATAATACCTCGCTTAGGTAATACACTGGCCTTTGCACTAACTTGCCCTCTTCGTCGCGCTCTACCACAATTACTACACTTACAACTCGGTTGGTTGCGGCTATATAGAGCAACATTGTCTCCTTTGATAGTGGAGAGGCTAACACTGGTGCAGTGGCTAACATCTTCTTTAATTAGATAAAGGCTTCATTGGCCCGCGGCGTCCAAATGAACTTGTCCGACTTTTTCATGAGTTGATAGAGAGGAAGTGCCTTTTCTCCCAACTGACATACAAACCGACTTAAGGATGCCAGGCAACCAGTGAACTTCTGGACATCGTTAAGGCACTTTGGCAGTTCCATTCGCTCTATGGCCCGGATTTTAGTTGGATTGACTTCGATACCTCGGCTGGAGACAAGAAATCCGAGTAATTTTCCAGCCGGGACACCGAAGGTACATTTCTCCGCATTAAGCTTCATACAGAACCTCCTTAGGTTTGCGAATGTCTGCCTGATATCGTCAAGGAGCGTTTTGCTTTCCTTGGTATTGATAACAACATCATCCACATATACCTGCACATTTTGACCAATTTGGTCGTGCAAACATTTCTGCATACATCTTTGGTACGTTGTCCCTGCATTACGTAAACCAAAAGGCATGGTGCGATAGCAATAAGCCCCATACGGGGTGATAAACATAGTCTTTATTTGATCACTTGGGTTTAGAGGTATCTGGTGGAAACTAGAATATGCATCAATGAACGACAACAACTCACACCTAGCAGTAGAATCTATGACTTGGTCTATCCTTGGCAGTGGGAATGGATCTTTTGGACACGCCTTATTCAGGTTCGTGTAATCAATACACATATGCCAAACCACTGCCATGTTCGGATCGTCCTTCTTCTTCTCCACCAGCACCGGATTAGATAGCCAATCCGGGTAAAGCACTTCCATGATAAATCCAGCTTCTAGTAGCCGAGCTATCTCATCTCCTATGACCTTTCTCCTGTCTTCGGCGAAGCGGCGGAGAGGTTGCTTCACCGGCTTTGCTCCGGGTCTCACATTCAAAGAGTGCTCGGCCAACTCCCTCGGAACACCTTGCAAGTCCTGTGTGGACCAAGCAAAAATATCCCGATTCTCACGGAGGAAGTTGACGAGCTCGCTTTCCTATTTGTCATTTAACCCGGCACCAATTGTTACGGTGCGCTCTGGGAACATATCATCAACAAGCACTTTCTTGGTATCTTTTGTTGCTTGGAACAAAACACTACCATGCGGGTTACTCAGCGCCGGCATATACTGCTGCGCGGACTGAGCCAATGCCGCCACCTCTTGAATCTTCCTCTTCTCTTGCGCTATCACGAGTGACTCGGCCAGGTTAGATCCGGCAGACGCACACTCAATGGAACGTCGGAAATCCCCAGCTATGGTAATTACACCATTTGGCCCAGGCAACTTCATCTTTAGGTAACTGATGTGACAACTTGCCATGAATTTGTTCAGGGCAGGCCTGCCGAGTAACGTGTGATACGCACTTTCCAAATTGACAACTTCGAATTCCAGATTCTTAGTCCGGCAGTTATCTCTTGTGCCGAACAATACGCCAACCCGGACCTTGCCTATGGGCTCACAAGAAATGCCTGGCACAATGCCATGGAAAGTTGTCCTCGTAGCTTGGAGCATGTTCTCCGAGATACCCAACTTGCGCATCGTGTCCACATACATGATGTTTATGATGCTGCCATTGTCGATCAGTACCTTTGAGAACCTTACATTGATGCTTGGCCCAATGAATGTTGGGTCCAACACTAGCGCATATGAACCAGGACTTGGCATAAGCTTGGGATGATCTTTCATGCCCCAGGTAATTTCCTGGTCCGACCAAGGCATATACCTCGTCACTGCTGGCATTACCGCATTTACTTCCATGTGTCGGCGCTGCAAACTCTTTCTGTCTGTCTCTTCTGTGGTGAACACACAGTAACTCTGATGATGCTCTATGTACTCATTCCTCCCCTCGGTTCCGGGTACCTCTGATCCGGTTGACGCTGGTCTTCCACTTGATGCACAACATCCCTTCTCTCATGGTTGTCATACCTCGGCGGAGGGGGAGGCAACATTAACTGTTGCATGTTCGCTCCGGAGAGTAACTGCCGGGGTACCTCCTGCCGAGGTTGATCATTCCGAGGTGCCTGAGCATTCCCCGAACCACCTTGTTCTATCTTTCTCATCCACTCACATTGCCTGGTTGTGTGACCCGCTGGGTTACTCGGATTTGGCGTGTGAAATTTACACGGCTGATCCAGCATTGCTTCATAAGTATACCTCGGACGGTCCTTCTTTTCTTGCCACCATTTCTTCTGCACTGGCATCCAAGTTTTCTTGCCGTCATTTCTTGGAGTCCATTGCTGTCCTCCGGTTTTCTAACGTTGGTTGCTTCCTGCACCAGGTTGATCTTGATTCACAGCAGCAACTTGTTGTGAACTGTACCGGTAATCCGGTCTGTCATCTCTTCTTTTACCACGGTAATCATTTCTCCGGGATGATCCAGCTCCATCCTTCTGGTAGTACTCTTCGCTTGACTCGTTCGACACGAGCCTAGGCTGAGTTGGATCACCCAAGGCATATGAATCAGCGATTCGGATTGTTTCTGCCAAGGTACATATCTCGTTGCAACCTTTGCCATAGCATGCTTGCATATCTGCACCCCTGAGCAAACCAAGCTATGGCCTGTGACTCAATTACACCTTCACAAGAGTTTCGCACAGTGCACCAACGGGTTAAGAACTCCTGGTCTGTCTCATTCGGTCTCTGCTTGCACATCGCTAGGGTCTGTGGTCTGTTGGGCCTCTGATACATGCTTGAGAAATTGCTGACAAACATTTCTTCAAAATCGATCCAACAGTTAATGCTTCCGGGCGGCAAATGTTTTAGCCATACCCTCACTGGCCCCTCCAACATCTGGGGTACATACCTCACAGCCCATCTCAAGTTGCCTGTAGCAATTTTTACAGCTGTTGCATAGTTAATCAACCAATCCTCCGGGTTTGTGCTGCCGTCATATGTCTTAGTGCCTCTAGGTAACTGGAAGTTAGGTACCAGAGGTTCCTTCATGATTCGGGGCCCAAAACATGCTAGACCCGGAGGACCTTGACATTCAATTTGCTCCGACCTATACAACCAATCCAGTTTCAATCTGGCATCGTCAGGCATCAAATTCCTACTTCCCAATCTTGACCCTATCACGTGATAGTCCTGTCTGGGATAGCCAGCATTCACCATTTCCGAATCACCATCATTGTATCTATCCTGCTCCTGTGGAGCTGCTCTCTATTGCATACCTTGGTCGGCACTGCGCTCTTGCCGTGGTATATTCCGCTGCTACGGTTGCCCTGCACCTACCGAATTATGTTGTCCGGCATTGCCGTTTACAGCGTTCTCTTGACCGGCATTGCCTTGGTCGCGGTTACCTCGGCCAGCTTCACCTCGGCTCACACTTCGTCGATCCTCATTTCTCTGTACTTCTTTTCCTTTCCCTGCCCTTGCCGGGTCATATGGGACTATCTGCTTATTCCTCCTGGCCGAGGTTACCACCTCTTCTCTCCCAGGACCACCATGAGGAGACGATGCAGCTCCAGCGGATTTCTCCGGGTTACCCACCGCCGAATGAACGATCTTGGAGGCCCCAGCTCTCTCCGGGTTAGCCCTGAGCAATTCCTCATTTTGCCTGTTCGCGATCCGAACCAACTCATTGACCCTATCTTGTTGTCTCTGACGGGCTTCACCCGTCAGACCCTCTAACTCGGATGCAGCTACATCTGCTGCCCCGAGGTTCTTTGCCGGGGTACTATACTTTGGCAGCCCCACGGACAAACAGTTTTCTGATTCCTCAATCCTAGTATCACCATCTTTGTTCATTTCACTCATGAGGTTTCTCCCCTTCACTTTTACAACATCTACCTTATTTGCCTTTGCGTACTCACGCAGTGTCATGTTCAACGACTGCTGAGCCGCGGATATCTTTTTTGCACCCTCTAGTATTTTTTGCCTAGTCTCCTCTAGTTCGGCCTGTGCCTGAGCTGGATCTACTGCTGCTACTACTGGGTCTGCTAGGCTATCCATCACCTGCTGCAGCACATTCTCTTGACTTTCTAGAGGAGGACCTCTACTTTTCCTCGGTGCCTTAGGCGTTACCTCCGGATCTGGCGCTGGATCTTTGCTTGCACTAGCGCCTGGCACAGTCATCATCACCTCGGCGTGGTCCGGGGAGCGAGTGATACGCGCCCCGCAAGCCATGCTAAGGGGCGGCTCGCATCCTTCGACCACGTGCCGCGGGTGAACGCACGACACATCGACAACAACGTAGATCTTGTGTGCGCCGAGCTTGATGAAGAGGCCGTTGCGCGGAAGAGGACGCTTGCCGAAGCAGCCAGCGTTGTCGCTGACGAAATCCAGCGCTCCAAAGCACTGAACGAGCCCGGAGACGATGCGTTTGCCAGTGTCGATGAAGTTTCCTGTCTGGATCTTCACCCCTGCTAGCGCCGCTAGCCCCACGGTGGGCGCCAACTGTCGTGGTGGTGTCACGGCAGATGCCATGGATAGGCTAAAGGTGGGGACTACATGTACTAGGGGAATCTAGGGTGGGATAGTGTGGTGATTCCACACACAATTGCTTTATATTCGATTCACTTCCACAGTTTACAAGTGCTCCTTGAGCTGTACTGGGGAGAGGAGGAAGAAGAACTCTCTTACTCTCACCACTAACTGGCCCTCAGGAACACACTAGTAAACCACAACCCACTAGAGATCAACCCTTTCTACAGAGGCCCTAGCCCTCCTTATATAGGGGTAGCCAGGTCTCCAATTAGGGCATATGTGGAGGCATATTCCTTGGAATATGCCTCCTCCCAAAATAGTAAGCAGACCGGGTCACTTTTGCCCAACGTCATCCATGCAGAGGCTACGTGAGCCTCTGTGGCGCCTGCGTCATCCGACATAGGCATCGTCACCTTTATCGGCCACGCCTCGGTGGTCCTAGCCTCTATCAGCTTCGCTCACACTCTGCACACAGTGGTCACCCTTTGACCAGCGAGATACCTTCCTTCTCTTACAAGCTTGATATAACCCAGATCGTACCTAGTTGATCCGGCCACACCTGTACCTGCATATAAGTTAGATACATCTTACCGACATACGGCATAAGTCGGTTGAGACCCATTTAGGTGGACATCCCCTGGTCCGGGTTACTCTGTGATTCGGCCTGCCTTGAGGTGACTCGGCCAGCACTTGCTTTGACATTGTCGTACCTCGGCTAACTTGGCCTTTATACCCCGGCGTGACCCTACCCGGGGGTATCCCCCCAACAGGCTAGCTCGATTGCCCATTTTTCGATCCGGCCGCTTGCATCCTTGTTGCTTATTATTTCAGATATGGGGGCTTCACATATCACTTTGATGGGGAGCTCTTCAAAATAATGCTTTAGCTTCTTAGCCGCCATATACACACCATATGCCATATTCTGATAGTGAGGATAGTTATGCTTTGATGCTGATAATACCTTTCTCAGGTAATAGACTGGCCTTTGCACTGACTTACCCTCTTCGTCGCGCTCTACCACAATCATTGCACTTACAACCCGGTTGGTCGCGGCTATGTAGAGCAACATTGGCTCTTTTGATAGTGGAGATGCTAACACCGGTGCAGTAGCTAGCATTTTCTTTAACTCGATGAAGGCTTCATTGGCCTGCAGCGTCCATATGAACTTGTCCGACTTTTTCATTAGCTGATAGAGAGGTAGTGCCTTTTCTCCCAACCGACATACAAACCGACTTAAGGATGCTAGGCAACTAGTGAACTTCTGGAAATCGTTAAGACACTTCGGCAATTCCATTCGCTCTATGGCTCGGATTTTAGTTGGGTTAGCTTCGATACCTCGGCTGGAGACAAGAAATCTGAGTAATTTTCCAGCCGGGACACCGAAGGTACACTTCTCCAGGTTAATCTTCATTCGGAACCTCCTTAGGTTCGCGAATGTTTGCCTGATATCATCAAGGAGCGTTTTGCTTTCCTTGGTTTTTATAAGCACATCATCAACATACACTTGCACATTTCGACCAATTTGATCGTGTAGGCATTTTTGCATACATCTTTGATACGTTGCCCCTGCATTACGTAAACCAAAAGGCATAGTGCGATAGCAATAAGCCCCGTACGGGGTGATAAATGTAGTCTTTATTTGATCATCTGGGTTCAGTGGTATCTGGTGGAAACCAGAATACGCGTCTATGAATGATAACAGTTCACACCCAGCAGTAGAATCTATGACCTGATCTATCCTGGGTAGCGGGAATGGATATATTGGGCACGCCTTGTTCAGGTTCGTGTAATCGATGCACATACGCCAAACCACTGCTACATTCGGATCATCTTTCTTCTTTTCCACAAGCACCGGATTAGATAGCCAGTCCGGGTAAAGCACTTACATGATGAACCCGGCTGCTAGGAGCCGAGCTATCTCATCTCCAATCACTTTTCTCCTATCTTCGGCGAAGTGGCGAGAGGTTGCTTCACCGGCTTTGCTCCGGGTCTCACATTCAAAGAGTGCTCGGCCAATTCCCTCAGAACACCTTGCAAGTCCTGTGTGGACCAAGCAAAGATATCCTGATTCTCACGGAGGAAATTGACGAGCTCGCTTTCCTATTTCTTAGTTAACCCGACACCAATTGTTACGGTGCGCTCTGGGAACAGATCATCAATGGGCACTTTCTTTTTATCCTTTGTTGCTTGAAATGAGACACTTCCATGCGGGTTACTCAGCACCGGCATATACTGCTGCGCGGACTGAGCCAATGCCGCTACTTCCTGGATCTTCCTCTTTTCTTGTGCAATCACGAGTGACTCGGCTAGGTTAAACCCGGCTGAAGCACACTCAATGGAACGTCGGAAATCCCCAGCTATGGTAATTACTCTATTTGGCCCAGGCAACTTCATCTCCAGGTAACTGATGTGAGTACTCGCCATGAATTTGTTTAGGGCTGGCCTGCCGAGTAACGCGTGATATGCACTTTCTAAGTTCACAACCTCAAACTCCAAATTCTCAGTTCAACAGTTATCCCTTGTGCTGAATAACACGTCAACCTGGACTTTGCCAATGGGTTCACAGGAGATACCAAGCACAATGCCATGGAAAGTTGTCCTTGTAGCTTGGAGCATGTTCTCCGAGATACCCAACTTGCTCATTGTATCCACATACATGATATTGATGCTGCTGCCATTGTCGATGAGCACCTTGGAGAACCTCACATTGATATTTGGCCCGATGAACGTTGGGTCCAGCACTAGTGCATACGAACCACGACTCGGCATGAGCTTAGGATGGTCCTTAATACTCCAGGTAATTTCCTGATCTGACCAAGGCATATACCTCGTCACTGCCAGCATAACCGCATTCACTTCCATATGTCGGCGTTGCAAGATTTTTCTATCCGTTTCCTCCATGGTAAACACACAGTAACTCTAGTGATGCTCCCTATATTCATTTCTCCCCTCATTACCGGGATATCTTTCATCTGGCTGATGCTGATTTTCCACCGGATGCACTGCATCCCTTCCCTCATGATTCTCATACCTCGGCGGAGGTGGTGGAAACATTAACTGTTGCGTATTTGCTCCGGAGAGCAATTACTGCTGAGGTTGATCGTTCCGAGGTGCCTGAGCATTCCCCGAGCCACTGTCGTAGAGACCATTAGTCAGCACTCAACTAGGACATATAATGAACCATCTAGATTCGTGAGATCGGCTCCATATCTAGTATGGATCGTCGTGGAAGTTTTGGGGTTATTCGATATAACTAAAACAATAGCGAATAAGTCCTTGTAGAGTATTCATTGGCAACTTTGAATACAAAATCCATAGCTGAAACTAAAAGAGAAGCAAAACTAGTATTGCTTGGATTCTGGTGCATTCTCGAGAACGTTCACATTCAGTGATATTTCTCGATTATTGAGAAAATGGAAGATAGTGAAAAAAACACGATGAGGATTCAAAACCCTGCATCAGAGTGTTGAGAAGTGCAACGGAAAGTGATGGCCCAAGATATCTCGAGCTCGTTGGGGAACCCCAAGAGGAAGGTATGATGAGCATAGCAACAAGTTTCCCTCAGTTATGAAACCAAGGTTATTGAACCAGTAGGAGTAAGGAAACACCTCCAAGGTGTCGTTACCAACATGGAATCCTGCACAACACAACCACATAACTTTGCCCCAACTTACAATGAGGTTGTCGATCTCACCCGTTTTGCTAAAAACAAAGGATTAAACATATTGTGTGGAAGAAAGTAAAAGCTCGTAGAAACTAAATAGAAAACAGTAAACATTTGTAGTTTGATGGTAAAAGAAAGGACCAGGGTCCATAGTTCACTAGTGGTGGTTCTCCTTAAGAGAGATGACATGTTGGGTGAACAATTTACAGCGGGGAAATTGACAAACATCGAGAAAGCATACATGCATATACTAATCATCTTGACTCCTTTGAGATCTGATTGGGCATTACAACATTATACATAGACCGTAATCCAACTACATCCATGACTAATAATCCACCTTCAAGTTATCATCCGAACCCCCTCCAGTATTAAGTTGCAAGCAACAGATAATTGCATTACGCATTGCGTGTAAAGTAAACAATACGACTGTTCTATGAACAAAGGATTGTTGTTTTCTCCCTAGTAGCAATAACACATCTAGTACCTTAGAGATTTCTGTCACTTCCCCAGATTACTAGAGGCATTAACCCACTATCGAGCATAAATACTAACTCTTGGAGTTGTTAGCATCTACTTGGCAAAGATAGCTACTAAGAATGGGAAGCATGCAAGATTGCAAATAACAAAGACATGATAGAATCAATAATCAATCTGAAATAGCATCTCAATATCCATCGGATCCCCGCAAACACAACATGTAGGATTACAAAGAGATGATCTTGATCATGAACAGAGCTCACAAGATCTAAACATGGTAGCACAAAGGAGAAGAACCAACCATCTAGCTACTACATGGACCCGTAGTCCAAGGATGAACTACTCACGCATCACACCAGTGGCTTGCATGGTGATGAAGAAGGCCTCTATGGTGAATTCTCCCCTCCGACAGGGTGCCGGGAAGAGCTTCAGATCCCTCCCAATCTAGGGATGGAGATGACGGTGGCTACAGACTCTTTCGTGGAATTTTGATCGGGTACTTAGGGTTTCTATACCGGAGGCATCTTATAGGCGAAAGGGGAGGCCCAGGGGGTGCCTTAGGCGGCCACACCACCCCTTGGCGCGACCAGGCCTGTCCCGCGCGACCAGGCCTGTCCCACGCGGCCAGGTGGTGTGACGGCCCTCTGGCCCCTCTCCGTCTCGTATTCTAGCTCCGTGTCCCACTCGGTGATAAACTGACTTTGGCTTTTGTCCCGTCCAATTCCGATAATATTCATTTTCTGACTTTCCTGGAACTAAAAACAGCAGAAAACAGGCAGCTGGCACTGTGGCATCTTGTTAATAGGTTAGTCCAAGAAAGTGTATACAAATACTCGAAAGTTGGAACAAAACATAAGAAAGTAGATAAAAACCAAGCATGGAACATCAAAAATTATAGATACGTTTGCAACGTATCAACATCCCCAAGCTTAACTCCTGCCCATCCTCGAGTAGGTAAGTGATAAAAAGAAAGAATAATTTTTGAGGTGACATGCACCATCATAAACTTGATCAAAGTATTTGCAAAACATTGATAGCCGGGATCATAGTACTTCAACATAACACGAAATATAAAGTTCTAACAAAAAGACATAGCAACTATGTTGCAACATGAAAAGGCACAAACAAAAGATTCATGAATAACAATGCTTTGTGATACATTGCAAACGTATCTATAATTTTTGATGTTCCATGCTTGTTTAGTATCTACTTTCTTATGTTTTGTCTACATTTGGAGATACTTTTATGCATTTTCTGGAACTAACCTATTAAAAAGATGCCACAGTGCGAGTTGCCTATTTTCTGCTGTTTTTGGTTTCAGAAAAGCTGGAAAAGAAATATTCTCGGAATTGGACCAGACAAAAGCCAAAGTCGATATTTTACCGGAAGACTCACGGAGCCAGAAGACGAGACGGAGAGGGGCCAAGGGCTGGACACACCATGTGGTGGTGTGGGCTAGCTCTGGCCGCGCCACCAGGTGGTGTGGGCCCCTGGTCCACCCAACGACCTTGCCCTTTCGCCTATAAGAAGCCTCCGATGCAAAACCCTAAATCGTCCAGCCTCCAATCACAAAAAGTTCCGCAGCACCGCTGCCACCGAAGGGGAGATTCAGGGGATAAAAAGTCTCTGTTCGAGCACCCTGCTGGGATGGGGAAGTGCCCCCGGAGCCATCTCCATCAATCTCCACCACCATATCCATCGCCGTTGCTGATTCCCATGATGATGAGGGAGTAGTTCTTCCTCGAGGCTAAGGGTTCTACCGGTAGCTATGTGTTCATCTCTCTCTCTATGCATGATCATATTGTGATCATGAGATTTGTAATCAAGTAGATCTACCTTGCTACTCAAGTGCTTTAATAGATCTCTTCCCTCCCCATGTGTGTGAAAGTGACAGAGTGCACAACATGGTGGCACTTAGGCTAGAGATTACAAATACTTGTTATGAGTTATATATGGAGTTGGATGTCTCTGTGAAATTGTGGTGTTTGTTGGAACCATCTAGTGCTCAAGGTGACAGTGTGGGGTTATCTAGATGCGGAAAGGCTTACTTTGAGGTGTGTTGTTATAGCCCTACCATGGATTAGAGTGTCCAACCGGAGAGTAGTTCAGAGTAGTATCATGAAGATAATATATTTATTTGAGAGTGTTCACTAGTGAAAGTATGATCCCTAGGCCTTGTTTCTAAGCATTGAAACACCATTTGCAACTAGTTCTGTTACATGTTTTCTTGCTTCCATCTTTATTTCAGTTTGCCTTTGGTCTCTTCCACGCCATCAAGCTATTTTCTAGCACCGTTACCACTTATAATTATCCATATTACTTGTATTTCATTATCTCTTCGCCGAACTAGTGCACCTATACACCTGACAAGTGTATTGGGTGTGTTTGGGACACAAGAGACTTCTTCTATCTTGATTGCAGGGTTGCTTGAGAGGGATACCTTTGACCACTTCCTCCCTGAGTTCGATAAACCTTGGGTAATTGATACATCCATTTTGCATTACTATTCTGTATCATAATTTACTATTATTCATTGATATATTTCATATTAAGAGATGATACTTATGTTATTTCATCTTTTTTTGCATGGTTGATGACTTTTGGAGCATGGACCGCTGCTGTTAGGATTCTGATGGAAAAGGTGCTGTTTGGAGGCGAAATTCGCGAAGATCAGAAAATCCAGGAAAATACATGCAAAAATCCGAATTTTCTAGAAGACGAAGGCTACCAGAAGGAGGAGTGGAGAAGGTCCACAAGGGGCCCACACCACCCCCTGGCACGGGCCACCCTAGGTCGCGCCACCAGGTGGTTTGGTCGCCCTGGTCCACCTCCAGCTCTCCCCTCTGGCGTATATTATCCTCCCAAAACCCTAAGACTCGGGGAGCGACCACAGAAAGATTCCGCCGCCTCTGCAGGGCGGAAAACACCGAGAGAGAAAGATCTCTCCGGCAGACAGAATTCTGCCAGGGGAATTTCTTCCCGCAGAGGGGAGATCATCGCCATCAACACCAACATCAAGCTGGACTTCATCGGGATCATCATCATCATCATCACCACCATCATCTCCACCAGCACCATCATCACCATCTCCATACCGCTGTAACAATTGGGTTTAATCTTGCATAGTTCTTAGGGGAAATTTTCCTGGTGTTGATTACTCCTTGTAGTTGATGCTATTGAGTGAACCGTTGAATTATTGTTTATGTTCAAATTGTTACATATCATTATTTCATCTCTCAGCATGATCCATATGATGTCTTGTGAGTAGTTTGTTTTGTTCTCGAGGACATGGGAGAAGTCATGTTTTTAGTAGTGGAATTGTGTTGAGAAAGATTCTATAGTTTGATATTTAAGTTGTGGTGTGATACATTGCAAACGTATCTATAATTTTTGATGTTCCATGCTTGGTTTTATCCACTTTCTTGTGTTTTGTTCCAACTTTGGAGTACTTTTATTATGATTTCTTGGACTAACCTATTAACAAGAGCCACAGTGCCAGCTGCCTGTTTTCTGTTGTTTTTGGTTGCAGAAAAGTTAGAAAATGAATATTCTCGGAATTGGACGGGACAAAAGCCAAAGTGCCTATTTTTCCGGAAGGGATCAAGTGCCAGAATACGAGACGGAGAAGGGCTGGGGGCCGGCCACACCACCTGGCCGCGCGGCCAGGCCTGGCCCCCGCCAGGGGGTGGTCTGGTCGACCTCAGCACCCCCTCGGCCTCTCCTTCCGCCTATAAGTTTCCCTCGGGACGAAAACCCTAAGTACCCGATCATAAATCCACGAAAGAGTCTGTAGCCGTCGTCGTCTCTGTCCCTAGATCGGGGGGATCTGAAGCTCTTCCCGGCACCCTGCCGGAGAGGGGAATTCACCCTGGAGGCCTTCTTCATCACCATGCAAGCCTCCGGTGTGATGCGTGAGTAGTTCATCCTTGGACTACGATCCATGTAGTAGCTAGATGGCTGGTTTCTCCTCCTTTGTGCTTTCATGTTTAGATCTTGTGAGCTCCGTTCATGATCAAGATCATCTATTTGTAATTCATACATGTTGTGTTTGCGGGGATCCGATGGATATTGAGATGCTATTTCAGATTGATTATTGATTCTATCATGTCTTTGTTATTTGAGATCTTGCATGCTTTCCGTTGTTAATAGCTATCTTGGCCAAGTAGATGCTAGCAACTCCAAGAGTTAGTATTTATGCTCGATAGTGGGTTCATGCCTCTGGTAATCTGGGGAAGTGACAGAAATCTCTAAGGTACTAGATGTGCTGTTGCTACTAGGGAGAAAACAACGATCCTTTGTTCATAGAACAATTGTATTGTTTACTTTACACGCAGTTCGTAAAGCAATAATCTGTTGCTTGCAACTTAATACTGGAGGGGGTTCGGATGATAACCTGAAGGTGGATTATTAGTCATAGATGCAGTTGGATGGCGGTCTATGTATTATGTTGTAATGCCCAATCAAGTCTCAAAGGAGTCAAGATGATTAGTATATGCATGTATTGCTTTCTCGGTGTTTGTCAATTGCCCCGCTGTAATTTGTTCACCCAGCATGTTATCTATCTTAAGGAGAGCCACCTCTAGTGAACTATGGATCCCGGTCCTTTACTTTACATACAATCTACAATCTTTTACTGCTTTGTGTTTACTTTCTGCAAACTTTTACTTCTTTCCATTCGATACGTTTAATCCTTTGTTTTCCACAAAACACGGTGAGATTGACAACCTCATCGCAAGTTGGGGACAAAGTTATGTGGTTGTGTTGTGTAGGTCTCCACGTTGCTACTAGCACCGGTAGTGCGCCCTGCCAAAGCTCAGCTAGTAACACCTTTGAGGTGTTTCCTTGCTCCTACTGGTTCGATTAAACCTTGGTTTTATAACTGAGGGAAACTTGCTGTTGTGCTCATCATACCTTCCTCTTGGGGTTCCCTACGAGCTCTACATCAACACCGCCATCAAGCATTTTTCTGGGCGCCGTGCATTGAGCCATCAAGCATTTTTCTGGCGCCGTTGCCGGGGAACGAAGAAGAAGAAACTCCCACGTCAACTACACGCCATTAAAGATTTTTCTGGCGCCGTTGCCGGGGAGTCAAGGACATCTTCACAAGGGGAGTCCCTCATAACCAATCTCTTTACTTTGTTGTTTTTGTTTTTCTTAGTTTATTTTTGCTTTGTTTGCTTGTTTTGTTCTTCAAAAAAACACAGAAAAAATTAGTTTTACTTGTTTTGCTTTCTTATTTGAAAACACACAAAAAATTAAGTCTCCTTTAGTTTTCACCTCTCCCTTAGCTCACCATGTTGATCCCTACATTCACCATGAAAGACCTTCCAATTGGTAGTGGTTCTATAATTGGGAAGGACAATATTGAAGAATTCTTTAATCATGCTAGCAAACATGAAGATACTGAGGATAGAGCCCTTGTAGAACTTGCTCCAAACTATGAGATTACTGCAGCTTCTTTAATTCACATGTTAGAAGCTAGGTTTGTTAACCTCAACCCCTTAATGCAAGTAATGTTTCTTAAGCTTAAAGAAATTGAGGATCCTGAAAAGAGGGATTTTATTCTAGAAACTTTGTTTAAGGAGTTCTATGATGTTGCCAAGGAAGCTTGAAAAGTTTTTGAACGTTTCAATACGCTAGGATCATGTGTCGATGTTGTTGGTACACGAGAAAAGATGAACAAAACCGAACCTAATGGGGAGGAACCTAAGATACCAATACCCTTTAAACTAGTAGCAATACATGATGCCATAGAAAAGAATATTGATTGGATTGTTCCTGCAAACCCTTCTGATGAGAATAGTGAACCCAAGAGCATTGAGAGAGGATCCTCTCGAACTTATTTGTATGATATACCTTTCCTTGTTGAAAATATTTTTGGTATTGATCTTAATGCTTCTTCATTTGAGAACACTTGATTCTTTCTTTGGTTCTTATGCCTAACTTAAAGGCGTTAAAGAAAAGTACTTGTTGGGAGATAACCCAAGAGTTTTAGTTGAGTCTTGGAAGTTATTACCTCTGTAATAACCTCTTCTTATCCTTTTTATTTGCTTTTTGTGCCAAGAGTAACCTCTAATGAGAGTGAAGTAATGATTGGGAAAGTTGCTCTCCTGAAACAGATTTCTGTGCTTCACCGTAAAAATTCCTGAGAGAGCTCTGTACGTCAGATTAAGCTGTAATTTTTGTTGCTTCTGACCCAGGTTGTTATCGAACTCTCGTTAGTTCAACACTTTTTGATTTGAGCAATAGAAGGTCTTCGAAAAAATTGGTCTTTACCTGCTGGTCTGTTTTGATAGATTTCTGCCATTTTCTGCATTTGCTTCTTGTTAGTTCCTTCTTGAGTTCCTTTGGGGAATTGAGATTTTTGAGGGAAGTGCTACAGTAGCTAGTGTTCTAATGGAAGTTTATTTGGTTTTAGAACTGAACCTTGAGACTTGTTTATCTTAAGTGCACTAATATTGGTAATGAGATTGTGTGAAGTTTTGTATGAAGGAAACATTTCAGGTGTATGGAAGTAATGAGTAATGAGATGAAAGATGGACTAAAACTCAAGCTTGGGGATTCCACGCGTGTCACCCCAAGAAATATCCAAGAAATACAAGCGTCAAAGCTTGGGGATGCCCAAGGCATCCCCTTCTTCATCAATAAAAATCTCAGGTTTCTTCCAAACACTTCTTTTTTATTGTTTCGTGCACAGTTGTGTTTCTCTTGGAGCGTCTTCTTTTCCGTTTTATTTTTCGTTTTTAGTTTGATTGGTTTTCTTAGTTTTTTGAATAAGTTGGTTGGACCCCCTCTTTCACACTTTGGTTTACAAATAGTTTGGTTTGGTTTGGAAAAGAGTAGGAAAGTTCATGCTTATGTGGTAAAAAGAGCTCGTTTTTTACGGTGGCCTATGCTTTGTCATGCCATGCTTGATATTGTTTTGGCTTTATGCTTAGTATTCTTTGCTGTAGCATGACTTGTTATAAACAATTGAGATTGCTTAATGTGCCTTGGATAAATCATGCGTTGTTTTAGCATATTAAAGCATACTATAGTGGTATTCTCCTTTGATGCTTTATTTGGGTTGACTTGGCGCATGCTCACACCATGTTATGACTATCTCAAGTCACCATAGCCTTTATGATCCTTTAGTTTTCAACTTGTAGTATCACTTTATGCTTTGATCAATGATGTTTTGTCGCTCTGCATGATTATGGCCATTATTGCTCTCTTAGTTTGTCGCTCCCAGTCTTTTGCTAGCCTCCACAACAAAGTATGAGTTCCACTCATGCATCCAACTCCCTAAACAAAGTTATTCCAAAGAGTCCACCATACCTACCTACTAGCTTATGCTATTCCAAGTATATTCATGCTTTTGTTTACCTTCCACTTGTTATGAGAAAACTAGTGATTAAAGCTCTCACGAACTTGATGGCACACTTTACTTTTTGCCCTTAATAAACTTGAACCATTGGGTCCTTATTTGTTGCGTATATGCTTGCGCTTTATAAGTTGAAATTAGCATAACCATGTTTCATGGGGAACGCTTTCAACATTGCACTTGTACTCTGTACCCCGTTGATATCATGTTCTTTTGCTTACGGATCCCGGCGGTGTGAAATAAAAGTGGAACTTGTAAGATCATGGAGTTTGTATGTGTGTTAGAGAAACGCCTGGGCCGCTAGCCTAAGCCATGCCTAATCATGGTGGAAACTTGCAGCATCACCATAATGAGCACTCTGTGAAGCATCCTCCATAAAAACCTATGCAAATAGCAAATAAAAAGATCGCTGTGATGCTCATTGTCTGCTTGCCTTGTCATTTTGATTATGGGAAAGCTCCCGTATCATGTGCAAGGGGTACCCCGTTGGCGGTTCTTAATGATACACATATACTTACAATGACAAGAGCTTACTCGTGACTGAAGTTGAGTAGCATGAGGATCGGTCTTCGTAAGTAAGGCACATGAGATTTTGGTTTATAACTTGTCAAGCATATCCTCTTAGTTGTGTCACTTTAACCTTAATCACCTTCAAGATGCTTATGATAGGGGCAATGAGAGCCGAAAGCTATAAGTACCATAATTTTTGGAAGCTCTTTATGAGACTTGAATCCCTACTTCCTTCTATGAGTCTCCACCTTCTATCTTTATGCACTACTTTGAGAGCATAGTGGCCATTCTTAGTTCTATGTGCATTGTCCCAAGAATAGTTGATTAATGCATAACTTGTTATTGCTTGTTTGAAACTATTTTATCTAGTCACTCTTATGAACTTTGAAGGTGTCCTATGCATTTATATTTGCTACTCTATTGAGGGACAAGCTGAATACTATTATGCTATGTTTTCTTTATGTGAAACAAACAAACGTCTTGCAAAGCATGTTATTCATGAATCTTTTGTTTGTGCCTTTTCATGTTGCATCATAGTTTCTTTGCTTATTGCTAGAACTTTGTCTTTCATGTTATGATTGAAGTACTATGATCCCAGCTTTGAGTTTTGCAAATACTTTGATCAAGTTTTGATGGTGCATGTCACCTCAAAAATTATTTATTTTTATCACTTACCTACTCGAGGACAAGCATGAGTTAAGCTTGGGGATGTTGTTACATTGCAAATGTATCTATAATTTTTGATGTTCCATGCTTGGTTTTATCCACTTTCTTGTGTTTTGTTCCAACTTTGGAGTACTTTTATTATGATTTCTTGGACTAACGTATTAACAAGATCCACAGTGCCAGCTGCCTATTTTCTATTGTTTTTGGTTCCAGAAAAGTCAGAAAATGAATATTCTCGGAATTGGACGGGACAAAAGCCAAAGTGCCTATTTTTTCGGAAGGGATCAAGTGCCAGAATACGAGACGGAGAAGGGCTGGGGGCCGGCCACACCACTTGGCCGCGCGGCCAGGCCTGGCCCGCGCTAGGGGGTGGTCTGGTCGACCCCAGCACCCCCTCGGCCTCTCCTTCCGCCTATAAGTTGCCCTCGGGACTACCCGATCAAAAATCCATGAAAGAGTCTATAGCCGCCGTCGTCTCTGTCCCTAGATTGGGGGGATCTGAAGCTCTTCCCGGCACCCTGCCGGAGAGGGGAATTCACACTGAAGGTCTTCTTCATCACCATACAAACTTCCGGTGTGATGCGTGAGTAGTTCATCCTTCGACTAAGGATCCATGTAGTAGCTAGATGGCTGGTTTCTCCTCCTTTGTGCTTTCATGTTTAGATCTTGTGAGCTCCGTTCATGATCAAGATCATCCATTTGTAATTCATACATGTTGTGTTTGTGGGGATCCGATGGATATTGAGATGCTATTTCAGATTGAGTATTGATTCTATCATGTCTTTGTTATTTGAGATCTTGCATGCTTTCCATTGTTAGTAGCTATCTTGGCCAAGTAGATGCTAGCAACTCCAAGAGTTAGTATTTATGCTCGATAGTGGGTTGATGCCTCTGGTAATCTGGGGAAGTGACAGAAATCTCTAAGGTACTAGATGTGCTGTTGCTACTAGGGAGAAAACAACGATCCTTTGTTCATAGAACAATTATATTGTTTACTTTACACGCAGTTCGTAAAGCAATAATCTGTTGCTTGCAACTTAATACTGGAGGGGGTTCGGATGATAACCTGCAGGTGGATTATTAGTCATAGATGCAGTTGGATGGCGGTCTATGTATTATGTTGTAATGCCCAATCAAGTCTCAAAGGAGTCAAGATGATTAGTATATGCATGTATTGCTTTCTCGGTGTTTGTCAATTGCTCCACTGTAATTTGTTCACCCAGCATGTTATCTATCTTAAGGAGAGCCACCTCTAGTGAACTATGGATCCCGGTCCTTTACTTTACATACAATCTACAATCTTTTTCTGCTTTGTGTTTACTTTCTGCAAACTTTTACTTCTTTCCATTCGATACGTTTAATCCTTTGTTTTCCGCAAAACACGGTGAGATTGACAACCTCATCGCAAGTTGGGGACAAAGTTCTGTGGTTGTATTGTGCAGGTCTCCACGTTGCTACTAGCACCGGTAGTGCGCCCTGCCAAAGCTCGGCTAGTAACACATTTGAGGTGTTTCCTTGCTCCTACTGGTTCGATTAAACCTTGGTTTCATAACTGAGGGAAACTTGTTGCTGTGCTCATCATACCTTCCTCTTGGGGTTCCCAACGAGCTCTACATTAACACCGCCATCAAGCATTTTTCTAGGCGCCGTGCATTGAGCCATCATGGTGTACTTCTTCTAGTGGTGTCATGTGAACTTCGACTACATGACACTTCACCTATATGGTCCTAGGGGAATGCATTGTGTATTTGGCTACTAATCGTAGGGGTTGCCGGAGTGACAGAAACCTGAACCCCCGTTAGGAAACCATTGCACAAGGGATGTCAGGGTCTTAGAGTTTAAAGCTGTGGTTAGGTTTCTACCTTAATTACTTTCTTGTACTTGCGGATGCTTGCAAGGGGTATAATCACAAGTATGTATTAGTCCTAGGAAGGTCGGTACATTAGCACAGGTTCACCCACACAACACTTAGCAAACTAAAGAAGATTAATCAACTACATGAAGCGAAAGCACTTGACGGTATTCCCATGTGTCCTCGAGAACGTTTGGTAATCTTAAGTAATACAACCAGCTTGTCCTTTGCTACAGAAAGGATTGGGCCACTTGCTGCATTTATTATTATTGTCTTTTATTTACTTGTACTTTATTTACCTACATTATCAAAAAACCCTAAAAATATGTTTGCTAAGTATTTATAGAGAATTCCTTCTCCAAGCCACTAGCCAGCACCTTCTGCTCCTCGTTGGGTTCGACACTCTTACTTATCGAAAATACTGCGATACACCCCCTATACTTGTGGGTCATCAGTAATCCACTTAAGAGAAACTTGCTGTTGTTCTACAAACCTCTGCACTTGGAGGCCCAACAACTGTCTACAAGAATAGAAGTGCGTAGACATCAAGCTATTTTTCGGCGCCGTTGCCAGGGATTGAAGAAGAAGAAGCTCCCACGTCAACCACGCGCCAGCAAGTATTTTCTGCCGCCGTTGCCAGGGAGGTAAGGTAAAAGGTACTCACATCCTCCGGTGTGAGTGCTCGAAGTTATTTCCTTTAGATTCTGCAATTATATCTTTTTGTTTCTTGTTTTTATTTTCACTAGTTAGGCTTAATGGAAAACAACAACAAAATTAGAGAGCTTTTTAGTATTTTTCCTAAGTTAGAACATGAATGGTCTGAAAAGAAAATTAAAAAACCCATGGAGCTTTCTTTGCATGCTAATAGCAATGTTATTAGTATGAATCTTTTGAACACCTTTGTTACCAATGCTATGGAAACGTCTAAGCTTGGGGAAGTTAGTTTTTATGAAAATGATTGTTTTAGTTCCCCAGCTTTAAAGAAGAAAATTTGCTCTGATGATACTTTATCTCCCATATGTGGTAATTCTAATGATATTGTGATATTTTAAATCCACATACTGAAAGCATCCCTTTTAAAATACCTATAAAAATTGTTGAACGTGTTATGAATAACTCTTATTTTGGAGATGGAACTGTCCATCCTGGTGATCATTTACTCTTTATACAGGAATGATGCGAGTTGTTCAAGTGTGCGGGTATTTCAATGAACCAAGTTAAGAGGAAGCTATTCCCTTTTTCACTTAAGGGAAAAGCAAGGGAGTGGTATGAGCTACTAGATGATCCTCATCATTTGGAGTGGAAGGAACTTGAATCTCTCTTTTACTCTAAATTTTATCCTCCTCATGAAATTCATAAAGATAGGAATTACATTTATAATTTTCATCCACATGAGGGAGAAAGTATTGCCCAAGCACGTGGGAGACTGAAATCACTAATGCTCAAATGTCCCATTCATGAGCTCCCCAGTAATATTATTATTAATAATTTCTATGCAAGGCTTTCAGGACATCACAAGGACTATCTAGATACTTGTTTAGAGGGATCCTTCACAAGTAAGGAGGTCAAAGCTAAGTGGTATCTTCTTGAAACAATTCAAAGCAATACCGAATATTGGTATACCGACAAAGGTAAAGAACCAGGTATAAACTATGAGTATGATTGCATGAAGTCTTTCGCTGAAACTGTTGATTTTCAAGAGCTTAGTGCTAACTATGCTCTTGATCCTCAAATTCTTGTTGATTGTTGTAGAGCCTTTGGTTCTCATATTAATGCTCCTAAACAAAAATGGGACGTGTATCATGAGCCTTTTAAAGACACTTGCATGGAAAATGAAATTGTTATTAATGATAGCAATAAACATGCTCAAACCTCTGAAAGTACTATTTCTTATAAGCATGTTAATTTTTGTGGAATACATAGACCTTGTGATAATAATCAAATTGAAGAAGAATATTGTATCACCCACATGAATGAAAAAACTAGAACGTGGTTTATGAAGGGAATATGCCCGAGAGGCAATAATAAAGTGGTTATTATCTTATTCCTTGTTTATGATAAATGTTTATTTTGCATGCTATAATTGTATTAATTGGAAACATTAATACATGTGTGTTTAATAAACAAAATACAAAGTTTCTAGTATTTCCTCTCATATAAACTAGCTCGTTGATTAACAAGATGATCAAGGTTTCGTGATCATGGACATTGGATGTTGTTAATAACGAGGTCACAACATTGGTGGAATGATGTGATGAACATTCATCTGAAGTATAGCATTAGATCAGAGTCAATATGTTTATATTGCTATAACATCATACGAAGTAATCTTAGTCCTTAGAAAATGAGATCATGTTAAATTGCTAACACCGGAAGAGTATCTTGATAACATCAAACGTCACACCGTAACAGGGTGACTATAAAGGTGGGTTCAGTGCTACGAAGGTGTTATGTTGAGGATCATGGATCAAGAGTGGGATTTGTCCATCCTGATGACGGATAGATATACTCTGGGCCCTCTCGGTGATATCACATTGAAATAGCTTGCAAGCAAGTGATGTGATCACTAGAATGTTATATCACAGGAACGAGAAAAGAGTGCATGTCGGTAACGAGATCAAACTAGGTATTTGGATGCCAATGATCGAATCTCGGACATGTAATGTATCGCGAGACAAAGGGATTTAGTTACGACGTTAAAGGTTCACACGATCACAAGAGTCATCGTTGAATATGTGGGAGTCAGTACGGATCTCTAGGTCCTGCTGCTGATTATTGATCGGAGAGGGGTCTTGATCATGTCTGCATTATTTGCGAACCGTAGGGTGACACACTTAAGGGATACTGACACTATTTGGAGCAGATATGTTTCAGATAAAGATTTAAGAAAGCGCTGGAATCATTTTGACGGAAACTGGAATTGTTTCGGGTGAAATTGCTGAAACTGGTTCTGCATGTGATATTGAAATGTTGCAGGGAGTTTTATGTGAATGTTTGTTAATTAAAGTAATTAACAAAATTCTGAATAAAATAAATAAAATTGTTTTATTTAATGAGAGCTTGCATTAAATTTGGTGGAAATTTAATGCATGTGAGTGGACATGAGTGGAGGTGTGTGTTTATGTGAGTGGGAGCTCCACCCACATGAATGAGGGAGAGGTCGGGGCACCCACCATGGCTGGCTCCATGCCCCCTTGGGCTGCCCCGCTCCCCTATATAAGGAGCACCTCCTCCTCTCCTCTTGCACCACCTCCTCATGAAGGTTCTCTTCTCCCTCTAGTTATTCCCCATGGTCTCGGATTAGCGAGATACATGTTCCCAGTGGCTTTATCTAGAAAGGAGTTGTTGGTTCCGCTGCATTGCTGGAGCGAGGAGGTGGAGGTTGTTCGGTGGACCAAACGTGTGTGCGATCACGGATGCACCGCTACTTTGCGGTGCTGGACTTGATGGTGCTAGACCTGATGGTGCTAGACCTGATGGTGCTGGAGCTGCTGGACCTGAAGGACTTCATCACGATCTTGAGATCGGCAAGTGTACGACTACATCATCCAGGAGTTCCAACTCCTTAACAAAGCTTTTTTTGTCTTCGAGGGTAAGTTCTCTATGGATGTATATCCACCCGTTGCTTGTATCTAGTAGATAGATCTTGGCATATAGTTCCCATCGTAGGAATTTTTTGTTTTCTATGATGCGAACCCAACAGTGGTATCAGAGCCAGATCTATGCGTAGGTGCTTTACACGGGTAGTACACATATGTTTATATGTGGGTGATGATGATCATGTTATTGCATCTTCTATGTATTTTGGATATTCGTGGCATAGTGGGATGAAGCGGCCCGGACCAACCTTACATGTCATCGCACATCAGACCGGTTCCATGACTGGCATGCAACTAGTTTTGCATAAGTGGATGGCGGGTGTCTGTCTCTTCTACTATAGTCAATATCTGATTTACAATGAGTTGCTAATAAGTTAGTTATTGTGGCATCCCGCAAAAACCACTACTAGAAAATCGCGTTGTTTTTGTGCATTACATCGTCATGACCGCATGCTCATGTAATCATGCCACCTTGCATTTGAGCATCGTCATGTCTTCTTGCATTTGTTTGCATAAAACTATTTTCGAAAAGTCTGTTTTGTTTTCTAAACGCCCCATCTTTATTTTAAATCAAAACCCCGGGTGTGTCCGGAATATTTTGTTTTGTGTACCAACCGTTTTCAAAAGCCCCGTTTTAAATAATAAAATATTTTCTTTTATTTTCAGGAGGCAGCCCGCCAGACCCAAAAGTCTGACCGGCCACCTCCAGATAAAAATTCTACCTACCCCAAAAAGACCCAAACCCTTTTCCTACCTAAACCTAGCCTACCCGCCTTCCTCCACCAACCAGCCACATCACCTCCTCCACTCGCAGCACGACACGTCGCCGCGCTGACCCTACTCCACCCGCCGCACCACAGCCCCACCTGGCGCCCCCACTCGCCCCTTCCAACCGCAACGCACGCACTCACACACGCGCACACTCCCGCACGGGCCCCACCCGACAACCTCGGGACCGCCGCCGCCTCAGCTCTCCACCTCCTCCTTTCCAGCGGTCGCCGCCGCCATCTCCCCCGGATCCCCTTCCCAGCTTCCTCCTCCCTCCGGCCTCCTCTCGTGCCGGCCTCGCCTCCACCGGCGCCGGTCTCCGCCACCTACCGCCTCGGCCACCTCCCCCACGTCCAACCCCGCCGCAGCCTCTCCGCCGCTGCCAGCGCCCTCGACGTGGAGCTCCTCCCCGGGGCGCGCCTCCCTCCCGCATCTTCTCTGTGCCGCCGCCAGGAGCTCGCCGACCTCCTCCCCCGCCCTCCTCTCCGGCGCCCCTAGCCGTGCTCGTCGCGCCCGCCAGGTGCCTCGTCGCCGCCGCCTCCGCCCTCGCCCTACGTCTTCCTCCCCGCCGCCAGATCCCGCCACCGCTCGGCCCCTCCAAGTCCGGCCGCCTCCTCTTCACCGTCCTCCTCCCCGCGGCCTCCCTCATCCTCGAGCTCCCCGCTGCCGTCCGCCCCATCGCCTCCGTCCTCCGCCTCTCCTGCGACCGACGCCCCCGGTTCTCGCCTCCCCTCGCCGGCCCCTACACGCCATCGCCGTCGTCCGCGACCTCCTCGTCCCCTCGCCGTCGTCTCCTCCCAGCGGCCGTCAAGCTCCACCTCGCCCCGCCACGGGGGTCGCCCCCTCGTCTCTGCCGACCGGCGCGCCGCCGCTGCCAGGTCCTCCTCTCGAGCTTCTCCGGCCGCCATGCGTGGCTCCCGAGCCTGCCCCCCCCCACTGGCGTCGCCCCACCGGCCGTCCGAGCCGCCGCCCCGGGCAGCGCGCCTCGTACACCGCCTCCCCGCCTTGCCTGTCGCCAGGACGTCACCTAAGCGCGCCATGCACCTACGGGGTTCATGTTTGTGTACTGCTCACAGAGTCCTGTTGTTCATCTGTTGTACATATGTGGATGTGCGTGTGTTTGTGTTATTACTAGCCATCGGTGTACTTGGCGATCCGCGTACAACCCTCTTCCTCCAAGGCTAGCCATGTCAAGATCTTCATCGGACAAGTACGACGACCACCGGAGCAAGTTCGACTTCCATCAAGGTCGGGACGACAAGATCGCCTTTCTGGACGCCAAGCTCTCCGACCTCGCTAAGATCTCTCGAAGACAAGAATGCACCTCAAGATCTCCTACCGGGAACCACAAGACCCCGAAGACCCCCGTACCTGAAGGCCTTCGACGTGGAACCCCAAGATCTCCGGACCTTGATGTGTGACCCTTTCCCGAGACCCTGAAGACCGATCCCCGTCGAACCTCGGATCCGAACCCCCCCTAATGTGTGACCCTGCTCCATTCTCCTATTTTTATAATATATGATGCCAACTTGCTGCATTAAATCATTCATGATTGCATACATATTTTGTGAGGTTTGGGGTATTTAGTAGAATCACCTAAATTAAATATGAAGTCTATCTGCGGGTTATCTTTGTCTTATTCCGGACTCCATTTAAATTTGTGTAGCGAACCGATACCATGCCTTGCCTTGTTAAGACAATATTTAAATTGCGGGGTTTTCTAAACAACTTGAACCGTGTAATTAACTGTCGGGACCCCGGTTCCGCTTAATACTGCCTCATTGCACCGCATCTGCATCATATCATAATCATGATGGATCTTCTGCCGTAATATTAAGTAGCGCATCCGGTGTTTCTTTTAGTGCTTTGCTTCTTCGCGGATTAGACCGATGAGTGGATGCGAGTATCGACAAGTTCTCCGGATATGATCCGTCGACAGTGTTTTCCCAGGCAAGCATCTCTTCCCCTTCTACCTATTTTGCATTTATAGTCTGTATTTCCTCCTGTTGATCTATTGCTATCCGTGTCGCGATGCTTTAGTTTTACGCACCCCAGTTATATCCCGTGCAGCCTCTATATTGCCTTGGACACCTCCTATTACCTGTGTTTGGTAGATAGCTGGCCTTGCGAGTCGTAGTCGGTTGCTCAGGTGCGATCTGGTGTTGTCGAGTACCTCAGTTGTTGGAATGGTGGAGATGTTTATTGCTGGCAGATGTTTATGGTGAAGATGATCATGACTTTAAATACAACTATTAAAATGCTAGATAAAACTAATGCAGAGGCATCGGTGGGCAATAAATGTTATTTGGTTCTTCCACGCTCACTTGTGTCCCGTAGGACCCCGAGTACTTGATACCTGTTCCTTGATTTTTCGCACTATCCACATCCGGGAGGCCTTATGGACCCCCCTGAGCCAGAGCTTGATTCATTTCTATTTCTTGGGGCCACAAGTAGTTTGGGGCTTTATTACTATCCTGTACTTATGCCATGTTACTGCTTTATTTACGATTGTGCGTGGAGCACCTGTACTGTTTAGGATCGTGACACGTTTTCGCTGTATCGACAAGCCCAGTCACACTTTCGGGTTCCCAGTCGTTTACAGCCGTCTACACAAACCCTGGGTCCGTTCCGGAGCCGGCCAACTTCGTTGCGGGTAGCTTAGTGGGGTGGCCCCCTGAAATATTGATGAATCCTGTGATCGCTTTGTCGTGAATGCCTCGTTGGGTTTTGAGTTGGTTTTTCCGAGGTTGATCGAGTGTGTGTTGCTATTTGTGCACCCCTGCAGGGTAAAACTTTCTGAAAGCCGTGTCCGCGGTTATGGACGACTTGGAGCACAGTATCTCGATCATAGACAAGCATAACTAAAGTAGTGCTATAAATTTGACTTAATATGTGACTAGTAATCAGCTCAAGTACAACGGAATGGATATTAAAACTGCCAACAACTGGTGTATCTTGGTCGTATCGTATTCTGATATACCTGCCTAGTAAGTAATACAACTCCAATGGAATGTGATAAAAGTGTCAACAACTGTTGGGTTTGGGATTCCTCAGGACAGTTATATCTGACTAGTAACTGTTCCAACTACAACGAGATGTTAACTAAAACTGGCCACTACTTATGCTCTCAGGATGACACCTAATATCTATATCTGGATAGTAAGTGCTGCAACTATAATGGAAATATTAAATAAAACTGCCAACTGTGTGAGTTCCTTGGTCCGACTTCCTCGATTTGGTCTCGAGGAGGAAAATACCAGGATGGGTTTGTTTGGTGTTAGCTTCAGGTTGGATCCGAATAGGTCTTTCTTATCCCTCTCTGATAACTGCCAGTTGTATCGAGTCTCTATAGGATGTTTAGTGCCGCTGCGCTGCCGCTTCAGCCCACCATACCTATGTAGGCGAGAACCGCCGAATTCTAGCCTCGCCGTGTACTGGCCTCAGTACTGACGCTCCTATTTTTCCTTTGCCCTTTGTCGGCACCCCTTTTTGTTTTTAGCAGGTTTGAGATCGCCGTCGTTAGCAGGGTTACCCTTCCGGCTTGGCCTGGGCAGGGTTATGGACGCCATTGGTTATTCTTCAGGGCTCTTAGCCCCATTTTCATCTTGTCTGTAGCCGGGCACTCTATCGTTTTCAAGGTGATTTGGATCTTTGTATATTATATCTGTATTCTTGACTTGTTGAGTCACTGATGTATATATCTGTTCTGTGGGTCCCATCGAGGACTGTTGTGTAATGGTATTACTTAGTTTTCCACCCGCACGAAAGTGCCTGGTGGGCGTTCTTGAATCATTTCTATGCAGGTTTGGCGGAAAGGGCTAAAACTTGCATAGGGCCGATTTGAGGGTGTTACAGAGTGGTATCAGAGCCCAGCAGTTGCGATACCCCACGAGTCCAGCCTGTAGGATAACCTAGCTAACGTCCGAAGTAGAGTGTCAAAACTATTTTTGCAAAGTCGGTTGGATAGATTTGATTAGTTCTGTTTTACTCCTTACCCCTCTGCTGTTCTTCCCTTACCTCTGCGTGTTTTAAATCTACTCTCTTACCTTCTTCTATTCCAGGATTTCTCGTGGGTGGGTTTTTTGTCGTACCTTCAGGATTTTGCTTCCTTCTTTGGTAACGGTGCTTCTACCTCCGGACTTCGTGCTATTTGAGGAATCCTTCATCTGGTGGACTTCTCTCTGTTCCTTGTTGTGCCTTCCGGTGTTTTCCGACACGACAACATCCTCTACCCCAGATCCGATGCAGAGTCTGCATCCCTCCTTTGTTTCGGAGCCTCGCTTGTCGAGATCTTCAGTCTAATTCCAAGAGTTGGTTGCATAATTATCCTATTCGTGTGCAGAGTAATGGTTTGGGTGCGTGATGGACTGATCACCATCCGACTACTCTTATCATTCGCTCTTGTACATCGAATCGGTGGATCAGGCAACTCTACTCCTTCCACGGAATTTAGAGGTGGCTTTATTTGTTGATACCTCTACCTTCGCCCTTTGTTTCCGGAGTGTTCTCTCGACGATTATGGACAACGACCTATTGTTAGTGGTGTCGCGAGCATCTACACGAAGCGAGAAGATTCAGACCGTCGACCTTCTTTCCGGTACCATGAGGTGGATCTCGAGGGCGAGATCCATTGTTAGTGGTGTCGAATTGTGGCATCCCGCAAAAACCACTACTAGAAAATCGCGTTGTTTTTGTGCATTACATCGTCATGACCGCATGCTCATGTAATCATGCCACCTTGCATTTGAGCATCGTCATGTCTTCTTGCATTTGTTTGCATAAAACTATTTTCGAAAAGTCTGTTTTGTTTTCTAAACGCCCTGTCTTTATTTTAAATCAAAACCCCGGGTCTGTCCGGAATATTTTGTTTTGTGTACCAACCGTTTTCAAAAGCCCCGTTTTAAATAATAAAATATTTTCTTTTATTTTTAGGAGGCAGCCCGCCAGACCCAAAAGTCTGACCGGCCACCTCCAGATAAAAATTCTACCTACCCCAAAAACACCCAAACCCTTTTCCTACCTAAACCTAGCCTACCCGCCTTCCTCCACCAACCAGCCACATCACCTCCTCCACTCGCAGCGCGACACGTCGCCGCGCTGACCTGCCTCCACCTGCTGCACCCCAGCCCCACCTGGCGCCCCCACTCGCCCCTTCCAACCGCAACGCACGCACTCACACACGCGCACACTCCCGCGCGGGCCCCACCCGACAACCTCGGGACCGGCGCCGCCTCGGCTCTCCACCTCCACCTTCCCAGCGGTCGCCGCCGCCATCTCCCCCGCATCCCCTTCCTAGCTTCCTCCTCCCTCCGGCCTCCTCTCGCGCCGGCCTCGCCTCCACCGGCGCCGGTCTCCGCCACCTACCGCCTCGGCCACCTCCCCCACGTCCAACCCCGCCGCAGCCTCTCCGCCGCCGCCAGCGCCCTCGACGCAAAGCTCCCCCCCGGGGCGCGCCTCCCTCCCGCATCTTCTCTGTGCCGCTGCCAGGAGCTCGCCGGCCTCCTCCCCCGCCCTCCTCTCCGGCGCCCCTAGCCGTGCTCGTCGCGTCCGCTCGGCGCCTCGTCGCCGCCGCCTCCGCCCTCGCCCCTGCGTCTTCCTCCCCGCCGCCAGATCCCGCGGCCGCTCGGCCCCTCCAAGTCCGGCCGTCTCCTCTTCGCCGTCCTCCTCCCCGCGGCCTCCCTCGTCCTCGAGCTCCCCGCCGCCGTCCGCCCCATCACCTCCGTCCTCCGCCTCTCCTGCGACCGACGCCCCCGGTTCTCGCCTCCCCTCGCCGGCCCCTGCACGCCATCGCCGTCATCCGCGACCTCCTCGTCCCCTCGCCGTCGTCTCCTCCCAGCGGCCGTCAAGCTCCACCTCGCCCCGCCATGGGGGTCGCCCCCTCGTCTCTGCCGACCGGCGTGCCGCCGCTGCTAGGTCCTCCTCTCGAGCTTCTCCGGCCGCCATGCGTGCCTCCCGAGCCCGCGCCCCCGCTGACGTCGCCCCACCGACCGTCCGAGCCGCCGCCCCGGGCAGCACGCCTCGTACACCGCCTCCCCGCCTTGCCTGTCGCCAGGACGTCACCCGAGCGCGCCATGCACCTACGGGGTTCATGTTTGTGTACTGCTCACAGAGTCCTGTTGTTCATCTGTTGTACATATGTGGATGTGCGTGTGTTTGTGTTATTACTAGCCATCGGTGTACTTGGCGATCCGCGTACAACCCTCTTCCTCCAAGGCTAGCCACGGCAAGATCTTCATCGGACAAGTACGATGACCACCGGAGCAAGTTTGACTTTGATCAAGGTCGGGACGACAAGATCGCCTTTCCGGACGCCAAGCTCTCCGACCTCGCTAAGATCTCTCGAAGACAAGAATGCACCTCAAGATCTCCTACCGGGAACCACAAGACCCCGAAGACCCCCGTACCCGAAGGCCTTCGACGTGGAACCCCAAGATCTCCGGACCTTGATGTGTGACCCTTTCCCGAGACCCTGAAGACCGATCCCCATCGAACCTCGGATCCGAACCCCCCTAATGTGTGACCCTTCTCCATTCTCCTATTTTTATAATATATGATACCAACTTGCTGCATTAAATCATTCATGATTGCATACATATTTTGTGAGGTTTGGGGTATTTAGTAGAATCACCTAAATTAAATATGAAGTCTATCTGCGGGTTATCTTTGTCTTATTCCGGACTCCATTTAAGACAATTTGTGTAGCGAACCGATACCATGCCTTGCCTTGTTAAGACAATATTTAAATTGCGGGGTTTTCTAAACAACTTGAACCGTGTAATTAACTGTCGGGACCCCGGTTCCGCTTAATACTGCCTCATTGCACCGCATCTGCATCATATCATAATCATGATGGATCTTCTGCCGTAATATTAAATAGCGCATCCGGTGTTTCTTTTAGTGCTATGCTTCTTCGCGGATTAGACCGATGAGTGGATGCTAGTATCGACAAGTTCTCCGGATATGATCCGTCGACAGTGTTTTCCCAGGCGAGCATCTCTTCCTCTTCTACCTATTTTGCATTTATAGTCTGAATTTCCCCCTGTTGATCTATTGCTATCCGTGTCGCGATGCTTTAGTTTTACGCACCCCAGTTATATCCCGTGCAGCCTCTATATTGCCTTGGACACCTCCTATTACCTGTGTTTGGTAGATAGCTGGCCTTGCGAGTCATAGTCGCTTGCTCAGGTGCGATCTCGTGTTGTCGAGTACCTCGGTTGTTGGAATGGTGGAGATGTTTATTGCTGGCAGATGTTTATGGTGAAGATGATCATGACTTTAAATACAACTATTAAAATGCTAGATAAAACTAATGAAGAGGCATCGGTGGGCAATAAATGTTATTTGGTTCTTCCATGCTCACTTGTGTCCCGTAGGACCCTGAGTACTTGATACCTGTTCCTTGATTTTTCGCACTATCCACATCCGGGAGGCCTTATGGACCCCCCTGAGCTAGAGCTTGATTTTTGGTTATTCTTCAGGGCTCTTAGCCCCATTTGCATCTTGTCCGTAGCCGGGCGCTCTATCGTTTTCAAGGTGATTTGGATCTTTGTATATTATATCTGTATTCTTGACTCGTTGAGTGACTGATGTATATATATCTGTTCTGTGGGTCCCATCGAGGACTGTTGTGTAATGGTATTACTTAGTTTTTCAACCGCACGAAAGTGCCTGGTGGGCGTTCTTGAATCGTTTCTATGCGGGTTTGGCGGAAAGGGCTAAAACTTGCATAGGGCCGATTTGAGGGTGTTACAGTTATCATCGTTGTGGTTCCATGTTCGTAGGTAAGACCAGTTCTATCTTCGAAAACCCTAAGCCACGTAAAACTTGCAATGGATAAATTAGAGGCGTCTTGTTTAGATTGTTGCTGGGCTAGTGTCATGATATGGTAATGTTGTAAGTTGATGTATGGTAGATACCCTTACAACACACCTAACGTGTAAGTTCCATAGACCTTGGCCTTACACACAAAGGAATGATAGAGATCATACCACGATGCACATGATGGTTATCAAATGCATGGACTATATCATTCCACTTTACACATAAGATGTCTACATCTTATATTGCCACGTTGGCGTTTTAGTAGCATTATAAGATGATCCCTCATTTAAATATCAAGATAAAATGTTTTCTTCCTTAAGTATGCACCGTTCTATGGATCTTGTTTCGAGACATCACGTGATGATCGGGTGTACTCAACTCTACGCTTTCATACAACGGGTGTAAGATAGTTTTACACACGCGAATACTAAGGTTCTTACTTAGCGAGCCTAGCATGTACAGACATGGCCTCGGAACACGGACCGAAAGGTTAAGCATGAGTCATATAGTTGATGTGATGCCCATATTTATGCTCACCTTTGAAGCTACATCGACTCACGTGATGATCGAACTTGGTGTAGTGGATTTGGTTCATGTAATCACCAAAAAGGCACGAGGGATGTTGTTTTTGAGTGGGAGTTCATTTCTAATTTAGATTAGTCGAACTCAATTTGTCATAAACTAAATCGAAGTGAATTTGCATCATTTTTGTAGTCATTGGCATTTGTTCACTACCTTATGCTTAGTTTTAATTGAGATAATAGAACTATAAAATTCTGGATATTTACTTTACGAACTGGTATCGTATTGTTTTTGAATGTCAATTTAAAGTTTAGAAGTCCTATTGCAAACATTCAACAAACTCTATTTACTCCATGAAGTTTAATAAGTAGTATTAAATCAAGAGTAAGAATTCCAATGTTAGTATCTAAAGTATCATTTTTGCCTCCATGATTATTGATATTCAAAAGTTGTTTTACTATCAAGATTATCTAGGAGCTGAAAAATTGTTTCAGAAACCATCATGTGTGGAAGATATTGTGATATATGAAACAATGTTTTTGGTTGCATTATGATTGAGTATAATTTAGAAAAATACATGTTCTCATATTGTATGAGAATTTGTGAAGGATGGAGATGCTAGGCATCCAGATCTCCCAAAAGGTTTTGGGAACTAACATTATACTCGCGATTCTTCCTTATGGGCTATAGTAGCTTGATCATGAAAGTTGTCATGAGAAGGATGAATAGAAGATGTAGGTAAAATGTTTACTACACTAATAGACTACTAAAGAATGGATTTTTGAAAGAACACCAAACATTTGATGATGGTGGTCCACTTCAAAGTGCAAGTCCAAAGGTATTAGTGTTTGACTATATACACTTTGTACTATGTGTCATGTGAATGACACCACTATTGATGTTGATAAATTATTTTAAAAGAAAAGGAATTGTTGAAAGAGAATCTATAAAATATTTGGCAGAAAAGAAAAGGTTGGAGATGTCCAACTTAGGTATATAGAAGATATACATGTCATGGCTATATTCCTTGCTTGTTAAACAATGTGGTTCTGAGGTATTGGATACCGGTATTGGATACCGAATTGGTTGGTGTGAAGTGTCCTACAGAACAACACAATTCATGAACTACAGCGGCCAAAGTAACTGGCAAAAGAATAAGTGATGATGTTCATCGAAAAAAAAAGTGTTATTGTGTTTTTCGTTGTTGTCAAACCTAGCCTTCAAGATTTGTTTTAATAATTGTTATTTTGTTCCGGTATTACGAGAACAATGGTTGTTCAAATAATTACCGTATTCCATAACCGATGGATGAACTTTACAAGTCTAGTTGGAGAAATCACATCCATAAACATTATTGCTAAAATGTATTAAGAAAAATGATTGGAAGATCACTTATGAAGTGACATCGCTGTTTGAATTATATTGGAAAGTAAACATGAATAAACTCCAGGTTGATGGATGTAACTACCTCGGTGAATTACGCTCTTAGTTACATGCCTGGATGAGCGAAAGTGGTTAAAATAGTACGGTGGGGCCCGGGGCCACTCACGGTAGACCTTTCGGCCGTCCTAACCACTTTCAGAGCATCGGGACAAGAACGAGCGGCATAATCGGCAGGCGAAGGGATCAACTACATACACAAGTGAGTATGTATGCAAGCCACATACAACAGTCCTCAGAGCCATTCCATCTAAAAGAAATAGAAATATTGCAACGCCATACGGCAAGATTCAAATATCCTAGATAGAGATAATATTTAAGGATAGCTCCTCATACATCAAACATCAGAGTATCAGGCGGAAGCGGAAGACAAGATCCGAGTACGGTAAGAAGCAAATCGGCATAAGATGCCACATAAATAAACACATCCCGCCCACAGATCTCTCGGATCCCCGTTCCCGGAATCTCTACACCGAGTGATCGTTGCCAACATCATCCGTCTCTTCTACCCAGTATCCATCTTGCGAGTACACCTGTTCATCTGAATCAAACAATTTATCGTGTGAGACCCTAGGGGTACTCAGCAAGTCTTTATGCCTCTAAAGGGGACACAACCTGTGGTGACGTTGCAGCAAAAGATAATAACTAACAAGTCTATAGATACTCGCTAACCATCCGCCTAACCAATGATTGACGGATGTCCGTGAATTAAGAACAACAGTTATAACAGTATAATTAATAGATCCATCCTCCTCCTTGCTTGCCAACGAGGAAGCGGACGAACAACCCCCATCCGTTGGCAGTTTTATTAACCATTCCATGAGTCTTGCACTATTTACTAGTCAGGTACTTGGTCAATTTAAAAGCGGTACTTTAGTGAGACTTGTCTATGATCGAGAAACTGTGCTCCAAGTCGTCCATAACCGCGGACACGGCTTTCAGAAAGATTTACCCTGCAGGGGTGCACAAATAGCAACACACACTTGATCAACCTCGGAAAAACCAACTCAAAACCTAACGAGACATTCACGACAAAGCGATCACAGGATTCAGAAATATTTCAGGGGGCCACCCCAATAAGCTACCCGCAACGAAGTTGGCCGGCTCCGAGACGGACCCAGGGTTTGCGACGACGGCTGTAAACGACTGGGAACCCGAAAGTGTGACTGGGCTTGTCGATACCGCGAAAACGTGGCGCGATCCAAAATAGTACAGGTGCTCCATGCATAATCTTAAACAAAGCAGTAATCATGGCATAAGTACAGGATAGTAATAAAGCCCCAAAGTAATTGTGGCCCCAAGAAATAAGAATGAATCAAGCTCTGGCTCAGGGGGGTCCATAAGGCCTCCCGGATGTGGATAGTGCGAATAGTCAAGGAACAGGAATCAAGTACTCGGGGTCCTACGGGGCACAAGTGAGCAGGAAAAACCAAATAGCAGATATTGCTCACTGGTGCCTCTTTCATTAGTTATCCCATTACTACTCAGGTTAAGTTGTTTAGGTACCTTGTTATCCATCAGACACTCACATACCCTACACATGCGTTTCTACGACTCGCATGGCTCAAACAACTCCTGTAGTAATGGATCATGGGATGGAGGAATAAGCTTCGGTGGGGTTTAAAAGTAAAGGCTATGCAGTACTTGGGATTCAATTTAATGCAATCACGACTCAATGATGCAAGAATAAGATAGAGGCAATAGGTACTTGTGAGATCCGGCACATGGCTTAATAGGATTGATAGGATACTCATATCAACAAGTTGCAACTTCTTTTCCGGAAGCTCATTCGAAAAGAACTCTAAGGTTAAGCGTTCTTGGCCTTGAGCAATTCTAGGATGGGTGACCGACCGGGAAGTGGATAACCGGGTGCGCACGAGTGAGGACAAAGTGCGTAGAAAAGACTAGTGTTGGTCTGTGGGGCCAGTCTAGATATCGTATTAAGATGCCAGGAGTGACACCCCTCGGGCCCAGGAGTGGACGGGGTGTTACAGTACTATATGTATGCAAGCATGTGGTAGTGCTTGGCTGGCAGCTCAGTTGAAGCGAGAGATGGATCTGGTTAGAACTCCTGTGATTCCTGGTAATTCTCCTGCTGGGCGTCTATTCGAAGAAGAACCAAACAAACAGGGGCCAACATAAATAAAGTGCACAAGCATATGAATTAAAATGCGACAAGCAAACAAGCATGCCATGATGAATGATGCACAATTTACATGGCATTAAAGTAGCATGGCAAGGGTGAGGTGTGGGTAAAAGAATAATGCATTTTATTCTTTATTTGGTCAAGTTTTATTGCCATAAACAATTCTGGTTTTGAATAATGACATGGTGCATGCTTCAATTCAGAACAAGGAATGCATAGATAGAATGGGCTCGTCGCGCTGATCGATTTAGACATATTATTTGTTGAATTTGAAGTTGTAGATTTAAAGTTATTAATTCATTAAGAAAAGGGCATTTTATTGTAATTTTAATCATCTCGAAAATTTGAAGTGTTCAAACATTATTTTGAATGGCATATTTGAATTCCTCACATTTTTCTGATTCAAAAACATATATCATTTGTATTATTTGGATTTATAATTTAAAAGTTATTTAAAAATAGATTTGAATTTGTATTTAAACATTTTGAATTTGTTTTATTAAAACAAATAAACGGAAAAACTTTTGTTACCCAGCCCTACTCTTGCCCCAGTCACAGACAGGTGGGGCCAGAGCTGACTGCACGAACTGGCGCGGCGAAAGCTTTTTACACCGCGGGGAGACTAGCTACAGTGACTGACGGGTGGGACCGGCCAATCCGCGGGGCCACACACGGGCGCGCCAGCGGGGGCCTGCCACGTGTGGGATCCGGGGGAGCGCGGGTTGAGAAACTCTAAACCACGGGGGCCTTCTTGCAAAACCACAGAGGGGCTGACTCGTGGGGACGCTGGGGCTGCGGAGGACTTGGGCGTGATCGACAAAAGTTGCGGGGAGATTTTTCGGGAAAACGCCGTCCGTGCTCCGAACTGAACCTGTCGCCTGTTCTCGGAAGCGCGGCGATAACTCGACGACGTCGGCGAGTTCCGACGAGGCTAGCGTCAGCGTTACGGCGAATCTCGCGATACCTCTGAAACAAAACGCGGAGAGGGTTCTACCAGCTACCGATCGCGTTCAGGAAGGTATGCCAGAGGTGGGCTGTACCGAGCGGAGCGCCTAGGGGAACAGCGGGGAAGCGCACGGCCTAGTCTGCTCGTTGGCGGGGCACATCACCGGCGGGGCCAAAATCAGGCGGCGCTCGGCACGCGGAGGGGAGGAAAAGGGGAAGGGAAAAGAGGGTAACACTCACCTTGACCGATTCCCCAGGGAACCAGGGGCTGGGATGGCCGGAGCGGAGGGGAACGACGAGGTCGCGGCGGTGGTGCAATGTTCACCGACGAGGGGGTAGCTCCAAGCGGGTCCGGCTCCTCCTAGCAGGCTGGAACGACGCCAAGATCCGCGGCGGTGCTTCCCGGCGAGTCCTCGGACACCAGCTAGGACGGAATCGACGTCGTGGGGCTCTAACCAGCGGAAACCATGGCACGCAGGAGAGGAGGGGAGGGGAAAAACGGAGACGGTAGCTAGGGTTTGGCAGCGTTGCGCGAGAGGATAAGGGCGGGTAGGTCACGCGTTCGGCATGCTTGCTGACGCGGCTGACGGCAGGGACGGCCACCTGCTCGCTGCCGTCTGTCACAGAGCAGAGAGGGGGCGACGGAGAACAGGAACAGAGGGCGATGATGGTAACGGCGAAGGGGTAACGGGCCAGGGGAAAGAGGAGGGGCGGCCTAGGAGGAAAAGCAGGGCGGGCCGGAGCTGTTGCTGGGCTGCGACCAGGTCGGGTGGGCTGCTGCTGAGGCTTTTCTTGTTATTTTCTTTTTGTTTATTTAATTGTTTTGTTTTTGTTTTGTTGTAGATTTAAGCAAGCTCATCAAATAAACCCTTTTTGGAAATTTTTGCAAATTTTGATTAAAGGGACAAGGAGATGGATATGGAGTGAGGTGAGGGTCTTGGTGCACATGGCAAGAAAACAAGATCTATCAAAGAGATGAAAAGGGATGGGGAGGTGGTTTTGTTGATGCATAACCATGTGCATGATCAAGAGGATGAGGGTTTAGCAAGAGCAATAACAAAAAGGGCCACAAGAGTGGTTTCACAAAGAACCATGCTCCATTTCCAAAAGTACAAACATAACCAAAGAATAGAATGGTGGTGATTTGTATGGCCCATGCATGGGCATTAATGCTAGGTTTTATCTTGTGAAAACAAAATAAATAACCATGGCATTTATACATATGCATTCCAAAATATGGAGTAAGTCCAAGCTAAAGGAGCATAATTGGATCCATCCCAACCCACATGAGCTAGATGAAATGGCGAAAGAAAATAAAAGATCATGGGTATTTAGGATGGTGGGATTATAAGGTGGTGACAAAGAAATGTGGTGGAGTGGAGTAAAAGATATGCCCCCAACTCAACTTGGGCATCAAGCATTTATCAAGAACCAAATACAATATACCAAGAGCCAAATACAATTGCTAATGCATCATGAGAGAAGAACCAAAAGGAAAAGGGTTTTATATGATGCTCAAATGCAATGTGGCATGATGACATGAGCATGATATAATTATGATGCAACAATTATATGTAGGAAGTAGCCATTATGTTACTAGACCAAGTAGCATTACATATGTTAGACAGATGGGATGCTACAATGGATTTTTGGAGTCTTTTGATTTTGATCAATTGACGCTTGTGAAACTTTCCTCGAGATAATTGAAACTCCATCCATAGGCCAAAGAGGAACGGATGACTAACTTATTGGATATTATCCATGTTGATGTATATAGTCGATTATGTGTAGCTATATGCGATGGATCTTTTTGCTTCATATGCTTTCTCCAGAAATTTGAGTGAATATATCTATATATTTACTGAATAAGGAAGAAGTATGAAACATTTTCCTTTCAAGATGAAGTGAAAAATCATTGTAATAAGAAAATAAAAGAGTTTATGGTTTGATCATAAAGGAAGATATTTGATTTACAGGTTTAGCAAAACACCTAAGATTTTAGGAATTGTTCCATGAATTTGCATTTCCCGATAAACCACATGAGCATGGTATGTTCGAGAGATCAAATCAAACCTTGTTTGACATGGTAAGATCAAAGGTGTCATTTATAAAACTGCCATTATGTTTTAAGGATTAAAGCTTTAAGATACTACCGCTTTTTATACTGAAAAGAGCTCCATCGTGATCCGTTGAAATGACACCATATGAGTTATGGTTTGGGATAAAACCCAAATTGTCTGTTCTTAAATTTTGGTATGCTATGCATAAGTAAATTTTTTACAACCAAAGTCGGATAAGAACGTCTTTTTAGGTTATCCCAAAGAATTTGTTGGGAATTCCTCCATAACATCGAGGAAAAAAGAGTTTGTCGCTTAGAACGTGATGTTTCTTGAGAAGGAATTTTTCGTGAAAAGTTAAGTGGGAGGACAATAGAACTTTGGTAAGGTTGTTGAACCTTAGCTGTATGTGCTAAGTAGCGCAGCGCCGGAAAGTGTCCCGGTGGCAGCCACAATGCTCATGGCTCCCGTGATTACAAAGGGTGTGATCTTGGAGATTAGAGTTCATATTGAACCATGTGGGTCGGTAAGAATCAAATAGTAAGATTTGAAATAGAAGTCATTATTGTTTTGACAATGATGAACCGACTGCATGCAAAGAAGCGATGATGGGCCCTGACTCCATAAAATGACTAGAAGTCATAGAATCCGTGATAGTTTCCATACACGAGAAATCAAGTTTCTGAACTTGGAAGACCCACCGGAAAGGCGTAAAGCCTATCGGTCATGTTTGGATCTATAAAGAAATAGACATGGATGTTTAACATCTATGAAATAGTCGACATGTCGGAAATAAGTTTACAGCAATGTTCAAGGAGTTGACTATGACAAGATTTGATCTTTCATAGTGATATTTAGTCTTGATGGATTAATGTAGCAACCACTACATATAATTTAGTATATGGTAGTTGAATAAACAAAACAAGGTTCTTCTAATAGAATGGTTACCTAGGACGTGTACATGACATAATCCGAAGGGTTTTGTTAATTCAAAGGGTGCTAAAAGGGCATGCAAACTTCAATAGTTGAAGTGAGCATAGCGGAGTTGGAATCTTCACCGCAATGAAAATGTTAAAGGAGTTTAATTTCATCGGAGATGATGAAGATGCTTGCACTTGCAAGAAATTAAGTTGGAGCGCTGAGACATATTTCTAATACATTATGTAGAGGACATGGCGTTGATTGGAAATGATGTATCTTGTATTGACACAAGTTAAGAATTTCATTAAAATAGGATTTCGATGAAAGACTTGGGCAAAACCGGAATATTTGGTATCAATGTCTATATGGATAGATTGAGGCACTAATATGGTTATGCCAGATGTACATATATGAGATATTGAAAGGGTTCAATATGGAAACAACAAGAAAGGTTCTTGCTGCATGGAAAGGATTGTATCAAGATTCAAGTGCTTCAACACTTGGTGAGTAAAATCACATGAATATTTTGATCGATTATACCATGATATGTCCTATGCTCTAAATGTTATGAGCACATACCAGAATGATTCATAAGATGGTCATTGTACGATAGTAAATATATTCTTATGAGCTTTGGAAGAACTAAGAATATATCATGTATAAGTGACAAATAGTTAAAGGTAGTTCATTGTAAAGTGTTACATTGATACTAGTTTTGTCACAAGATACAAATTAAATTTATCTCAATTTATACTATGGGTAGCACAATGTAATGGAAAGGATGTTCCATGATGTATTTGGATGAGTTCCAAAGTTGAGACATTGTGACGGATACTACAACAAAAGGCTAAGTATATGACTACTATAGTAGCAACAGAGGATGGCATTTGTGTTAAGTAGTTTGTTATCAAACTAGGTGTGGTCAAAGTGGGATAATACTATGAAGATATATTGTATGACAATAATATCAACATATTTTAACCCGCACGAACTAAAGGTCTCACCAAAGGACCAAATTTATACAATGCCATCACATTTGAGAATGAGTGATGCGTAGAGACGCAAAGACATGCAAATACACACGGACCTGAAACTGTCAGATTCAGAGATTATGTTAACCCCTAGAAATCGCGTATATACAACACCAGAAAGCCATAGGTGTTCAATACGCAAAGTTTTTCAAACTAGATTATTGACTCTAGTGCAAGTGGGAGACTGAAGGGAATATGCCCGAGAGGCAATAATAAAGTGGTCATTATCTTATGCCTTGTTTATGATAAATGTTTATTTTGCATGCTATAATTGTATTAATTGGAAACGTTAATACATGTGTGTTTAATAAACAAAATACAAAGTTCCTAGTAATGCCTCTCATATAAACTAGCTCGTTGATTAACAAGATGATCAAGGTTTCCTGATCATGGACATTGGATGTTGTTAATAACGAGGTCACAACATTGGTGGAATGATGTGGTGAACATTCATCCGAAGTATAGCATTATGATCAGAGTCATTATGTTTATATTGCTATAACATCATACGAAGTAATCTTAGTCCTTAGACCATGAGATCATGTTAAATTGCTAATACCGGAAGAGTATCTTGATAACATCAAACGTCACACTATAACAGGGTGACTATAAAGGTGGGTTCAGTGCTACAAAGGTGTTATGTTGAGGCTCATGGATCAATAGTAGGATTTGTCCATCCCGATGATGGATAGATATACTCTAGGCCCTCTCGGTGATATCACATTGAAATAGCTTGCAAGCAAGTGATGTGATCACTAGAATGTTATATCACGGGAACGAGAAACGAGTGCATGTCGGTAACGAGATCAAACTAGGTATTTGGATGCCAATGATCGAATATCGGACATGTAATATATCGCGAGACAAAGGGATTTAGTTATGACGTTAAAGGTTCACATGATCACAAGAGTCATCGTTGAATATGTGGGAGTCAGTACGGATCTCTAGGTCCTGTTGCTAATTATTGATCGGAGAGGGGTCTCGATCATGTCTAAATTATTCGCGAACTGTAAGGTGACACACTTAAGGGATACCGACACCATTTGGAGCAAATATGTTTCAGATAAAGATTTAAGAAAGCGCTGGAATCATTTCGATGGAAACCAGAATTGTTTCGGGTGAAATTGCTGAAACTAGTTCTGCATGTGATATTGAAATGTTGCAGGGAGTTTTATGTGAATGTTTTTTAATTAAAGTAATTAACAAAATTCTGAATACTATAAATAAAATTGTTTTATTTAATGAGAGCTTGCATTAAATTTGGTGGAAATTTAACGCATGTGAGTGGACATGAGTGGAGGTGTGTGTTTATGTGAGTGGGAGCTCCACCCACATAAATGAGGGAGAGGTGGGGGCACCCACCATGGCCGGCACCATGCCCCCTTGGGCTTCCCCCCTACACTATATAAGGAGCACCTCCTCCTCCTCTCCTATTGCACCACCTCCTCGTGAAGGTTCTCTTCTCCCTCTAGTTATTCCCCATGGTCTCGGATTAGCGAGATAGATGTTCCCGGTGGCTTTATCTGGAAAGGAGTTGCTGCTTCCGCTGCATCAGCTGGAGCAAGGAGGCGGAGATTGTTCGGTGGACCGAACGCTTGTGCGATCACTGATGCACCGCTACTTTGCGGTGCTGGACTTGATGGTGCTGGACCTTATGGTGCTGGAGCTGCTGGACCTGAAGGACTTCATCACGATATTGAGATCGACAAGTGTACGACTACATCATCCACGAGTTCCAACTCGTCAACAAAGCTTTGTTGTCTTCGAGGGTAATTTCTCTATGGATGTATATCCACCTGTTGCTTGTATCTAGTAATTAGATCTTGGCGTATAGTTCCCATCGTAGGAAATTTTTTGTTTTCTATGCTGTGAACCCGATAGTTTAGGGCACTAAATGATCTTGGTAAAAAAGTTTGTGCCCTCTATCCTTTTATTTGTGAACTTTGCTTTGAAGTGGGTCATTTCAATTTTCAATGCTCAAGCCATAATAATATCCCTTCTAATCCAATGAGTACTGCAAGTTTGTATTGTGATGACATGATCACTCCTAATCAGCATGATGAACTTACATTATTTTTGGGGTGTGAAGAATTATCAAGAAAAACCTCTTTGGTAGATATGAGTGCTTTTGATATGAATAGCGTCCTGCATGGTTGTCATCTTTATTGTGTTGATAATTGTCACACAAATACTTACATACAAAATATTATAGAAGATGGGATTTCACCAAAATATGACAGGACTAATATGTGTTTTGATCTTATTAATGAAAAGAAGGAATCCTCCAAAGTTTCTTCAATTGTCTCTAACAATAAACTAGGGTATATGGAGAAGCTTCCTTTCAAACCTCTCCCTCCTAAAGAGAAGAAGAAAAATAAGAAAAGGAGGAGTAAAAGGAGAGAGGAAACGGTATTTTCCCCTAAGCATGTTGCTCCTATTATAGTTTTTGAGGAGTCTGAACTCGATGATGTTCCTATGCCTGTTACCTATAGTAGTGATCATGATTGGGAAAAGCACACTTTTGATATTGAAAATCTCTTCGGTACCAATTCTGAAAATGATGATATCAATAATTGCTGTACTATTAGTGCTATCCATGTTCCTTATGATGATGATATGTTTACAAATGAACACACTTTGGAAGATAATTACTCTATTGCTTATGATGATACTACACCTCCAATATATGATGATTACAATGATTATGATATTTTCAGTCAGCCTACTATTGAGGAGAAAATTAATTATAATTACAATATGCCTCCTATATTTGATGATTATGGCGATGAGAATAATAATGATAGCTATTTTGTTGAATTTGCTCCCACTACAATTAATAAGAATGACTATGTTTATGTGGGGAGTATTAATTCTCTTATGCATGTGGCTCATGATAAGAATGTTTTATGTGATAGTTATATTGTTAATTTTATTCATGATGCTACTGAAAGTTATTATGAGAGAGGGAAACATAATTTTATGCATCTCAATAATATTAAGTTTCCCCTCTTTATGTTGAAATTTTTGAAGTTGCACTTGTTTTGCTTTCCTATGCTTGTTGCTTTGTGCTTTCATGACTTGTTTCTTCACAAGATTCCAATGCATAGGAAGTGGGTTAGACTTAAATGTGTTTTTAATTTGCTTCTTGATGCTCTCTTTTACTTCAATTCATATTTCTTATGTGAGCATCTTCTCAAACTATCATGCCTAACTAAAAGGCGTTAAAGAAAAGTACTTATTGGGAGATAACCCAAAAGTTTTATATGAGTCTTGAAAGTTATTACCTCTGAAATCACCGCTCCTTATCCTTGTTATTTGCTTTTTGTGCCAAGAGTAACCTCTAATGAGAGAGAAGTAATGCTTGGGAAAGTTGCTGTCCCGAAACAGATTTTTGTGCTTGGCTGTAAAAATTCTTGTAAAATCTCTACACGTCGGTTTGAGCTTTGAAGTTTTGTGCTTCTGCCCCAGGTTGTTATCTAACTTTTGTTAGTTCAACACTTTTTGATTTGAGCAACAGAAGGTCTTCAAAAAATTTGGTTTTACCTGCTGGTCTGTTTGGACAGATTTCTGCCATTATTTGCATTTGCTTCTTGTTGGTTCCTTTTTGAGTTCTTTTGGGAAATTGAGCTTTTTGAGGGAAGTGCTACAGTAGCTTGTGTTTTAATGGAAGTTTTATTGGTGTTGAAACTGAAGTCAAAGACTTATTATCTTGAGTGCACTAATGTTGCTAATAAAGATTGTGTGAAGTTTTGTATGAAGGAAAAATTTCAGGTGTATGAAAGGAATGATGTAATGAGATGAAGAATGGACTAAAATTCAAGCTTGGGGATGCCATGCGTGTCACCCCAAGAAATATCCAAGAAGTACAAGCGTCCAAGCTTGGGGATGCCCAAGGCATCCCCTTCTTCATCAATAAAAATCTCAGGTTTCTTCCAAACACTTTATTTTTATTGTTTCATGCACAAGTGTATTGTTCTTGGAGCGTCTTCTTTTTCGTTTTCATTTTGGTTTTCGTTTGCTTGGTTTTCTTATTTTGCTTGAATAAATTGGTTGGACCCCCTCTTTCATACAGTAGTTTTCAAAATAGTTTGGTTTGGATTGGAAAAGAGTAGGAAAAGTTCATGCTTAAGTGGTAAGAGGAGCTTGTTTTTGACTATGGCCTATGCTTTGTCATGCCCTGCTCAATATTGTTTTGGCTTTATATAGTGATCTTTGCTGTAGCATGACATGTTATAAACAATTGGGATTGCTTAATGTGCCTTGAAAGAATCATGCGTTGTTTTAGCATATTAAAGCATAGTATTGTGGTATTCTCCTTTTATGCTTTATTTGGGTTGACTTGGCGCATGCTCACACCATGTTATGACTATCCCAAGTCACCATAGCCTTTATGATCCTTTAGTTTTCGACTTGTAATATCACTTTATGCTTTAATTAATGATGTTTTGTTGCTTTGCATGATTATGGCCATTATTTCTCTCTTAGTAGGTCGCTCCCAGTCTTTTGCTAGCCTCCATAACCAAGTATGAGTTCCACTCAAGCATCCAACTCCTAAAACCAAGTTATTCCAAAGAGTCCACCATACCTACCTATTAGCATTTGCTATTCCAAGTATATTCATGTTTTATATACCTTCCGAATTAAACTTGTTATGGGATAACTAGTGATTAAAGCTCTCACGAACTTGATGGCACACTTTACTTTTCTTACCCTTAATAAACTTGAACCATTGTGTCGTCTATGTTGTATATGCTTGTACTTATTTGTTGGGGATTAGCAGAACCATGCTTTCATGGGGAACTCTTTCAACATTGCACTTGTACTTTGTACCTAATTGATATCATGCTCTTTTGTCTATGGATGTCATCGGTGTGAAATGAAAGGGGAGATTGTAAGTCCATGGAGTTATGTATGTGTGTTAGAGAAACGCCTGGGCCGCCGGTCTAATCCATGCTGTCATGGTGGAAACCTGCAGCATAACCATAATGAGTTGTCTATGAAGCATTCTTCTTATAAAAAAAGAGAGTCAGATATTGAGAAAAAGAGAAAACGAGAAAAAAAGAGATATGAGAAAAGAGGAAAGAGAGAAAAAAGCACCATTTCCCCATGGTAAATAAGAAGATTGCTGAGATGGTCGTTGTCTGCTTGCCTTGTCATTTTGATATGGGGATTCTTCCGTATCATCGGGCAAGGGGTACCCCGTTGGTGGTGCTCTATGATACACATGTACTTACTATGACAAGAACTTACTAGTAACCAAACTTGAGTAGCATGAGGAGCGGCCCTCGTATTCAAGGGACATGAGATTTCCAACTTATACTTTGTCAAGCATATACTCCATGGTTTCTTCACTTTAACCTTAATCACTTTAAGATGCATATGATAGGGGTAATGAGAGGTGAAAGCTAATAAGTCCCATAATTTTTGGAAGCTCTTTATGAAACTTGAATCCCTGCTTCCTTCTATGACGGCCTTTCTTTTACTTTTATGTTGAGTATCCATCTTCTATCTTTATGCACCTATTAAGAGAGCATAGTGGCCATTCTTAGTTTAATGTGCATTGTCCCAAGAGTTGTTGATTGATGCATGATACGTTGCTAACGTATCCATAATTCTTGATGTTCCATGCTTGGTTTATATCTACTTTCTTATGTTTTGTCCACACTTTGGAGTATTTCTATACACTTTCTTGGACTAACCTATTAACAAGAGCCATAGTGCCAGTTGCTTGTTTTCTGTTGTTTTTGGTTCCAGGAAAGTCAGAAAATCAATATTCTCGGAATTGGACCGGACAAAAGCCAAAGTCGATATTTTACCGGAAGACTCACAGAGCCAGAAGACGAGACGGAGAGGGGCCACGGGGCGGCCACACCATGTGGTGGCGCGGGCTAGCCCTGGCCGCGCCACCAGCTGGTGTGGGCCCCCTGGCCGCCCACCGACCTTGCCTCTTCGCCTATAAGAAGCCTCTCGATGCATAAACCCTAAATCATCAAGCCTCTAGTCACGAAAAGTTCCGCAGCGCCGCCGCCACTGAAGGGGAGATTCGGGGGACAGAAAGTCTCTGTTCCGGCACCCTGCCAGGATGGGGAAGTTCCCCCGGAGCCATCTCCATCGATCTCCACCACCATCTCCATCGCCGTTGCTGATTCCCATGATGAGGAGGGAGTAGTTCTTCCTCGAGGCTAAGGGTTCTACCGGTAGCTATGTGTTCATCTCTCTCTCCATGCATGATCATGTTGTGATCATGAGCTTTGTAATCAATTAGATCTACCTTGCTACTCAAGTGCTTTAATAGATCTCTCCCCTCCCCATGTGTGTGAAGTTGACAGTGTGCACACCATGGTGGCACTTAGGCTAGAGATTAAAAATACTTGTTATGAGTTATATTTGGAGTTGGATGTCTTTATGAAATTGTGGTGTTTGTTGGACTCATCTAGTACTCAAGGTGATAGTGTGGGGTTTTCTAGATGGGAAAGTCTTACTCTGAGGTGTGCTGTTATAGCCCTACCATGGATCAGAGTGTGCAACCGGAGAGTAGTTAAGAGTAGTATCATAAAGAGAAGATATTTATATAAGAGTGTTCACTAGCGAAAGTATGATCCCTAGGCCTTGTTTCTAAGCACTGAAACACTATTTGCTATTAGATCTGTTACATGTTTGCTTGCTTCCATCTTTATTTAAGTTTGCCTTTAGTCTCTTCCCACATCAACCACACGCCAGCAAGTATTTTCTAGCACCGTTACCACTTATAATTATCCATACCACTTGTATTTTACTATCTCTTCGCCGAACTAGTGCACCTATACACCTGGCAAGTGTATTGGGTGTGTTGGGGACACAAGAGACTTGTTGTATCGTGATTGCAGGGTTGCTTGAGAGGGAATACCTTTGACCACTTCCTCCCTGAGTTCGATAAACCTTGGGTGATCCACTTAAGGGAAAACTTGCTGCTGTTCTACAAATCTCTGCACTTGGAGGCCCAACAATTGTCTACAAGAATAGAAGTGCGTAGACATCAATGCATAACTTTGATATTGCTTGTTCTTAAACTATTTGTATCTAGCCAACCTTATGAACTTTGAAGGTGTCCTATGTAATTATGATTTGCTAAATTATGAGGGGAAAGATGAATGCCACTATGCTATGTTTTCTTTATGTGAAACAAACAAACGTCTTGAAAAGCATTGTGATTCATGAATCTTTTGTTTGTGGCTTTTCATGTTACATCATAGGTTCTATGTCTTATTTTTAGAACTTTATCTTTCATGCTATGTTGAAGTACTATGATCCCAGCTATCAATGTTTTACAAATACTTTGATCAAGTTTATGATGGTGCATGTCACCTCATAAATTATTCTTTCTTTTTATCACTTACCTACTCGAGGACGAGCAAGAGTTAAGCTTGGGGATGTTGATACATTGCAAACGTATCTATAATTTTTGATGTTCCATGCTTGTTTAGTATCTACTTTCTTATGTTTTGTCTACATTTGGAGATACTTTTATGCATTTTCTAGAACTAACCTATTAATAAGATGCCACAGTGCCACTTGCCTGTTTTCTGCTGTTTTTGGTTTCAAAAAAGCTGGAAAAGAAATATTCTCGGAATTGGACCGGACAAAAGCCAAATTCAATATTTTATCGGAAGACTCACGGAGCCAGAAGACGAGACGAAGAGGGGCCAGGGGCTGGACACACCATTTGGTGGCGCGGGCTAGCCCTAGCCGTGCCACCAGGTGGTGTGGGCCCCTGGTCCACCCACCGACCTTGCCCTTTCGCCTATAAGAAGCCTCCGATGCAACAACCGTAAATCGTCCAGCCTCCAGCCATGAAAAGTTCCGCAATATCGCCGCCACCGAAGGGGAAATTCGGGGGATAGAAAGTCTCTGTGCCGGCACCCTGCCGAGACGGGGAAGTGCCCCCGGAGCCATCTCCATCGATCTCCACCACCATCTCCATTGCCGTTGCTGATTCCCATGATGATGAGGGAGTAGGTATTCCTCGATGCTAAGGGTTCTACCGGTAGGTATGTGTTCATCTCTCTCTCTATGCATGATCATATTGTGATCATGAGCTTTGTAATCAAGTAGATCTACCTTGCTACTCAAGTGCTTTAATATATCTCTGCTCTCCCCATGTGTGTGAAAGTGACAGAGTGCACACCATGGTGGCACTTAGGCTAGAGATTACAAATACTTGTGATGAGTTATATTTGGAGTTGGATGTCTCTATGAAATTGTGGTGTTTTTTGGAACCATCTAGTGCTCAAGGTGTCAGTGTGGGGTTATCTAGATGCGGAAAGGCTTACTTTGAGGTGTGTTGTTATAGCCCTACCATGGATTAGAGTGTCCAATCGGAGAGTAGTTCAGAGTAGTATCATGAAGATAATATATTTATATGAGAGTGTTCACTAGTGAAAGTATTATCCCTAGGCCTTGTTTCTAAGCATTGAAACACCGTTTGCAACTAGATCTGTTACATGTTTGCTTGCTTCCATCTTTATTTCAGTTTGCCTTTAGTCTCTTCCACGCCATCAATCTATTTTCTAGTACCGTTACCAGTTATAATTATCCATATTACTTGTATTTCATTATCTCTTCGCCAAAATAGTGCACCTATACACCTGACAAGTGTATTGGGTGTGTTGGCGACACAAGAGACTTCTTGTATCTTGATTGCAAGGTTGCTTGAGAGGGATACCTTTGACCACTTCCTCCTTGAGTTCGATAAACCTTGGGTAATCCACTTAAGGGAAACTTGATGCTTTTCTACAAACCTCTGCACTTGGAGGCCCAACAACTGTCTACAAGAATAGAAGTGCGTAGACATCACTTTGCAAGATGTTTGTTTGATTCACATAAAGAAAACACAGCATAATGGCATCCAGCTTCTCCCTCATAGAGTAGCAAAACATAAATGCATAGGACACCTTCAAAGTTTATAAGGGTGACTAGATACAAATAGTTTAAGAACAAGCAATAGCAAAGTTATGCATCCATCAACAAGTCTTGGGAGAATGCACATAGAACTAAGAATGGCCACTATGCTCTCTCAATAGGTGCATAAAGATAGAAGGTGGAGACTCAACATAAAAATAAAAAAAAGGCCTTCATAGAAGGAAGCAGGGATTCAAGTCTCATAAAGAGCTTCCAAAAATTGTGATACTTATTAGCTTTCAGCTCTCATTGCCCCTGTCATAAGCATCTTTAGGTGATTAAGGTTAAAGTGACACAACTAAGAGGATATGCTTGACAAGTTATAAGACAAAATCTCATGCCCCTTACTTACGAAGACCGAACCTCATGCTACTCAACTTTAGTCACAAGTAAGCTCTTGTCATTGTAAGTACATATGTATCATAGAGAACCGCCAACGGGGTACCCCTTGCACATGATACATGAGCTATCCCATAATCAAAATGACAAGGCAAGCAAACAATGAGCATCTCGACAATCTTTTTATTTGCTATTTGCATAGGTTTTTATTAAGGATGCTTCATAGAGTGCTCATTATGGTTATGCTGCAAGTTTCCACCATGATTAGGCATGGCTTAGGCTAGCGGCCCAGGCGTTTCTCTAACACACATACAAACTCCATGATCTTACAAGTTCCACTTTTATTTCACACCGCCGGGATCCATAAGCAAAAGAATCATGATATCAACGGGGTACAATGTACAAGTGCAATGTTGAAAGCGTTCCCCATGATACATGGTTCTGATAATTTCAACTTATAAAGCGCAAGAATATATGCAACAAATATGGACACAATGGTTCAAGTTTATTAAGTCCAAGAAAAGTAAAGTGTGCCATCAAGTTCGTGAGAGCTTTAATCACTAATTTTCACACAACAAATTTAATTCGAAAGGTAGATAAAAGCATGAATATACTTGGAATAGAAAATGCTAATAGGTAGGTATGGTGGACTCTTTGGAATAACTTGGTTTTAGGAGTTGGATGCATGAGTAGAACTCATACTTGGTTATGGAGGCTAGCAAAAGACTGGGAGCGACCAACTAAGAGAGAAATAATGGCCATAATCATGCAGAGTGACAAAACATCATTAATCAAAGCATAAAGTGATATTACAAGTCGAAAAATAAAGGATCATAAAGTTTATGGTGACCTTTGATAATCATAACATGGTGTGAGCATGCGCCAAGCCAACCCAAATAAAGCATCAAAGGAGAATACCACAATACTATGCTTTAATATGCTAAAACAATGCATGATTCTTCCAAGGCACATTAAGCAATCTCAATTGTTTATAACATGTCATGCTATAGAAAATATCACTAAGCATAAAGCCAAAACAATATAAAGCATGGCATGAAAAAGCATAGGCCACAGTCAAAAACAAACTCTCTTTACCACTTAAGCATGAACTTTCCTACTCTTCTCCAATCCAAACCAAACTATTTGAAAACCAATGTAAGAAAGAGGGGGTCCAACCAATTTATTCAAGCAAACTAAGAAAACCAAGCAAACGAAAACGAAAAAGAAGACGCTCCAAGAACAACTCAATTGTGCATGAAACAATAAAAATGAAGTGTTTGGAAGAAACCTGGGATTTTTATTGATGAAGAAGGGGATGCCTTGGGCATCCCCAAGCTTTGACACTTGTACTTCTTGGATATTTATTGGGGTGACTGATGACCCACAAGTATAGGGGGTGTATCGCAGTATTTTTGATAAGTAAGAGTGTTGAACCCATCGAGGAGCAGAAGATGCTGGCTAGTGGTATGGATCAGGAATTCTCTGCAAATACTTAGCAAACGGATTTTTAGGGGTTTTTGATATAGCAACTAAACAAAGTACGAGTAAATAAAAGACAGTAGGAATAAATGCAACAAGTGGCCCAATCCTTTATGTAGTAAAGGACAAGCCGGTTGTATTACTTAAGATGACCAAACGTTCTCGAGGACACATGGGAAGACTGTCAAGTGCTTTCGCTTGCTAAGTGTTGTGTGGGTGAACCTGTGCTAATGTACCGCCCCATCCAAGACTAATACATACTTGTGATTATACCCCTTGCAAACATCCGTAAGTACAAGAAAGTAATTAAGGTAGAAACCTAACGACAACTTTAAACTCTAAGACCCTTACGTCCCTTGTACAATGGTTTCCTAACAGGGGTTCAGGTTTCTGTCACTCCGGCAACCCCTACGATTAGTAGCCAAATACACAATGCATTCCCCTAGGCCCATATAGGTGAACTGTCATGTAGTCAACGTTCACATGACACCACTAGAAGAAGTACACCACAACTTAAATAACAATCTAATGAATCTTTCTCAACGCAACTCCACTACTAACAACAAGACTTCTCCCATGTCCTCAAGAACAAAACGAACTACTCACAAGACATCATATGGATCATGATCAGAGATGGAATAATGATGTATAACAATCTGAACATAAACAATAATTCAATGGTCCACTCAATAGCATCAACTACAAAGAGTAATCAACACCGGGAAAGTTTCCCCTATGAACTATGCAAGATTCAACGCAATTGTTACAGCAATATGGAGATGGCGATGAGGGTGCTGATGGTGATGATGGTGGTGATGATGATCCCGATGAAGTCCAGCTTGATGGTGGTGTTGATGGCGACGATCTCCCCTCTCCAGGAAGGAATTCCCCCAGCAGAAATCTGTCTGTCCGAGAGATCTTTCTCTCTCGGTGTTTTCCGCCCCGCAGAGGCGGCGAAATCTTTCTGTGGTCGCTCCCCGAGTCTTAGGGTTTCAGGAGGATGATATACGCCAGAGGGGAGAGGCTGGAGTGGGCCAGGGTGGCCAAACCACCTCCTGGCGCGGCCTAGGGCTGCCCGCGCCATGGGGTGGTGTGGGCCCCCTATGGCCCATCTCCACTCCGTCTTCTGGCATCCTTAGTCTGCTCGAAAAATAGGATTTTCCGTATATTTTCCTAGATTTTCTGATCTTCGCAAATTTTGCCTCCAAACAACACATTTTCCATCAGAATCCTGACTGCAGCGGTCCATGCTCCAAAAGTCATCAACCATGCAAAAATAGATGAAATAACATAAGTATCACCTCTCAATATGAAATATATCAATGAATAATAGTGAATTAAGACATAGAATAGTGATGCAAAATGGACGTATCAACTCCCCCCAAGCTTAGACTTCGCTTGTCCCCAAGCAAAACTGAGCTCAATAAACATGGCCTCAGGTTTATGGAGTGAAGAGTTGATAAAAGAATACAGACAAGAAGCATCACATTCATCAAATACATAGATCATAATAGAAGACAACTCACTATTATATAACTCAACTTGTAATAAGTAAAGGAAACACAATAAAGATACATAAAGTGAATCATAATTGGTAATGGCAAACTTAGCTCTTGGTCGAAGAATAGTTGATAATTTGCTGGAGTTCACAAATAGCTGGTTTTTCAATGATAGCTTTCAAAGTAGTAAACATCAAGATAAGAGCAATGTGCAAAACGAGGAACATAAGAAACATGAATGAATAAATCAACATATGAATGAATGAAACACAACAACTCAAAATACTTGTTGAGATAGAAGGGAGCAGGTTTACTGACTCAACTACAAAGTAAAAGAAAGGCCCTTCAAAGAGGGAAGCAGGGATTGCAAGTCTCATAAAGAGCTCCCAAAAATTATGATACTTACTAGCTTTCAGCTCTCATTGCCCCTATCATAGGCATCTTTAGGTGATTAAGGTTAAAGTGACACAACTAAGAGGATATGTTTGACAAGTTATAAGTTAAAATCTCATGCCCCTTACTTATGAGTACCGATCCTCATGCTACTCAACTTCAGTCACGAGCAAGCTCTTGTCATTGTAAATACATGCGTATCATTGAGAACCGCCAACGGGGTACCCCTTGCACATGACACGGGAGCTATCCCATAATCAAAATGACAAGGCAAGCAGACAGTCAACATCTCAGCGATCTTTTTATTTGCTATTTGCATAGGTTTTTATTGAGGATGCTTCATAGAATGCGCACTATAGTTATGCTGCAAGTTTCCACCATGATTAGGCATGGCTTAGGCTAGCGGACCAGGCGTTACTCTAACACACATATAAACTCCATGATCTTACAAGTTCCACTTTTATTTCACACCGCCGGGATCCATAAGCAAAAGAACATGATATGAACTAGGTACAAAGTACTAAATGAAGTGTTGAAAGCGGTCCCCATGGTACATGGTTTGGCTAACTTCAACTCATAAAGCGCAAACATATACGCAACAAAGAAGGACCCAATGGTTCAAGTTTATTAGATGCAAGAAAGTAAAGTGTGCCATCAAGTTCGTGAGAGCTTTAATCACTAATTTTCACATAACAAGTTTAATTTGGGAGGTAGATAAAACAAGAATTTACTTGGAATAGCAATAATGATACTAGGTAGGTATGGTGGACACAAATGGCAAAGGTTTTGGTTTAAAGGAGGTGGATGCACGAGAAGAATACCCTCTCAGTACAGGTTTTTGGCTAGCAAGGCTGGGTAGCAAGTATAAGAGTTGAAGGAAACAAACAAACATACAAGTGATAAAGACAAACATGCAATATTCCTTGGAAGCACAAAAGATCTTAACTAGAGAATACTAAGCTTATGAGCAAATCAAGAAAGAAAGATGATGAAATTATATTTCTTAGAGTACTTTTTATCTTTTTCATTCAACTCTCAAAATAGTGTTGCTACTGGCCAAGCCAGGTTTGCCAAAACCAACTAAATTAGCTCAATGATCCCAAAGTGATACCAATACTAACAACAAGATCAATCATATAACCACGAATTGAAAACTAATATAAGATATGCAAAAGAGTAAATGATAGAACTTCTCATTAATATTCCATAACGGCAACTCACACCAAGGGATACATATCAAACGAGAGAGGGGACACTTCCATAATGCAAACCATCCTACATAATAATTCCTCTATTCATGATATGACTCTACTAATAAGGTAAAAAGATAGAAGATAGTGATATGATACCGCGGCACTCCCCCAAGCTTGGAACAAACCAAGGGGATGCCGAATCTGATGATGAATTACTCCTTTGGTGGTGGTGGTATCCTCTCATCTTCGTCCGTCTTCCAAGGTAAAGGCTTCCCATCAACAAAGGACATCGTGGTTCCCAACATCCTGAAACTTGCAGCAGCACTTATGAGTTTAAATCTAGCCTCATACTCACAGTTTTGATTTTGAACGCACAGAACTGTGCTTGCAGTTCGTTGGTTGTTTGGCAGAGTGAGAGGACTTCGTCTTTGAGTTCAGCAGTTTCCTTTTGGTGCTCGGTGATGAGTTCGGAACAAATCTTATGGATGATATCCACTTCGCGCTCCACCATCTTCTTGTACCTAAAGACTTCTTGTTCTAATGCTTCCATCCTGTCCTCCAGACTTCCTTCACCTTTAGGGCCTTGAACCTCTTTAATCTGAACCTCCCCACCTTCGAGCAATAACTCCTTGGGATGAATCTTCAATTCTCTCATGTACGGGTTGATGATATCTTCCAAGGAATCTCCCTTAACTGATCCAGTGGAAGACACTGAGGCTACAAATCTGAGATTTTACCTGGCAGAAACAGATCGAAACAAAAACATGACAAAAACATGATATACGGACCTTGGGGGATCCGGGGGGTTATATATTATGAAGTTTCATATCAAAAGGGAGGTACTGGGTGAAAACGGGTCGGAGGCGGAGTCTGGGGTGGCCTCACCACCTGGTGGCGCGGCCAGGGGTGGGCCCGCGCCACACGGTGGTGTGGGCTACCCCGGCTCCGGTTCCGTCCCTTTTTCGCTTCGTAACTTTCCTTATCGACTGAAAACTTCAAAAATATAGTTGTATTGTATTTTCGCGGAACTTTTCTTACCAGAACTGTTACCTATTTGAAAACAGACTCTGCAGGTCTCTGAATTTGGTATCTAGTAGATTCTTCCGGAGTCATCTCTTGAATATCATCGATATCTTCATCTTCATACACTTATTACATGAGTTATAAAACCCTCCTCTTCCTTATTACACCATTATCTCCACTACCTGGAAATTTCTTTCACACAAAACTTCACACAGTTCTCATTAGCAACATTAGTATATACGAAGTGATAAAACCTTTTGAGTCCAACTTAGACTGAAAACCATCAAAACAAAAGCTACTGAAGCAACTCCTTCCGAAAACCCAAAAATAATTCAAAAAGGAAACCGAATAAAGAAGCAAATGCAAGATTGGCAAAATCTGTCAAAACAGACCAGTAGGTAAAGATCAATTTTTTCGAAAATCTTCTGTTGCTCAAATCAAAAAGTGCGAAACTAAAGAAAGTTAAATAACAACCTGGGGCAGAAGCACAAACAATTACAGCTCAATTCGAAATACAGAGGTCTCTCACGAATTTTTACGGTGAAGAACAAAAATCTGTTTCGGGACAGCAACTTCCCCAAATATTACTTCTCTCTCATTAGAGGTTGATCTTGACACAAAAACCAAACAAAACGGATAAGGAGTGGTTATTACCGAAGTAATAACTTCCAAGACTCAAATAAACAAAAACAAACTAAAAGCAAAAACAAATTGGGTTGTCTCCCATAAAGCTCTTTCTTTATAGCCATTAAGATGGCCATGATAATTTTGAAGAAGCTCTCACAGGGATATGGATTGAAGTGATAGAGAGCATTAAGAAGCAAAAACACACACACATTTAAGTCTAACCCACTTCCTATGCAAGGGGATTTTGTAAACAAACAAGTTGTTGAAACCAGAGGCTTCTTGAATAAGAAGGCAAAACAAGTGCAACATAAAAACTTTCAACATAAAACGAGGAAACTTGATATTATTGAGATACATAAGAACACTTTTCCCTCTCTCATAGTAGCTTTCAGTATCATGCATAAACTTAACAATATAGCTATCACAAGGACCATCATAGCAATGATCACTTATTCTAACAGAAAACACGGGAATACTAGCTCTCATAACACTACTTTGTGAAACAATATTAGAGGTATCCTTACAAAGGATAGGGTGTCCCTCTTTTTCATATTTAGTAACAAAGTCTTTCACATTTGCTATTATAGGTTCATCAACCATTTGTTTATCAGGTTCAACAGCTTTATTCATACTTTCATTAACCATACTAGCTATTATAGAATGTTCCTTCATCTTAACTGGGAAAGGAATTTTCTCAATATAAGGTTTAGGTAAAACATGATTAGCAGTATAAACTTCAGTATTTCTTGCAGGAACACTCTTAGCAACATCTTTATAAGATTCATGATACTTATTCCAATTCTTTTTAGGCACTTCAATGTAGGAAGCAAAAGCCTTAAAATAAGAAGCAATAGCTTGAGAGTCTAGACCATAAGCATTTCTAATATTTTGAAAGTCATCAGTTCCCATAAAAGATTCAATGCATTCATAATTATAATTTATACCTGAATTTCTACCTTTCTCATTCTCCCAAGCTTCAGCATTGTCTTGAATACGGTCTAGAAGGTCCCATTTAGCTTCTTCTTCCATGCGAGTAAATGATCCAGCACAAGAAGCATCCAATAAATCTTTATCATGTAGAGGGAGCCTTGCATAAAAGTTATTGATAATAATAATGTTGGGGAGCTCATGAATGGGACATTTGAGCATTAGTAACTTCAATCTCCCCCAAGCTTGAGTTGTACTCTCTCCATCAAGAGGCCAAAAGTTGTATATTTGATTCCGATCTTTATGAATCTCAGTAGGAGGATAAAACTTTGAATAAAAGAGAGGCACTATTTCCTCCCATTCCAGAGCTTGACCATTCTTCAGCAGCTTATACCATTCCTCAGCTCTTCCTTTCAGTGATAATGAGAATAACTTCTTCTTAACTTGATCTGTAGTAATACCTGCACACTTGAACAACCCGCATAATTCGTGTATAAAGAGTAAATGATCGACGGGATGGACAGTTCCATCCCCAACATAGTAGTTATCCATAACATGATCAATAATTCTTGTAGGTATTTTGAAAACATCATTCTCAGCAGGTGGTGGCTTATCTACTACCTTAGCAAAGGTAGTAGCATTACCAAATAAGAAACTCAGCGAATTATCCATAACAAAAATAAAGCAACTAACAGAGGTAAACAATACTCATAGTAGAAGTTTCTTTTACCAGTTCCACTCTCCAATAGCGCTTCACTCCTCGGCAACGGCGCCAGAAAATAGTCTTGATGAACCACAAGTATAGGGGGTGTATCGCAGTATTTTCGATAAGTAAGAGTGTCGAACCCAACGAGGAGCAGAATGTGCTGGCTACTGGTATGGATCAGGACTTCTCTGCAAATACTTAGCAAACGGATTTTTAGGGGTTTTTGATATAGCAAGTAAACAAAGTACGAGTAAATAAAATACAGTAGGAATAAATGCAGCAAGTGGCCCAATCCTTTATGCAGCAAAGGACAAGCCGGTTGTATTACTTAAGATGACCAAATGTTCTCGAGGACACATGGGAAGACCGTCAAGTGCTTTAGCTTGCTAAGTGTTGTGTGAATGAACCTGTGCTAATGTACCACGCCATCCAAGACTAATACATACTTGTGATTATACCCCTTGCAAACATCCGTAAGTACAAGAAAGTAATTAAGGTAGAAACCTAACCACAGCTTTAAACTCTAAGACCCTTACGTCCCTTGTGCAATGGTTTCCTAACAGGGGTTCAGGTTTCTGTCACTCCAGCAACCCCTACGATTAGTAGCCAAATACACAATGCATTCCCCTAGGCCCATATAGGTGAAGTGTCATGTAGTCGACGTTCACATGACACCACTAGAAGAAGTACACCACAACTTAAATAACAATCTATTCAATCTTTCTCAACGCAACTCCACTACTAACAACAAGACTTCTCCCATGTCCTCAAGAACAAAACGAACTACTCACAAGACATCATATGGATCATGATCAGAGATGGAATAATGATGTATAACAATCTGAACATAAACAATAATTCAATGGTTCACTCAATAGCATCAACTACAAAGAGTAATCAACACTGGGAAAGTTTCCCCTATGAACTATGCAAGATTCAACGCAATTGTTACAGCAATATGGAGATGGTGATGAGGGTGCTGATGGTGATGATGGTGGTGATGATGATGATGATCCCGATGAAGTCCAGCTTGATGGTGGTGTTGGTGGCGATGATCTCCCCTCTCCGGGAAGGAATTCCCCTAGCAGAAATCTGTCTGTCGGAGAGATCTTTCTCTCTCTGTGTTTTCAGCCCCGCAGAGGCGGTGGAACCTTTCTGTGGTTGCTCCCCGAGTCTTAAGGTTTCGGAAGGATGATATACGCCAGAGGGGAGAGGCTGGAGTGGGCCAGGGTGGCCACACCACCTCCTGGCGCGGCCTAGGGCTGCCCGCTCCATGGGGTAGTGTGGGCCCCCTGTGGCCCATCTCCACTCCGTCTTCTGGCATCCTTAGTCTTCTCGAAAAATAGGATTTTCCGTATATTTTCCCGGATTTTCTGATCTTCGCGAATTTTGCCTCGAAACAGCACATTTTCCATCAGAATCCTGACTGCAGCGGTCCATGCTCCAAAAGTCATCAACCATGCAAAAATAGATGAAATAACATAAGTATCACCTCTCAATATGAAATATATCAATGAATAATAGTGAATTAAGACATAGAATACTGATGCAAAATGGACGTATCAGTGACACGCGTGGAATCCCCAAGCTTGAGCTTTAGTCCATTCTTCATCTCATTACATCATTCCTTCCATACACCTGAAATTTTTCCTTCATACAAAACTTCACACAATCTTTATTAGCAACATTAGTGCACTCAAGATAATAAGTCTTTGGGTTCAGTTTCAACACCAATAAAACTTCCATTAAAACACAAGCTACTGTAGCACTTCCCTCAAAAAGCTCAATTCCCCAAAGAGAACTCAAAAAGGAACCAACAAGAAGCAAATGCAAAAATGGCAGAAATCTGTCAAAACAGACCAGCAGGTAAAAACCAATTTTTTAAAACACCTTCTGTTGCTCAAATAGAAAAGTGTTGAACTAATGAAAGTTAGATAACAACCTGGGGCAGAAGCACAAACATTCACGCCTCAAACCGACGTACAGAGATTTTACACGAATTTGTACGGTGAAGAACAAAAATATGTTTCGGGACAGCAAATTTCCCAAGCATCTTGGCACAAAAAGGAAATAAAAAGGTTACTTTTGGCACAAAAAGGAAATAAAAAGGATAAGGAGAGGTTATTACAGAGGTAATAACTTCCAAGACTCATCTAAAAGTTTTGTGTTATCTCCTAATAAGTACTTTTCTATAACGCCTTTAAGTTAGGTATAAGAAGCAAGAAAAAGAATCAAGTATTCTCTAATGAAGAAGCATTAAAACCAAATTTCTTCCCCTTACCTCTCTTACTTTTATTCTTAACCTTGGGAAACATATGATTGTTTGGTGGAGAAGCAAAGTGCACGGTGCCGTTTTCCACATCTATTATTGCTCCAAGGAGTTTTAATAGGGATCTTCCAAGTGTAATTTGTCCTTTTCCTACACTTTCAATAACAAGATAATTAGTAGAAACCATTTTCCCTAGGATCTTTGTAAACACTCATTCTTGGTAATATTGTGGAATTATTAGCAAGAAATATTTCTTCTCCTCCTTCCGAAAGTCCCCAAAGATTCAAGGATTCATAGATATCTTTAGGCATAAGACAGAATTCAAACATGATATCACAGCGAGCATGAAAAGTTTCATTATTTATAACAATCTTTACTGTAGGAAGCCATTTTGAGGGTTCAGAATTTATTGGAACATAATCATGATGCTCTCTAAGTGTGTTATAGCAATCCTTTAAACTAGTAGTGCAGGTCTCAAGAGTGTTCAATCTAGCAATAATGTTTATAAAGGAAGAATCAGATTTGCTAGGCAAGTGGTAAGTAAAGACCAACTTCTTTATGGCATTAACAACATCATCCTCATTGCATTGGAGGAAATCTCCTCCCACTATAGCATCCAAAGAATATCTATAGCAAAGAGCAATTCGAAGGTAAAAACTGCTAAGGAACAAGCTTTGAGTCATTTTAGGTTCAGTTTTTTCATGTAGATCAGAGATTCTAGACCAAGCTTCTTTGAAACTCTCTTCAATTCCTTGTTTAAAAGTGAAAATCATTTCCTCGGGTGACATAGTGATTGGAGCAATAGGTGTGCACATGAAATCATTGTTGTTGGTGCTAGTGTAGTGACACAACTTAGTGTTTTCAAGAGTAGTCATTTTTTTATGTTTTTAATAAAGAAAGCAAACTAGTGAAACTATTTTTTGTGCGTTTTTCATAAAGAAACAAGCAAACAAAGCAGAAATAAACTAAGCAAAACAAAAACAATAAAAGTAAATAGATTGGTTATGAGGGACTCCCCTTGTGAAGATGTCCTTGTCTCCCCGGCAACGGCGCCAGAAAAGAGCTTGATGGGCCAAGATATATCGAGCTCGTTGGGGAACCCCAAGAGGAAGGTATGATGAGCGCAACAGAAAGTTTCCCTCAGTTATGAAACCAAGGGTATCGAACCAGTAGGAGCAAGGAAACACCTCCAAGGTGTTGTTGCTAACTTGGAATCCTGCACAACACAACCACAGAACTTTGCCCCCAACTTACAATGAGGTTGTCAATCTCAACGGTTTTGATGAAAACAAAGGATTAAACGTATTGTGTGGAAGAAAGTAAAAGCTTGAGTAAACAGAAAACAGTAAACAGTTGTAGATTGATGGTAAAAGAAAGGACTGGGGTCCATAGTTCACTAGTGGTGGTTCTCCTTAAAATAGATGACATGTTGGGTGAACAAATTACAGCGGGGGTAACTGACAAACATCGAGAAAGCATACATGCATATACTAATCATCTTGAATCCTTTGAGATTTGATTGGGAATTACAACATTATACATAGACCATAATCCAACTACATCTATGACTAATAATCCACCTTCAGGTTATCATTCGAACCCCCTCCAATATTAAGTTGCAAGTAACAGATAATTGCATTACGCATTGCGTGTAAACTAAACAATACGATTGTACTATGAACAAAGGATTGTTGTTTTCTCCCTAGTAGCAACAGCACATCTAGTACCTTAGAGATTTCTGTCACTTCCCAGATTACTAGAGGCATGAACCCACTATCGAGCATAAATACTTACTCTTGGAGTTCCTAGCATCTACTTGGCCAAGATAGCTACTAACAACGGAAAGCATGCAAGATCACAAATAACAAAGACATGATAGAATCAATAATCAATCTGAAATAACTTCTCAATATCCATCGGATCCTCGCAAACACAACATGTAGGATTACAAATAGATGATCTTGATCATGAACGGAGCTCACAAGATCTAAACATGGTAGCACAAAGGAGAAGAACCAACCATCTAGCTACTACATGGACCCGTAGTCCAAGGATGAACTACTCACGCATCACACCGGAGGCTTGCATGGTGATGAAGAAGGCCTCCAGGGTGAATTCTCCCCTCCAGCAGGGTGCCGGGAAGAGCTTCAGATCCCTCCCAATCAAGGGATGGAGATGACTGTGGCTACAAACTCTTTTGTGGAATTTTGATTGGGTACTTAGGGTTTCTGTATCAGAGGCATCTTATAGGCGAAAGGGGAGGCCGAGGGGGTGCCCTAGGCATCCACACCACCCGTTGGCGCGGCCAGGCCTAGCCCACGCGACCAGGTGGTGTGGCGGCCCTCTGGCCCCTCTCCGTCTCGTATTTCTGGCTCCATGTCCCCCTCGGTGAAACACTAACTTTGGCTTTTGTCCCATCCAATTCCGAGAATATTCATTTTCTGACTTTCCTGGAACCAAAAACAGCAGAAAACAGACAGCTGGCACTATGGCATCTTGTTAATAGGTTAGTCAAATAAAGTGTATAAAAATACTCCAAAGTTGGAACAAAACATAAGAAAGTAGATAAAAAACAAGCATGGAACATAAACAATTATAGATACGTTTGCAACGTATCAGAAACCGTTCCTGAACGATTCTCTTCATAAAGGAAAGAATCAATGATAGTGATCATTGTGTTTTCCCCACTGGTGTTTTCACTACATAAGTAGGATTCAAAATGTAGCCCATATCTTGTATGGATACATTTATGAATCATTTGTCATGATTACAGGAATATGACATACCTACGAACTACTAAGGAAATAATGGTAAAATAGAATTATGAGAAATCCCAAAGCAAAATTCCCTTGAGATTAGAAAGTAATTCGTTGCTGAATCTCACAAGTAAAGGGGTTACTTGGATTTTCCCAAATGACTGCAAATCCATAGTGGAAAAGAGGGTGAATGACAAAAGCACAATTTGTCAAGTATTGGACAAATTCAAATGAATTTGATTCAAGTGTGCTGAAAGTCTGGTGGATTTAAAAACTGGTAAAGTACTAGTATCTCATAGTAAATCTCTAAGTTTGATATTTGATCAAAGGATTTTGAAGTCATTCAAAATAGTGAGTGGATATGCAATTTGCATGAAATTGAGTGGGAGCTATGAAAGTCTTCCTGAAACAATATATGAATGACATATTTTTGAGTGGGAGCAATATAAGTCTCAAATTCAAATATGTAGGAACATAGTTTGAGTAAGAGTAGTGACTCATACCCAAATATGGTGGGAACATATTTTGAGTGGGAGCTTAGAGGAGTGATTCTTAAGTGTGTACACTAAGAATAAAATCGCAAGTACCGATAAATAATGATTTATAGGGAGTAGAAGTTGATAATAAGAATATTACGATATTATGTAGTATTCCTTAAAGGATTCTAAAAAGAGTTTCAGAATAGAAGTTAATTGAGGAACTGGTCCTTAATAACTCAAGATAGGAATAGTATTTAGTTTAACATTAATGGTTGAAAGAAAGAATAGGATGATCATCATCCACTATGTTGAGACATAGGTTCTATCTTGGAAAACCATGATGACAACTTAACATAATATATGATCCAAGAAGAAACATTTGAAAAGTGATTAAGTTTGAATCACGGAACGTTGAGCTAAGTTTTTCCGCAGTGTCTAATAGAGAACTGTAGACATGTTTTCCCAATCCATGAAGGATGGCATATCTTAAAGCATAAAGGGTTATGTTCTAAGGGAATATGTTGGAAACACCTGTAATACCGACAAAAGTCAAGTAGGAAGCAAGGTGAACAAAACATTGAAAGTTGCACAGGGTGCACTCGTGTTTCTATGATTACTATTATAATAATAGATAAGGGTACCATCTAAAGTGATGTATAGTGTTATGGCGGGGCTAGTTCGCTTTTAACATAGAATGATGTGTCCCAGGGCATAGTGCCCATGAGAAAGCTCTCAAGGTTGATCTAAAGTCACTGTAGGCTCCTGGAATTCGGCCTCATTTTGCTGCCATAGCGATGATACATACACAAAGATGTTATCATGTGATGATAAAGTATTAATGTCAATCAAGGTGACATTAGTAAGTTGCAAAGGATATGGGACTGTAAGTACATGCCGAAGACTCAACCTCTTCCATGAGCAAGCATGTTCAGGGTACCGGAATATATGGTGCCAATGATTAAGAACAAATGTAGCTAGTTTATTTGTACTCTAGGGCAAGTGGGAGACTGTTGGAAATATGCCCTAGAGACAAATAATAAGGATTATTATCAAATTTCATAAAGTTTATGATTAAGTTTTATATCATGATATAACTGTATTGAAAGGAAACGTCAATACACGTGTGATATATAAACAACCAGGGGTTCCCGGTGAAACTCTAGTCACTGGTTCATTGGTCAACAGATGATCAAAGTTTCCTGATCATGTGGCATTTATGCTAGTTGGAAATGGAGTCAACTCATTCTGAGAATGAGATGATGAACCAATACCCAACCTAAACATCATGACCCGATCATGTCACGAAGTTCAAGTTACGATGATTAGAATAGACCTTGTAGACTATTCCTTAGACCATGAGGCTATATCAATCACTGTCTCCCGAGAATGCTTAGATACCATCAAACGTCACTTGGTAATACAATGACAATAAAGGTGTGTTCAGGTATTCGAAGGAACCATAGAGGCAATATATGTCAAGAGCGAGATGTGTCCATCTACGTGACGAAAAGATACTCTAGGGCCCACTCGAAGAAGTTATATCCAATAGTTGCACAACGTGTGATTTGATCACAAGGATATCACTTATCGAAACAAGTCAAGTAGCATTGTTCGGTAACGAGATTGAACATGACATGGTGATGTCATTGATCAGATCTCGGACAATGCAAGTATTGAGAGACAAAAGGAATAAGACACGACTGTCCTGGTTCAAACGACGAATGATCTTTGTGGAATGCACATGGGTCATATGGCCATCCAGGTCCCTCTTTCGATCATTGGTCCGGGTGTGTCCCGACCATGTCTGGAGTGTTCCTGAACCGTGGGGTATCACGCTTAAGGGCTTGATGATGCTTAGAGAGTGTTTATAGGATCGGTAGAATCACCAAAGAAGAGAAGTGTGAAAACCGGAAGGGTTTCGGTAAGTCCGGAGGATGTCCGGAGTGGAGGTGGAAGGTGTTCCATAGCAATGGAGATTGAATAATATGTGAATGAATTCTAAATATTGATTTAATCATTTATTCATAATTATTTAATAAAAGAGAAATCAATTAAAAGGTTAAAATGCTTAATGGGCCAAATCCCGAAGGGGAAAGCACCCATGAGGGAAAGGCAAGAGGAGAGAGCAGGCAAGGGGGTGGCCGGCTACACCCCCTCTCCCCCTCCTTTAGTCCGACCCCATGACTTTGAGGGAGGTAGTACCTCCCCTCCCCCTATTTATAGTGGGGGTATTTTACCAGAAAATACACAACCAATATTCAATAAAGGTTTCCTCACTTTTGGGGAGACCTCCAATTGATACTCTCTCTCTCTATATATATATATATCTCTATCTCTCCTGTGACCGTGGTCCCAAGTTCAGACTGCACGGACAAGAGACATTTTCTCCACGGAGCGCCGTCCCGCTGTGGGATTCGGATCCAGGAGCTCTACTTCTGCAACTGCTGCTGGATCGGGGAAGCGGGAGTCATCGTCAGGCACCGGATGCATGTGACTCCCCGTGATGTGTCACACTTGAGGCACTCAAGTCGTTGGAGACGCAGGAGCGCAAGAACTTCATCATAATCTTGAGGCCAGCTTCGGCTCGTCTACATCAACCACCCTCTCATAAGCATGGACAACGCTTTTCGGTCTTCAAGGGTAAGTTTGCAAAAAGCCCCTCCCATTATTGCATTACTAATAGATAGGTCCTGGCAGCATCAGGGGTTCAGGGTCGTAGGGTAAAATTTTATTGTTTCCATACGTGAACCCCTACAAATATCTGGGGCATAGAAGTATGTGCACGGTCAGTTCTTGCATGACTCATGCCCTACAATGTCGGGAAAGCGCCGGCTAGGCCGGATCTTAAAGCTAATGGTTTCACAAATCTGCAACCTGTCCTTGGACTCTACACACTCTCGCTTGATGGTAAAAAAGTACACAAACAGATCTAATCTAGGATTGATACCTAGGAATCCTTCGCATAGAGCTACACAGTTGCTAAGGACTAAGATGTTGTTGGGAGAGAGGTTGTGGGGAAGTACCCAGAAGTGCCGGAGAACGTCCAGGAAGAAGTCGGAGACTGGCAAGCTTACGCCTCGTACCAGCTGAGACTTGAGGTACACCTTCTCTCTGGCTTGGGGAGAAGGGGCCACCTCACCGGCCGGCGCCGGCCGCCAGACCAAATCCTTCTCCACGGGGAGATACCCCTTAGTGACCAGTTCTTGCAAATCTTCGGCAGAGAGGTTAGAGCCTGTCCACACTCCCTTGTGGGAGTCATTGTCCTCTTCAGCGGCAGTCGTTCTTGGTCGTTGCCAGTGGTTTCCACCATGATGATGACAGGAACCAGGAACAACCAACCCCTCCGGCGGGACAGTTACTCCCTGGGATGGCTCTGGAATAGCCTTGGGGATCCTGTCCTCAAAGGAACGGAGCTGCTGGAAGTCATTGTGATGTTGGAAGTAGGTGGAGGAGAAGGGAGCTCTGGCTAGGGTTTTCTGAGGAGGAGCTCGAACGGGCGTGCGGCTGGAGGAAGACAAAGATGAAAGAGCGAATGCGGGTAAAAAGAAAATAACCTGGTCGCGGTGAAAATATATAGACCCCGCGTTAAGATTTGTGCAAAGGGATCTGGTGGGTGGAGCATTGCCGACGTGGAGACGAACGTGCACGGTAATTTCGCCACGTCCTCCGTCTTTGCCGCTTTACCGTTTCGGATTTTGCGCACATGAAAATAGCTCATGATTAATTCTCTACCATCTGTGAGTTTCGAGGTAGTGTATGTAGGGGTTCCGCGCATGAAAACAATAAATTTTTACCCTATGCCCCTGAACCCCTGAAGCTGCCAGGACCTATCTATTAGTAATACAGTAACATGAGGGGCTTTTCGCGAACTTACCCTTGAAGACCGAAAAGCATTGTCAACGCTCAGGAGAGCGTGGTTGATGTAGACGAGCCGAAGCCGACCTCAAGGTCGTGATGAAGTCCTTGCGCTCCTGTGGCTCAACGACTTGAGTGCCTCAAGTGTGACACCTCGCGGGGAGTTATACACGTCCGGTGCCTGACGATGACTCCCGCTTCCCCGATCCAGCAGCAGTTGCGGAAGTAGAGATCCTGGATCCGAATCCCGCAGCGCGACGACGCTCCGTGGTGAAGATATCTCTCGTTCGCGCAGTCCAAACTTGGGACCACGGTCATGAGAGAGAGAGAGAGAGAGAGAAAATACCAATTGGAGGTCTTCCTAAAAGTGACAAGACCTTTATTGAATTTGTGTGTATATTTCTTGGCCAAATACCCCCACTATATATAGGGGGAGGGGAGGTACTACCTCCCTCAAAGTCCCAGGGTGGGACTAAAGGAGAGGAGGAGGTGGGGGGAGGCGCCGCCGGCCAGCCCCCATGGGCCCCACGTGGGGGGTTGGCCCAATAGGGCCGCCAGCCACCCCTTGGCCCTTCTCCCCTCTTGCCTTTCCCTAATGGGTCCTCTCCCCTCCGGGAATTGGCCCATTAAGCCTTTGACCTTTTAAATTGATTTTCTTTTTATTAAATAAATTATGAATAAATGATTAAATCATTATTTAACATTCATTCATATATTATTCAACCTCCGTGGCTATGGAACACCTTTCACCTCCACTCCGGACATCCTCCGGACTTACCGAAACCCTTCTGCTTTTCTCTCTACTATTCTTCGGCGATTCTTCCAATCCTATAAACATTCTCTAAGCATCATTAAGCCGCGTGATACCCCACGGTTCGGGAACACTCCAGACATGGTCGGGACACTCCCGCACCAATGATCGTTCCTCAATTTCTAGAGGATGGTACAACTGCTCTTTGCATGCAATTGTATTATTTTATTTTATTTGGCCAGCGAGAGATTAGGTTACTCGATTCCGCCGGGAAGGTACAGCTTGCTCTTTGCATGAAATTTTCTGTAAGATTGCTCGTGCAAAAATAATCTGTATAATCCCGCTGGAGGAATAGCTAGCTGATTTGATCGATTGATAAACACTTTGTCCCCTACGGTCCTACCTTGCACTTCCCTAGGAACATGATGTATGGTTTGGACTTCCTTGATCCGTTGATTTGTTGTGCGTATGCATAGGGTTTTCTTTGGTGGAAAAAAGTACTCCCTCCATCTTGAAATATTTGTGGGAGATTGGTTATGAGGGACTCCCCTTGTGAAGATGTCCTTGTCTCCCCGGCAACGGCGCCAGAAAAGAGCTTGATGGGCCAAGATATATCGAGCTCGTTGGGGAACCCCAAGAGGAAGGTATGATGAGCGCAACAGAAAGTTTCCCTCAGTTATGAAACCAAGGGTATCGAACCAGTAGGAGCAAGGAAACACCTCCAAGGTGTTGTTGCTAACTTGGAATCCTGCACAACACAACCACAGAACTTTGCCCCCAACTTACAATGAGGTTGTCAATCTCAACGGTTTTGATGAAAACAAAGGATTAAACGTATTGTGTGGAAGAAAGTAAAAGCTTGAGTAAACAGAAAACAGTAAACAGTTGTAGATTGATGGTAAAAGAAAGGACTGGGGTCCATAGTTCACTAGTGGTGGTTCTCCTTAAAATAGATGACATGTTGGGTGAACAAATTACAGCGGGGTAACTGACAAACATCGAGAAAGCATACATGCATATACTAATCATCTTGAATCCTTTGAGATTTGATTGGGAATTACAACATTATACATAGACCATAATCCAACTACATCTATGACTAATAATCCACCTTCAGGTTATCATTCGAACCCCCTCCAATATTAAGTTGCAAGTAACAGATAATTGCATTACGCATTGCGTGTAAACTAAACAATACGATTGTACTATGAACAAAGGATTGTTGTTTTCTCCCTAGTAGCAACAGCACATCTAGTACCTTAGAGATTTCTGTCACTTCCCAGATTACTAGAGGCATGAACCCACTATCGAGCATAAATACTTACTCTTGGAGTTCCTAGCATCTACTTGGCCAAGATAGCTACTAACAACGGAAAGCATGCAAGATCACAAATAACAAAGACATGATAGAATCAATAATCAATCTGAAATAACTTCTCAATATCCATCGGATCCTCGCAAACACAACATGTAGGATTACAAATAGATGATCTTGATCATGAACGGAGCTCACAAGATCTAAACATGGTAGCACAAAGGAGAAGAACCAACCATCTAGCTACTACATGGACCCGTAGTCCAAGGATGAACTACTCACGCATCACACCGGAGGCTTGCATGGTGATGAAGAAGGCCTCCAGGGTGAATTCTCCCCTCCAGCAGGGTGCCGGGAAGAGCTTCAGATCCCTCCCAATCAAGGGATGGAGATGACTGTGGCTACAAACTCTTTTGTGGAATTTTGATTGGGTACTTAGGGTTTCTGTATCAGAGGCATCTTATAGGCGAAAGGGGAGGCCGAGGGGGTGCCCTAGGCATCCACACCACCCGTTGGCGCGGCCAGGCCTAGCCCACGCGACCAGGTGGTGTGGCGGCCCTCTGGCCCCTCTCCGTCTCGTATTTCTGGCTCCATGTCCCCCTCGGTGAAACACTAACTTTGGCTTTTGTCCCATCCAATTCCGAGAATATTCATTTTCTGACTTTCCTGGAACCAAAAACAGCAGAAAACAGACAGCTGGCACTATGGCATCTTGTTAATAGGTTAGTCAAATAAAGTGTATAAAAATACTCCAAAGTTGGAACAAAACATAAGAAAGTAGATAAAAAACAAGCATGGAACATAAACAATTATAGATACGTTTGCAACGTATCAGAAACCGTTCCTGAACGATTCTCTTCATAAAGGAAAGAATCAATGATAGTGATCATTGTGTTTTCCCCACTGGTGTTTTCACTACATAAGTAGGATTCAAAATGTAGCCCATATCTTGTATGGATACATTTATGAATCATTTGTCATGATTACAGGAATATGACATACCTACGAACTACTAAGGAAATAATGGTAAAATAGAATTATGAGAAATCCCAAAGCAAAATTCCCTTGAGATTAGAAAGTAATTCGTTGCTGAATCTCACAAGTAAAGGGGTTACTTGGATTTTCCCAAATGACTGCAAATCCATAGTGGAAAAGAGGGTGAATGACAAAAGCACAATTTGTCAAGTATTGGACAAATTCAAATGAATTTGATTCAAGTGTGCTGAAAGTCTGGTGGATTTAAAAACTGGTAAAGTACTAGTATCTCATAGTAAATCTCTAAGTTTGATATTTGATCAAAGGATTTTGAAGTCATTCAAAATAGTGAGTGGATATGCAATTTGCATGAAATTGAGTGGGAGCTATGAAAGTCTTCCTGAAACAATATATGAATGACATATTTTTGAGTGGGAGCAATATAAGTCTCAAATTCAAATATGTAGGAACATAGTTTGAGTAAGAGTAGTGACTCATACCCAAATATGGTGGGAACATATTTTGAGTGGGAGCTTAGAGGAGTGATTCTTAAGTGTGTACACTAAGAATAAAATCGCAAGTACCGATAAATAATGATTTATAGGGAGTAGAAGTTGATAATAAGAATATTACGATATTATGTAGTATTCCTTAAAGGATTCTAAAAAGAGTTTCAGAATAGAAGTTAATTGAGGAACTGGTCCTTAATAACTCAAGATAGGAATAGTATTTAGTTTAACATTAATGGTTGAAAGAAAGAATAGGATGATCATCATCCACTATGTTGAGACATAGGTTCTATCTTGGAAAACCATGATGACAACTTAACATAATATATGATCCAAGAAGAAACATTTGAAAAGTGATTAAGTTTGAATCACGGAACGTTGAGCTAAGTTTTTCCGCAGTGTCTAATAGAGAACTGTAGACATGTTTTCCCAATCCATGAAGGATGGCATATCTTAAAGCATAAAGGGTTATGTTCTAAGGGAATATGTTGGAAACACCTGTAATACCGACAAAAGTCAAGTAGGAAGCAAGGTGAACAAAACATTGAAAGTTGCACAGGGTGCACTCGTGTTTCTATGATTACTATTATAATAATAGATAAGGGTACCATCTAAAGTGATGTATAGTGTTATGGCGGGGCTAGTTCGCTTTTAACATAGAATGATGTGTCCCAGGGCATAGTGCCCATGAGAAAGCTCTCAAGGTTGATCTAAAGTCACTGTAGGCTCCTGGAATTCGGCCTCATTTTGCTGCCATAGCGATGATACATACACAAAGATGTTATCATGTGATGATAAAGTATTAATGTCAATCAAGGTGACATTAGTAAGTTGCAAAGGATATGGGACTGTAAGTACATGCCGAAGACTCAACCTCTTCCATGAGCAAGCATGTTCAGGGTACCGGAATATATGGTGCCAATGATTAAGAACAAATGTAGCTAGTTTATTTGTACTCTAGGGCAAGTGGGAGACTGTTGGAAATATGCCCTAGAGACAAATAATAAGGATTATTATCAAATTTCATAAAGTTTATGATTAAGTTTTATATCATGATATAACTGTATTGAAAGGAAACGTCAATACACGTGTGATATATAAACAACCAGGGGTTCCCGGTGAAACTCTAGTCACTGGTTCATTGGTCAACAGATGATCAAAGTTTCCTGATCATGTGGCATTTATGCTAGTTGGAAATGGAGTCAACTCATTCTGAGAATGAGATGATGAACCAATACCCAACCTAAACATCATGACCCGATCATGTCACGAAGTTCAAGTTACGATGATTAGAATAGACCTTGTAGACTATTCCTTAGACCATGAGGCTATATCAATCACTGTCTCCCGAGAATGCTTAGATACCATCAAACGTCACTTGGTAATACAATGACAATAAAGGTGTGTTCAGGTATTCGAAGGAACCATAGAGGCAATATATGTCAAGAGCGAGATGTGTCCATCTACGTGACGAAAAGATACTCTAGGGCCCACTCGAAGAAGTTATATCCAATAGTTGCACAACGTGTGATTTGATCACAAGGATATCACTTATCGAAACAAGTCAAGTAGCATTGTTCGGTAACGAGATTGAACATGACATGGTGATGTCATTGATCAGATCTCGGACAATGCAAGTATTGAGAGACAAAAGGAATAAGACACGACTGTCCTGGTTCAAACGACGAATGATCTTTGTGGAATGCACATGGGTCATATGGCCATCCAGGTCCCTCTTTCGATCATTGGTCCGGGTGTGTCCCGACCATGTCTGGAGTGTTCCTGAACCGTGGGGTATCACGCTTAAGGGCTTGATGATGCTTAGAGAGTGTTTATAGGATCGGTAGAATCACCAAAGAAGAGAAGTGAGAAAACCGGAAGGGTTTCGGTAAGTCCGGAGGATGTCCGGAGTGGAGGTGGAAGGTGTTCCATAGCAATGGAGATTGAATAATATGTGAATGAATTCTAAATATTGATTTAATCATTTATTCATAATTATTTAATAAAAGAGAAATCAATTAAAAGGTTAAAATGCTTAATGGGCCAAATCCCGAAGGGGAAAGCACCCATGAGGGAAAGGCAAGAGGAGAGAGCAGGCAAGGGGGTGGCCGGCTACACCCCCTCTCCCCCTCCTTTAGTCCGACCCCATGACTTTGAGGGAGGTAGTACCTCCCCTCCCCCTATTTATAGTGGGGGTATTTTACCAGAAAATACACAACCAATATTCAATAAAGGTTTCCTCACTTTTGGGGAGACCTCCAATTGATACTCTCTCTCTCTATATATATATATATCTCTATCTCTCCTGTGACCGTGGTCCCAAGTTCAGACTGCACGGACAAGAGACATTTTCTCCACGGAGCGCCGTCCCGCTGTGGGATTCGGATCCAGGAGCTCTACTTCTGCAACTGCTGCTGGATCGGGGAAGCGGGAGTCATCGTCAGGCACCGGATGCATGTGACTCCCCGTGATGTGTCACACTTGAGGCACTCAAGTCGTTGGAGACGCAGGAGCGCAAGAACTTCATCATAATCTTGAGGCCAGCTTCGGCTCGTCTACATCAACCACCCTCTCATAAGCATGGACAACGCTTTTCGGTCTTCAAGGGTAAGTTTGCAAAAAGCCCCTCCCATTATTGCATTACTAATAGATAGGTCCTGGCAGCATCAGGGGTTCAGGGTCGTAGGGTAAAATTTTATTGTTTCCATACGTGAACCCCTACAAATATCTGGGGCATAGAAGTATGTGCACGGTCAGTTCTTGCATGACTCATGCCCTACAATGTCGGGAAAGCGCCGGCTAGGCCGGATCTTAAAGCTAATGGTTTCACAAATCTGCAACCTGTCCTTGGACTCTACACACTCTCGCTTGATGGTAAAAAAGTACACAAACAGATCTAATCTAGGATTGATACCTAGGAATCCTTCGCATAGAGCTACACAGTTGCTAAGGACTAAGATGTTGTTGGGAGAGAGGTTGTGGGGAAGTACCCAGAAGTGCCGGAGAACGTCCAGGAAGAAGTCGGAGACTGGCAAGCTTACGCCTCGTACCAGCTGAGACTTGAGGTACACCTTCTCTCTGGCTTGGGGAGAAGGGGCCACCTCACCGGCCGGCGCCGGCCGCCAGACCAAATCCTTCTCCACGGGGAGATACCCCTTAGTGACCAGTTCTTGCAAATCTTCGGCAGAGAGGTTAGAGCCTGTCCACACTCCCTTGTGGGAGTCATTGTCCTCTTCAGCGGCAGTCGTTCTTGGTCGTTGCCAGTGGTTTCCACCATGATGATGACAGGAACCAGGAACAACCAACCCCTCCGGCGGGACAGTTACTCCCTGGGATGGCTCTGGAATAGCCTTGGGGATCCTGTCCTCAAAGGAACGGAGCTGCTGGAAGTCATTGTGATGTTGGAAGTAGGTGGAGGAGAAGGGAGCTCTGGCTAGGGTTTTCTGAGGAGGAGCTCGAACGGGCGTGCGGCTGGAGGAAGACAAAGATGAAAGAGCGAATGCGGGTAAAAAGAAAATAACCTGGTCGCGGTGAAAATATATAGACCCCGCGTTAAGATTTGTGCAAAGGGATCTGGTGGGTGGAGCATTGCCGACGTGGAGACGAACGTGCACGGTAATTTCGCCACGTCCTCCGTCTTTGCCGCTTTACCGTTTCGGATTTTGCGCACATGAAAATAGCTCATGATTAATTCTCTACCATCTGTGAGTTTCGAGGTAGTGTATGTAGGGGTTCCGCGCATGAAAACAATAAATTTTTACCCTATGCCCCTGAACCCCTGAAGCTGCCAGGACCTATCTATTAGTAATACAGTAACATGAGGGGCTTTTCGCGAACTTACCCTTGAAGACCGAAAAGCATTGTCAACGCTCAGGAGAGCGTGGTTGATGTAGACGAGCCGAAGCCGACCTCAAGGTCGTGATGAAGTCCTTGCGCTCCTGTGGCTCAACGACTTGAGTGCCTCAAGTGTGACACCTCGCGGGGAGTTATACACGTCCGGTGCCTGACGATGACTCCCGCTTCCCCGATCCAGCAGCAGTTGCGGAAGTAGAGATCCTGGATCCGAATCCCGCAGCGCGACGACGCTCCGTGGTGAAGATATCTCTCGTTCGCGCAGTCCAAACTTGGGACCACGGTCACGAGAGAGAGAGAGAGAGAGAGAGAAAATACCAATTGGAGGTCTTCCTAAAAGTGACAAGACCTTTATTGAATTTGTGTGTATATTTCTTGGCCAAATACCCCCACTATATATAGGGGGAGGGGAGGTACTACCTCCCTCAAAGTCCCAGGGTGGGACTAAAGGAGAGGAGGAGGTGGGGGGAGGCGCCGCCGGCCAGCCCCCATGGGCCCCACGTGGGGGGTTGGCCCAATAGGGCCGCCAGCCACCCCTTGGCCCTTCTCCCCTCTTGCCTTTCCCTAATGGGTCCTCTCCCCTCCGGGAATTGGCCCATTAAGCCTTTGACCTTTTAAATTGATTTTCTTTTTATTAAATAAATTATGAATAAATGATTAAATCATTATTTAACATTCATTCATATATTATTCAACCTCCGTGGCTATGGAACACCTTTCACCTCCACTCCGGACATCCTCCGGACTTACCGAAACCCTTCTGCTTTTCTCTCTACTATTCTTCGGCGATTCTTCCAATCCTATAAACATTCTCTAAGCATCATTAAGCCGCGTGATACCCCACGGTTCGGGAACACTCCAGACATGGTCGGGACACTCCCGCACCAATGATCGTTCCTCAATTTCTAGAGGATGGTACAACTGCTCTTTGCATGCAATTGTATTATTTTATTTTATTTGGCCAGCGAGAGATTAGGTTACTCGATTCCGCCGGGAAGGTACAGCTTGCTCTTTGCATGAAATTTTCTGTAAGATTGCTCGTGCAAAAATAATCTGTATAATCCCGCTGGAGGAATAGCTAGCTGATTTGATCGATTGATAAACACTTTGTCCCCTACGGTCCTACCTTGCACTTCCCTAGGAACATGATGTATGGTTTGGACTTCCTTGATCCGTTGATTTGTTGTGCGTATGCATAGGGTTTTCTTTGGTGGAAAAAAGTACTCCCTCCATCTTGAAATATTTGTGGGAGATTTATCTAAATTCGCTTTTATCTAACCTATTTTTGTCTATAGGTACAGGCTAATCCAAACAAATTTCGATATCTATTCTGAGACAGACGACATACTATGATTTAAGCGTACATGTCGTCTTGGAGAATAACATGATCCATCGAGTGTCGAGTGTCTAATAACAAACCGCTACACTGAATGCATCGGGATAGTTTCATCGTGCTCTGGTGATATCCTGATTTGATGATGGATTGTTCCACTTCCACGTTCAGGTGAGTAGGCGACGACATCGCTTTGCATGGATGGCTCGGTCTCCTCCATCCTACTGCAAGCTCCTATGCCACGCCGACGGCCGCAGTCCGGCAATGATCATGTCATGTCCTAAGTCCTAACAAGGTACATGTACTTCTCATTTACTTCCTCCTCTAGTTGTAGCGTTTTTTTATTTCAGTGCCATGATTTATTCGTACCCAGCATCAAGGTTGCACATGTTTACCTTCGACCACCGGTACAAAAATATCCTGGCTCTGTTTTAGTCATAATAACCTGTATGAGACTTACCAGCAAGAGCTGATCTAGGTTCTCTCATATCCTACGGTGTTTCCTCCTAGAAGATTATGCATGGACCATCATAGACCACCGATTAAGCACGACTGCACCAGGGAAGCATGTCGTTTGTCAACGGGACACGCCAACATATATTGTAAGAATACTCAAATTAATCCACGGTCCAACCATTCTTTTATTGACAGTACCAACATTTGTCTATCTACATGATGGATTCTGGCTTGATTTGTATCACATGCCGGAACACTAATATTCTGAAACCCGGTGTACAAATTTTCAAAACGGGTAGGAAATTTTGGATGGAAACAGTGTAATGAAAGCACACTAGATTTTTTGAGGGATTCACTATATTTAACATATATGATTTCGAGATATGAATCCTGAAGTTCAATACGGTTACTCCATTTCTAGAAAAAAAACTCAGAATTTTAATTAAAATAGCTACAGAACCAAAACGGTATTTTTCATGACAGATCAATCTACTCGTGAGAGACAAAAAAGTATTGAACGTCCTTTGTATCCTAATACTAAATCTTGGACACATAAAAGTATAAGAAATTATAATTCTCTTCAAGTTTATACCAGTCATGTTTATTGGGAGGAACTAACACCTATTCTTTTCTCAATACCTTTATCTAGAAAATACTAAAACCAATAAATACGTGGTGCTTGCACTTTCTGTGGTAGTATAATAGAAATCACAATTTGCATATGGGGCGCAAAGTTTTTTTCTATATTGTGGAGGCAGCCTACTAGATATTCATTCGAGTAATACAAATTTCACACCTTTTTCATTATTTTTAATTTACAGTTGGTAATAAAGTTCCGGTTCTTTTCAGTCAAAAGAAGAATGGTTGACCTACATTAGTTCTTGCACGCTTTATTGCTCCATGTCATAAACCACTAGCTTTCAATACCAAAATATCCATAAATCCTTATCATATATATTTTTTCAATATCGCCAATTTGTTCCAACTTCAGAGGACAATGTGCAATGAATTTGAACATTTGGATCTCGAATATAATAAGCATTTGATGATTTAGGGGGATGCAGTTTACATTATATTGTAAAAAGCAAAAGATACTGGTCCAGTTATTCTGTGATATAAATAACAAAACAATCTGTTTTGAAAATTAAATAAATATAAAATATTTGTTTTCAATACAAATAGTGTTCATCAATAATACTTGCATTCATTATGAAGATGTGACATCTCAAGGTATCACTAATTCGGAATAACTTCTCTGATAATGGAACACACTTTGGAAAGACGACTTGGATATGTCAGAACTAGCAATATCATTTTGTTAAGAAGAGAAATTTTCTATACTATCACCATTAACATGTCTAGAAAATGTTCCATGACCACATTTACTTCTACACTATGGAATAATCTATATTCACCGACAGTTGACTTTAGTTTTTTTTGTAGGTAACTTTAGATATGAATAAAGTCCACATAACTTAGTGGGTAAACATCACCATACCCTTACTGTACATAATTATTGCACAAAGTAATAAAACTAGGATCGTCCTGTCAGTGGGCACTATTGGTCAAGTTTTTCATCATAACCAAGATCATTTTTTCGCGGGTAACTTCAGATATGAATAAAGGCTACATGATTTAATGGGTAAAGACCACCATACTCTTACGGTACATAATTATTGTACAAAGTACTAGAACTAGGATCGCCCTGTCTGTGGGCACTATTGAGGGCACTATTGATCAAGTTTTCATCGTAACCAGATAGTCCAACCTACAATGGACATTCTCCATCAAGCATAGCAAAATCAACGTTCCTTATTTTTTTTTTATTGCGGGAGGCTTATTATTTGTTGTTAATTGGTATTGTACTATTAATTCTTAAATTTGATATAGAATATTTTGTGTCATTTCGAAGCAAATGGCAGTGTATTGATGGTAGTTTTCAATGCACATAGGTGGGTCGGCGAACTACATTCATGAGGAATTACACATTTGTACGCAATTTTAAAATAATTCAGAGAATAGCGCACGAGACTAACCCTCACACTTATTATTATATTACTATTTTGTTAATTCCGTAGTTATCCTCTTATTTCTTAATCTCGGCCATGCTAGATAAACAAGTTATTACCGGCTGGTGAACATGTTTTTAAAAACCCATCAAACGTGTATATGAAGAAATTTATAAAGCTCATGGAGAAATAAGATTTTCTAGGCTCACTAACATCTAGAGAGACCCATCAAATAAATCGAACATAAGAGGCAATATTAACAAGGTGATTCATGGACATGCAAACCATACATTAATACATTGACTACATAAAATCCTCCAAAATTAAAATTGATTAAATATTTATAAAATAATTGTCTTTTGAAAAATAAGAAAAAGTAAATGATAAATATATGTACAAATGTATAATAATTTATTATTGCTTGGCAGGCCTCATGTACATTTAAAAATAGATTAAACATGCACAGACTAAATGTATTTTTCTGGAACAATGAAAACTACATGAGGAATAACAATACAGATATGTTATACTTTATTTTGCTTGGTAGACTATAGTTATGTTTAATCATATAGGACACTCCTGGTTAGGTTTGGTTTTCCACTCAAAGAAAAACTTATATTAATAATTTCATAATACTACATATAATAATGATAAAAAATACAAGTAAACATAATTTGAAACTATACAAGTTTTAAGATTTAAATATATTTATATATAGTATTTAGCATAAATATGCTAAGTACGATTAACATGGTTGCTTGCGCATGTGCGCGGGCCACTATGCTAGTTACTTTAATGATAAAAAGTTTGTGCTAACCCTAAATTGGGTGATTTGGATCTTGATAACCTTAATTAAAGATTTGGGATGTTACAAACCTTCCCCCTTAAACAAAATCTCGTCCCGAGATTTAAGAAAGAAAACTAGGAACTAAAGAGATCTGGAAACTCAGTCCTAATGTAATCTTCTCACTCCCAGGTGACTTCCTCTTCGGTATGATTGCTCCATTGGATCTTGAGAAACTTGATACTCTGGGTCCTGGTGGTTCTGTAAGCTTTTTCCAAGATACGGATGGGCACTTCACGATACGTCAGATCCTTGTTGATATCAACAACTCGGTGATCGATGTAACTTGATACTCCGGGTCCTGGTGGTTCCGTAAGTTTCTTTCAAGATACGGATGGGCACTTCACGATATGTCAGATCCTTGTTGATATCAACGGCTCGGTGATCGATGTTCTTAAAAACTTCGGTCTTCTCCGGCACTTCTAGACATTTGTGAAGTAACGAGATATGGAACACATCATTGATGGCTGACATCTCCTCCGGCAGTTCCAGTTGATACGATACTTCTACTCGGCGATTCAGAATCTTGAAGGGTCCAATATATCTGGGGGCTAACTTTCCTTTCAGACTAAAACGTTGCGTTCCCTTCAATGGCAAAACCTTGAGATACACAAAATCTCCAACATTGAAGGTCAGGTCTCTACGTCTCTTATCGGCATAACTCTTCTGTCTGGATTGGGCGGTCTTGAGATGCTCATGGACCTTGTGAACCTTCTCTTCGGCTTCTCGTAGGATGTCGGGTCCAAAAATCTGACTCTCTCCTACTTGTGACCAATTCAACAGGGTACGTCACTTTCTTCCATATAAGAACTCAAATGGGGCCATTTGCAAACTGGCTTGATAACTGTTGTTGTATGAGAATTCTACGAAAGGCAGACAGTCTTCCCATTTTGATCCATACTCTAGCACACAAGCTCTCAACATATCTTCTAAGATCTGGTTGACTCTTTCAGTTTGTCCATCGGTCTGTGGGTGATAAGCTGTGCTGAAATTCAACTTGGTTCCCAATCCTTCTTGGACTTTCTGCCAAAATCTTGAGGTGAATTGGGTTCCTTGATCCGACACTATGGTCTTGGGGATTCCATGCAAACTAACAATTCTAGCAATGTACAACTCTGCTAGCTTCGAACTCTGGTAGGTTGTCTTGACAGGTATAAAATGGGCTACCTTGGACAGTCTATCAACTATGACCTAGATTGAGTCATTTCCCTACTAGAAGTAGGCAAACCGGTGATAAAGTCCATTCCGACGGAGTCCCATTTCCATTCCGGAATCTGCAATGGTTGCAACAGTCCTGCGGGTCTCTGATGTTCCGCTTTGACTCTCTGATAGATATCACACTTGGCTATGCAGCTTCTAATTTCTCTCTTCATCTTGTGCCACCAAAATTGCTCCTTCAAATCTCGATACATCTTCGTTCCTCTAGGGTGGATAGAATAAAGAGTATCATGAGCTTCTTGCATGATAACTTGCTTCAGCTTTGAATCTGCGGGCACACAAATACGTCCTTTGTACCACAGAACTCCTTCTTCGTCTTCGGTGAATCCGGGTACCTTTCATGTACTAATACGATGCTTGATTCCGTCGATACTTGCATTTCCCTTCTAGGATTCCTTGATCTGGCTGATCAAAGTGGTTTGAAGTTCAATGCCAGCTAAAAATCCTTTTCTAACTAGCTCAGTTCTAAACTGCTCCAACTCTTCATGCAAACTTGGTTGGTTCTCTTTGATCATGGTGTTTAATCTACATGGTAATCTGCTAAGAGCATCCGCTACCACATTGGCTTTGCCGGGGTGATAGTGAATGTCAAGTTCATAATCCTTGATTAACTGTATCCATCTCCTTTGCCTCATATTCAGCTCCTTCTGAGTGAAAATATACTTCAAGCTCTTGTGATCTGAATAAATCTCATAGCGATTACCCATAAGGTAATGACGCCATGTCTTCAAGGCTAAAACTACAGCTGCTATTTCAAGATCCATGGGTAGGGTGGTTTGCTCATGCTGCTTCAGTTGTCTTGACAAATATTCTATGACTTTGCCTTCTTGCATCAACACACATCCGAGACCAATCTTGAATGCATCACAATACACATCAAATGGCTTCTTGATATCTGGCATAATCAATATTGGGGCTGCAATCAATCTCTTCTTGAGCTCTTGGAAACTTGCTTCACATTTGTTGGTCCATTCAAACTTCTTGTCCTTCTTCAACAATTCGGTCATGGGTCTTGCGATGCTAGAAAATCCTTCTACGAACTTGCGGTAATATCCCGCTAATCCAAGAAATGCACGGACTTGGGTTTGAGTGGTTGGTGCTTCCCATTCTTCAAGATCTTTGATCTTGGCGGGATCAACAGCGACTCCTCCTGTTGACACAATATGTCCGAGGAATCCTACTTCTTTCAGCCAAAACTCACATTTGGTGAACTTGGCATACAAATGATGTTCTCTAAGGGTTTCAAGGATGATTCTCAAATGTTGCTCATGGTCTTCTTTTGACTTGGAGTAGATAAGAATATCGTCGATAAACACAACGACAAACTTATCCAGAAAGTTCATAAAGATCTTATTCATGAGATTCATGAAATAAGCGGGGGCATTGGCTAATCCAAAATACATGACCGTATACTCATACAATCCATATCTGGTAGTAAAGGCGGTCTTTGGAATATCCGTTGCACGAATCTTAAGTTGATGATAACCAGTCCTAAGATCAATCTTAGAAAACACTCTGGCACCAGTCAACTGATCAAACAAATCCTCTATCTTGGGCAGTGGGTACTTGTTCTTGATGGTGACATCATTCAGCTTCCGGTAATCTGTGCACAAACGGTTGCCTCCATATTTCTTGTCGACGAACAACACGGGCGATATCCATGGCGATGCGCTTGGTTGAATCAAACCTTTCTCCAACATAGCATCAAGTTGCTTCTTCAGCTCTTGATCCGGGGGCATACCGGGCAATTCATTTGGGAATACGTCGGGGTATTCACAGACTACTCTGACTTGGTCTATGGTGGATAGGGCTAGACTCTTGTTGCATTTGAATTGACGGGGCAAGGTTTTAGAAACATGCTCTACTGTTACTCCAGAGCTACTGGTCATGGTGATGGCTTTCTTGGCAAAGTCGATCAATCCTTTATGTTTCGACATCCAATCCATTCATAGTACTACTTCCAAACCTTTGGTTCCAAGTACTATTAGATTGGCATAAAAATCTATCCCATGAATTCTGATAGGCACAGCCTTGCAAAATTTTCTAGCTTTGGTGGTTGAACCAGGTATTTGAACTATCATAACATGCTTCAAGTTGGTTGGGTGAATCTTACTAGTGCATGCAAATTCTTCTGTAACAAACGAGTGCGATGCTCCAGAATCAAACAACACTCTTGCTAATACTGAGTTAACAGAAAACATACCAAACACGACATCAGGCGCTTCCTGGGCTTCTTCAGCGTTCATGTGGAACAAACGGCCGTTGCGGTTGAGAGAATTCCCGGGGGCGAATCTCCTTCCGGGCTGAACACGGCACTGCTGCTGAGCCGGGGCATTCACATTGGCAGTGGCGGCAATCTTCTTGGGACACTCATTGGAGTAGTGACCCTTCACTCCACATTCAAAGAAAGAGATCTGAGACTTGTCTTTGGCTACAATAGGCACGGCATTGCTTCCAGTCCTTGGGGCAGTATTGTTGTTGTTGTTAGACTTGGGCGGTGCATGGTTGATGTTATTGGAGTTGTCGGGGTTATTATTGTGGTTCCCTCCGGACTTCACATTTCCTCCTGGGGTAGCTTGGGCGAGACATTGGGGGTCTATTGTTCTGCGGGGCATATCATGCATACGGGTTGGGGCGACACTTCTGGTGACTGTTGGATCCACTCTGGTGCATCATCCTACGCTTACGGTTGTCGTTGGCTTGGTTGATCTTTCCTTCCATCTAGATGGCAGAGTTGACTAGCTCTTCGAGATCGTCAAAACGGATGTTGATTAACACCGTTTGCATCTCATCATGCAATCCATTTAGGAATCTATCCTTCTTCTTGGCTTCAGTGTTGATCTCATCAAGTGCGTACCTAGCGAGAGACATAAATCTGTCACAGTACTCTATTACAGTCATCCTGCCTTGCTTCAGCTCTCTGAATTCATCTCTCATTCTGGTGACTAAACCTTGCGGCACATGGGTGCGGCTAAACTTGGTCTTGAAAGCTTCCCACGTCATCACTTGACCATGGTTCATAGTACGGGTGCTATTCCACCAGGCTCTTGCATCTCCTGCCAGGTAGTGGGTGGCAAACAGTACTTGCTCATTTGCGTCAACTCCCGCTACTTCTAGGTTATTCTTCATGGTCTATAACCAATCATTAGCATCAAGTGGGTCTTCAGACTTGCTAAAGATAGGGGGATTGGTATTCTGGAAGTTTTTGAGTTTGGATCCATGATGATCCTGATTTCCTTGGCCTTGATTGTTGTGGGCCATCTAGGCGATCTGTTGCAGGGTAGCTAGGTTGGCTTGGCGCTCTGCTCTACTAGCTTCACGGTCGGAAACTAGCATCTGTAGATTCTGCAGCATCGGGTCCTGCGATGAGCTGCTTCCTCCGGGGTTTCCACGAGTCATCTGAAGATTGAGATAGATAATGAGATAAGAGGGAATTTTCTAAGGTTCATGGTTTTGTTTTCAAAAGCTAAAACTTTGAGTTTGACTCATGTTTTGCAAACTAACAACTTCTCATTCATTAATTCTAGCAAAGCACACGATACAAACACACACACACCACATCATAAAAGGAAAACATATGGATTTGAGAACCATTCTGTGAACTACGATACAGTGGGACCGATACATCTCACTCCTATGATAGTGCTCTAGTGCATGCATCTACTCATTGTCGATGAAGTCGGAGTCGTCATCATCGGTGTAGAAGTCCATGGCATCATCCTCTAGGTAGTCATCATCATTGCTAAGGTACGAGTGAATATCCCCCTGGATGTCTTCACCTTCACCTTTTGCTGCAAGCTGAGCTTCTTGCTCCTTGATGGTCTCCTCGAGGTCGGCCACCTTTTTGCGAAGATGGGCGATGGTGCGATCCTTCTTTGTGTGTTGACGACGAAGTGATTGACGATCCTTGACGAGGAGTGAGAAAGTTTGGGCCTTCTGGGTGGCAATGGCAAGGTTGTGGTTGGCGTACTCTCGAGCATTGTCCAATTCCTTCTGCCTATCGTAGAGTAGGAAGTCAAGGTTCTCCACTTGGCGCCTCATCTCCGGGTGACTTGGCATCTCTAACGGCATTCCCATAGAATCACGCCTTGCATAGTGCGCAAAGCGGGTTCCCTGGATCAAGTTGCCGTTCTGTCCACAAAGACGGGCTAGAGCTTCATGCATTGCCCTGGCTAATCCATCTAGCCAGTTGTTCTCTCTCACGGTGAACGGAATCTTCTCCGAAAGGGGCGCTTCCATCTTGCCTCGAAGATCAGCAACTATCAGCCATTGTAGATCTCCTCCTGGGTGGTCATTGAGTTGAGCTCCGAAGAATTCCGGATGCGGGTGCTCCAGGTACTCAGACAGTGCATCAAGATCCCTCTCGAAGATCAGTTGGCCTCCGTTTCCCAACTGGTAGAACTTGCAATATGAAATTCCATCTATAAGAATTTAGGATGAGAAAGTTAGTGAAGTGATCAAGTGTGTCAAATTTTACGTAGTAATGTAAGAATTTTTTAGGAACATGAATTTTTTTGAAAGAATCTCAAGGATAAGAGTGGGAATAGGTTTTCATAAATACTCACTTCTTTGGTTTTGAAACTGAGTTTTTGTTTGGATGTCCATTCTAACTAGGGTCTCCTATGGTCAGGATGGCTCTGATACCAACTTGTCAACACCCGGATTTTTAATCCTAGATGCCTGTTATGCCATAAATCGCAATCCCAGGATTACCATTTTTGCGAGATATAACAGATTGGATATCACAGTACATCATCCATTACAAACCATAATAAGGTCTTACACAAATAAAGGATCTCATGATCCAGTCTTTAATACAAACAAGTAGCGGAAATATAAGCGTAGCGGTGGGCTCCATCTTCAGTGTCACAGGAAATGCTGATGATGGGAGATAATCCTAGTTGTTGTAGCCGTCCTGCTGTCCTTCCTCCTGATAGTCCTCTTCATAGTCCGGCCACGGAATAGCCGGGGACAAAGCCATGAGTACTCTTTAAGTACTCGCAAACTATCACTAACATGTAAGGTAGTTCTAGTAGGAATTCTAAGTTCTACGTTTATCTGTAAAGTTAAGTTTGAAACCTAAGATGAGTTCAGAAACAAAGAAAGATAAAGTAAAGTTCTAAATCACTTGAGTGGGAACTTAGTTTTCATTATCACAACCCTGTTGGGGTCAAGTCATGTCACAATTCATTTCATAAGTCATTTTGAAAACATCTGACAACAGAACAGTATGGCCACTCCAACTGTCCATGACCACGGACATGGCTATTCGAATAGTTTGACACTCTGCAGAGGTGGTACACTTTCACCACAAAATTCGATACATTCGTGAGGGATAACCCTGAATCATCATATTTAGTATGCGGATAATCAACATAACCTTTCCTTTACACACTCTAGTATAAGCACCTCTCCTATGAGCTTGGTCTCCCAGCCATGGCCATCTGCCATCCTGTGCACTGCATAGGTGGACAACATCAAGAGGTAGCCTCAGCTCAAACCTCTCCCGCGAGGGAACCCATACTAATGCATATAAACTTCCGGCCAAGCCTTACCTAATTTAGGTATTGTGGTTGTACGGTAAAAATTGGAATGGTATCGCATCCGAACCCAACCATCAGTTTTTTTATAAAGGGCTAAGGCTCATGCCTCAATATTTTCATCATCATAAACCATTTGTGTTTCACAACACATGTCAAAACATTTCAATAGAATTCATTCCAAGGTTTTCATAAGAATCTTCACCAAGTATTCCCATCTAGAGTGATCAAGTTTTTGGTTTAGCTCTAACCACAAGTTAAGAGTGTTCACTAATGTGGGATGCTAATCTCAGTCTCATGCCATAGAATGACATCTAGTATAGGCCTAGTTTTATACTCTTTATGCTATCTAAACTACTTTCTAAAATCTCACAAAGTATTACTAGAAGTAAAGAAACTTTGATAAAGCAAAAGTAGAACTTGTAAGTAAAACTTGGGATGGGTATAAATCAAAAAGGGTGTAACCAAAACATGCTTAAGGAATTTTTCTTAGGTTATCTTGCTTGCAAGGGTTAGCTTGCATTGTTAATGATGGCTTGCCTTGGTTGGTGCAGTGGTTGAAATTCTCCTCGTCTTCTTCGGGGTAGAACTCCTCCTCTTCGTACAATTGGTCGGTAATATCGTCTATAAATACATATGGAAAACACAATCATCCAACAATACTTAACTAGTCTATTTAGTACACTAATGCACACACTTGATGGTCTAGCATCATCACAGTCACCACAAGATTTAATAAACTAGTTTCATTTATTTTATTTGAGAAAAGTAATGTCTACTCATTGAAATTAATTTAGATTTAATATTCTCCAATTAAAATATGGGATCATGTGGACATATGTCATCACCACATATTCTAACACTTGGGAATGTGATTTAAGGTGTTGGTCACATTTTATAAAGTTTAAGTGTATTATTTAAATGATTTAAAGTGACTAGAAATACCTATATAGCATTATTTTGGTACTAGTACAAAGTAACTGCATGCAAACCTAAATATTATTACATATCTAGATAGATATTATCAAATGTGATTTTTGAGAGTTGGAATCAACTCAAAATCTATTATGGTTGATTTTTGAAAAATGTGTGAATGTAGAAAAGTCTCAGCCTTGTTATTTTTTCTATATGTGATCTCCAACTCCAATTTATTTAAATCCAACAGCCATGGATAAAGATTTTAAGTATCTTTCGAACAAAATTTGAATCATTCATTTTGGTTTAGTAAATCTTTCTGAATTGATTTTCAAACCAGTGGACAGAATCTAGTTTAAATCTAAATAGAAAAATATCTATTTGAATTCGTGGGCTAGCGCGGGAAACTAAACGGGCCGACCCAGTGGCGCTCCGCGGCGTAGAGGGCTACTGACAAGGGGGTCCCGCATGTCAGCAGCACTTAAAACTCAAAACGATATGGGGAATTCTGGGCGCTACGATTAGACGGTGGATGAACGGTCATGGTTCATCATCGACGACGAACAGGTCGATGGCGAGAATGAACCCTAGCGGCTTGGTGGGGGTCGATTGGGGGCTTACCAGGGCTCTAGTTAATGTAGCGATGGGGGCGATCGAGCAGGTGGACGACGACGGTCTCAGGCATGGTCGCGGCGACTCCTGGGGTGGTCACAATCAACAGGGCCCTTCTCCTCTAGTGGCGGCCAGCTCCGGCAAAATTCCGGCCAACGGCTACTCGCCTTGCTCTGAGGAGAAGTGGGGAGGACTCAGTGTTGAGAGGGGAGGTGAGTGGTGCGCAGAATTTGGACGGAGGAGGCCTCCTTTTTAAGGCTCGACGGTGAGGCAGTGCGGTATGGGCGCAGCTCGTCGGAGACGATGGTACCGGCAGCTATGGTCGGGGATGAGCTAGGCGGATGGTGCGTTGTCTGCTGGCGGTCAGCTACGGCATAATGGCGTGGATATGGGCATTGGAAAATGGCCGGGCGCGTCCGCGCTCTGGGCGGAGGCAGTGAGTGTTCGATGCAGCGCACGGTGGCTGCTGCTCGCGCGGTGGGAAATGGGCATGTCCGGGTGGTTGTTAGAGTCATGGCGGAGCGGCACGCGTGAGATGTGGTCGAGGGGCGGCGTGTGCTGCCTTGTCGGGTGCGGCGCACTGGCGCAGTCCGTGCATGGTGTAGAGGCAGAGAGCACGTGCGTTCTGCGGTGGTCCAGGGCTTGGCATTGCTTGGGGAAGGGACAAGGGGCGGCGGTGTGATCGCGCCTACCTCCTAGGCACGGTGGAAGGGGGCTGGGTGGTCTCCTTCGGCTTGGGCATGGTCGGCCGACGACGACCATTCTTGGGTGGCGCGGTACTGGCGCTGCGGTGAAGGAGGGGTGTTGTCTGGGGTTGGGTTAGGATAAGAGGGGACAGAGGAGAGATGAGAGGGTCACAAGAGGTACAAGGCTTTGATTAGCAACAGTATTAGGTAGGAAGTTTCTTTGATGATCACAAGGTGTTCGACACAATGGCCGCAAGAATTTTAGTTTTGAATTTTGAAAAGATTTTTGGTGGGTGTGTTAGTCATAAGCTTGATCATCTGTGGTTGCTTGGGATTTTCAAGGTGAACTCATTTGAGTGGTTTTTGAAAAAAGTGGGATCTATGCATATGCAATGGATTCAATTTTCCAATGCCATTTAAAATTATTGTTTAAATGTATTTGTAAGATTTCAAAGTGGGCCTTGGTAGATCTTTACTTGTACTAGCAAGGGGTGAAAAGAGTTGAGAATTTTTCTGTTTGAATTTGACTTCTAGGAACACCTAAAGTGGCCTAGTGGATTAAAATGGTCAAAATGACCATTCGGTCTTTTTATTCTTATTTGATTTCTTTTTCTTTGGATTTTGTTTTTAAATGATCTAGATGATGTGGCATTCACCATTGAATCATTTTACAACCATTGGAACAATCAAACATGGCATTTCCAAACAATTCTATATTAATGCAACACACATATGCATTCTTAATTACTTTAATGATAAAAAGTTTTTGTTAACCCTAAATTGGGTGATTTGGATCTTAATAACCTTGATTAAAGATTTGGGATGTTACAAACCTTCCCCTCTTAAACAAAATCTCGTCCTGAGATTTAAGAAAGAAAACTAGGAACTAAAGTGATTTGGAAAATTAGTCCTAGTGTAATCTTCTTGCTCCTAGGTGGCTTCCTCTTCGGTATGATTGCTCCATTGGATCTTGAGAAACTTGATACTCCGGGTCCTGGTGGTTTGATACGTTGCTAACATATCTATAATTTTTGATGTTCCATGCTTGTTTTATATCTACTTTCTTATGTTTTGTCCACACTTTGGAGTACTTTTACACATTTTCTTGACCTAACCTATTAACAAGATGCCACAGTGCCAGTTGCCTGTTTTCTGCTGTTTTTGGTTCCAGGAAAGTCAGAAAATCAATATTCTCGGAATCGTACCGGACAAAAGCCAAAGTCGATATTTTATCGGAAGACTCACGGAGCCAGAAGACGAGACGGAGAGGGGCCACAGGGTGGCCACAACATGTGGTGGCGCGGGCTAGCCCTGGCCACGCCACCAGGTGGTGTGGGCCCCCTGGCCGCCCACCGACCTTGCATCTTCGCCTATAAGATGCCTCCCGATGCAAAAACCCTAAATAGTCAAGCCTCCAGCCATGAAAAGTTCCGTAGCGCCGCCACCGAAGGGGAGATTCGGGGGACAGAAAGCCTCTGTTCTGGCACCCTACCGGGACGGGGAAGTGCCCCCGGAGCCATCTCGATCGATCTCCACCACCATCTCCATCACCATTGCTGATTCCCATGATGAGGAGGGAGTAGTTCTCTCTCGAGGCTAAGGGTTCTACCGGTAGCTATGTGTTCATCTCTCTCTCTATGCATGATCATATTGTGATCATGAGCTTGTAATCTATAGATCTACCTTGCTACTCAAGTGCTTTAATAGATCTCTGCTCTCCCCATGTGTGTGAAAGTGACAGCGTGCACACCATGGTGGCACTTAGGCTAGAGATTACAGATACTTGTTATGAGTTATATTTGGAGTTGGATGTCTTTATGAAATTGTGGTGTTTGTTGGAACCATCTAGTGCTCAAGGTTACAGTGTGGGGTTATCTAGATGCGGAAAACGAACTTTGAGGTGTGCTGTTATAGCCCTAGCATCGATTAGAGTGTTCAACCGGAGAGTAGTTAAGAGTAGTATCATAAAGAGAATATATTTATATGAGAGTGTTCACTAGTGAAAGTATGATCCCTAGGCCTTGTTTCTAAGCATTGATACACCATTTGCAATTTGATCTGTTACATGTTTGCTTGCTTCCATCTTTATTTCAGTTTGCCTTTAGTCTTTTCCCACGTCAACCACATGCCAGCAAGCTATTTTCAGGCACCGTTACCACTTATAATTATCCATACCACTTGTATTTCACTATCTCTTCGCCGAACTAGTGCACCTATACACCTGACAAGGCTATTGGGTGTGTTGGGGACACAAGAGACTTCTTGTATCTTGATTGCAAGATTGCTTGAGAGGGGATACCTTTGACCACTTCCTCCCTGAGTTCGATAAATCTTGGGTGATCCACTTAAGGGAAAAATTGCTGCTGTTCTACAAACCTCTGCACTTGGAGGCCCAACAACTATCTACAAGAATAGAAGTGCGTAGACATCAACCTATTTTCTAGCGTCGTTGCCGGGGAGGTAAGGTAAAAGGTACTCACATCCTCCGGTGTGAGTGCTCGAAGTTATTTCCTTTAGATTCTGCAATTTTGTCTTTTTGTTTCTTGTTTTCACTAGTTAGGCTTAATGGAAAACAACAACAAATTAGAGAGCTTTTTAGTATTTTTCCTAATGTAGAACATGAATTGTCTGACAAGAAAATTAAAAAACCCATGGAACTTTCTTTCCATGCTAATAGCAATGTTATTAGTATGAATCTTTTGAACACCTTTGTTACTAATGCTATGGAAACGTCTAAGCTTGGGGAAGTTAGTTTTTATGAAAATGATCTATTTAGTTCCCCAGCTTTAAAGAAGAAAATTTGCTCCAATGATACTTTATCTCCCATATGTGGTAATTCTAATGATACTTATGATATTTTAAATCCACATACTGAAAGCATCCCTTTTAAAATACCTATAAAAATTGTTGAACGTGTTATGAATAAATATTATTTTGGAGATGGAACTGTCCATCCTAGTGATCATTTACTCTTTATACACGAATTATGCGAGTTGTTCAAGTGTGCAGGTATTTCAATGAACCAAGTTAAGAGGAAGCTATTCTTTTTTCACTCAAGGGCAAAGCAAGGGAGTGGTATGAACTACTAGATGATCCTCATCATTTGGAGTGGAAGGAACTTGAATCTCTCTTTTACTCTAAATTTTATCCTCCTCATGAAATTCATAAAAATAGGAATTACATTTATTATTTTCATCCACATGATGGAGAAAGTATTGCGCAAGCATGGGGGAGATTGAAGTCACTAATGCTCAAATATCCCATTCATGAGCTCTCTAGTAATATTGTTATTAATTATTTCTATGCAAGGCTTTCAGGACATTACAAGGACTATCTAGATACTTGTTTAGAGGGATCCTTCACAAGTAAGGAGGTCAAAGCTAAGTGGGATCTTCTTGAAACAATTCAAAGCAATACCGAAGATTGGGATAACACCAAAGGTAAAGAACCAGGTATAAACTATGAGTATGATTGCATTAAGTCTTTCGCTGAAACTGATGATTCTTGTTGGGGGGATACCCCGGGTAGGGTCACGCCGGGGTATAAAAGGCCGAGTTAGCCGAGGTTCGGCAAGGCCAAAGCGGATGCTGGCTAGGTCACCTCAAGGCAGACCGAGTCTCGGAGTAACCCGGACCAGGGGATGTCCACCTAACGGAGCCTCGACCGACTTAAGCAGTAAGTCAGATAGGAGAATTTAACTTGTATGCAGGAACGGGTGTGGCCGGGTCAACTATGATCCGGGTTATATCTAGCTTCTAGGAGAAGGAAGGAATCTCGCTGGTCAAAAGTAACCCCGGTACGCACTGCATGAGCGAAGCAAACAGGGGCAGGACCACCGAGGCATGGCCGACAAGAGGTGACGACGCTCGTGTCGGTTGACGCAGGCGCCACAGAGGCTCACATAGCCTCTACATGCATGACGCAGGGGAAAAGCAACCCGGTCGGCTTACTATTTTGGGAGGAGGCATATTCCCTGAAATATGCCTCCACGTATGCCCTAAGTGGAGACCTAGCCACCCCTATATAAGGAGGGCTAGGGCCTCTGTAGAAGGGGTTCCGCTATTCTGATTGGTTTAGGTTCTAAGGGTTGATATCTGGTATGTCTTGTACGGGTCTACTGTGGGTGAGAGTAAGAGAGTTCCTTCTTCCTCACCTCAGGCCAATACAGCTCTAGGAGCACTTGTAACCTTGGAAGTAAATCATATATAAATCTTCTGTGTAAGGAATCACCTCATTATCCCTCCCTAGATTCCCCTAGTGCATTTAGTCCCCACCTTTAGCCTATCCATGGCATCTGCTGTGACACCACCACGACAGTTGGCGCCCACCGTGGGGCTAGCGGCGCTAGCAGGGGTGAAGATCCGGACGGGAAACCTCATCAGCACTGGCGAACACATCGTCTCTGGGCTCGTCCAGCGCTTTGGAGCGCTGGATTTCGTCAGCGACAACGCTGGCTGCTTCGGCACACGTCCTCTTCCACGCAACGGCCTCTTTGTCAAGCTCGGCGCGCACAAGGTCTACGTCGCTGTGGATGTATCCTACGTTCATTCGCGGCACGTCGTCGAGGCGGGCGAGCCTCCCCTTAGCGTGGCTCACGGGGCGCGTATCACTCGCTCCCCGGACTATGCTGAGGTGATGATGACTGTGCCTGGCGCCAGCACAAGCAAGGATCCGGCACTAGATCCGGAGGTAACACCCAAGGCACCAAGGAAAGGTAGAGGTCCTCCACTAGAGAGGCCGGAGAATGTGTTGCAGGAAGCGATGGATAGCTTGGCAAACCCTGTAGCAGCAGTGGTAGATCCGGCTCAGGCACAAGCCGAGCTAGAGGAGACTACGCAAAAAATTCTAGAAGGTGCAAAAAAGATAGCTGCGGCTCAGCAGTCGTTGAACATGACGCTGCGTGAGTATGCAAAGGCAAACAAAGTTGATGTTGTAAAAGTAAAGGGGAGAAATCTCATGAGTGAAATGAACAAAGAGGGTGATACTAGGATTGAGGAGTCAGAAAACTGCTTGTCCGTGGGGCTGCCAAGGTACAGTACCCGGCTAAGAACCTCAGAGCAGCAGATGCAGCAGCATCCGAGCTAGAGGGCCTTACGGGTGAAGCCCGTCAAAGGCAGCAAGAAAGGGTCAATGAGTTGGTTCGGATCGCGGACAGACAAAATGAGGAACTGCTCAGGGCAAACCCGGAGAGAGCTGGGGCCTCCAAGATCGTTCATTCAGCGGTGGGTAACCCGGAGAAATCTGCTGGAGCCGCATCGTCTCCTCATGGCAGCCCTAGGAGAGAAGAGGTAGTAACCTCGGCTAGAAGAAACAAACAGATCATCCCGTATGACTCGACGAGGGCAGGGAAAGAAAAAGAAGTACAGAGAAATGATGATCGACGAAGTGTGAGCCGAGGTGAAGCTGGCCAAGGTAATCGCGACCAAGGCAATGTCGGTCAAGGAAACGTTGTAAATGGCAATGCCGGACAACGTAACTCGGCAGGACAACCGCAATAGCGGAATATACCAAGGCAAGAGCAAAGTGCCGGCCGGGGTATGCAACAGAGAGGCGCTCCAAGAGAGCAGGACTGGTATAATGATGGAGATTCGGAAATGGTGAATGCGGGATACCCAAGGCCGGACTATCATGTGATAGGGTCGAGATTGGGAAGCAGAGATTTGATGCCGGATGATGCCAGGCTAAAACTGGATCGACTATATAGGTCGGAACAGATTGAGTGTCAAGGTCCTCCGGGTCCTGCGTGTTTTGGGCCCCGGATCATGAAGGAGCCTCCGGTGCCTAACTTCTAGTTACCCAGAGGTACTAAGACGTATGACGGTAGTACAAAGCCGGAGGATTGGTTGATAAACTATGCTACAACCGTGAAAATTGCTACAGGCAACTTGAGATGGGCTGTGAGATATGTACCCCAGATGTTGGAGGGGCCAGCGAGGGTGTGGTTGAACAATTTGCCACCCGGAAGTATTAACTGCTGGATAGATTTTGAGGAGATGTTCATCAGCAATTTCTCAAGTACATATCAGAGGCCAAATAGGCCACAAACCCTAGCTATGTGTAAGCAAAGACCGAATGAGACGGACCGAGAGTTCTTAACCCGATGGTGCACCGTGAGAAACTCATATGAGGGCGTGATAGAATCACAGGCCATAGCGTGGTTTGCGCAAGGATGCAGATATGCAAGCGAGCTGTGGCAAAAGTTGCAAAGGAAAATGCCAACTACACTGGCAGAGATGATCCGGATCGCTGATTCGTATGCTCTGGGTGATCTGACTCAACCTAGGCTCGTGTCAAACGAGTCAAATGATGAATACTACCAGAGAGATGGAGCAGGATCATCCCGGAGAAATAACTACAGAGGTAAAAGAAGAGATGACAGACCGGATCACCGGTATAGTTCGCAACAAGTGGCAGCTGTAAATCAAGATCAGCCCGGAGCAGGGAACAATCAACGTCAGAAGACTGGAGGGCAATGGACTCTGAGAAACGATGGCAAGAAAACTTGGACGCCAGAGCAAAAGAAACAGTGGCAGGAAAAGAAGGACCGTCCGAGGTATACTTATGAGTCAATGTTGGATCAGCCATGTAAATTTCACACGCCAAATCCGAATAACCCAGCGGGTCATACAACAAGGCAATGTGAGTGGATGCGCAAAATAGATCAAGGTGGTTCGGGGAATGCTCAGGCACCCCGGAATGATCAACCTCGGCAGGAGTTACCCCGGCAGCAATTGCTCTCCGGAGCGAACACACAACAGCTAATGTTGCCTCCCCCTCCGCCGAGGTATGATAACCATGAGAGAAGGGATGCAGTACATCAAGTGGAAAACCAACATCAACCGGATCAGAGGTACCCCGGAAATGAAGGGAGGAATGAGTATAGAGAGCATCATCAAAGTTACTGTGTGTTCACCACAGTGGAAACAGATAGAAAAAGCTTGCAACGTCGACATATGGAGGTGAATGCGGTAATGCCCACAGTGACGAGGTATATGCCTTGGTCAGATCAGGAAATTACCTGGAATATCAAAGATCATCCCAAGCTTATGCCAAGTCCTAGTTCGTATGCGTTGGTTCTGGATCCGACATTCATTGGGCCGAACATCAATGTAAGGTTCTCCAAGGTACTGATTGACAACGGCAGTAGCATTAACATCATGTATGCGGATACAATGCGCAAGTTAGGTATCTCGGAGAACATGCTCCAAGCTACAAGGACAACTTTCCATGGTATTGTGCCCGGCATTTATTGTGAGCCCATAGGCAAGGTCCGGGTTGACGTATTGTTCGACACGAGAGAGAACTGCCGAACTAAAAATTTGGAATTCGAAGTGGTGAACTTGGAAAGTGTGTACCACGCGTTACTCGGAAGGCTAGCACTGAACAAGTTCATGGCAAGTTGTCACAGCAGTTACTTGAAGATGAAGTTTCCCGGGCCAAACGGAGTGATTACCATTGCTGGGGATTTCCGACGTTCCATTGAGTGTGCGTCGGCCGGGTCTAACTTGGCCGAGTCACTCATGATTGTGCAAGAGAAAAGGAAAATCCAAGAGGTGGCGGCATTGGCTCAGTCCGTGCAGCAGTATATGTCGGCGCTGAGTAACCCGCATGGAAGTGTCTCATTCCAAGCCACAAAAGATACCAAGAAAGTTCATGTTGATGATATGTTCCCAGAGCGCACCGTAACAATTGGTGCCGGGTTAGGTGACAAATAGGAAAGCGCGCTCGTCAACTTCCTCCGTGATAATCGGGATATTTTTGCTTGGTCCACACAGGATTTGCAAGGTGTTCCGAGGGAGTTGGCCGAGCACTCTTTAAACGTGAGACCTGGAGCAAAGCCGGTGAAGCAACCTCTCCGCCGCTTCGCCGAGGATAGGAGAAAGGTCATTGGAGATGAGATAGCTCGGTTACTAGCTGCAGGATTTATCATGGAAGTTCTTTACCCGGATTGGCTGTCTAATCCGGTGTTGGTGGAGAAGAAGAAGGACGATCCGAATGTGGCGATGGTTTGGCGTATGTGTATCGATTACACGAACCTGAACAAGGCGTGTCCAAAGATCCATTTCCATTGCCAAGGATAGATCAGGTCATAGACTCAACTGCTGGATGTGAATTATTGTCGTTCATTGATGCATATTCTGGTTTCCACCAGATACCTCTGAATCCGGATGATAAATAAAGACTGCATTTATCACCCCATATGGGGCTTATTGCTATCGCACCATGCCGTTTGGTTTACGTAATGCAGGGGCAACGTACCAAAATTGTATGCAAAAATGTTTGCATGACCAAATTGGTCAAAATGTACAAGTGTATGTGGATGATGTGGTTATCAAGACCAAGGAAAGCAAAACACTCCTTGACGATATCAGGCAGACATTCGTGAACCTAAGAAGGTTCCAGATGAAGCTTAACCCGGAAAAATGTACCTTCGGTGTCCCGGCTGGAAAGTTACTCGGATTTCTTGTCTCCAGCCGAGGTATCGAAGTTAATCCAACTAAATTCCGAGCCATTGAACGAATGGAACTGCCGAAGTGTCTTAACAATGTCCAGAAGTTCACGGGCTTCCTGGCATCGTTAAGTCGGTTTGTATGTCGGTTGGGAGAAAAAGCATTGCCTCTTTACCAACTCATGAAAAAGTCGGATAAATTCGTTTGGACGCCGCAGGCCAATGAAGCCTTTGCCCACTTAAAGACGATGTTAGCCACTACACCAGTGTTAGCCTCTCCACTATCAAAGGAGCCAATGTTGCTCTATATAGCCGCAACCAACCGAGTTGTAAGTGCAGTAATAGTGGTAGAGCGCGACGAAGAAGGTAAGTCGGTGCAAAGGCCAGTGTATTACCCGAGTGAGGTATTATCTGCCTCAAAGCAGAACTACCCACACTATCAGAAGGTGGCGTATGGTGTGTATATGGTAGCTAAGAAGCTGAAGCATTACTTTGAGGAGCATCCCATCAGGGTAATATGTGAGGCTCCTATATCCGAGATAATGAGTAACAAGGATGCGAGTGGCAGAATTGCAAAATGGGCAATTGAACTAGCTCCTTATGCGCCACATTATGATAGAAGAGAAGCAATCAAGTCTCAAGCTATGGCGGACTTTTTTGTGGACTGGGCCGAGGTGCAATACGAACCGCCGCTACCAGATCCGAACTATTGGCGAATGCACTTTGACGGGTCAAAAAAAAACTGGGCTAGGCGCCGGAGTCGTACTTACCTCGCCAAAGAGGGACCAGCTGAAATACGTGCTGCAGATCCATTTCGCGGCATCAAACAATGTCGCTGAATATGAAGCACTTGTGCATGGGCTCAAAGTGGCAAAAGAGATTGGGATACGTCGGATCCTGTGCTTTGGCAACTCGGATTTGGTAGTACAGCAAGTGTCGGGACTATGGGACGCCCTTGATCCAAACATGGCTCTGTACAGATTTCATGTGCAGAAGATATCTGGTTACTTTGAGGGATGTGAATTTCACCATGTACCCCGGGTGGAAAATGAGGCTGCCGACATGTTGTCGAAGCTCGGGTCAACCCGACAAGCAATTCCACTGGGTGTAGCATTAGAGCACCTCAGGAAACCATCCATCAGGCCGTCCCTAGAAACCGACTCAATTTATGTCCCGGAGGACACGGAATCCGGAGCTGTGCCCATGGACATTGACATGGGAGGTGGTGCGCGAAACCCGGGGACTACCTCAGCAAACCCAGGGACTGCCTCAGCAAACCCGGGGACTGCTTCGCAAGACCCGGGGATTGCTCAGCGTGATCCGGTTGAAGTTATGCCAGTAGATCAGATGGAAATTGATGAGGATGTGTTCCCTGTGCGAGCAATACCAGGTTGGGCAGCAACCATATTTCAATTCCTGAAAGATGGAACATTGCCCACTGAGGAGGTGCTATCCAGGAAAACTCAGAGGAGAGCTAAGGCATACACGATCATCAATTCCGAGCTATACAAAAGGAGTGTGACCAATGTCCTCCAGTGATGCGTTGACCCGGAAGAAGGGCTTGACATCCTCCGAGATATACATCAAGGGGAGTGAGGGCACCATGCCTCGTCCCGAGCCTTGGTGGCAAAAGCTTTCCGACATGGATTCTACTGGCCAAGTGCCTTAGAACAAGCAGAAGATCTAGTGAGAAAATGCAATGGTTGTCAGAGGTATGCTACCAAGACACATATGCCAATGTCGGAGCTCAAGACCATACCAATTACATGGCCATTTGTCGTATGGTGCTTGGATATGGTTGGCCCGTTTAAAGTAGCAAGGGGGAATATGACTCACATTTTGGTCATGGTGGACAAATTTACAAAGTGGATTGAAGTGAAGCCTATAAGAAAGTGTGATGGAGCTACGGCCGTAACATTTCTCAAAGACATCATCTTGAGATACGGTTATCCTCACAGTATCATCACTGATAATGCCACAAATTTTGCTGAAGGAGCATTTGCGCGTTTCTGCCGGGATAAGAAGATCCGGCTGGACGTTGCCTCAGTTGCCCACCCCGCATCGAACGGACAAGTGGAAAGATCCAATGCATTAGTATTATCCGGGATAAAACCCCGACTCATTGAGCCGCTGCAAAGATCAGCGGGGTGCTGGATAGAAGAACTACCAGCGGTACTGTGGAGTTTAAGAACAACTCCGAATCGATCAACAGGCTATACGCTTTTTCTGGTATATGGGGCAGAAGATGTATTACCAGCCGACATAGATCATGATTCGCCTAGGGTCACCCAATACACAGAAGCCGAAGTGCAAGAAGCCCGGCAAAATGATGTTGATCTGCTAGAAGAAGCGAGAGAACTGGCATTGTCCAGATCCGCCATATATCAGCAAAATCTCCGACGCTATCATAGCCGGAAAGTAAGCCCCCGAGTCTTTCGGGAAGGCGATCTGGTGCTCCGGTTGGTACAACGTACTGCTGGCATGCATAAATTATTCCCCCCATGGGAAGGGCCGTTCATTGTGAGCAAAGCATTACACAATGATTCTTATTATCTCATAGATGCAAAGCCACAGGAAAAGAACAAGGCGGACAGGTCCGGCGAGGAATCTAAGCATCCATGGAATCTAGCTCTACTTCGACCTTTCTACACTTAACTAAGAAGTGTATGTATCCGAGTCTTCTCAGATGTCGGTATGTATGTCGGCAATGAGCCTATCAATGAAATGTTGGCACCTCGAGCAGTAACTCGGGGACTGCCTTAATAATATTTGTTATCTTTTATTATTTATACGTCAGCTGGAGTGAGTTGTTCTACTTAACTCGGTTTAGTAGTGTGTGGGCAGCAAAAACCCAACTCTTCGACTTGATGCTGTCCAACAAGAATTGGCTTCATGGCAAGCAAGAGAACAAGTTTGGAACTGCCTGGCACATGAAAAACGACTAAGGAAAAGAACTTAATCGAGCTGACGTTTGTTTTCCGGACTAACCTTGTATTTACATTCAAATTACTATGTTGAATTATTTTGAGCTAAGCCTAAAGTTTCCAAGTATTGTTAAAACAATTTTTGAAGCTCGAATTCGTAAGTTGTAAAACCGAATCAAGGTAGACACGAACCGAGCCAAAAGATTGGACGAACAAGAAAATGAAACTCGGGGACTACGCCCAAGCTAATCCGGCATAAGAAACTTAGTAGCAAAATATCACATGCGTACTGGATAAAATTCCACCCGGCATACCGGGGATCTGATAAGTTTTCAAGTGTTTTCACTCAAGGAGCAGCAGGAGGAGGAAGTTCGGCGTCATCTTCTCGTCTTCGATATCCGAGGCATCGTCCTCTCCATCCTCGTCCGAGCCATCTTCAACGTTCTCAACCTCTTCATCACCAGCGGCTTCCAGGAAGCTCGGTCCCTCAGTCCATTCATGAATGGGAGAATATTCGATGAGGCTATGGGCGCAAGCCTGGCGCCGAGCTATCCACTCCGGGTCATTGGTCCATTTGGACCCGGTGCGTAGGCGCGTCAGGAGGTTGAGATCGATCTTCTTGTACCACGTGAGTATGTGGTGAAGAACGGTATCAGCTGCAGCATGCCCAGCGGACTCCCTCTAGAGGTCGAGCTGGGTCTTGATTTCCATTAACTTCTCAACAAGAATTCTGGTAGTCTCCGGAGTGTCTTCTCCAGGCCAGAACGTGTTGTAGATTCGGACTTCAACATCGAGGATATCCTTGCCATAGTTCTTGATGAGTTCCACACGAGATGACAGGCTGACCAACAGGTCCTCCATGTCATAAGGAATCTCCTCACCGCCAGGAGCAGCGGGAGTACCCCTCTCTCGGCAGAAATCTGCAACTGCGGCGCTCGCAATGGCAGTGCCCTCAGGAAATTTGCCTGAAAACGAGACAAGAGAAACAAGTAAGAGAAAAGACATGTGAAGTAACCCGGAGAAATATGTCGGACAAGGGAAAGGAGCTTGCGTGATATATGGCTGAGGACCCGAGTCAACTTCCTGGTGCAGTCATCGCGTCTTTTGTGAAGCTGCACAAGCTCAGCATTCGCCGACTTAAGCTCAGTGTCGGCCTCCTTGAGTAGATCCTGATCCTTGGTGATCTGGAGATTGAGGCGCTCCCACTCTTCAGTGTAGTCCTGGCCAACCTTTTGAAGCTCGGACTGGTGCTGTGCTTTCATTTTCTCCATATCAGCCTTGAGCCTGGCGATCTCATCATCCTTGGTCCGGAGATGCTGAAATAGTGTATTGACCCGGCAGAGCCGAGGTATGAATGTTTGCCGAGCCAAGGAGAAAAGGAGATAGAAAGCATAGCAAGGTCGGACAAAAATGACTTACCCTTGATCTGATCCAAGTTCTTCCTCATAAGCTTGTTCTCGGCCTCCATCCCAGCTACAGAAACCGAATGATAGGTTAGTTCGGTAGAGGAAAATGAAGAAAAACGGAGAAGTGCCAAGGAAGAAACTTACCCCTTTTCTCGTGTTCAGCGAGAAGTGCATTATGCTTGGCGCGCAACGTCTTATGGGTGTCAAGGAGACGCTAAAACTCAGCGCTACGGCGGTTGGTGGTCACCTTCAAAGAGTACAAAGATATAACTTAGCCTTGTGCATATTCGAAGTGTGCTAAATACGGGCCAAGTGGAACTTAACCCGGCTCTAGGTGTGTGCATATTCGAAGTGTACTAAATCCGGGCCAAGTGGAACTTAATCCGGCTCTAGGTGTGTGCATATTCGAAGTGTACTAAATCCGGGCCAAGTGGAACTTAACCCGGCTCTAGGTGTGTGCAAATTCGAAGTGTACTAAATCCGGGCCAAGTGGAACTTAACCCGGCTCTAGGTGTGTGCATATTCGAAGTGCACTAAATCCAGGCCAAGTGGAACTTAACCCGGCTCTAGGTGTGTGCATATTTGAAGTTATCAAGGAGCTACATTAGTTTTCTAAGGAGCATCCGGCCGAGTAACAAGTTACTCCCCTGGAGGCTCGGGGACTAATGGTTATATTACTAAATACCTACAACTGGCTAAGGAAAACGAGTAACGTACCTCCATCATCCGACCCGCGATGTTGAGCGCCTTAAAGGCGGTGTTCATTTGAGCGGAGAATTCGGCGGGACCGAACTTCTCCGGGAGATCAGCGTCTTGGACTACCTCTGCCTTGTTCCAATTCATGATGAATTCAATCAGGCTCGGAGGGTATCGCTCGCCGGTGGGCATATGGGGCGCCACCAAGCCCTTCGCATGCGCCTCTTTCCTCTCAACCAGGGCAAGGGCCGGGCTGGTGTGCAGAACAAGTTGCTGCGCATCAGCTGGCTCGGCACGGACGTCCTTTGGGGCTGGAAGTTTCTTAGGAAGCATGGATGCGAGGGTACGCTGTCCAGCCTCGACGGATGCTGTCCTAGTGGCGTCAGGGGCCTTTCTGCCCTTGGGCTGTTGGGAGGAAGAAGTGGTCGCAGCAGATTTCCCCTTAGGAGCTGCCTGGGTACTTCCTCGCCGAGACTGAGAAGACTCGGACGAGGCGGAGGAGCTTGGAGCTGGTGCTCTTGTTGCTAAACTTGGTGCTGGTGCCGGAGTTGGTGCTGGTACCGGAGTTGGTGCTGGTGCTGGAGTGGTTGATGGTGCTGGAGCTGGTGCTGGTGCTGAGGTAGCCTCGGCTGGGCCGGTCTCCCCCGCTCCAAGGTTACCCCCTCTTGACGAGGTGGAATAGAACCCAGAGCAGCCGCAGAACCCTCTTGAATAGGGCTCAGCGGGCGTGACTTGTCGTCACGAGGGGGAGAAGGGCTAAGTCGGAGTGGCGAAGAGATGCTAGATCCACTCTAGGGGACCTCCACCGCAGCCCTACCGAATCAAATAATGTCAAAAGAGAAACTAAAACAATGCAAGGAAGAGTAAGTTGCAGAGGGAAAAGAGGCTTACGCATCCGAGGTCAGGGGCTCCTTGGGTTTCCGAGCCCTTCGTGCTGGGGCCTTGCCTGCTGGCTTGGAGGCGGTTTTGTCTTCGGACTTCTTTCGCCTTTTGGTGGGCTGAGAAGGGCTGGAGGAGGAACTTGATGCAGCTCCACCCTTCTTCTTCGGCGCTACCGGAACAGGTTCACCCGTAGCAAGGGGAGGGTCCTCATGGATCTGCCCACCAGGGTTAGCTGATGCCGGAAAAGCATAAGAAAGGGGGACAGCGTCAACAGCTTCCGTCACCTCCACATCTGAGTCATCTTCATCATCAGGCCAATCTCTAATAGAAGAGAGTTTACCAGTGGGTCGATTCGTAGCGTCGGGCATCGGGGGGAACATCTCCTGATCTGGCTTTTCCTCGTCCGAGGTCTCCCGGTCAGGCGCCCACTTAAGGGTCGGATCGGTGCCATCCTCGAGGGTTTGCTGAAGGAATAGCTGAGGAAAAGAACAGACAGCAGAGATAAAAATACAACAATGACCAACATATGATTTAATCCGGAGAAAGTTTCCGCCATGAGGCTTACCACAGGAGGAAGCCTATCACGGCAAAAGTGCTCAATTCCCCACGTCCATTCAGAGGAGAAGCTCTGTGGGTGGTGAAGAGGGCCTTGAGCTGGCGATAGATCTCTGTGTTGCTCAACTCGAAGGACAAGGTCCGGTTGGGGTCGCGGCCCCAGTTCATGTGGCACATCTTGTGAGTGCGCTTCTGGAGGGGGGAGATCCGGTTGCGGACGAACGTGATCATGGCATCCTCGTTGCACAACCCGAGCTCCTTCAGCTCCCCGAACCTTTTGTTGACCAAGTTAGCCAAGGCTGTGGGCTTCTTGGGGACAACGTCCCACAACTCCGGGTTAGGAGGACCCGGAGCATAGGGGAGCAGCCGGATAAAGTCTTCAGTGCCCTCGTTCCGGACGTAAAAGAAAGTCCGGGCCCATCCTTTGCAGGAGTCTAGCGTGGTGACTCGGGGGAAGACGGATAGCCTCCAGGGTGAGATGGACGCAGCTCCGAACTGAGTGAGCTGCTTGTCCTCTGGATCAAGTTGAATGTTCGGAATAACATTACGACGAAGGCCGAAAAACCGGATCCATAGCTCCTTCATGGGCCATAGTCCGACATAGCCTTCGATCGTGGAGGCGAAAGAGGAAAGAGAAGTAATTGCGTTGGCAGGAAGGTGGTGCGGCTGGACTTCGTAGGTGCTT